>JBAMBO010004084.1:0-599300 GCA_037044535.1 Lordiphosa magnipectinata
AATGTGGATTTACGTATGAAAAGTACTTTAGAATGTGGATTTGCCTATGAAAAGTACTTTAGAATGTGGATTTGCCTATGAAAAGTACTTTAGAATGTGGATTTGCGTATGAAAAGTACTTTAGAATGTGGATTTGCCTATGAAAAGTACTTTAGAATGTGGATTTGCCTATGAAAAGTACTTTAGAATGTGGATTTGCGTATGAAAAGTACTTTAGAATGTGGATTTGCCTATGAAAAGTACCTTAGAATGTGGATTTGCGTATGAAAAGTATTTTAGAATGTGGATTTGCCTATGAAAAGTACTTTAGAATGTGGATTTGCCTATGAAAAGTACTTTAGAATGTGGATTTGCCTATGAAAAGTACTTTAGAATGTGGATTTGCCTGTGAAAAGTATTTTAGATTGTGGATTTGCCTATGAAAAGTACTTTAGAATGTGAAATTGCGTATGAAAAGTACTTTAGAATGTGGATTTGCCTATGAAAAGTACTTTAGAATGTGAAATTGCGTATGAAAAGTACTTTAGAATGTGGATTTGCCTACGAAAAGTACTTTAGAATGTGGATTTGCCTATGAAGAGCACTTTAGAATGTGGATTTGCCTATGAAAAGTGCTTTAGAATGTGGATTTGCCAATGAAAAGTGCTTTAGAACGTGGATTTGCCTATGAAAAGTGCTTTAGAATGTGGATTTGCCTATGAAAAGTACTTTAGAATGTGGATTTGCCTATGAAAAGTGCTTTAGAATGTGGATTTGCCTATGAAAAGTACTTTAGAATGTGGATTTGCGTACGAAAAGTACTTTAGAATGTGGATTTGCCTATGAAGAGCACTTTAGAATGTGGATTTGCATATGAAAAGTACTTTAGATTGTGGATTTGCCTATGAAAAGTACTTTAGAATGTGGATTTGCCTATGAAAAGTGCTTTAGAATGTGGATTTGCGTATGAAAAGTACTTTAGAATGTGGATTTGCGTATGAAAAGTACTTTGGAATGTGGATTTGCCTATGAAAAAGTATTTTAGATTGTGGATTTGCCTATGAAAGTACTTAAGAATGTGGATTTGCCTATGAAAAGTACTTAAGAATGTGGATTTGCCTATGAAAAGTACTTTAGAATGTGGATTTGCGTATGAAAAGTACTTTAGAATGTGGATTTGCCTATGAAAAGTACTTAAGAATGTGGATTTGCCTATGAAAAGTACTTTAGAATGTGGATTTGCCTATGAAAAGTGCTTTAGAATGTGGATTTGCGTATGAAAAGTACTTTAGAATGTGGATTTGCGTATGAAAAGTACTTTGGAATGTGGATTTGCCTATGAAAAAGTATTTTAGATTGTGGATTTGCCTATGAAAGTACTTAAGAATGTGGATTTGCCTATGAAAAGTACTTTAGAATGTGGATTTGCTTATGAAAAGTACTTTAGAACGTGGATTTGCGTATGAAAAGTACTTTAGAACGTGGATTTGCGTATGAAAAGTACTTTAGAATGTGGATTTGCCTATGAAATGTGTTTTAGATTGTGGATTTGCCTATGAAAAGAACTTTAGAATGTGGATTTGCCTATGAAAAGTACTTTAGAATGTGGATTTGCGTATGAAAAGTACTTTAGAATGTGGATTTGCGTATGAAAAGGACTTTAGAATGTGGATTTGCTTATGAAAAGTACTTTAGAATGTGGATTTGCGTATGAAAAGTACTTTAGTATGTGGATTTGCCTATGAAAAGTACTTTAGAATGTGGATTTGCGTATGAAAAGTACTTTAGAATGTGGATTTGCCTATGAAAAGTACTTTAGAATGTGGATTTGCGTATGAAAAGTACTTTAGAATGTGGATTTGCCTATGAAAAGTACTTTAGAATGTGGATTTGCGTATGAAAAGTACTTTAGAATGTGGATTTGCGTATGAAAAGTACTTTAGAATGTGGATTTGCTTATGAAAAGTACTTTAGAATGTGGATTTGCGTATGAAAAGTACTTTAGAATGTGGATTTGCTTATGAAAAGTGCTTTAGAATGTGGATTTGCCAATGAAAAGTGCTTTAGAATGTGGATTTGCCTATGAAAAGTGCTTTAGAATGTGGATTTGCCTATGAAAAGTACTTTAGAATGTGGATTTGCCTATGAAAAGTGCTTTAGAATGTGGATTTGCCTATGAAAAGTACTTTAGAATGTGGATTTGCGTACGAAAAGTACTTTAGAACGTGGATTTGCGTATGAAAAGTACTTTAGAATGTGGATTTGCCTATGAAAAGTGCTTTAGAATGTGGATTTGCCTATGAAAAGTGCTTTAGAATGTGGATTTGCGTATGAAAAGTACTTTAGAATGTGGATTTGCGTATGAAAAGTACTTTGGAATGTGGATTTGCCTATGAAAAAGTATTTTAGATTGTGGATTTGCCTATGAAAGTACTTAAGAATGTGGATTTGCCTATGAAAAGTGCTTTAGAATGTGGATTTGCCAATGAAAAGTGCTTTAGAACGTGGATTTGCCTATGAAAAGTGCTTTAGAATGTGGATTTGCCTATGAAAAGTACTTTAGAATGTGGATTTGCCTATGAAAAGTGCTTTAGAATGTGGATTTGCCTATGAAAAGTACTTTAGAATGTGGATTTGCGTACGAAAAGTACTTTAGAACGTGGATTTGCGTATGAAAAGTACTTTAGAATGTGGATTTGCCTATGAAATGTGTTTTAGATTGTGGATTTGCCTATGAAAAGTACTTTAGAATGTGGATTTGCCTATGAAAAGTACTTTAGAATGTGGATTTGCGTATGAAAAGTACTTTAGAATGTGGATTTGCGTATGAAAAGTACTTTAGAATGTGGATTTGCTTATGAAAAGTACTTTAGAATGTGGATTTGCGTATGAAAAGTACTTTAGAATGTGGATTTGCTTATGAAAAGTGCTTTAGAATGTGGATTTGCCAATGAAAAGTGCTTTAGAACGTGGATTTGCCTATGAAAAGTGCTTTAGAATGTGGATTTGCCTATGAAAGTACTTAAGAATGTGGATTTGCCTATGAAAAGTACTTTAGAATGTGGATTTGCTTATGAAAAGTACTTTAGAACGTGGATTTGCGTATGAAAAGTACTTTAGAACGTGGATTTGCGTATGAAAAGTACTTTAGAATGTGGATTTGCCTATGAAATGTGTTTTAGATTGTGGATTTGCCTATGAAAAGAACTTTAGAATGTGGATTTGCCTATGAAAAGTACTTTAGAATGTGGATTTGCGTATGAAAAGTACTTTAGAATGTGGATTTGCGTATGAAAAGTACTTTAGAATGTGGATTTGCTTATGAAAAGTGCTTTAGAATGTGGATTTGCCAATGAAAAGTGCTTTAGAACGTGGATTTGCCTATGAAAAGTGCTTTAGAATGTGGATTTGCCTATGAAAAGTACTTTAGAATGTGGATTTGCCTATGAAAAGTGCTTTAGAATGTGGATTTGCCTATGAAAAGTACTTTAGAATGTGGATTTGCGTACGAAAAGTACTTTAGAATGTGGATTTGCCTATGAAGAGCACTTTAGAATGTGGATTTGCATATGAAAAGTACTTTAGATTGTGGATTTGCCTATGAAAAGTACTTTAGAATGTGGATTTGCCTATGAAAAGTGCTTTAGAATGTGGATTTGCGTATGAAAAGTACTTTAGAATGTGGATTTGCGTATGAAAAGTACTTTGGAATGTGGATTTGCCTATGAAAAAGTATTTTAGATTGTGGATTTGCCTATGAAAGTACTTAAGAATGTGGATTTGCCTATGAAAAGTACTTAAGAATGTGGATTTGCCTATGAAAAGTACTTTAGAATGTGGATTTGCGTATGAAAAGTACTTTAGAATGTGGATTTGCCTATGAAAAGTACTTAAGAATGTGGATTTGCCTATGAAAAGTACTTTAGAATGTGGATTTGCCTATGAAAAGTGCTTTAGAATGTGGATTTGCGTATGAAAAGTACTTTAGAATGTGGATTTGCGTATGAAAAGTACTTTGGAATGTGGATTTGCCTATGAAAAAGTATTTTAGATTGTGGATTTGCCTATGAAAGTACTTAAGAATGTGGATTTGCCTATGAAAAGTACTTTAGAATGTGGATTTGCTTATGAAAAGTACTTTAGAACGTGGATTTGCGTATGAAAAGTACTTTAGAACGTGGATTTGCGTATGAAAAGTACTTTAGAATGTGGATTTGCCTATGAAATGTGTTTTAGATTGTGGATTTGCCTATGAAAAGAACTTTAGAATGTGGATTTGCCTATGAAAAGTACTTTAGAATGTGGATTTGCGTATGAAAAGTACTTTAGAATGTGGATTTGCGTATGAAAAGGACTTTAGAATGTGGATTTGCTTATGAAAAGTACTTTAGAATGTGGATTTGCGTATGAAAAGTACTTTAGTATGTGGATTTGCCTATGAAAAGTACTTTAGAATGTGGATTTGCGTATGAAAAGTACTTTAGAATGTGGATTTGCCTATGAAAAGTACTTTAGAATGTGGATTTGCGTATGAAAAGTACTTTAGAATGTGGATTTGCCTATGAAAAGTACTTTAGAATGTGGATTTGCGTATGAAAAGTACTTTAGAATGTGGATTTGCGTATGAAAAGTACTTTAGAATGTGGATTTGCTTATGAAAAGTACTTTAGAATGTGGATTTGCGTATGAAAAGTACTTTAGTATGTGGATTTGCCTATGAAAAGTACTTTAGAATGTGAATTTGCCTATGAAAAGTACTTTAGAATGTGGATTTGCTTATGAAAAGAACTTTAGAATGTGGATTTGCGTATGAAAAGTACTTTAGAATGTGGATTTGCCTATGAAAAGTACTTTATAATGTAGATTTGCGTTTGAATTAAAAGTACTTTAGAATTGTACTTTAGAATTTTTAGTAATTGTATCCGAGTATGCAATGGGGTTTGTTGAAAATTTTTTATCCGGCTGTACTGTTTCTGCAAGGCATACTTTTGTGCAGTAGACAGTTTTGTTATATTATTACAATCGAGATGTATGTATTCAAAATAGTATATCTTCGCTTAAAAAAATCGTAAAATTCTTTGGGATAGATTATTTTAAAGTTAAGAAATAGTAATATACGATAATATCAAAGAAAGTCCAAACATAAGTATAGGTTCCGCACAAAACGCGTCTGAAAATGTTCAAAATAGGCACTTTTTACAACTTTAAGCTAAAATTTCTAAAAATCTCAACGTGATGGACCATTTCTGAATACAGATTTGTGTTCAGCACACGAAAATCAGCTAGAATCACCACCAACCCTTTAGCCCTTCAATATATTGGACCTTGTTGCCTAGGGTAACTAAAGAAAAAAGACAAAGTAAGTTAAAACGAGAAGGCCAAGCTAACTTCGTCTGTGCCGAAGTTTTTATACCCTTGCAAATGCTGTTTTTGAAATAACAGAATTTAAGAAAACTTTTGTTACTAAAACCCATTTTCCGACAGATGAACATCTGATTTCCACCAAATTTCGCGAATCTTTTTGAAAACATATCAAATTAACAATCGCCGAGTTTAAGAACGATAAAAATGAAATGAATGAAATTATCCACTCTTTTGTTTCGCAATAACTTTACAAATCTGGTTCGTGGATTTTTCCCCTCTGTGCAGTAAATCTTTTGCCGCACCTCGCTGTGCCACATGTAAAGTTAAGTAACTGTAAGCCCCACCCACAAGTAGCACCACCCTAGCGACCCCATTGTCCAGACGGTGTACCACATGGCGAAGGTCATTTTAAATTAGTTTTGCTATTATTTTCTTTTTTTGTTGTTTCATTTTGTTCATTTTGTGTTTATTTTTCTAGAATCTTTTTTCCGCCTCCTCATCTATTGTGGCTTTGGGGTTTACTCAATCTTTGGCCAATGTTTGACCAGGGATTTGACTTCTCGCACATTTTCGCACTTTGGAAGCGTTGGCCCGTTGTGTGGCAATTACATTTAGACATTTGCGTCACGTAAGTGAACTGCGTTCCATCCACTCCGAAGAAAATCCCCAACTCATGCAGCTCTCGTCTCGGGCAACGCTATAGTGTAGCTGACTCATGCTCAAGTATCAAATTCAAGACCAGCTACATCTTGATGATATTGGTGTTGGTGCTGGTTGTCATGTCATTGGTTGGCCGGGCCACGTGTAACATCTTGGGACAGAATCAACAACTTCATTCTGGAAAATAGCTTGCTTGGAACGCGTGGAGTGGGTGGATATGAGCTGGCCACACCAATTGTTGACAACTTGTGCTTGTCACAAAAGGTAATAACAAAAAATAGCACCTGGCCGAATCCATCTACAAATGTGAAAGCGATTGACCCAAATTTGCAATGAAAATATATTTTGGGTTGAATTCAAATTTTGTCCATTGAATTTGACTGAAAGGCCTTGTTGTTGTTGGTAGCAGGTATAGACTACTGAACTCGGGAGGAAAGAAAAATATCGTAATAATTTTTATGTTGGCTTCTCAGCTTTAAGATTTACTCGGGGTCTTTGTCACCTTCACCTACACCTACAAAAGTCCTTGCACACACTGTGCCATGTCAGAATCAGCCGAGAACAATATCTGCGACGTTTCTTTATTGGAAATGTCGTAAAAGTCGATAACCAAGGCAGAGGGGGAGGTAGTGTCCGAGCGAGAGAGAGAGAGAGAGGGAGGTAGGGAACCAGAGCCAACAGCCTGGAGCAGTTCCTGGGTGCAGGTCACAAGCAATTTAATGTCAATTTTGGTATTAAACGTGCTGGCCGGCAATTCACCTGCTGTTCTAGTCTGTCCTTCTGTCATCCACATGCGACAAGGAGCAGGTGGAGTGATGCCACACGCACTGACTTTGTTGACTGGCTGTAGTTTTAGATTTGGTTCAATAACTTTTGCAAATTGATGTTGACAGAACACTGACATTTCACCAAATGTAATTAATTTTTTGGATTTGTTTGTTTGTTTTTAATACTCCGTCCGTTAAGGTCTTAATTGCAATATGTTGTTTGTTCCTTCAAAGTGACCCTGGAAGTAGGCAACGCTTTTTTTTATATATCAAGTGTCTGCAAATGGCAGCAAAATGTACAGTTACAATTGTTATTGTATTCACGCACATTAGCAAAATGGCACACACACACACACACACACACATTGTATTTCTGCCAACCGCAATGAACTTTTCCTTTTTTTTTTTTACTTTTACTTTCAAGAAATGAGAAAAAAATGCACCCGCTGCGCTTGGCCCTCGACATCTGGCGTTGGCATTTCAAGTTGAAAATTTGCAAACAAGCCAAACGGCGCTACAAAATTATACATTAACATACTTACATCCACATATGTATGTAAAGTACGTAAGTTGAGGCCAGAACAAAAAGAAATAGAAGAAAAGTTGGTTGGAAAATTACTTATTTGTTGGCAAATAGGAACCGCAATACTTTGGAATAAAGAACAAACTGTCAGTCCTGTTGAGGTTTTCTTTTTCCACAAAAATTGTCGAACTCGAATGTGGTACATGTGCTGTTATGGTATAAAATTAATTGGCTTAATCAGAGTTATTTATGTTGCTGGAAAGTGTAATTATTTACCTATACAAAATGTTCACACATCCAGTTTAACACATGTGTTTGAGGACTTCGTGCAAAGTTAGGTCAAGATAACTTGAAAACAGATGGAGGTCCATCCCGGATTTTCTCCAACCAAGTATGTAGGGACTGACTTGAGTTCGGATATTTTATAGTCCCATTATTTGTGTTTCGAGTTGGGTGAGCTCGATTTAAGCTCGAACTTGGCATATGGGCATTTCCAATCTGAATTGGCTTTGATGGAATTTTTAGTATGCGCGAAAGTTATCGTTTTCATTTTAAATGACAGCTTGAATTTTTCTGATTTTTGCATCCATCCCAATCACAAAAACCAGCCATCATGATTGCACATCAAATTCGTTCACCAAAACAATCGAACTAGATCCATCGATTTTATGTCATAGATTTGTGCTGGTGAACACGAAAATAAATATTTTTTTTATATTTACAAAGCAATTAAGTAGCAATACTATCAGAAACGAGAGCGTAAGTTAAAGTCGGCTCTAACCGACTTCGATATACCCGTTACTCATGGAAACAAATGTTTAATAGCCTTCCTGTATGCCTGAGGTGGGTCAGCCGAAAAGTATGCAATATTTTTTAACTCGGCTATTTATTATCCGCCAGATATTAATAGACATTTGTCAATTACTAAATGCAACATAAATGACTCCAAATTCATCACGATAAACAGATCAGACAACAAAACTTTTGAAAACGTCGGTCAAGTCCGACTATTACATACTCTGCACCCTTAATGTCGCAGCTCGAATTTGGTCACGAGTCAAACGGCCAGTTAACACACAACGCACAACGCAGTGCGCTCTCTAAGTCTCTCTCTCTCTCTCTCTCTCTCTCTCTCTCTCTCTCTCTCTCTCTCTCGCTCACTAAGATTGCTGCTGAAAGCAATGCTTAGGTTATGGGTGGGGTGGGTGGTGGGTGTTAACTGGCCGTTTTTTGCACATAACTTGAGTATCGTTCATCCGATCTTTATCATTCCTTCAGCAAATCGATAAATAATTTTGTTTACAAGGTATCTCTAGAAGGAACGAACGATCTATCTCCAAAACTGTAGGAGATATGACGTTTTTTCCAAATTGCGGGGGCGGGAGGGGGCGTGGCAAAAATTGAAAATAAACTTGATCTGCGTGCAGACAATAGGAGTCTACATTTCAAATTTGGTTGCTCTAGCTCTTCTAGTCTCTGAGATCTAGGTGTTCATACAGACGGACGGACAGACGGACAGACGGACATGGCTATATCGAATCGGCTGTTGATGCTGATCAAGAATATATATACTTTATATGGTCGGAAATGATTCCTTCTGGCTGTTACATACATTTGCACGACTTTAGTATACCCTTTTACTCTACGAGTAACGGGTATAAAAACGAGAGCGTAAGTTTAAGTTGGGCCTGCACGAGTTTGATATACCCGCATGGGAAGACCGCTGATGATATGGTAGAGATACCATTGAAACAGCTGTTCGGTCAACTAACCTCCTTTATGGTGTGGTGTGTCCCATTTTTTAAAGTTATGTTCAAACATAACGAGACCTAGAGCCGGCAAAAACTTAAAGGATTAATTATCATAATGGTCGTTAAAACATACATACATGTATATGGGAAGAAATGTTTAATAAAGGTTGTTCCATTAAGAAGGTTTTTTTTTTAATTACAAATAAAACACAAACAAAACAAGTAAGAGCGCTGTACTCGAGTTTCCCGACTACAAAATACCCTGTTCAATTGAGACAATTGTTTAATAACTTTTGTGTTTTTGCTCGTATCTTATTTTCCTTTTGAGAATAGTTAGATGTAAGGCCGAGGATAGTATATACACCAAGTTCTAACTTTAAAATTGTGGCTGTGACAGTTTTTTGCGGTTCAAGGGGGCAGGGGGGGATATTTTCAAAATCTGAAAAACTTGATCTGGGTACGGTATACACTTATGTGCATGCCAAAATTTGTGTCTCTATCTCTTATAGTCTCTGAGATCGACGCGTTCATACAGACAGACAGACAGACAGACAGACAGACAGACAGACGGACAGACGGACATGGCTATATCGACTCGGCTGTTGATGCTGATCAAGAATATATATACTTTATAGGGTCGGAGAAGCTTCCTTCTGCCTGTTACATACATTTGCACAAGTTCATGATCCCCTTTTCCCATTTTTAATGGGAACAGGGTATAAAAATTAAAACAAACTTCGTCTGTGTCGAAGTTTTAATACACCTTAAAAAACTCGCTTCAACGGTTATCGATTTCGACCAAATTTCGCAGATCAGTTTAAAGCATATAATATGAATAATGACCGAGTTTAAGAGCGCTAACATTGAAAACAAAAAAAGTTTTTATCACTAAAACCCATTTTCCGATTGATCGTTTCTATGGCAGCTACAAGAAGTAGTCATCCGATCCGGGCGGTTCCGACTTAGTAGCAGCGTCCAATGAAAAGAAGACTCTGTGCAAAATTTCAACTCTATAAATGAACGGTCGAAAATGGGTCTTAGTAAGAAATTTTTTATGGTTTTAATGTCAGCGTCCTTAAACTCGCTGATTACTAATTCTGTATGCTTTCAAATATATTCGCAAAATTTGGTCGAAATCGGATGAACCGGAGGACCGATCGTTCGGAAAATGAGTCTTAGTGAGAAAAACTTTTTTGTTTTCAATTTCATCGTTCTTAAATTCGGCGAATGTTAATTTGATATGTTTTCAAAAAGATTCGGGAAATTCGGTGGAAATAAGATGATTACACTAGTTTACAAAAAAAAAAAATAAATGACCCATTTCTACTGAAACTATTTTTAAGTGTAGTTTGGATTGGTGATCTCAAAAATAACGTCAACGTAACGTAAATCGGTTTAAAAGTTTGAATACAATGACCAAAAATATTTCAAAAAGTCGATTTTTTGCTCGAAAACGCAAGAAATTTCTTCCTTGGAAAAATATAAAAATATCAAAAAAAATTATTTTTATTCTTTCGACGTAAGAATCGCACTTTTACAAAGATAATAAGGTATTGATGAAGAAAATCTATGAATAAATATTGTAGCTGGATCAATTTAAGTGAAGGAACTAATAGTCAAATTTGAGTATTTTAAGTGTTTAGAAAATTTTTTTTTCTGTTTTTTAGTTTCTTGGTCAATATTAGAAGTGGGCGAATAGCCACATCAGAAAAAAAAATCCAGAACAGAACAAAAGTCGAAGCTAACGAAAATTTATTCGGAAAAAATCTCAAAAACACCACATTTTTTAGCACTCAATTGCTCACAGCTCCTGTATTTTTATACTCTGTACCGAAGGTACATAGAGTATATTAAGTTTGTGCAAAAGTATGTAACAGGGAGAAGGAATCGTTTCCGACCCTATAAAGTATATATATTCTTGATCAGCATCAACAGCCGATTCGATATAGCAATGTCCGTCTGTCCGTCTGTCCGTCCGTCCGTCCGTCCGTCCGTCCGTCTGTCCGTCTGTCCGTCTGTCTGTCCGTATGAACGAAGAGATCTCAGAGATGGTAAGAGATAGAGGTTTGACATGTATGGGACATATATTTCTTATACTTGCAGGCAGATCAAGTATATTTTCAATTTTTGCCACGCCCCCTCCCGCCCCCAGTTTTGGAGATAGATCGTTCGTTCCTTCTAGAGATACCTTGTAAACAAAATTATTTATCGATTTGCTGAAGGAATGATCAAGATCGGATGAACGATACTCAAGTTATGGGCAAAAAACGGCCAGTTAACAACACCCACCCCCCCCCCCCCCCCACCAACAACCACAGCAACATACCCTAACACAGGCAATCTTAGTGCGAGAGAGAAAGAGAGAGAGAGAGAGAAACTTAGAGAGCGCACCGCGTTGTGCGCGGGGTGTTAACTGGCCGTTTGACTCCTGAGCAAATGCGAGTGTAACGGTACAGAGTATGTTATAGTCGGGCTTGACCGACTTTCTTTCTTGTTTTTTTAGATTTTGTTCATCGATATCTTATTTTCTTCGGAGAAGTGCGGTTCTTAAGTAGAAAAAATAAAACTAGTTTTTTTGAATTTATAAATATTTTTCCTAGGTGTTTGGAAACGAAATTTATAGAGTTTTCGAGCAAAAAATCGATTTTTTTGAAATATTTTTTATTATTGTATAGAAACTACTCAACCGATGTTCTGTGCGATTATTGACCATTCAATTATCTTTCGATTCATATATTGCTTGGCTCTATCTGACTATTATAAATTGAGATATGACTTAAAATGTAAGTGCACCTACTGAAAAAATGAAAAAAAATTCATATTTAAAAAACGGAGCCATGAAAAAATTTTTGAAATCGATTTTTGAGATCACCAATCCAAACTACACTTAAAAATAGTTTCAGTAGAAATGGGTCTTTTTGGCTGTAAACTAGTGTTATCTGTCAGAAAATGGGGCTTAGTTAGAAAAATGTTTGATTTTTATACCCGTTACTCGTAGAGTAAAAGGGTATACTAAAGTCGTGCAAATGTATGTATTAGGCAGAAGGAATCATTTCCGACCCCATAAAGTATATATATTCTTGATCAGCATCAACAGCCGAGTCGACATAGCCGTCCGTCTGTGTGTATGAACACCAAGATCTCAGAGACTAGAAGAGCTAGAGCAACCAAATTTAAAATGTAGAATCCTATTGTCTGCACGCAGATCAAGTTTATTTCAAATTTTTGCCATGCCCACACCCGCCCGCACAATAAAAAATGTTGAATAACTCCCACAATTTTAAAGATATCGAACTCAAATTAAAAACGTATATTTAAATTCGCAATATCTATAATTTCATCAAGATTGGTTGATAAATAGCCGAGTTCAAAAATGTTGCATACTTTTCGGTAGTCCCACCTCAGGCACACACAGTCGGTTAGACCCGACTTTAACTTACGCTCTCGTTTTGTAAGCGTTCTTAAACTCTGAGATTTCAAAACCAGCATTTGGAAGGGTATAAAAACTTCGGCACAGACGAAGTTAGCTTGGCCTTCTCGTTTACATTTATTTTGATCTTTAAATATTGTAGGCTGATTTTATGGTGCAAACATAGAACTCCAGAGGAAGAGGTAGTAATGCCAAATGGGCAAGGGCGTAGCCAGCCCCCTTGCCACCCCCTGGCTATGCCCTTGCAAATGGGAAAGCAGTCGGATATCGCGGTAGAGAATTAGCTTACGCCTCATCAGAAATCAAAAGTGGACTGCATCATTTCTGAAGCTCTTCCAGCCATCTCCCAGCAATATCCAAAGCCATAAATGCAACCGCGGGCATTTTTGAATATATGTTTGTGCACTCCACTTACTTGTAAGCAACATTTATTACCAGATACCGGATTTACCGGATAAAATTGAATGTTCATGGCTTAAGAATAATTTATAGTTTGGAACTAAAAACGCTTTCAGCATTTGGCTTAGAAACTTACAACAAAAACTAGAATCCAACATTTATTCAAATTATTTTGAAGCATACAACCCTGCCGTGGCAGCCATTTTTTGCCTGTATTCTTCACTATTTGAATCTTTCATCTCAAAAATATTAATAAAATTCAATTTGATTTATTTTAGTTTTCAAATTTCACTGTAAAGCGATTATACCTCTTCAGCAAGGGCATTGAAATTGCTAAACTTTTGAACACATCAGACAGACATACCAAAATGGACTTTAAGCCACGCACACGCAGGCGACAATTTCAAGCAAGGTCGAGACACTCGCACACTCAACCACATACACTGGCACACAAGTTTGTGCGTTAAGTCAGTTGGCGCCATTTTGTAAACATTTTTTCGGGACTCACAAAGCCGAGTTCACTTGTTTATACTTTTTTCTTTTATTTTTTGATGCTGATGGATTTTTTAGCACGCTCCGTTTGTCTGTCTGCAAAGTTAATTCATTATGTGAAATAAAATCCTTTCACACTTTTCCCTGCTCTGGACATCTTGTCCTCGCAATTAGGCAAATTGCTGTGCTGCATTTTAAACTCCCACATGATTATCGACTTTGGAAAGCTCAAAGGCGGCGGAGTTGAAGGCTTTCAGGCGTAATTACATTAACAATTCCAAAAACATACTCTTACACGTATATAGGTATGTCGCTCCCACAACTCGAGTCGTGTAATGTCACTCACGGCTGGGCACGAAACGTATCCATTATTTAGAACGTGGTGCAAACAACTCGTCCGACAAGCCAACAACAACAACAACAACATAAACAACAACAACAACCGGAATACCTGTGTGTAAGACGCAGTGGTCGCTGCTCGGTTACATATTTGGCTTCTGAACTTGCCTACCAAAACGACTAACCTTGCCTGTGCATTCGCCATGCAATTGGCCCCGGGACAGCACCGCCACAACAATCTCGTCGATGCATTGAAAGGACTGTGCAAACATGCGAAAACTTGGAATAGTATGAGAGGCAGCCTGAACAGCTGGCGATAACAGCTGCGATGGCATTTTGGTATTGGTTCAGTGTGAAAGTGAGTTACAGTTAAGCGGCAGGTTTAAAAAGGCAAGTTTGCTGTAATTTAAGTAGCAAAATTAAATGCGTTTCGAACCTTTCTGCTTGGGTTTGTATTAAAATTAGTTTAATTTAATAAAGGGGCCCCAGAAAGCCCGAAAAACTTTGACTTATTGAATTTGGTAAATTATTTGGATTTTTACAGTGGTTCAAAGTTGAACAATTTTGCAGTTGAAGTTTTGTTTCTTTTTTGTTGTCAAATGAACCGTTTGGGAACGGAAATTCCGATTTGAAGATGCATCAATTCTAAAGAAAAGCGAATTAAAAAATGGTCTGTACGGGGCATGCACACTAGGGTGCCTTTTTTAAGGCAAAAATGGAAAATTAGAGAGGACGCCCCATTAAAGCATTCTTTTTGTATCATAGATTATACAATTTCAAACAAACAAAAAATTCCAGTTTTAAAGTGCGCGACGAGGACACAAAGTTAAAACTAAAAATTACCCATACGCTACGTAAGCTACAACAAACAAGCAGCAATGAAAATGTAGATTAGGGTGTCCCAAAAAAAAATTGGAATTTTAATTTTGACGGGTGCTCAGGCATTTTCTTATTTTTTCAGATTTTTCGGAAAACGTTTAGAGGTCGCGCAAGTCGAATTTTCCCCAAAAATTGGGTTTTCCGTACTGTTTTTTAATTTTACTAATAACTTTGTCAATAATCACGATTTTCTTAATTTTCAAATCAGCATTTTTCTCACTTGAACTACTTTTTCGACCGATAGTTCCTATGGCAGCTATATGCTATAGTCGACCGATTTGTATCAAACTTGGTAGAATTGTAGAGTAGCATATAATATTGATCGGCAACCAATTTGGGAGAGCATTGAAAACAAAAAAGTTTTTCATACTAAGACTTTTTTTCGGACTTAACTTTTGTATGGCAGCTATACTATATAGTAGGCCGATTTTCATAAAACTTTGTGGAATTATGTAAAAGCATAGAAAACTTAGAAATACGATGTCTGGGGACGTTTGCGTAGAA
This sequence comes from Lordiphosa magnipectinata, assembly GCA_037044535.1. Lineage (NCBI taxonomy): Eukaryota > Metazoa > Arthropoda > Insecta > Diptera > Drosophilidae > Lordiphosa > Lordiphosa magnipectinata. Next base: position 15,088 of record JBAMBO010004084.1, read on the forward strand.
GACAAAAAAGTTTTTCTCACTAAGACTACTTTTTCGACCGATGGTTCCTATGGCAGCTATATGCTATAGTCATCCGATCCGGCTGGTTCTAATAAATGAACAGCGTATTTGTACCAAAAGGCTTCGAGCTAAGTTTGGTTAAGATAGCAATAAATATGAAATTGTAGTTAATGATGATATTATTAGTTTCATGCAAGGGGTACAAAGCTTTAAAAGAGTATAACTTTCTAACGGTGAGGGCACATAAAAATTTTTTTTGAATTAATTTTAAAATTTACCCATCTTTTAAACTGCATCACTAGTTTTTTTGATTTTCATAGAAATTTTAAGAGTTATAATGTATTCTTTACAAAATTTATGCAAAATTTTCGAAAAAATGTAATACATGGTACCTAAATGTGCAAAAGCATAGCCAAAACTTATCGTTTATGCTCATAAAAGTAAAATTCTGACCAGGGCTTAATACCGGAAACGGAACCGTTAACCGAAATAAACCGTTTCAAATCACGAACCGGAACCGATACAAATTTTTTTTTGAGAACCGAAAAACGTTTACCGTTATTAATGGAACCGCTAGCAACGGAACGAAACCGAAACGTTGGTACCGGTACAGTTTCGGTTTTTTTTTACCATTGCAGAGCGCATCGTAGTTTGGGCAGGATGCCGAAATATTTGCTTGCGCAAGACATCTTCAACATTTGCTCCAGTTTTGCGGCTGCAGATAGCGACTTTCTTCTGCACCAGAAAGAGTGGGACACAGTTCGCGAAATTGTACGAATATTAGAACCAGCGGAGGTGGCCACAACTAAACTTTAAGCCGTAAATCTAGTTTTGGGTGATTTTTATTTTTCATTTGGATACACTGCAAATTGGAAATATGGAAAATTCCTCCTCTATAGCGAAAAAGTACATAAGCACATATGATATTGCAGGAAAAGAAACTTCATGATAAAAATACATCAATTGTGTTAACAAATAAGCTACTGTATTCCATTAAGACTTTTTTCATACTTAAATGTGTTTGTAACCATGAAAACATTCTTAACTGGTGGTGAAAATCATCCACAAAGTTCCCACAATTGTATGTGATATCAAAAGTCTTGCTTTCCGTTCCAGCTACGCAAGTCAGCGTGGAACGGCTATTCTCTGGCGTAAAATTTATAATGAATCTGCTAAGATGTTGAATGGACTCAACCTCAATTGAATTGCATTTCGACTCGTTTTATTACACAGGAATAAAATGGATGAGCTTTTTCTCAGAATTTAAATTTTCCAGTATTAAAAATAAGTACTACTTATACCGGTACGGTATACCTAAATAAAAATCCGGGTACCGTATCGAAACCGAAATTAATTAAAAACCGAAATAGAACCTTTAACCGAAACATCAATTTCGGTACGTACCGGTACCGGTACCGGAACCGAAATTCGTTTCAGGATTAAGCCCTGATTCTGACATTTTTCTTTAAAAATGCTAATTTAAAAACTAAGAATATAGTGATTATTGACAAAGTTATAATAAAAATTCAAAAACAGTACGGAAATCCCGATTTTTGGTGAAAATTTGACTTGTGCGACCTTTAAACATTTCCCGAAAAATCTGAAAAAAAAAATCTTAAAAATACATACCCCTAAAGCTATTAGAAAATGCCCGAGCAAAAACAAAAATTTTTGTTTGGGACACCCTAATGCTGAGGCTCACGCTCAGGTGGTCTACACTTGTCCAGTCTGGCTAGCATCGAAATGCTTTTAATTTGAATCCATTTTTAAAATTGTCTGCTCAATTCTCGTAGGTATTAAAAAACATGAAATACACTGCGATTGAGTAATATCAAAAACTTTGGAGCCTCTTCGCGCCATGAGGCGCCAAAACATGACTTTTTCAACTTTTGTTTTTTTCACCTTAAATGTGCACCATAAACTTACCTGTAATTTTTTATAAAAAAAAATAGAAGAAAGCTTACTTCGGCTCGACCGAAGTTTAAATACCCTTGTAGCTTGTATAATTTATATAAATTAAGATTTTAAATGATTTTCGTCGAACATTCTTAGCAGAGCTATTTCCCAAACTCAGCAGTAGATGGCGCCACTACTTTGACCATTTTAGCTACTAGGTTTGATAAGTAACTAACTTAATTGAATAATAATACTGCACGCTAAAATGAATGAATGAAAGACGATTGAGTTGACGATGATGCGACTCGCCGCCGCACGTGGCGGACGCCAGCCAGAAACTGAGCGCCAGGGATGGCGCGTGTTGTCGTTATGCTATCGCGTCAGGGATGGTGCTCGATAAATGGTGTGACCAGAGGTGGCCAGGGCTGCCACACCATTTGCTTGCCAGTTTGTTATATGGCAGCTATACAATATATTCATCAGATTTTGACCAAAATTGTGTGGAAACCGATAATTATCATAACTGGAAAGCTTAAAGACAAAAGGGGATTTCGTTCTACCATGTCTTGACGAATACTCAACACAAATTTCTCGGGAACCAATCAACCGATTTCGTTGATTCGATTCGTTGTCATAGCTAAAACCCAAAAACCATAAAAAAATCTATAAATCAAATTATAACTTCATTTGGTCGACTTGGTACTCTTGGTACTCTTGACCCGTTCCGAAAAAGGATTGAGTTGATCCGACTTTTTTGAACCTAAACTGAACTACATTTATCCCGGGGTAAACTTAAAAAAGATTGAATTAAGCAAATAATTCGAGAACAATTTAATTTCAATCCAGGATCATTTTAAGCAAGTTCGAGATTGTTTTTGAGCTCGATATCTAATATTGATTTCCTCCGCAATATTCCATAGGATACCCTTATACACTTCAAAACCCACACCAGTTTTGGTTTATTGAAAGCTTCTGAAAAACAAAGGAATATAAAAATGTATTCGGCTCAACTGTAATTCGAACCCACGACCATACGCACTGAAAACGAATGGAAGTGCATTTCATCGCTCACGACCATCGCCATCGTTTGTAGCCGCATGTCAAACTTTGACGCTCTCGCTCTCTTAATTATGAACATGTGATCTCAAAGGGGATTGAAGTAAGCACATTTGGAATGATTCGTACAAGTTCGAAAGGCTTGGACCATTCCCTGAAAGCTTGAATTGTGTCGAATATCCTGTAAATCGAGATTGACTTTTCAAGCTCATGCCGACCTTACTCAAAGATTAAAAAGATTGAAAATATCCTCACTTTTTGTTTTCTGTGCACCATTCTCGCACCTGCCACCGGTAAACCCGAAAATTCCCAAAACAGCGGAGCTGGACCGAGATAGCGCAAAAAAAGTCGATCATTGAAATCTTGACTTTGCAACAATACAAATCCAGTTTTTTTGAACCAACCCGAATCGTACCCGATGCAATAACTACATCATTTCTGAGCACATATTATTTAATTTATACATTTCTGATAAGCCGTTCCCGAGAAAAATCTGAAACCATTGGATGAACTTTTTTTTTTGCAGTAATTTGTTGTGCGCTACAACAACAATTTCATTTGTCATCTATTCAATAAAAAACCTTAACTTTATAAAACAAATGCAAGCGTGGTCCTATTTTGACATTCACCAGTTTTGTACCGAAAACTGGTTGTAAATCGCAATTTTTTACTGAGACATATCGCATACTGAGACAAATTTGAAAAATATGAGTTTGTATATTAGGAACAAAAAGTTTAATCTAACAATGCAAAATATTATACTTTTCATCCGGTTTTCAGTGCCGTTGTTACCGTTGAATGCTCAACGCTGGTACAGTCCCTTACCCACCGCCGTTTCCAATGTCAGCTATGTTTCGTGCTTCATAAGTCACACAGAGAGTTGTCGCTTGAATGCACTGACTACTGACTGCCAACTTACTCCCAATTGCCTCCACCCCTTAACCACCTACAGTCGTTACATACGTTTCTTTGGCAGCTGCTGCTGTGCCTCATTGGCTTTGGCAATGGCTGGTTGTGGGTTTTTGTTTGGTGGCCGCCTGCGGCTGGGAAAACGACAAAATGTATGCTATGTTCCGGCTGAATTGCAGATTTTTAGCCAGTGGGGGGAAGCATGCACACACACACACACACATACAAACACTCATGTGGGTGTCTCATATTCAGTTTTTTCCGGAGCAAGCGAATTCTCCTGGTCTCCATGGTCGTTGCTTTTACTTTTAGTTTTGGGAAACAAAGTTTTTCCATATTGTTAAAGCAATGGCAAACACCTGGTCTATGGGACACAAAAGCTTTTAAATAAATTTTCAATAACAGATAGGGAAGAAAAACAGTAAATTTATATATATATAAAAGAAAACCCGTTTATTTTAATCATAAACATATTAAAACGCAGTGATTGCTTAAAAAATTAGTTCTTTCAGATTTCTTGAGCAATAAGAATTTTTGTAAATTTCGCCATTTTTATACATTTTTTATACAATTATGTTCATATATTGCATATTTTTCACATATGCAAAGATTTGCATATATTGAATATGCAGTTTTCAATGTAAAGTGGGTTATTAAATTGGTATAAATCCAAATTTTTACCTCAGTCAACCTTCATTTAAAAAAGCGCAAAAAATCCAATGTCTACACAGAAAAAAATAAGATCAGGTATTTCAATAAAATATCAGTAATATCAATATTTTCATATCAAAGTGAAACTATTTAATATCAATATGAAACTGTAGTACTACATTGTTACTAAAAATATTATACATATTGAAGTGTGAAATGATCAAAGTGATATGAAAAATGACCTAGTGATTTCAGATCAAAGTAGACATCGAAATTCTGAAAGTAGAAAGAGACACACAGAGTTTCTCAAATCGAAGAGAGAACTTCTAGCTTCTTCTTGCGAATTTTGTCATTCGATCTGTGAAAGGTAAGTAAAAAAAAGTGCGGTGCCTAAAAAAATTATGAAAGCGGTAAAAGTGAATAAAAAGTGAATTGCATGTGTGTATTGTTGTACTGTTGTTGTACTTGCAAATTTATAAATTGTAAAAAGGCTATTGCCTTCATTCAGTCGCTAATAGTGTGTACGATTATATTACACACACTCATACATACATATTGTGCGTGTTTTTTCACTTTGAGCTCTCTACGCAGTTGTGAAGTAATGTCTAATTTTCATAAAGCAAATTTTACGTCTGCCTACTCTTCCAAATTATTTGTAAACTTTTACATTACTTCACAACTACGTATGAGGACTTACCGTTTAAGTATGCAAAATATGCATGTATGTATGTATATGTGTGCAGTTTAACGTTCAAGGGCAGAACAAAAAAGAGCATGCTCAGCCTTTGCTTTCGGCAGATTTCGCACACATGCACAAAAAAACTTATGCGAGTTTAAATATATTAATTTTTATAATTTTCAGATTAAAATGGAAGACATCCAACTCTATGAGCTGATACAAAAACTAAACATTGAAAAATTGGTGTAAGAAAGATATGACGTTTTCCAAATAACGGACAGACGGACAGACGGACATGGCTATATCGAATCGGCTGTTGATGCTGATCAAGAATATATATACTTTATATGGTCGGAAACGATTCCTTCTCCTTTTCATACTTTTGCACAAACTTAATATACTCTATGTACCTTCGGTACAGAGTATAATAAAGCATTACTATAATACCCTTTTGATATTTTAAAAATATTTCCTTGATACAAAAACCATGTCCTACGGGTATTTTGAAAATATAGCTTTGATATTATAATAATATATCATTGATATTAAAGAATATCAAATTGTTGATCTGAAAAAATATCACTTTGATGTGTTCGAAATGTCAAAGTGATATATTCGAACATATCATCTGGGTATTTTTCAGATGGAGGCCGATTTGATACTACAAAATACCAGATTTATACTAAATATCGTGATCTTTTTTTTCTGTGTATATCGGATAATACCGGCAATATAACCACATTGACGAAAATCTGAACGGAAATGATAATTCCTTAGAATTTCCAGCCCTTAGAATTAATAGCCTCAATGCCTCAAACTCACACACACAGCTAAGTACACCCCACCCAACCACATGAATTATTAAATGGCAATGGACAACTACGGCAATTATTTCACATGACGGCGCATCAATACGTAATGAGACTTCTCCATCTCCGTCTGTCCATCTATCCATCGATGAACGGAGAGTGCAGAGTGCGGGGTCAAAAGTTTGGGGCTCACAATGAACAGATTGCATTCCTCGGGGTAGGGTTTATCACTAGGCAAAGCAATTTGCGACTGTCTAAGTATCAGCAGATTTTAATTTCAGCCCAAATAGGGGAAATTCAACCTCTGTGTCTGTGTGTGTGTGTGTGTTTATCAGTGTGGCAAAAGTTTTTGGTTAATTTATGAGGTTGAATTATCAGCGAATGGCCACAGACCAGAAAGTCAAACGCAGCGATTTTGCTATCCTGCTGATAACTGCGTATAAATAAGATTTTTATGCGTTTTAGTGTCTTTATTGTTATATAATTTATGTAACGCGCCTGGTAAGCGGGACACATTAATATTTGTTTATTGTTAGCCGGACAGGCGACTGTCAACACCATGTTGAAAATGTATCGAGTTATCATGAGACGGGGATGGAAAATTGATAAAATATTGTGCTAAACACCGAAATACTAGGTTTTGAAGACAGTGAATGAACAAGTATTTAAGTGTGTGAATAAAGTTATTAATGCATTTAAACACTGCACAAGAGTAAGCGGCACGAAAAGTCATATTTTGCATATGCTAGTGAATCGAACTCGATTTATGTATTTTGGGAACTTCGAGAAGAAAAATCCATTAAAAATAAAGTTGTGAAATAGTAAAATTTGCCAATACAGACACTTTTAGAAGCTGTGTAAGTGGTCGAAAAAATTGTAAATTCTACTATTGATTGACGGAGCTGACATGTCATATCAGAATTCTTAAGTCATGAGTCTGAATAAAGGAATAATAAGAAAGCCCGAACGCACAGTGTGCTTACCAATGCGGAAAGACGGCTCATATTAAGAAACGCATCAACTTCTCACGACTCTGTGGCGAAAATTCGTGAAAAATGTGATGGTAATGCTAGTCTATCCACTGTCCATCGCGTTATTTCGAAGCCTAAACATCTAAAGAGATTTAAAATAAAGAAGAAGCCTCCCCTTAACACTGCAAGAAAAGCGCAACGCGAGCGTGTGGCCTGGAAATGGCAGTGGCATAGCGTGGTTTAATAAATTTGGAAGGCCCAGATGGTTATAGTTATTAATTCCATGATCTCCGCAAGGAATCCAATCATTTGGACCGTCTGTGATGGTGTGGGGGGCACCTGTAAACTAAAATTTCTGTCATCAACGATGAATGCGTTGTATTACAAAGAAATATTGATAGAACATTTTCAAAACCGTTTTAGGCCTCTTCCATGGATATATCAGCATGATAATGCGCTGATACATACAGCTCGGGTTGTAAAATCCAATATACAGACCCAAAATGTGAACCTACTTAGGTGCCCGCCCTACTCACCCGATTTAAATATAATCGAAAATGTTTGGGGATGGCTGACACGTGAGATATATGGCTCAGGAAAACAATATTCGTGTGTACCCGAACTAATCAAAGCAATCGAATTAGCTTGGAGCTCGATATCGTTAAATTATTTGGCCAGTTTGTATCAATCCCTTCCAAACCGAATGACTGAAGTTTTGGAACTGCACATTATCAAAAAAAAAAAATGGTTTATTTACATCTAAATTACACCAGTTACTCTATATTTAGGTTATGTTTATGTTAAAAAGAATCCGAGTTCTCTAAAATGTTTCTTTGTGTAAGTGTCCTATTCAAGTGACGCTATATTTGAGCAACGTAATTTGACGATGATGATGATGGGGGTGTCCTATTCAAGTGATGAGCAAAGTACATCCAAAAATTTGTGGCTCTCTCTATTATAGTCTCTGAGATTGTCGCGCTCATACAGACAGTCGGACGGACATGGCTAAATCAACTCGGCTGTTGATGCTGATCAAGAATATATATTCTTCATAGGGTCGGAGATGCTTCCTTCTGGCTGTTACATACATTTGCACAGCTTCACTATCCTCTTTTACCCATTTTTAATGGTTACAGGGTATAAAAAAGAATTGAAAAAAAGATCTGGCAGCAAATCATAAGCTTTATAAGGTGACTTATTTCGCATACCTTATTTCTATACACTTCAGTGGCGTCCTAGATAGGTGAACAGCCACAGCTGCGTAGTTGCTAGCTTAGTATACAATATATACACCTGATCATATTAATAGGTACACACATCAACTCTGACTTTAAGGTAACAGAAAACAGTTTTATTAATTGTTTCAAACTTAAAACTTGTTCTCATTGGTTCTTAAACTATTTGTTTTTAATAAAATAAACTTAATTGTAACATAGAATAATAATATAACATAAAAGAGATCATTTTGTGTTTCAGATACGTTTTCAGTGTGATCATAATAATAGGTACACTTCATGTGTTGGTAAGAAAAAAAATTTTAATTTCCATTTTGTGTTCTTTTTTTAGTTAAATTAGTATTTCCTAACTTAGTATCCAGTGTATCCACCTCTATTTTTGGCCACTACTGAAATTCTTTTTGGCATACTTTTAATAAGAGCCTGGCAGGTCTCTACTGGTGTCTCAGTCCACAGTTTTTGGACACCTTCCCATAATTTTTGTTTATTTGAAAATGAATGCTTTGCCAATTTCTTTTTTAAGTCTCCCCACAAGTTTTCAATGGGGTTAAGGCTGGGGGATTGGCTTGGCCACTTCAGAACGTCAACTTTTTGGTCCTCGAAAAATTTAGATAACAGCCTTGATGTGTGTTTAGGATCATTATCTTGCTGAAATACCCAACGTAATGGCATATTTTCCTCAGCATACGGTACCATAACTGTTTCCAATATGGATTTGTACTCTTCAGCATTCATTTTGTTCGTAGTCTGATAAATTGGACCTACGCTGTACCAGGAGAAGCAAACCCATACCATTATATTGCCACCTCCATGTTTGACTGTTTTTTTTGGAAACCGTGGATGGAATTCCTTTCCATTAGGGCGTCGATTATTCCTTTCACAGTCATTCCCAAACAAATTAATCTTGGTTTCATCGCTCCATAATATGTTTCTCCACTTTTTTTCTTCCCGGTGCATCCTACCCAGTCTTTGTGGTCCCTTGCAAAAGTTTGCCTCATGGTCATATTTTTTTTGCGCATAAGTGGGTCTTTTCTGGTAATTCTTTCTGGTAGGTTGGCATCTTGTAGTCGTCTTCGGATAGTTGGAGCACTAACTGAATTCCCAATTTCGGCTGCAATAGCCTTCGATGACAGAAAAGGGTCGTTTTGGCTCAAAGTTACTATGTAGTGGTCAAGGGTTTCTGTTGTTTTTTGTGGCCTTTCACGGGTTTCCTGTCTTGGTTTTCTTTCTAATGCATTTTTAACAAAATTATGAGACCTGTTCATTAATTTGGCGATGGCTCGTAAAGATTTGCCTTCTTTTCTCAGCCAATCAACCAATCGAGCTTCTTCTTTAGTACAATGAGAATTTCGACCCATTTTTTTCTGAAAAAAATAATTATTTAATTCTCTGTATTGACAGGAGCTATACTTAATTTACCTTTAGTTACCAAAAGATCACTGATTACAAAATTATTCACTTGATACTTGTGAGAAACGGAGACTGTACCTATTATTATGATCAGGCGAAATGTGTGGTGGACTCGCAATTTATAGAAAAGCGTTGATATACGGGGCAGCCCCTCTTTCAACTCTTTGTCACAGTGTGGCCAGACATTGACAACAACAAAAAACCAAAAATTAAAAAGTTGTCAACACTAAAAGTACGAAAAACCATCTATAATTAAAAAATTCCGGTGTGTACCTATTAATATGATCAGGTGTGTTCCCTCTACAAGGGAAGAAAAAGATCTGGCAGCAAATCATAAGCTTTATTAGGTGACTTATTTCGCATACCTTATTTCTATACACTTGAGTGGCTGTCTTTATTTTGGTCAACTCGCATTGAGCCTCATCCTGGGTAGGTGAACAGCCACAGCTGCGTAGTTGCTAGCTTAGTATACAATATATATGTGCTCTCTAAACAATCCACTTGTACATGAAATTAAATATAATATTTATTTATAGTTTGTGAAAATGTTTTGCCAATACTGTTGCGTATGGCGATGTAAGGCAGAGATGGGCCGAAGACATTTCGCTATTTAGACATACAAGAGCCGAACGCATGCCGAAGCTGAGGCCAAGAGAGTAACAGGCCTTCAGTCGCTGACTATCCTTTGATGCGATCAGATCGAAGCTGGTTCACGGCAATTTATTTTCGCACCACAATACTCTCACTTTTTGGTCTCGCTCTCATTGACCAACGCTGATGTAAGGTATCGCACATTATATTTATACACATACCACATTTGAGTGTGTATGACATTCGCTCTTTTTCTAACGCTTTTTCTAACCTCTCTCTCTCTCAATTTCAGCAAAAGCTCTCATTAATCGACAAATGCTGAGTGCCATACCTGTTATAGTTGTATCATGGTAGGAAACCTTCTGGCCGTTAGGTTTAGAAACAAACAACAATTTTGATAGTCTTGCTTCTTAGAACAGTTTTTTTCCGGTTCAACTCTCCAACTTCTTCCCTTTTTGAACTTAAGACATTGTTCAAAGTTTGTATGAGTTCAAGACAATACTAGAGATGGTATCGTAAGGGTTTTCCAAATTAAATCTCCACCATTAAAACAAAGAATCCATTATCTGGATTTTTCTTTTGTACATACGTTAAAATTCTCTTTATTTTTGAATAAACTGTATTTAATTTACAATATTTTGTATTATTATTATTAGATTCTTTTGTTTTATTTATTAATTTCATAATTATTTAGTTAAACATTTCACATATACCAATTAGTGTTAGCTAATTTAATTTAAAAAAAAAGCAATAATACAATTGCTTTCTTTAGATTTACTACAATGGTTTTCAATTAAATACAATTCTCAGGAACCAAATTTTTGCTGCTATTTTAAAAGTAATAAATTTTGGGTAAATAAATAAAAAATATTACAAAAAGAATTGTTATACATTTTTTTCTAGGCTTAATAAATGAGGAAACATAATTATGCGATGTTTAGTAAGGGGTTAATGCTTTTAAACTGATCACAGCAAATTGTTTATAATTTTTTTTCTTCTCCCAAGTAAGTGAACGAACCAAAAAAAAAAAAAACCAATTGGAGGACAACTAAAGTGAAGAGGATAGAACAATAGTAAATGGATACGGCAGCTTACGTTTTATGTACAGACTTTAAAGAAGAATGTCAAGATTCAGCAGTGAAATATTTGAATGCGAACGGACGGACAGACTTCTTTCTGGAAAAAATTGTTTTCTTGCACAAAATACGTTTGACAAATGGAACCATTTTTGAACAGAAATCAATGAAAGTTTTTTCATGATGGGATTCTGCACATTGCTACTTCATTGTCTACTGGACTTGAATAATTTAAGTGTTTTTGGTAATTACAAATGTAATTACCATTATAATTACAATTATTTTGTAATTAAAAATTTAATTACCATTACAATTACTTTCAGATAATGAAAAATTGCATCAGTAACTACTTCAATTACTTTTAATTACCAAAAATTCAACTTTTATTGATATAATTGCAAAGCTAATTGTAATTTTTTAATTAAAAAATAATTATAATTGTAATGGTAATTAAATTTTGTTATGGTAATATTGATTTTCTACCCAACTGATTGTTCCTATGGGCAGCATTATGGGGGTTTTTTATCTTCTGATAAATTTTGTCTAAATATTTTCCGAAATTGAATTTATTTACATAAACAATTTGTTTAAATATTTTACTAAAATACAATTTTCATATTCATTTTTATAACAAAAATGTATCTTACAACAATAATATATGTAATAATAGTTTTCCATTTCCGTTTTCACTTTGTTTCTCTATTCTTTTGTTTTCTTTTTCTAAATATTAACAAAAATTTCATTTTGTAACTTTATACAATTGATTTCAAAGGACTTAAAAAGAGAGATGTAAGTTGTGAGTTTTGGGCTGGTTCGCTGCTTCTTCTCGGTTGTAAGTGTGTGTATTTCTGTGTGTGTGTGTTGTGTAAGTGTGTGCGTGCCGACGCTGTTAGTTGATGTCAAAATGTTGCGCCTAGAAAAAGTTGTTTTGTTGTGGCATTAGCTTTGAGTGTATGTGTGTATGTGTGTGTGTGTGTATTGTATACATAATATGTGGAAATTAAATTAATTCTTAAACTAGGCAACAAATTTAATTTGTTGAGTATTTTGTTTTCCCCCGTGGTTCTTCAAGTTGTTGTTTTTGTTGCTTTTGTCTTTTTTTGGCATTCTGCTTTACTACTTGCTAGACGAAAGTTTCTTTTTCTTCTGGTTGCAATTGTTGATGTTGTTGTTGTTGTTGTTTGTGAGTGTGGCGCCTTGAACTTAAAGGACTTTATAATAGGAGTTGTTGTTGTGGTTGCTGATGTTTTCTTTTTGTTGAAACACCCGGCCAAGTGTTTGGATATGTCTTATTATTTGGTGGATGTTAAACACATTCAGTGCCCATTTGACGTAGAGGCTTATTGGACTGTGAGGGGAAAGAAAGTTGAAAGAAATTGAGATTTTTAATACAAGTCATGGGATAAGTAAAGCTTGACTAAGGTGAAGGTAAAATAAAATATGCAATTTTTAAATAAACTAAATAAAAACTTAAATAAAATATCAAAATATATTTAAATTATAATCTACTTAAAGCTCCGTACTCAGAACGATAGATAATTCATTTCGTCACAGTATTTCATATAATTAGAAATCAGGGACTGTAAATAATAATTATGAGTTTAAAAAAATTGAAGCCCAAAAAAGCCTCCAAGAAGAGTGGGAAAAACACATATATCCTTAAAGACTTTTTGGATGATGATGCAAGGGCTGAAATTGTTGCAAGTGCGCAAAAACTTGTGAAAACATTGCGAACACCGACGTTCAGGTAAGGATACAAAATAAAGAATATTAATTAAACAAATTACTAATTTTCTTCTTGTATACTGCATTTAGGCTAGCAATTTCTACAACAGCTCTAGCCCTACCAATCATCGATGTGCCAACAAGGTGGAGCTCAACGTATGAAATACTGAAAAGTGTATGCATATACGAGCAACACTTGCCTACAAATTTGCTAACAGACAAGCAATGGGCTGACATCAAAGTGCTACTGTCTGTGCTGGAGCCGATTTCTGCAGCCACCAAAAAGTTGCAAAGCGAATAGCTTTATTTTGGTGACTTTTACAAGCTTTTGCTAGAAACTAAATTAATGATTAAATCTATGAGTAGCCATATTCATAGTGACGATCTAGCCAATAGATTGGAGAATCGAGAGAAAATACTTGCAACTAATGAAGTTATTCTCTTTGGAATTTATTTGGATCCAAGAATTCGGCGAATTCTTCTTCAGAATTCTCTTCAGCAGGCGGCAGCCAAAAATCATTTGGTAGGATTGATGCGCCAAATACTTGCCCTAAATTAGCAAGTTAGCTCAATGATCCTCTTCATATTTACATGACAACTAATTATTATGTTTTTTTTTTGTTAATTAGAAGAGCCCCAATAGTGTGGAACGGATTTCATTAAAATCCTCAGAGACAACGTCGACTTAACCGGGGAGCACATGCTCACTTTTGCATACATTTTTAAATTCTATTGAGGTGGGATCTGAATGTGAAAAGTCTGAGGAAGAGGACGAACCGGAGCTCAAATTGGCTTCAACAGAAATTTATGGATATTTGCCAAAGCCAATAGATTTAAACATGATGTCCATGAGCTAAGTATTGGGAAGACAAAAAATTCACGTATTCACGAAAATCTGTACCGTCTGGCTAAGGTACTAGGAATGTACTACTACTTCTGTGCCTGATACCCAAGTTTCAGTTGAAAGGGCATTTTCAGCTCTTAAATTAGTAATGACAGATTTAAAATGCAACCTATCTGAACAATCAGTAAAACAACTAATGTTCCTCAAATTAAATAAATAAAAATCTTAATTTACATATACATATAAATAATATACATATGTAAATGCATTTGTATTTTGAAAAATTATATATAAACTTTAGCAACAATGACTTAATATTATTAAATAATTTAAAAAGATGTTAAATTATGATTTTAATAGCGACGAACGAAACGAACTTAAGAAATCAATTTTTTAAAAAACCCTTTTTTTCTATTTTTTTGTTTTAGTAGATTTTTGAAATTGTTTATAAAATTAACAAAAAATGTTTGTGCATTACCGCAAATTACGTTTTGGTGGACATGTCGAGATATAATTTCGTATTTTTTTTCATTTAAATCAAAAATGGTGAGTTTTAAAACCGTTCGGTTTGTAAAAGAATTACCCATATGTACATGCATTTGTACATACATATTATATATCAACTGAAAGGTATTATTGCGTAGATCATATATATAGGTCGATATAAGATCAGTCTCATTCGGTTCAAAAGATATTTGAATTAAATTTTTATTTTCAATTTATATTATAAAAATTGACGAACTATTATTTTACAATTTGTAAAATATAGTAAAAATTTGAGTACTAGGCTTAAACTGTATTTACACTAGTCTGATAACTCATATGAGAAGCTCAAAAAATGTTCTGAGTATAAGGAATTAGTCAATGGAAGTTTCTCATATTAGTTTTTTGATAGCCAACTCAGAATGAACTGAGCTATTTTTCAGCCATATCATATGAGATATCAGACAAGTGTAAATACAGCTTTAACAAGCAAAATGATACTACAAGGAGTTACTCAAAAGGCAATATAACAAAATTCATAGTAATAGGTTTACTCAAATTCAATCAGTATCCCAACTGTAAGCCTTAAATTAAATGACCTTTATATCTCTAGTTTACATGATTCAGATAGGGTGAGTTTTTCCTTCTAATCTAGATCTAAACATATCATCACTACTGAAGCAGAAATTGAAGGCATCCAAGAATGTACATATGAATTCCCCGAATAGTAACACTGCCCCTGCATAAAACGGACAAATTTTAAGCAACCTTAAGCAAAGGTCCCACAGGCAAATAATT
The DNA here is from genome assembly GCA_037044535.1 of Lordiphosa magnipectinata. Classification (NCBI taxonomy): domain Eukaryota; kingdom Metazoa; phylum Arthropoda; class Insecta; order Diptera; family Drosophilidae; genus Lordiphosa; species Lordiphosa magnipectinata. The sequence continues at coordinate 30,221 of JBAMBO010004084.1, forward strand.
TACCCAAATTTTGATGAAATGTGGCTATACAGGCTAAATTATGAATCTTATCGGTAATTTTTGATCAAGTTATTTGCGTATGGAATCATAGCTTTTATTTTAAGTTCTGAAAGTCTGCAAACATGGATATTTAGCCAAATTTTCATTAAAATTTAGGCAAATTATTTGCCTGTGGACCTTAGCTTAAGTCATTTAGGTTGTGTATGACAGTCATTGAAAGCGGACAACCTCGTGAGTGTCGACGAAAATTGGGAAACAGTTAATTAAGCATTATATTTGCTATAACTGATAAATACTATAGGGCACAGGTGCCCAGAGAAAGCTTACGGCTGCGTAGACCCCAATACCAATACGGACAATATTTGTCAAGAGCATCAACAACTTAAAGAAGAGAAAGAGATGTGTGTGTCTGCTCGTTGCTGTCTGATACGCACGACATCATTCGTCCCCCAACATCAAAATCTATATTAAAGATGACGCACACATACACATTTGTTGTTGCGTTCTAATTTTCAAGAGGCTTGTGAGGGAAAGAGAAGAGACAACACATATGAAGTTGTTGTTGCACTACGCTTAGCCACAAGTTATGCAAAAGGGCTATACACGCGGCTTTCCCTATGTGAAAAACAAGGGCCTGGGCACCCCTGCTATAGGATTTCTGTAGTAGTGTTGGGTTGTTCATAAGTGAGTGAACGAAACTAAGTTGTTCTTTAAACTGCACAAGTGAACATGTTCCACTTTAATTGTTCTTTTTTGTTCAGCGAGTCTTGGTCAATCTATATTGTTCATCCTGTCTTGCTCTGAGTTGTTCTTGAGTTGTTCTAAGAGCTGTTCAGTCTCTTTTGCTCAGAGAGTTTTTCTGCGCCTCTTGCTCTGTGAATGCCCTGCAGTAAAAGTGTCTAGTTTACAACCAGAAATGTAGCAGTCGCTAAAAACTTGCAACAAGTTGCACTTCCTACCAAATCAATGTATTGAAGTCGTCCATTTTACACAGGCATGTCATAGGCAGGTGACAATTGTCCCAGGCAGCTGCCATTTGCAACCAGTTTAATGCCAGACTGAATAAGTGGGAGAGAATTGTCCCTACAGCAGCCATTTTCAACCAGTTATATACCAGTTGACCACCTTTGTGTGTTCCCTATGAGAGTCTGTTTATGTCGCTGCTCTGTATAACCGTACATCGAAATCGAAGTCGGTCAACTCACTCATCATCAATTCGTTAGTCACCCGTTAAATTTCAGTTGTATTCAAACTAGCTCAAATTAGTATTTCTAACGAACATTTCTTCGGAAGCTAACATTTGTTGTTGCCCAACTCACCCGAATGTAGCTATTTTGCTACCAGTTAAACTCTACTAGCATTCCAACTAGGTATAGGACAGAACTTTTTTTTGTTATTAGTTGACTATTTCTATGCAGTGTTGTTCTGTCTGCCTTGCTCCGTGAATGGTTCTGTCTGCCTTGCTCTGTGAGCTGTTTCGTCTGTCTGTGTGTTGTTCTGTGGGCTGTACCATAATACAACTATAACAGGTATGGCGCTCAGCCAAATTTTGAATTAAGTTCTTTTGCTAAGAGCGCGAGAGGGAGAGCGGAAGTACTAATTCACATCAGACCCAGCCAAAATATACTTAACAAGGTAGCCGCACTCGCTCTCTCACAAAGAAGGAGAACACAAAAAAATTCGTCGGCGGAGATGCGTCGCTCACAAGGATTGTTTACACACTGACATTTAAGAAGTAGGCAAAGAGAGCGAGAGAGCGAGTGCGGCTACATTGTTAAGTATATCTTGGACCCGGCCAGCCATAGCTACCACGAGCCGCAGTCAGTCGTGGTTTTACGCAAACGCGAGCCGAACTCATGATTGTGTGTATCAGTGAACATTCAATTGCAAGTAAAACGGCTGTAGTCAGGTGAGAGCTCTCTTGCACACCAACACAAGCACACTTTTTTGTTCTCTCCATTTGGCCGGCACTGATTCACATGCGTTCTCTCCTCTCTTTCTTTGGGCGTACAGGCCTGCTACAAAAACTTCATATTTGTCTCTCTTCTCTCTCTTCTATGACTCTGGCAAACCCGAACGCAGCAACAATGTTGCTTATGCATAGTCAGCGTAGGTTAGCAATGGCCCAGCAAATCTAGTTCGGAGCGCTCCAAATTATGTGTCTGAAAAGAGCCTAACTTAAGAGCGTTTTTGGAGTAAACACAGAAATTTGAGTGTTTTCGGAGCATATTCAGGGCTCATAAAAAATACTTAAGTCTGAGCATTTTCGAATCTGCACTCCAATATGCCTCTGGAAAGAGCCTTTCAGTAGCCCTTTAAGTGCCTAGAAAAGTATCTTTTATGTGTATTTTATGAGGTTTTTATATGCTTCATTGGGAGGGTGAAAGCACTTATATCTGTGTCAGAAAAGAGTCAGATTGGTTTCAGAAATCTTCCACATTAAGTGCGACCGGATTCATAGAAAAAAACGCTCATTCCGGACTCTTTTTTGTGCACATTATGACGGTGAATGCACATAAAAAAGTGTCAGAAAAGTGTCAGAAAACGCACATATTGTTTGCTGGGGGGCTTCAATCGCTTCGCCGACACACACACACAAACAAAAATCGGGTTTCTCTTTCTATTTCTTGTGGTTGTTGGCCATAAGTTCATTCTGGGCACAACTGATCTAGTATATTAGTTCCAATAGTTCCTGATGTTCATTAGATGTAGAAGTGGCTCTGCTTACACATTCGATATCTAAATGTAGCCATGCGCCAGAATATATGTCACATCATTTTGTTAAACACCTCATGCTTAAAGCATTAACTTAATTAAAACATTAGCGCTAATCTGGTGGGCTAAATTTAACCAACCATAAGCATTGTTTTTATGCAAATTGGTTGTCTGCATCAAACCAAAACAAAAATCTTTCACAATGCCATTTTGTTTTATTTGGCATAATTATGTAAATACTTTTATAAAAATTATAAAAAATGCTCCACATTATTAATTAAGCACGCTTAGTGGAACGGTTGATGCGTATTAGTGCGGCATGCACAACAAATAGAACAGAACTTAAAATTATATTTAAATATTTTAGTTTAATTCCCAGTGCAATTGTCAGCTGTCCGTTTGTTTAACGTTTTGATGCCTCGTCGACGCATTTTAATTGGCTCTTTTTGGTTAATTGGCCAATTGATATGCACATTTTGATTGCAGTGCAATTAGCGGAAAGCGATGATGGGGGTGGATTTAACAGAGACAGAGAGAGATAGAGAGAGAGACAGGATTTCGGCCAGATTTGCCATAATTATCATGCACACACTCACACACAGAGGCCAAATGAGATTAAAAATTAAATCATAAAGCAATAAAATGATAATTAAATTGCCCGTATTAGATAATTGTCATGAAATATGATTTGAATTTGTATTATTTTATTGTTGACCAAAGCACTTACCTTTTAATTGCTAATGAATGGCTATGGATAATTGGCTTAAATTGCGTGAGGTTCGCTCGCAGCATTTTAGGGAAAAATATTTGGTTTACATAATTGTTGTTTATTTTTTAGGAATTTTAATTTATTGTATCTATTGAAGCTACCAACTGGATAACACACACTCACAAAAATAGTTTTTCTAATTTACTTGAAATCGCCATTTTATTTAAAAAATTTCCATTTTAGTTTCGTTTTCACAATTCAATTCAATTTCAATTTGGACAAGTAATGCAGCACAAAGTTGTAGCTTAGACCAAAATAAACAAGCCGTTAGAAGTAACAGGAACTTCATTTAGTTACTCTTTCATATAGTTATAGGCCCACAAGCACGTACAACTGTCATAAAAAAACTCGAAAAAACGAACATTTTCGGTAAAAAAGTAAACATATTTAATTGTTTTAATTATAGTTTTTAAGTTATGTTTTCTTACTAATTTCTTGATTTAATACAAATCAATCGAAATTTTTGACTGTGTCAGCCAATTGGTACCAAAAATGGTAATTTTTCGAGTTTTGGTTCCAATTCTACATGCTTAAGGGCCCGTAACTATACGAAGGACCAATCGAATAAAGTTGGTCTGTTCCAATCGTTTGTTTATTTAAGTCCAAGCTAGAATTTTGTCCTGCATTGCTTAGTAAAATTAGTTACAGTTTTCAATACAAAGTTGAAAAATAGAGGAAATCTTACTTCGGCTCGACCGATGTTTATATACCCAGCTTGCAGCTTGATGGCGCCATTACTTTGAGCATTTGCTTGCCAGTTTGTTATATGGCAGCTATACGATATATTCATCCGACTTTGACCAAACTTTTCAAAATTGTGTGAAAACTGATATTATTCACAACTGCAAGGTATAAAGACGCTACCATGGAAAACAAAAAAAGTTTTTCTCACTAGAACTTCTTTTTCGACCGATGGTTCCTATGGCAGCTATATGCTATAGTCATCCGATTTGAATCAAACTGGGCAGAATTGTGTGGTAGTATATAGTATTGATCAGTAACAATTTTGAGAGCGACAGCATTGAAAACATAAAAGATTTTCCTACTAAGACTTTTTCTCAGACATATCTTTTGTATGGCAGCTATACTATATAGTTGTCCGATTTTCATAAAACTTGGTGGAATTATGTGAAATCGTAGAAAACTTAGAAATACGAGTATTGGGGACGTTTGCGTTGAAGACAAAAAAGTTTTTCTCACTAAAACTACTTTTTCGACCGATAGTTCCTATGGCAGCTATATGCTATAGTCATCCGATTTGAATTAAACTTAGCAGAACTGTGTGGTAGCATATAGTATTGATCAGTAACAAGTTTGGTAGCGATAGCATTGAAAACAAAAAAGTTTTTCCTACTAAGACTTTTTCTCAGACATATCTTTTGTATGGCAGCTATACTATATAGTTGTCCGATTTTCATAAAACTTGGTGGAATTATGTAAAAGCATAGAAAACTTAGAAGTACGAATATTGGGGACGTTTTCTAAAAAAATGTTTTTCTTACTAAAACTAGTTTTTCGACCGATCTTTCCTGTGGCAGCTATATGATATAGTCATCCGATCCGGTCGATTCCGACAAATGTGCAGCGTATTTGTACCAAAAAGCTTAGTGCAAAGTTTGGTTATGATAGCTTTTTAAATTGACGGAGGAGATAGCATAGAAACAGACGGACGGACAGACGGACATTGCTATATCATCTCAGCTCGACATGCTGATCAACCGAAGTTTCCTACACTCAGAAAAAAAACCAAGAATTTTGTACTGGAATCAAGTACAAGCGGTGTCAATCGTACGGTAAGTACGAAAATACTAGATTCAAGTACAAAATTCTAATTTCAAGTAAGTTTTTAGCAGTCCCGTAATACTTAATTTAAGATTGATTCGGGATATATTAAGTACATTTCGAACTCTTTATAATAACTTATATTTTGATCCTACTTTTATTTTGTAATGGTCTTAAGCTCAACCCGATTTACTCTTAAAATAAATAAAAAATATTCTGAATTAAAGTCATATACATTCTAAATTTAAGCCCAATACATTCTTGACACAAACCAAAAGTTCATATTATAAGTACAAAATGGTCATTCCCAATTCGTTCTTGAAAATATGACTGTATTTAATCAAATAAGGCTTGGAAAATCCAAATGAAATGAATTAACCAAAGACCAAGATGGTTTAACTGTCATCCGAAATCTACTCCAACTCCATAACCAAAGTGTTAGAACCAGGAGGAAATTTTAAGAACAATGTCGATTTAAAATACACACTTTTTGGAGCTATCATTGTAAGACTATTTTGTGCTCGATCCTTGAAGTGAGTACGCACTTTACTTTGTACTGTAAGTACGAATAGTTCTTGATTTTAGAAGGTGTGTGCTCATTTTAATAACATTAACAGTCATTTTTCGATTCTTGAATGCTTTGTACTTATTTTTAAGTACACTCCAGAACAAAACATACTTGAAATTTAAAGTACCAAACGGTATAAATTCTATCCCGATCGATCTAGAACTCTACCAGCCGTTTTTTTCCTGAGTGTATGTTAGCTATAAGACATACCCATCCGATCCGGTCTGTTCCGACATATTAGCAGCGTGCAGTCAAACGAATACTCAGTGCAAAGTTTCAGCTCGATAGATTTAAAACTGAGAGACTATTTTAGTAGAAACAGACAGACGGACAGACAAACAGACAGACGGATAAAGCTCAATCGACTCAGCTCGTTCCCCTGATCAAGAATATATATAGTTTATGGGGTAGGAAATAAAAATGTTTATGCGTTGCAAACTTTTGGGCAAAATTATAATAGCCTTTGCATGGGTATAACAAGAAAGAAAGTCGACCCAACTATAAATTACTCTGAACAAAGACCTTAGAACACTAAAGCTGCCCTTACACTTTTCATATATCTCTAAATAGTAGGTTGTCAAACTTCTCTAAAGAGAATCTCTTATCGAATTGAACCCGTCAAATTACATCAAAAAAGGCCAAATTTTCTAAATATTTAGAGTTATTTGTTTTGCTATTACATTATCGTCAGTTAGTCTCTTTAGAGATATATGACAAGTGTAAAGGCAGCTTTAGATGCGTAACGGCCTTACAAGTGAATGTTATGCAAAATTTTGAGCGTGGATTTTCGATGTGGATTTTCGATTTTACATAAGTATGCTGTGCGTGTGTATTTTTGTTCGGCTCTTCGTTTCTCTTTAGTTCTGCTTTGACGTAGTCTTCTCAGTTCCACGTCTTCAGTATGCGCTCGTAATTTGTAAGTGTGGTTTTCTGTGTGCATTGCTTGATGGCAACGGAGAGCAAGAACACCTTGCGCTCTCAGTTTTGTAAGTGAGAGTTAGAGTGTTTGCAAGCGAAAAGAATAGGCAAAAAATGAATGGTAGCTAAAGCCGCTCGATCGTCATTAACTTATAGATCAATTCCTCATGGTTCAAAGGCGTAAATCTAAAATTACAGCCAATCATTATATCCGATTCTCTATGGCATCAAGATAGAAGTTTAGATAGAAGGGCAAGTTCAAAAGAGTGAATAGTCAAAAGCCTTACTGGAAAAGCAGTTCAAAAATCTTATAGAAGGTTGGAAGGAGCACCCCATTTCCACATTTGCAAGTTTCCAAGTTCCCGGATATGACCAAATTCCATAGTTAATCGGCCACCTTTCCATAGATAGCGTTCAATCTAGGGGTTTTTCAGGGTTTTAAAGGAATAGGACTAATTGAAATAGTGTAATCCCCTTTTTCTGGCTGATGTCAAAGACAAAGAGCGCTAACTTAGCCTCCAGATCAAGAAAATATTTATTAGTACAGAAAAGTAAATATATAAACAAGCAAAGTATATATCTTCTATCACTCGAATGAAAGCCGCGAATTGTTTGTGTAAAAAACTGCTGGTACTGGACGTCTTCCAAAATGGAAATTTTCTAACGTATGTATATAGCGATTTCACTTGAAGCAAAGCAAATTAAAAAGTGTGTCAATCAAAAAAGCTTCTTATAGGATATGCATAGATTTCTATTTATAAACTTTACTGGTTCCAGAGCTTACAACCTAAGTGTTTTTTTTTTGGTTTACTTTCAGAATCTGTTTTATGTACTACAACTAACTTATGGACCATGCTAGTCCACGAACCCAACACTGACTTAGTCTAGTCACACAAACACACACAGTTATCCATCTATATACAACATTAACTTACGACTTAATTTATCGTTACTTAAAATCTCACATAGTTAAAATCATTAGGATTTTGTGCTTGCGACCCGCTTACCTCTTCATCCATAGCCGTTGCATACATATGGGCTGTGACATTCTTTTCCAAACTAAAATGATCCTCTGTGGTCTTGTGATAGACGGGATTCTCGAAATTAATCGAATTTTCAGCCTTGCGTTTTTTAATTATGATGGTAGCAATCTGAAAGATCAAATTCAATACAAATTTATACTTATATACTTTTATACACTATACTTACACCCGCTAATAGAGCCGTGAAAGCAAATAGGCTGGCTATGACAATAATTGCTATCTTGCCCGTATCGGGCGCCGTCGTCTGGGCGGGCACATTGTTGCTGTCGCTGTCCGTGTGTGTGGCATTTCCTCCTGCGGGCTTGTGGTCCACTGTGTAATGTGAAAAGAACAACGAAAATACATTATAAATGTGGTCGGTAGCTAATTGAAACAAAGCAAACACAAAAACTAATTTTAAGTAGAAGCGGAAAACATTAAATTTCAAGTTTAAATGGAAATTTTAAGCAGGAAGGTAAAAAAAATGTAGTTTAGGGAGATTTTTTCAAATTTTTTTTGAAACTACACTCAGGAAAAAGTTGCTTAGTAACAACTGTTACAATCATATTTGAGTTTAATAAGTCGGTTTTGTATTAAAATCAATAAATATGAACTTTGATTTGACTAAAAACTTATTTGAAGACGTAGTTACAGTTGCCCCTTTTATATTAATTATACGCGGAATTCAAACTTGAGAATTACAAGTGGTCTCTTGTTTTTAGGCAGATGGTAGAGTCCAGCTTGTGGTGGGTAGCGCAGTTTGAGACCGTTACCTGCGTTTGGGACTCAAGTGCGAGGCGCATAAAAATAGACTAAAACCTAAAAACCCTAAAAAAAGGGCCACCTCTGTTATCAATAAATTATAAATCCAAGTAGCGCACAACCATTGTCAGGGCGCTTGCTTGGGGGTAGAACCAAAAATGTGTAAATTGGAAGACCCAATGTCTTATTAAAACATTCAGCTACTAGAAACGGAGCTAGTCACTCGACCCATATATGCGTTTGATTCAGCTTCGTGTTGTGGAGCGGATCACTCGCAAGCGTATTTGCGTTTTTGTGATCATTGGTCCTTCGTCCCTGACAAGGCAAACTTGCTAAATTGAATGGCATTTGTTCATTTGTTCGAAAAAAAAGGCATTCAAATGTAGAGATAGCCTAAGGCGGTGATCGGAAGGGCGTAAGAAGGATCCCTCTGCTTCATAGTGGCCCGCCAAACTTTAGGGATTGGCCCTGCGTGAGGGGGAAAACGGCGATAAATTCGCCAAAAAAATGGCCTGCCAAGCGTGGGTGGACTGCCCAGCGTAAGGAGGACTACAAACTGAGGCATGGCTTCCGGGTGCGACTGAGACGCAAACTTTGAGACAAACTTTGAAATATTTTGGAGCAGCTCTAGAACAGCGTTGGCCAACGAGAGCGCGGCCAAAAAGTGAGAGTGTATTGGTGCACCGTATATAAAGCGCCGTGAATTTGCCTCGAACTGACAGCATCAAAGGCTAGCCAGCGACTGAAAGACTTTTTGCTCTCTTCTCTTCAGCTTCGGCATGCGTGCGGCTCGTATATGTGTAAATAGCTAAATGTCTTCGCCCCCCAGGGGGTACTGGTGACCATCGCTGCTCTAGAAGCTCTGTGCTTGCTTTGCTTCGATTGCTCCGAGTATTTTGATAGTAGTTTTTTGTATGCTATTAACAAAATTGACAGCACAGAGCAGAGCAATAGCAGTAGTGTTTGATTTTGTGCTCAGTCTACTGCACGGCAAGTAAACGGAAGGATCCGTTAATTTTGGAACAAAGGCTAGTTGTCGCAGTCGCTCCAATTAGCTGAGGGGGCGATATTGCTGGCACTTCAAAAGAGCGCTGTTGCTTGGGCAGAGGAAAATGCCGTATGGAAGATCTGGGAGTCTCGAACGTTCTAGAAGGAGACAAGGAGACACCGGGAGACAGCCCAGAAGGGCTATATAAGGGGTCGCTGACACCATAGAAGAAGGTCAATGTGCATCAAGGTATAAGCGATTGCGGAACGAATCGTGAAAGTACAAGTACGGCGAAACGGAGTATCCCAGAATACTACAGACGGGAAATCGATTGCGGAATCTTTGAACAGAATAAGAAACAGTCCTCGAGGAAGGACTTGAACCAGATACAGGATATCCTGACGGAAGGATATCGACTATCATCGAGAAAGGTAGCTGTGCGCACGTAGAGCCTGTGTGTCGAACGCAGATTCGACATTATACGCGGTCATACTAGCCAGCGAGAGAAGCTTGGCCCTGGCCCTTCTGGAGGTGCTGTTTGAGCCAGTTTTACTTTTTACTAACCAGCGCATTCTTTGAGTCCTTGAAGGACGATAGTAGGGCAGCACGTGGGAGTTGTGCGGAATAGGCGAACCTGCGAGTCAAGCGATTGCTTGGACGTGCACGGCGTGTCCTTGGCCAACGAAATCCTACGAACACGGCGTTTAGCCGGATAGGAGGCGTACCTTGCGATTTGGCAAGGATACCTCAGATAGGTTTATGCGAATGTACCATTTTTATAAGTGAAGTGTTGTTATTGCAAGTCCAATATAAATTTGTTGGAACGATCCTAGATTACCCTGATCATAGCCTGCACTGGATTTCGGGTCATAAAGGACTCGTTAAACCACAAAGCTTTTAGAATTGGCTCTGATTATAAATAGCTGGTGGCTAATGTGATGCAGTACCAGATTTCGGTTCACCGCCCTGAGTACTCGTCGTAGCCGTGACCGTGGCCGGCTTAATCTACACAGATTTGGCTGTGGGCTGCAACGGGTCATGCTCCTCATCCGACTCGGTGGTTTCACGGATTAGCTGCAGAGGCGTCTACAGCTGGCGTAGGTATCAGAGGTCTCATTATAGGCATAAACACGATGGCCAACTTTTGTAACGATTTTAATGTCCACCGTTTTTCTGCCCCGTTGGAATTAAATCAATTCGTAAGAAGAGAAGCCGATCCAAGAGCGAAAGCCGTATATGTAATGTGATGGGTCTATTTCTACGCACATCTTTGTTGCGATTGATCAAAGGGTGCTTGGTCCAGCAGTAGGATTTCATCATGGTGTGGAATGTGGATTCGCCGGTGGGGTGTTGTGAATTGCATTATCCAACAGGCACACACCTGATGATACTGCCGGCGCACTTATGCACGCTTTAGGTGCCGAATCGGTCCGAAACTATTCAGAACTTTTGAGTAAAGTTAGCTCAGCTCTTTAGGGTGACATAATTCCTGGATGAATTTTATTTTTATAAATGGACACGTCATTGCTGCTATAATGGAGTCTTCGCATTGGGGAGCCATTTCAAAGAAACCCTTGAAACGCTTTATGAGCTTTATTCCATCTCAAACGCAACGCAACTTTCGTCCAGCCAGTGCAATTTCACTTTTATTGAGACAAACATCGGTAGCATATATCCATAGAACATGTTGTGCTGCTTTTGGAGGAAGTCGAGACCCACTGCAATTGGTTCCATGAGTCTGCAGTATTCTTCCATGTACCTCACATCTGAGCTACTTATCCAGCTGAGAACTCAGCTCCTGGAACTTGTCTTTGACACCCAGCAAAAGCTTGAGGGAGCCGAATAGTGTGTTCCACCTCGTCGCGCATGACGTTTTTAGTGCACACGATGCTAAATTTATTATAATTTCCGCAGATTTCGGACCGTTGCATTTGTTCCAAATGTCATAACATCTAAAGTAGGGCCAGAGTGCCAGCAATTCTCATTTTGGGATGCAACACACTAATTTACATTATTAAATTCTTTTCACAAACCTTCAAACCATGCCCACCAACCAAGCAACTGGTTTGAGGCCCTCCATTGCTAATTTTGTATATATTTTTTTTTTTTTTGTATTTTGAATTGACATTATTTCATTTCAATGCCAATTGAGAAATTTGTATTGAAATTATTTCATTTCAATGCCAATTGAGAAAGTTGAATTGAAATTATTTTATTTCAATGCTAATTGAATTGAAATTATTTCAATGCCAATTGAGAAATTTGAATTAAAATTATTTCATTGCAATGTCAATTCAACATATTTTAGTCGGAATTGAAATTTATAATGCCAATTTAAATTTTTTAATGCCAATTAAAATTAAGCATTATCAATTAGCATTCCTAATTATTAATGCTAATGGAAGAAAATAATGCCAGCGGCACAACCCTCGTAGTCTGCCCAGAACTAGTGTGTCTCTTATTGGCCATTGAAATGCCTACATGCTACAGCAGCAGCTCAGCAGCATTAGTGTAATTTCATTTTTCACTAACTTAGGCTTAGGCATTCAGTCAGCAGGGTAAGTCTGCTCTAAGACTCATACTTAATATGTCCGCGAGTAAAAGAAACTGTAAACTGACAGTGGATCATGCCCTTACTTGGATATTCCGTTCAAGGAAATGTTAATAAATATTTCATAAATTTTGTTTTGTTGTTTTGTTTTGGTCAGCTTTGCCGTCGCTAAATATAATTACAATATTTCTTTATGTAACAGTTGCAGCAAAAAGTCGACGACATCCCGTCGCGAATGTTTCCGCTTTTTGGTCCCCGGTTTGTTGTCAGTTGCTTTTCTTCTTCTCTCTTTCTCTCTGTTTTGTATTCGCCTTTTTGTGTGGCAGGAAGTTGTAGGATTTTTCCGCTGTCAACATAATTCGTTTTCATATTTTCCGTTTAGAATTTGTTCAAAAAGTTAAGCGCGCACAAGCAGCGCGCGTTCATCTGGCAAAGGATGTGCCGCATTTAACGGTATTACACCCACTCACAGACCCGCCCGGCGGGCTCCTACACTTATACTTATTGTTGATTTTGATATTAATTTTTGTTCTACGAGTTGTTGTAATTTCCATCAACTGGCCAGGCGAAGAGGGGGAGGCGCGCATGTGGCAAAGGAATTATCATTAAAAGTTAGCAAAGGCAACAGATGTTTGGCATCGATTGTTGGTTTTGAGGGAAGCGGCTTAGATGCTGCAAAAATTTATTTGCGGCATTAACAGACAGTCAAGTGGCCCGGAGAGCAGTTGAAAAGTTCTACAAACACACACACATACAATTCTGGCACATTAATTGCACACGTTTTCTGAAGCAAATAAAAAAAAGGGAAGAGGGGGCAATAAGCTGTAGCTGGATGGTTATTGCTTCTTTAGGTAAATAAATTTAAACATATATTTTGTTTTTTTTTTTTTAACGGTATTTGCAGACAGCCAAAAGTTGACAAAAGTGCCAGTTTGCTGTAGATGAAATGTATCAAAGATGTTCTTTAAATCATTATCCATTCCATTTCGCCTATGCAAATAGAATGAAAGTATTGACAAACCTAACATTATGAAATCCAAATTAAAATAAGTATTTTGCATTAGAATCAAGTATTTTTGTACTTCTCCTTCTGTTGTCAACGCGCAAGAAAATCACCAAACGTTTTCTCTGAACTCCGAATTGTTTGGAAAAAGTTTTTTGGAACCTCTGCGCATAATTTATGTTTGCCTATAAAAGTCATTTATTATGGTTGCTCCCCTAATCTATAGAAAATGCAATTTTCCTGCCTCAACACACACACACACACATACACACACTCAAAGTCTTGGCCCATTTTTATAATCCTGCACATGTGTTTTATATGTATTTCGTAGCTCCAACACAGACAACGTCGCAGGTGTTTCCCCATCCTATGGAGGTGCCATAAAAAGTGCGACAAAATGTTGGTCGTGCTGCCATTTGAAATAAAAACGCATAAAACGGCTACCGTTGCCTTTTTTTTTTCTGTTTTGGTTGAGTGGTAGGATGTGAGCAGATTAGATAAACAAAGTTCAAAACTTTTGGCCAATAAAAACCCAAAAATCGTGTGGCATGCAAATAAACAAAATGCCAGCTTTGCTTGCCTGGGGGGCCAATATGCAGTAAAGTCCGAGCTGGGAAAAATGTTTGTCGACCAGCGACTGCAGGCCAAATGAAAGTCATAAAATTGGCGCGAAGCAAGAAGCAGCTGTTGTCCCCTAACCATTTTATGTGAAGTCGTTACTTCGACTCGGCTGAAAGTTTATGGCCGGACTGGCTGTCCGTCTGTCTGTCCGTCTGTCTGTATGTCTGGCGCATTTGCGAAACTTTGCCTGCGCTTAATTAAGCAATTTCAAGTGGCTAAGGCTGGTCATAGAAAAAGTAGCACAAACCGCTAATTGAAATTGCAGTTATGGCGGTTGCCCATCATCATCTTTGGTCATGTCGTCTTTGTCACCATCCTTGGACCAACTAATTGAAATAGTCCTTAACTAGTTTATAGTTATTTAGTGGCCGGGCAAACTATAGCAAGGACAAGGGTGATGATTATCATCTTTGGCATGTTTATACACGCTTGGATAAGGTATTAAGGTAATGTTAAGCTGGGATTCACAAACGACAAACGAACATAGTAGATGAAGATTAATTTTTCTAATACAACTTGTCGAAACCGAAGCCCAGCTACATTCTATTTTTGTACATACAAATGTTGAGCTGCTTAGCTTTTGTCTTTTTTTGCTCCTCCATTTCTACCTCTTTAAATTGATGCAATTAGGAACAATTGTGTGGGTTCAGGGTAATAGCTAAGCTGTTTCATGTAACCTGATTGGGTAGCGGCATGGTAACGCTATTAACTTGGCATATTTGTACATTAAAGTGGGCCTGCAAATGGGGAAAAGTGGATTAAAGAATTTTTTGTGGAATTTTTAATGTATGTATACCGGGTGCTTCAAAGAGCTTTTGTGAAGTCGAGTTGGATCCGTTGAAAGATTGAACTCAAAAGATAAAAAGACACCCTTTATGCTTATGTTGCTGCCTAAAAATAGACTGCGCGTGTTTTTTGTTGTGCGTGGGCAGCAAATATATTGTTTAACTTTTCTGTTTTTTATAAGACGCTTCGCTTGATGAGGCAGATTGCGTTTCAATTGATCAAAGTAACAAATGCTTATTAAGAATAATGATATGACATTTAGAAAGCAAGATAAAGTACAAAATTATTTGAAAATAGCCGCCAATATGTACAAATACGTTAGCATCGAAGGTTTTGTTGCCGGAGCGTACAGCCCGTCTCGCAAAGCACCTGGCGTTGCTTTAGATCAATTTTTGCAGTTTCTTTGTTGCTCCATCGCTAAGATAATTTCCAAACTTTCGCCTTTTGCAACCTTCCTGAAACCCACTCTTAATTTTGCTTTTTACTTGAATAATATATTAATTATTAATATTATATTAATTAATTCACTGCCTGCTTTGAATAGAAATTTAAATTTCCAAATGTGTAACAGCCGCCGAAGAGATGAGCTCAATATCCCGAAGTCAATTTACTGACGGAGTCGGCGACGGTAACTCTTTGGCAAAAACTGTCCGAGTACCTGTGTCACGTTGCATAGGATATCGCTGGTATACTACAGGGAATTCAGAAAAGCATGAAGCTTAATTCTCTGGTAAACGCATTTATGACATCAGATTGCAAAGTTGGGACTATAATTTGTAAATAAGTGCTTCTGTAACTACAATGGTTCTATAATTCTGGTTCACAAAAAAAAAAAAAAAATGTACACACCTGATCATATTAATAGGTACACACATCAACTCTGACTTTAAGGTAACAGAAAACAGTTTTATTCATTGTTTCAAAGTTAAAATTTGTTCTCATTGGTTCTTAAACTATTTGTTTTTAATAAAATAAACTTAATTGTAACATAGAATAATAATATAACATAAAAGAGATCATTTTATGTTTCAGTTACGTTTTCAGTGTGATCATAATAATAGGTACACTTCATGTGTTGGTAAGAAAAAAAATTTTTATTTCCATTTTGTGTTCTTTTTTTTAGGTAAATTAGTATTTCCTAACTTAGTATCCAGGGTATTCAACTCTATTTTTGGCCACTACTGCTATTCTTTTTGGCACACTTTTAATAAGAGCCTGGCAGGTCTCTACTGGTGTCTCATAACACAGTTTTTGGACACCTTCCCATATTCTTCTCTCTTTGCCAATTTCTTTTTGAAGTCTCCCCACAAGTTTTCAATGGGGTTAAGGTCGGGGGATTGGCTTGGCCACTTCAGAACGTCAACTTTTTGGTCCTCGAAAAATTTAGATAACAGCCTTGATGTGTGTTTAGGATCATTATCTTGCTGAAATACCCAACGTAATGGCATATTTTCCTCAGCATACGGTACCATAACTGTTTCCAATATGGATTTGTACTCTTCAGCATTAATTTTGTTCGTAGTCTGATAAATTGGACCTACGCCGTACCAGGAGAAGCAACCCCATACCATTATATTGCCACCTCCATGTTTGACTGTTTTTTTTGTAAACCGTGGATGGAATTCCTTTCCATTAGGGCGTCGAACATTCCTTTCACAGTCATTACCAAATAAATTAATCTTGGTTTCATCGCTCCATAATATGTTTCTCCATTTTTTCTCCCCGGTGCATCCTCCCCAGTCTTTGTGGTCCCTTGCAAAAGTTTGCCTCATGGTGATATTTTTTTTGCGCATAAGTGGGACTTTTCTGGGAATTCTTCCTGGTAGGTTGGCATCTTTGGATAGTTGGAGCACTAACTGAATTCCCAATTTCGGCTGCAATAGCCTTCGATGACTTAAATGGGTCCTTTTAGCTCAAAGTTACTATGTAGTGGTCAAGGGTTTCTGTTGTTTTTTGTGGCCTTCCACGGGTTTCCTGTCTTGGTTTTCTTTCTAATGAATTTTTAACAAAATTATGAGACCTGTTCATTAATTTGGCGATGGTCCGTAAAGATTTGCCTTCTTTTCTCAAACTAAGAACCAATCGAGCTTCTTCTTTAGTACAATGAGAATTCCGACCCATTTTTTCTGAAAAAATAATTATTTAATTCTCTGTATTGACAGGAGCTATACTTAATTTACCTTTAGTTACCAAAAGATCACTGATTACAAAATTATTCACTTGATACTTGTGAGAAACGGAGACTGTACCTATTATTATGATCAGGCGAAATGTGTGGTGGACTCGCAATTTATAGAAAAGCTTAGATATACGGGGCAGCCCCTCTTTCAACTCTTTGTCACAGTGTGGCCAGACATTGACAACAACAAAAAAACAAAAATTATAAAGTTGTCAACACTAAAAGCACGAAAAAACCATCTATAATTAAAAAATTCCGGTGTGTACCTATTAATATGATCAGGTGTGTATATGCCCCAACTGGGACTTGAACCTAGGTCTTAGTCTTAGGTCTTGTTGCCTTTCGATCGTACGCCTTAACATATAAGCTATTGTTGGCAAGATAGAGTAGGCAACTATGTTCGGTTCTCTAATATTGCGGCCCTTTTGTAAATGAACATTTTTCATTGCCTGCTTTGTATAGCAATGGAAAATTCCAAATGTCCAAACAAATTCTTATTGGGATTTTTTTCACTGATTTTCAAACCAAAAAATCTCTGACTAACTATTTGGATTTGATTAGAAACGAAAAAAATCGAGATAATAATCATTCAAAAATCATTCAAAATGATTATGGACGAAGAAAAAAAATAAAAATATTTAATAATTAATACTTTATGAGAAAAAAACCAAAAACTCATAAATAATTATTATGTTCTGATTTTTATATAAATAGGAGTGATTTGTTCGGTCCCTGAGGACAACTCCTGCCTTATGGTAACTAAAGTAAGCGTCTGACCTATGACTAGGAGTGTGTGCCCAGCCAGCCATATGCGGAAGCAGGAATCCCTCCCAAAGCAGCACATCAAAGGAGCGTTTCCGGAGCACTCCGAAGCACGAGTGAAAAGGGACTCCCAAAGTAGCACCTTGAAGGAGCGTTTCCGGAGCACACCGAAGTAGGAGTGAAATGGGACTCCCAAAGTAGCACCTCTAAAGAGCGTTTTCGGAGCGCTCTAAAAGAATATAAAAAAAAAAGAAAAAATCCCATTATCGGATCACCGAAACCAATCCCGAAACACCCCGTCTAGGTTATCTTTGGATGATTTAAGGAGTCCTTTTCAAAAAAACCATAGGCTAATAGAGGAGTCCGCACGGAGCCTTTGCGGGTTATTTGAGTGAGAATTCTGGGACGCCGAAATCACTCATTTAAGGAGTCCTTAAGGCACACTTTTTTCATATATATTGAAAAGGCACTTTTCTCCGGCGGATATGCTCCTTTGTGACACTTTTCGGAGCCTCCCTAGGAGGCTCAGCGCAGCGTACAGGGAGTCCTAATGGAGCACCTTGCGGACTCCGCTGGTTGGCTGGGTGTCGACAAGTATTTTAGCGTTAAGGTATTTGAAGACAGAGCCGATGGACAAACTGTTAATTAGAATGGATAACCGAGAGTAGGAAAACAGACAGAGACGAATGAAGACAGACGCTGTAAATTAAATGGAGAAGACAATCCCGTATTGACAATGTAAATAGTAACAATGTAAAAATACACAATTCTTATTTCAAGTCAGGATGCAAACCTCTGAAAATCTGAGGAAAGTTTGGTCCGTGGGTTCGAACCCGTTGGAAAGTCTAAGGCTCTCGGCCTTTTTCCTTGATCTCTACGATACGAGAGAAGCTTGATTCATAGATTCTAAGATCGTTGACAAATTTTTTGGTAAAAAAATAAAATTTTTTTTTTTGTTGAGAAAGAAGCATCCAGCTTTAAAAACGTTAATCATTACCCAACTGGCTATTACTGGACTTTGAAATGCAAAGCAAGCCACTTTATTTCCTTGTCAAAGTCGTAAGAAGCCGAAATTGGATTCGATTTTGATCCGATTCATATATTGACTAAGGTTTTTCTTTGAACAGAACCATTTTTCCAAGCAGATCGAGTTCGGTTTGGGTTCAGGTTCGAAAGGTTACAAAATTAGAAGGTTCGATAGAACCAAGAACCCAAACCTTACCAGTTCTCTGGGGTTCGGTTTATTACCGGTTTGCAGCCTTGATTTCAAGTACTACACAAGGCAACAAAATAAGACTTTTTCCAGTATATTGAAGGGTTGGTTCTACATGATTTTCGTGTGCTGACGTCGAGATTTTTAGTAATATTAAATTAGTATGAATCAAAACTTTAGGTTTAACAGGCTTAAGAATCAGTGCGCTAACCGAACCTCAGACACTACGATGGGTTCCCACCTCAAAACCCAAACTCTTACAAGTACTTTAGAGTTTTGTAGCCGTGTTGTACTACAAAACAAATCAAAAACCAAATCCTTTCAAGAGTTTTAGGCTGATATTTAATTTAATGCTAACAAAAATCTATCCAATGTATGTCCCCATTTTTCGAAATTATATTTGCATTTTAACCTATTGGGACGTAAAGCGTTCCCACACTTAGCCTCTGCTATTTCGCGCTTAACAAATTTGATTCGTCCAAACCAACACACACACAAACACTTAATACATATATCTCTTCTGGTGTGCCAACAGAGCGAGTAGGAGGTGTTGACAGGGCCAATTTGAATGAGCATGTTCATGTGGATGATGAATTTCTGGTTAAACTATTTGCTAGGCTCCTTATCGCACACTTCTCTGCTGTGGTAGTACAATTTAATTTCATGGCGATTTGTTGACGACTCTGCCGCTTGTCATGGCTGCCGCCTCTGCGGTTGTCAGCCGTTCATCATTCCTATCCGCATCCGCATCAGCAACGCGCTGACATAGCAGAGAGAACAGTTCGCAAATTGCATGCAGAAACTCGCATGGGTGTATGGGTAAGTATCATGGGGCACACGCTTAAGCTGAGGGATAGGAGACAGCATCTCGTTGCCATTGTTGCCATTAAACATGTCACCAATGCTTCCTTTTGGTGGTTTTGGTGCTGCGACCCGATATTTATGTTTTACGCTGAACCCGCTCGACATTTGTGTGTATAAGTATGTGTGTGTGTGTGTGTGTGTGTGCATTTTGAGTGATTACGTCGATATCATTGATGTTGATTTATGATGATGACGGCGATGGTGTGTGCGATGTGAATGTGCTTATGGGTGGGCGTGTGTGTGTGTGTGTGAGAGAAATTGGCGTAAAAAGTAAAAGTGAGTGTAATGCATTTGAGGTGAAAATCATATTTTTAACATATCCTTGAAACTGTGTCAACTATGTTTGTATGGATGAGCTTAAGAGTTGTCTAGAATACACACAACCAAGCATCTTGCTCTTTAGAACCTTAAAAGATTTTAGAATTTCCCACAAATTCATAACATTTTGAAATTTATCAAAAATTCATATTTTCGGTATACCGTTACGTACCGGTATGAACCGGTAAAATATAAAAAAAGATCGGTCATTGGTTTTGCGTCCATCAGATTGCTTAGGGAATTGCACCCCGGAAAATAAACGTTTTACACTTACTTGACCTTCTCATAGGCATACATAAAATTGTGGATACTTTGTCGATTTTTCTGACCACCTTTTAAGTACATCTTGTTTATTTTGTAATAGTTTAAGGCTCAGGAAAATTGATAATGATTGATGCCATTATAGGCTAATCACACTGAGCACATCTAACATCCCACATCATGAATTAAAAGGCTTAATAACTATTTGCTACGCCATTTCTAACTTTTTGTTATGTCAAAATATTAAGTAGGTCGTTGTCTAATAGCAAAGACACTACATGTATAGATACCGCATCTTATCTATGTATATCTCATCTATAATATCTATAAATCTTTGCTAATAGTCAATTCACACTGGCCGCAGCTTCGAAAAAACTGATAGCAATTAAGTCGGAGCTGCAAAATTTTTGTTTTATAGGAAACTAGCTGAACCCAAGATTTTAAGAAATTGTAGAAATTGTGTTGTCGGAAACGCTAAATATTCCCGAAATTGAAAGAGAGAATATTTTTTGATAAAACTTCGACCTAAGTTCCGTCTCGTTGACGACGAATCAAGATCAAAACAAAAAAAGAGTGTGTGTGACCTGACCTCAATTCAAATTTGCTCACCACTCTTCGCCTCCTGTTCCCCCCTCGTCACCCGTCTACACTCTCTCTTCACACCCTCTTCACTACCTCTCTCTCTTTGCTCTAAAGCAGGGGTGCCCAAGCCTATTCCGCAAGCCACGCATTTGTTTTTGCTTTGCGCTAAGGCATAGCCCGCGCGCATACGAAAAACGCGGCCATATACAAACGTGGCATTATACAAAACAAAAACAATTTCATATGCGTGCTCTCCTCTCTTTCTTTCCGAACGAAGTATTTGTTGTTGGCGCGTGCAGACCTGCAACAACAACATCATATGTGACTCTCTTCTCTCTCTCTTATGTCTCTGGCAAATTAAAAAGCAACAACAATGTTGCCTGAGCGTGTGCTTGAGACAGCAATGACCACACACACACACTCAAACAAACCAACAAAAATCGGT
The DNA here is from genome assembly GCA_037044535.1 of Lordiphosa magnipectinata. NCBI lineage: Eukaryota > Metazoa > Arthropoda > Insecta > Diptera > Drosophilidae > Lordiphosa > Lordiphosa magnipectinata. The sequence goes on from JBAMBO010004084.1 coordinate 51,330, forward strand.
TTTCTCTTTCTATTTCTTGTAGTTGTTCTAGCTCGAGTTGTATTTTGTGCATTTATATTGGCTTTCACGTGCTCGTAAGCTCATTCTGGACACCCCTGCTCTAAAGTTTAGACCTACCTTATCTGTACACTCACAACATGGAGAATGCTAAACGCGAACGGCAATACACAATCAGAGAAAAACCAATTTTCTGCCGTTTCTTTCTATTTTACAGGCATACATCTTCGGCCTCTTTTTTGTAATTTTCACCCACATGGCGGTTAAATTTTCCAAATTTTCTTTCATTGTGAGTGCCTGCATAACTACTAACTACTGTTCACTTAAAAGTCGCAATATTCAAGCTCCAGCGAAACTTTCATTGATGTTTAGTAGCTGACATCTGGTTTTGAAGCTGCGGGTTTGGTGTGAACGCATGCTGCAGGCTTCGACAATGCTACGCCCATTTTGAAAAGGCTATAAGCTATAAAGATAACGAATTTTGCCATGGCAAATGTTTATGACTCATGATGTGGGATATTAGATGTTAGATATGCTCAGTGTGATTAGCCGTTTAAACTGTTTTGTGAAAATACTGATCTATTTGATTTTGTAGCTATTCCTGCCGAGAATACTGGTCGTACTCGTACTCATCCTGCTTCGAGGGAATCGACGTTGCCTTTCTCATTGACGCGCAGAAAAGTTTTCCAACCATGTGGTAAACATACATACGACTCTTTTGTAAAGCATAGGAAATCATGGCCAAAGAGGAATTGGCATAACCCAATCAAATCACGTGTGCTGTGACACATGAGGCCCACTGTTAGACTAAACCAGGGTTTATTGGAGAAACATTTCCAGATCTGATTTTTGATTGTCTTTGCCAATTTGATTATCGAGAGAGAATTAAATTAGAAATCTTAATTGCACATTTAATCGTTGATAGCCAAGTATGTATGTATAGTGTAGATCATATTTTTGAATCCCTTTTAGCATTTAACCCAACAGCGTCCTCCTTGAGCTCAACGACGGCAATGTATGGTGAGTCCCAAACACGTAGTTTGATCCTGTAGCTATACAAACATTTTTCTTTTCTTTGATTTCTTAATATGAAGTAATTTGCAATTCAATTTGATATTTAATCATACTCGATTGATCCCCTTTATTATTTATAATTATTCCCATCCTTATCCATTTACAATCACTGTTTGAACTATCCTCGTACTGAAATACCGAGTTGAATTTGTGTTACTTTTAGATTAGGATTTGTAGGCTAACTTTAATATGAAAAATCAACTTCTTCTGAAATAAATCATTAATTCTTTGTTAACTTTTAAATGAAAGCTTAAGATTTTACATATAACTAGTGCCATACCAAATTAAATAATCTAGAAGCAGATTTATATCGGTGCAATAGTTCAATATATCTAACTTTATTGCCATGGTCGGGTGGGTACAGACTAGGGTACGTTTACCATCTCAGTTACCCTAGATGTTGACAGATTAATGCGAGAGTGTACCTGTTTTTAGTACGATTTAGAACTAGAGTAGTTGCCTTGATACTTTTTAGACTTGTGTGCAAAGTGCACTTAAACATTGTGCTGGTGTGCCGTATGGCAGAAGGAGGTAAAAACCCAACCGCCCTCCGACTCTTGTCCATACAAAGACCAATAGATGCTCTATCTATTAATTTCCATCGTTTTTGTACGCGCTGCAAGTGAATACTCTTCCAGTATAATATTGGGACACTCCAGTAGGGGTCGACTAAAGCGAACTTTGCGAATATAAACACTCATGCTTGCAATACACCTATAGCTATAACGGCTGCACACTACAATTTGTCCTGTTTCGTTTCATACAAATTAATGTATGAATCGACTTAGCCTTCACTTTCAGCTTAAGTATTTGTGTTTACTTGAACATAAATGGTTAACACAAGTACTTTCTGATTACAGGTTATCAAGACATTATAGCAGGGGCCGGCAAAACACACATGCTCATTTTGACGTTGCGTGTGTGGGTTTAGCAACGCGAGAGAGCGCACATTGAGCATTTCTTCGGTGTTTCAAAAGAGAGCAGGATAAGCTCGTAAACCAGGGTTCCCCAAGCAGAGAACGCGAAAATGTGACTTTCTAACACACAGTGATGCATGACTTCGGCAAGCATTCGGTATGAAATGGCGAGTGTGTTCGTGCCCCAGGGGCTATCGCTGGGGAACTCTGTCGTAAACTGTCGGTGTGTCGACGTAGCTGCCGCAGAGCAATATCGTATACACTTCAGATAGGGAGGCGCCGGACTCTGCATTATAGTGAGGTTTTATGTATAGAGGATAGAATATTTTGAAAGAGACTGGTGTTGCGTTTTTCTTTTTCACAACCCAAACTTTTTTTGAAAGCTTACGATTTAACCGAATTGCGTAAAAGTCCAGACTGTAATAGTTCTTTTCGGTCCTTTTGGTTCCAAGAAAATCGATTCTCGGATACCGGTAAATAAAAAAGTAAAAATATCGTTATTTGTTTTCTATAAGCCTATGTAATATACATAACAGTAGGTCCATATTATTTCAAAGTGATAAGTACTTTGACAGCACCGATAATATAGAACATGTTCCCTTCTTATGCACGAAAAAAGAACTCCTTATCGGGGTAGCCACAGAAACCTCTTCCAACCAAATTCAAATTTATTGGTTTTAAACCTCTCGTGATTAGTTAGGAGTTTTAGCAAAATTCACCACCCAAACAATTTTTATAAGCAAAACGAATTTTTTAAATGTAAGCAACATTATTCTTCTGGATAGGTTGCATCCAATGAATTAAATATTTGATTTGTTTTAATATTTAAATTGGCGTTTCAATAATTGTTCGCAAAACCAACCGAAGGCTGCCGTAGCAACCAATATCAACTAGACACTCAACCTTTACTAGCGCCAACTGTCAATGCTGGCGCCATCTGTGTACCAACAAACGGTCTAAGGGTTGCCAAGTTATACTTCATGACTGGGGCGAAAGTGAAAGTGGAAGCATGGCTGATATTTGCAGATACAGTTGGAATAAATTTGCGTTTGCAGTCGAATAACGGGCACTTCTAAGCTCGCTCAAAAGTTTCAAGCTTTTGCACTTAGAAAGTTCAGCCACAAAGCTTAAGCATTATCACCAGATAGTTAAAAGCACTCATTGCTTGTCTATTTTTACTTTCATTGCTTTTAGCAGTTCCCTAACAGATCTAAGCAATGATTGTATGGAGAGGCACTTGGCAATCATGCTTTCTTCAGCGAAAAGCCTACTGAAGAGTCGTAAGGGATAACGATGAAACAGTTCTGTATAGACAAACAGCTCTTTATGGTGATACAATGCATAAGTTGTTTACAGCTGTGAACAAACGCAAATTTTTCGGACCTAGAGCCAGCTAAACTCACTAATTAAACATAAGAAAGGTCGCCAAATAAATTACAAAACGTTCGCAAATGACTTAAACTTACCTTATGCTGATTTAGCTAACTTTTCAATAATTTTCGCAAAAGTTGTAAAACATAGTTTTAGACACGCACAAAATACCCTTCACCAATAAACCCAAAACCAACATAAATAATAATAATTTCATACCCGGCGCTTCACTAGACACATATTGAGGTAGTTTTGTGGTAGAAGTCGTTGATAATATTTTGGGCCTGCTGCTTCCCGCTGTTGGATGAACATTTCCTATACGCACAAAGCGATGGGGGGGGGGGATGGGTGAAATGCAAATAAAAAAATATAAATAATCAAATAAACCAAAAATTAAATTAAATGAAATGAAAACGACATCAAAGGCCGCATGTAAATGCTGCACTGGCACTTAATAGCCTTAAACGGCAGCCGCAACCGCAACAAGGATGCGGAATACGCCTGTGCGTGCAAGAGCCTAGAGGAGGTGACCACAAAACGCAGTCAGGCAGGCCAAACAATTGCACAAGCAACTCACACGTATGAAATTGTAAAATGCACTTTAAATGCTACTTACGATCTTCCACACACATGAGGCCATCGGCCATCAACTTAAGTCCGGTGGGACAGGCGCAGGAGGTGCGTGGACTACGCTCATTGATACGCGGAGCGGGCAGGCAGAGATGAGAACAATGACCATTCACGGTCTGGCAATGATTGATGCCATCGGGTTGGCGGTAGGGATGATAGACATGTATGACCATAGGATGCTGGAGCTAAAAAAGAGCAAGATTAGTAACAGATTCTGCCACTTTACACACCACTCAGGGTCTTACCATGTGCACTGCGGTAATGGGTTCCACACCCTCACCCGTGAATTTGTTGGCCTTGAACACGGTCTGCTTATCCCAGTCGGTCCAGTAGATGTAATCCTCAAAGGTGGTAATCGAAAACGGATGCCTCAGATACTCCGTGGAGTGCAAAATCTGACTACGCTGTGAGCCATCATAGTTGGCACTTGAAATGGTGTTTAGTTTACCATCCACCCAGTAGATGCGCTTGCGCACCAGATCCAAGGTGATGCCATTGGGCCACTTGATATCATAGTTGATAATGGTGGTGCGCTGCGAGCCATCCATGCCAGCACGTTCAATACGCGGTGAGGCACCCCAGTCCGACCAGTACATCCAACCCTCAATAGGATCCAAGGCTATGGAGCGTGGTATATCCAAGGCATCTTCGATCAAAACCTTGCCCATATTTCCATCGAAATCGGTCAGCTCAATGGTGCATTTGTGTGTATCCGTGTAGTACACATGATTGTAAATCCAATCCACTGCCAGACCATCTGAGGTTACCGACGACTGCTTCAGCACCACCGTCTTCTCCTGTCCCTCATCAATGGGTGCCTTGTAAATACTCTGTGTGGTCACATCACTCCAGAAGATCATGCCCGTGCGAAAGACAAAGTCCAAAGCGGTCGCCGACTTGGTATTGTTAACTATGGAGGTCATTTCCATATGATCCAGGGCAATTTTACGTATATCTTGACGCCGAGCCAGCAGCAACGAGGCATGACCCTCGCTGGCCTTGCAACGCGTATGATTCCTTGGATCTCGCATATAACCCGCCTCGCATTCGCACTTGAAGCCGCCGATTTCGTTGACGCAGATCTGTGAACAAACTCCCGGATTCTCACATTCATTGATGTCTATGCAAGCCTGTTTATCTCCAGCGAGTTTATAACCTTCATTACACTCACAGCGATGACCCACAGCCAAGTTCACACAATGATGCATACAGCCGCCATTCTTGGAGGAACATTCATTTACGCCGCACTTGGCCGGTTCATCCTCCCCATCGGGACAATCCTTGCGCTTATCACACACCTTACTCAAGGCAATGCACTGACCTCCACCACAGTCAAACTCACTGGTGGCATTACAACTCTTTGGCTGCGCCTTCACATGACAATCCTTCTCATCACTGCCATCGGCACAGTTTTTATCCCCATCACAAGTCAAGTGTCCGGCTATACAACTATGATCGCCACATTGAAATTGATCTGGACGACAGGTGACATTCCTGCACTTAGACTGTACTTCATCATCGCCATCGGGACAATCTGATTCACCATCACAAACCCACGATTGAGGCAGGCAGGTGATATGATCCTGACATTGGAACTCATGCGGCTGACACACCTTATTGGTAACAGTGGTTAGAGCACAGTCCTGGAAAGGAAGAAAGGGAAGAGAAATTAATGAATGAATAAATGAAATATCAATATGGTGGATATTTATATTAACCGAAACAATAAAGGGTTCCATTTTGGTTTTTTAAATATTATGAGAGAAAACATATTTGTAATATTTGATTATCGTCTGTGGAATGCCTCAAAATTCATTTACACTAATTCAACAAGTCCATCTCATCGCTAAGGAAAGTGTCCAACAATAGCAAATAGCATACATTCATGGTTTCCACAGCAGCAAAAGAGACGCTGAGTTTAGCAAACACAATCAACGTGCTTACATTTCTCTGCCAGGGCTTGCTGACTTTTCGATTGCACCTTATTAAAGCCTCTTCCTCTTCAAAGCTTAATAAATGTTTACATATCAAAACTGTTTCGAAAATATTTAACATATGATAAAAAAAAGTTGGCCTTTGCGCTCTGTGTAATAAAGAATTTGCGGTAAGCATGCAAAAATATGTCTCGCTTTGTTCGTGTAATAATTATGTATTTCATGTTATATACACATAAGCACATACATACATACATTGCTGTTGTGAAATGAAACAAAAATATTGTAAGGCCTGTTCTCGGTCCTGAGTTCGATGAAAGATTTACAGATATTATAGATGACGCATGTGAAATAAAAAATGATTGTTTTTGGAAGCAGACATTAGATCTCAATTTTTGCTTTAAGCTGCATTTATGAGGATCCATATACTACAATTTAGCTACGTTGTTTTTGAAATAGTCATTGGCTTAAGGAAATCTGAAAAATTTAAAATGCGGAAATTTTCGCTTTCATTTTTGGCACGAAGACAAACGCCAAATTAGATATTAAACTAAATCGGTTCCGACGGAAACCTTTCGTAAAATTCCGACAGGCCTCTTACGTTCGGTCGAACTCAGACAAACTAAAATTTTCGTTCCTGAGAGTCGAAAAACTAATGCGGCGCTAACTTGACTTGGCGCCTACTTAATTGACAGGCAGACACAGGCCGATTAAATTCCGACGCTCAGAAGCAGAAAATATGGTTTGTATTTTTTCCGACACCAACCCATCGAAATATCATCAAACATGCCTGGCGCAAAAAAAAACCAAAATAAAAGCAGATTATCGCAATTCGACGCTGACCAAAAGTTTGCGCCAATTTTGGCAGTCCATATACATCCCATCCTGTGGGATTTGGACCCATAAAAAGCATTTCGATGCAATTTTTGTAAAAAAAAGTATGCGAAGCTGTGGCTGCAGAGGTCAGAAAAGATGGTGAGATTTACTAAGAATTACGAAAAAAATTGAACAATATAATATTTATTTATTTATTTAAGTTTGATAAAGTTGTGTCAACATTGCAGGGGTCGCTTAAAAAATGACAGTAAATTATTTCTTACATCTAATACAGAAGAGTGAGCAGAGAAAAGATGGTAATACATATTATAGTTAAGACACAAATTTCGGAAAGGTTCATAGTTAGCATAATTTGTTAGGCAAGGCTGTAGATTGATCGGAGAGAAATTTCTGGTAAGACGCAAAGGAACAGCAAGATTTATTTGGCTTAACAGAGCGAAAGAGTCAATATCATCTGATAAGAGTTTGTGAATGAAAAGCACACAATGGCACGTACGGCGGTTCTTAAGAGTAGTCGATGCTCGTAAGATGGAAGATGGATGGTGGGATCCCAGTTGAGGCCACGGAGGGCAAAAACTAAAAACTGTTTTTGAACCGATTCAAGTTGGTCCTGATATTTTTGGTAATGCGGTGACCAAACACACGACCCATATTCAAGTATTGCTCGAACTAGAGAGACGTATAAATGTTTAGTGAGATACGGATCGTTAAACTCCTTGGACCATCTTTTGATAAACCCAAGAACACCCATAGCTCTATTAGAGATGATAGAGACATGTCTATTAAAGCTTAATTGGGGGACAAAGCGGACGCCTAAATCATCAACCTCGTAAATGCGTTCAAAAGGATTGTCATCAATCGAGAAGTCGTAAAAATACGGCTGTGCTCGATGGAAAGTCATACATTTACACTTTTCAGCGTTAAGTGGGAGGGAATTAACCGAACACCATACATGCAGAGAGTTTAAGTCCAATTGAAGAAAGAGAGGTGACAGCTGGTCCTTATAGGACAAGCAGAGTTTTAGGTCATCAGCGTACATCAAAGCATGCGAATGAAGCAGGACGTGAGGGATGTCGTTAATGAACAAATTAAAAAGTAGAGGTTCAAGATGACTACCCTCAGGTACCCCAGAGAGTACGCTGATGGATTCAGAAAGCGACGAATTAAAACGGACACGCTGGGAACGATATGTCAAATAAGCCTTTATCCAGTTAAGAAGGTTTAGAGGAAAACCAAGCAGATACAGTTTGTGAAGGAGGAGATCATGATTGACAGAGTCAAAAGCCTTGCTAAAATCAGTATAAATTACATCAGTCTGCAGTTAATTAATAAAACCCCTATTCACAATAGAAGTAAACTCAAGCAGGTTTGTAGAAACAGAACGCTTTTTCATAAAGCCGTGCTGAGATTGCGAAATAATTGAGCGACAAGAGTACTGTATTTGAGAGGTTATAAGCATTTCAAAAAGTTAAGGAATGTCAGAAAGTTTTGAGATACACCTGTAATTTGTTACTGACGATTTAGATCCTTTTTTATGAATAGGAATGACAAAAGATTCCTTCCAATCGTTGGGAAACTCACCTAGCTCAAGAGATAAGTTAAACAACCTTAAAAGCGGGAAGCATAAGGAATTTGCACAATTTTTAAGTTTTAATAAATATATATTTCAGCAGTCTTTAATGTTTTGTTTCGATCTATCGGAATTCGCAAAAGTATTGATTTCCAAGAAATGACTCGAAAATTCGGAACACACCAATACATATAAAGAAAATCGGTTTTTCCATACGCAGCTGCTTTTTTTTGCAAACGACATTATTTGTCGCCAGCAATAAACTCGGCTCAAGCAAAAGTGATATTGCTTCAGTTTAGCCATCTAAATAAGAATTAATAAATAGTACAAACTTTGCATTAAATGCGTTTCTTGAGTTTTAATACCGATATACTCAAATGGTGGGAAGAAAATTCCGATAAATACCCAGGAACTGTATGGACTGTCGAAAGTAGTATTAGCAGTTCCTTGTACACAAGTTAGTGTCGAAAGACTATTTTCTGCGGAAAAGTTTATAATGCAGAAAAGCCACACGCAACGTGTTGAAATCGAAAAGCTACACGCGACGTGTTGAAAAGCTACACAAAACGTTATCGGTTGAAAATCTTACATTTTCGTGTAGCTTTTGCATTTTTTTTATTCTCTGTGTATTTACCCGAATATTTACCCGTCTTTCACATTCTAAACTCGACATTTTCCAACTATAAAATCTTCATGATAATCGAAACTTATAAAATTTTGCAAAATTCGCGATATTTTTGGACCGATGGGCCTAAGCGTCCTATTTATCCGTCGACAATTGTCAACTATTAAAGGTTAATGATAATCTAAACCAGCGATGGTCACAAGAACCCCCTGGGGGGCGAAAACATTTCGCTATCTACACGTATACGAGCCGATCGCATGCCTAAGCTGAGGAGAAGAGAGCAAAAAGCCTTTCAGTCGCTGGCTAGCCTTTGATGCTGTCAGGGCGAAGCAAATTCACAGCGCTTTTTTTCTCACACTAATACACTCTCACTTCTTACCCTCGCTCTCGTTGACCAACGCTGATCTAAAGTTATTCACCCATTCTTCCTTTTCCGCTTTGGCAAACATTTTGCGATTTAAAGTTAAAATTTCTTCCATAAATCAGTTTTAAATAGCAAAAGTTATGCGAAAGTGAAAATGGAAGCATGGCTGAATATACAATTCTGATTTACAATTTTTTTTTTTTATTTTGTCAATATATCAAAGATCTTACAAATCCGTCCACAGGTTCTTGATATATTTGTGTGTATACACGACTTTGGTTCTATGTATGAGCCAACAAACTCCATTGGGGGATTGCGAGAAAGAACATCAATTCCACTTCCTACAAGTTTGTGTGGAAGTAGAATTTAGAACATGTTTAAATTTAATATTAATAAATGCATAAGATTTCTTCCAAATTTAAAAAAAGTGTGGAATTCTTTGAGTTTATTGCGAATTTGTATAAAAATAAAAAACTTTAAAAAAAAGTAGTCTCTGGTCGCTGTTCATTTTGTATCCTTACAATAGGAATGCAACCCCTGACTTACTTTCAAAATACATTTCGTAAAATATTTGTACGATTTTTTAGATTTCTCCCTTGCTTGCTTTTTTCTGGTCTCCCTGTTGCAAATATTTTGCATACTTTTGATCAAAAGGGTTATTCCAACTTTGCTTAGAAAAATTGTCTGTACAATTTCAGGCATTCCCCCTTCTGTTGCATCAACGGGCAACAAAATGCAATGCATCATCATACACATGCATGTTTATGGCAAGCAGTTGCCGGCAACGTCGTTGTCGTCGTCCTCATCTTTGTCATTTTTGTTACTGGTTGCCAGTCTTGAATAATGTTCGCGTTCTGCATAATTTATGCTTCCCTTAGCTAAGTTATATAAACACATTTATGCGAGGGTTGCTTAACAAAATAGTCGTTTACTTATGGCATGTTGAATAGATGGCTTGGCCTTGGGCTATTGCTTTTATTCAACTGAGAAAAGGTGAAGCAAGACTATCGCCTGGAATACAAAAAAAAGAGTGGGTGTCATGGGTCACTTTAAGACTATAAATCAGATATTAAATATGTAATACTGGCGAAACTACCAACTTGATAATAAAAAATATTAAATTGATAAAAGCTAGTATCAAAAAGATACTAAGATTCTCACAATTGAAATATCACATGGACAAGACCTAGTATCATATTGATACAACGAAATTAATACAAACAAGTGTCAAACTGATACAAGCTAGTATCAATTTGAAGTACTTGAAATATCATTTTAATACTTTCGAAAATATCAATTTGATACTTGGAGTATTGAATTGATAACTAAATCATGTCATTTTGATGATTATTTTTTTTGGGTGTATTAAACTAGTTCGTATAAGGCGAATGTTCACAATTTCGTTTACTTACTCGCTCATCACTTCGGTCGTGACAGTCATAATCGCCATCGCAAACCCAACGCTTCGAAATGCAATTGCCATCACCGCAAGTGAAGGATTCTTTGGGACACTCCTGCTTAGGGCCGCACTCACGCTCATCGGAACCATCGCCACAATCGTCATCGTCATCACATCTCCAACGCTTTTGAATGCACCTACCATTGCCGCAGGTGAATTCATCAGAACGGCAAGTGATATCTAAGTTTATAAATACAAAATTATAATTGTGATTAGGCAACACATACTTGAGATGAAAGTGTCATAAGCATGCTGGAGGACTTACTTGTGATTGGGTAATGTTAAATGTTAAATAAAACTAAAAGCAAAAAATAAACTTCATAAACCAGAAGAAAAAGAAACCAACACCATTATAGAAATTGCCAGTAAACAAACAGCAGGGGATAAACGCACCGAGATTTACTTCAACAACTAAGAAATGTTACGAAAGCATTGCAAAACTAAAGTGTTTCTACTTGTGCGTAAATATTTGTGCTTTATTGCTTTGGGGTAGGTAAGAATACATAAGTATGGCATTACACAATTTTCTGGGAGTGAAATGTGACAGCTGAGGGAGGATATGAGACACATAAAACATAAACATAAAAAGGGGCCAACGGAAAAACCACTGCACCACAATAAGTTAATAGTAGATAGACGAATAGATTGTAATTTTATGGCTTACTACACATGGCCTCATCGCTGCCATCACTGCAATCTTTGTTTTGATCGCACATCCAGGCAAGTGGTATACAACGTGCCTCGCCAGTTTTGCAAGCAAACTGATCGGGTAAACAGGGTTTACTAGCTGAAATATACAGAAAAATGTGTTGGGCAAATGAGTGAAAGTCATTAAAGTATAGTTCAATGGTGAATGTTGAATATCCAGGGAAATAAGACAAAGTGTAAATAATTTTTGTTTTCTCAATCATTAAGTGGTTATATATCAATCATATAACCTATCAATTTTAAACAGTTTGAAAATTTTATATTTGAATACCTACCCGTAAAATTAGGGTTAATAAGCTGAAACATCTTTTCGTGCCAGCACTAAGAAAATAATTTTTCTAAAAATTTAGTCAAGGGTAATTATTGCCCTAAAATTTAGAAATAATTTCTATATTTATGATATTTTTTCTGAATTTTAGAAAAAAGTTTCTTAAAAATGGAAATTATTTCTAAATTTAAGTGCGATTTCAACCCTGATTGTGTGTAGCTTAATAAGCAAAATAACTTTAAGTATAGTTTGTATTCCTTTCTCTTTAAGAAATGTTTATTTTTCCTGTCAATTTTGAAGACCATTTAAAATTTGGTTATTTTGTATATTATTTTGTGTATTATTTTTTATTTTAAACATTAAAGCCCAGTACTGAGGGCGTTCGAATTTTCCTTTCGTCACAGTATTTCGTATAATTAGAAACACCTTGGCTTTGCTTTGATGCTCATGTGCTTTAAGAAAGTGTTTTTATGGATTTATGTGAAATACTGTGACGAAAGGAAAATTCGAACGACCTCCGAATTAGGCTTAATGATACAAATTCAATGCTTTCACTTCAAAATGAGCTTTAGATTTTAAATCTTTAGCATAGCTTTTAGTTTTACAACTGAGCAACACGTCCAAATGATAAAATATTAAGAATTCCGGCAGGTATTCTATAAATATGAGTTGCATTTCAAACTCCGTCAGGTTGCATTGTTTGATAGTTTGATTTACTTCTCGAGACATTTCACATTCATGTCACATTCGAGACATTCATGAAATTCACATTCAATATTTTGAACTATAAAACGTTTTCTAATACCTTTAATGGAAAATTCATCGAAGAATTATATTGTCTTACCCATGGGTTCTTAAGCTAACTTCTGAGTATCATATCAAAGCACGGCTGATAGACTGTGAACTGTGAATTTAAGAATACTAAGAACTTCAAAGTTCACCGTAATTTGTTGTTAAGTCTGGTCACACTAGACTTATGTTTCATGTTGACAAAGGCTTGAAGAGAAAAACCATTGTCCAAAACCCAGCCCAAGCGATGCTATTCGGCATGAGTAAGACTCGAAAATTTTGTCAAAATGTTAGGCAACTTACTGAAGGAGTTACACAATGCAAGGACGAACATAGAAAGCTGGTTACAGATTCACAAGTGGCATTTGACAAATGGAGAAGCTACTTTCCCAATCTGCTGTGAGGCGATGATGAACACGATGGCGCCTCTAGAGAAGAAGCGATGCCACATCAATTTGATATGGGCTGGTTAATTTGACATTTTGTCAAATATCATTTTTTCATATCATTTCTTAACTAAAACGTTTCTTTTGAACCATAATTAATATCAATTTGTCAAATGATATTAGAAAAGGTCAAAAGGATATATATTTAATATTCGAAACTCTCACAAGATGTATAGAAAATGAAAAAAAGTAAATAGACAAATAGTGTTTCACATCGAAACTTCAAGCAATGTAAAGAAATATATAAGTAGGCTCTCAGACATGTGACAAGACGCATGCCCGATAGCACAGTGCGGTAAGATGCCATGCCAATTTGTAACGTGCAAATGGTCCCGAGTCAAGGTGGGGTCAACAAATTACAAATTCGTTCTTTTTCTGTTTCTATAAAACAATAAATAATAGTACTTAAGTAAAAAACAAGAAAGAAAGTCGGTCAAGCCCGACTATAACATACTCTGTACCCTTAACGTCGCAGCTCGCATTTGCTCACGAGTTATACGCGATCATCTCTAAGTTTCACTCTCTCTCTCTCACTAAGATTGCCGTTCAATAGAATGCTGTGGTGATGGGTGGGGCCGTTTTTTGCTCATAACTTGAGTATCGTTCATCCGATCTTTATCATTCCTTCAGCAAATCGATAAATAATTTTGTGTACAAGGTATCTCTAGAAGGTACGAACGATCTATCTGAACTGTAGGAGATATGACGTTTTTTCCAAATTGCGGGGGCGGGAGGGGGCGTGGCAAAAATTGAAAATAAACTTGATCTGCCTGCAAGTTTAAGAAATATATGCCCCATACATGTCAAACCTCTATCTCTTACCATCTCTGAGATCTCTTCGTTCATACGAACGGACGGACATACAGACAGACGGACATGGCTATATCGAATCGGCTGCTGATGCTGATCAAGAATATATATACTTTATAGGGTCGGAAACGATTCCTTCTCCCTGTTACATACTTTTGCACAAACTTAATATACTCTATGTACCTTCGGTTCAGAGTATAATAAATAGTGCCATTTCCAATTCATTTTTTTCTTTGTTTAATAATTAAATTATGAAATATCAATTTGATCTTAAAAAATATTATTTTGATATGGTTGAAAATTTCACTTTGATATTTCGGACAGGTCAATGTCAAGTGTGTCATATCGACTTTTTATTGATATCAAAAAATATAAAATTGAGCCCCAGATCGTATCATTATTTTTTTTCTGTGCACCAACCGACAACATGGAGATAAACCCACCGGACCATCACGTGGTCTGTTTAGCCATAAAAAATCTAAGTATTAACAAATCAGCTGGCGCTGATGACTTGCCAGCTGAATTGTTTAAGGCTGAAGGCGAGGAATGAGTAAGTTGCTTGCATCAACTCCAATGCTGAATATGGTCAGACGAAAGTATGCCCCACGATTGGAGACTAAGTGTTCTTTGCCCACTTTTTAAAAAAGGAGACCCTAGAGTTTGCGCCAATTACCGTGGGATCAGTCTACTTCCCACTGCATATAAGGTTCTTTCGCGTATTATTTGTGAACGTCAAAAGCCGCTTACTAACACACTGACAGTACCTAACCAGTGTGGCTTTAGACCTGGTAAATCCACCGCAGACCAGATATTCACATTTCGAATATATGAGAAAGATATCAAAACCTACCATCTATTTGTTAATTATAAAGCCGCCTTCGACACACCGATAAGATCAAGTTTGTTTGAAGCCCTGTCTACCTTTGGTATACTAGCAAAATACGTGGAGAAGCTCTCAAAGTTCCGTCAAAATAGGAAGGAACCTCTCCGAGCCTTTTGATACGCAAAAAAAGGTTTTAGGCAGGGTGATACCTTATCGTGTGACTTCTTTAATCTGCTGGATGGAGTATCATCTTTTAAAAGATGTAATGCTACTCGCCTATGCCGATCATTTACCCTCTCTGAGTTCATTTTGGGACAATGTTTGTTTCGCTTTAACCACTGCGGTATCCTACTTGGAGTTAAAAGTATCTCAATACCTACTATCGTTTAACACCAGTCAAAATTGAGAGGCAGCATACATATAATCTCTATTACTCATTGCCAAGGGCGTAGCCAGCTTTCCGAAAAGGTAGGGGCTGCATTGCCTGAACGTTTTTTAAATATTTCCCAAATTATATTTTTCTTCATTTAATAATTAGATCAAGATGCATTTGATATGAAATAAGAAACAATCTTCAAAATAATTGCGGAAAACTCAAGATATAAATGAAAACGTACATTTTCCGCTTGCTCATTGCTCCATGACGCTGGCCATCGACTGAAAAACAGTTTGCTCTCTTTGCAACAGCCTCGGCATGCGTTCGCCTCTGCCTCGACCTCTGCGGGCTTCGCCTGACAAACGCTGATTTACAATTTTATAAGAGAAGAATATCTGAGAGTTCTATATCAGCTCGTTACTTTTTGACGAATTGGAGAGACTTGTCATTGACAAGTCGCATTGAACTGCTAAGAAAATTCCAATTTTTCTACACAGTGAAAAATCCAGAACGAAAGTCGATCAAGCCCGACTATAACATTGTACCCTTAATGTCGCAGCTCGCATTTGCTCACGAGTTATACGCGCTCATCTCTTAGTTTCTCTCTTTCTCTCTCACTCTCACTAAGATTGCTTCTGTTGAACGGAATGCTGCTTCTTAAAATGAACTTTTAAAAAATATCAATTTTTTTCATATCATTTAGCAAGAAAATAATATCATTCTGATCCAAAATAATATCATTTACTTAAATTGATATTAAATAATATCAGAATGATATTGAAAATGTAACAATGATATGTTAAAAAATATCGATTTGAAATTTTTAACATATCAATTTGATACACTTTCATATAGGAGTAAATTTGATATAAAAAAACATGAATTTTTTTGTCTGTGTATATTCCACTAGATCATTTAAGAATATTCACAAGAGAATAGTGCTCAGTAGGCATGCTTGTTTAACTGCAGACTTGGTATGGAACCATTCGGATAGCTTTATATCATTCCATACAGAAAAATTCATTCATGTATTGTGTTACAATTTTTCGAAAAGAGCCATACAAAAATGATCGGTTGCCCAAATCGCTTTGAGCATAACCTGCACATAAAAAACTTTTCACTTGAATATTCCCCAAATGACTTCCAACTGAGTGATAAATTTACAAAATTGTATATATACTCTAGAGATTTTGGTATAAACGCTTGAATTTCTAATTACTAGATTAGATGACAAAAGTTGAGCGATTTGAAACCGACAGCTCAAGGCCAAGTAGATTGAATGCGCACGGTTTTACCGACCTATGATCTAATAGCCGACCCTATTCTTATCATTTCACATATAAAGTTCGCCTAGCCTCTAGAGATTTCTGAAACACACCCGTATATATATAATATATGAAATATTTTAATTGTAGTATCTTGTTGTTAACTTCCAACTATCTGGCAAATGGCAATTACTTAGTTTAATCTTTTGGTCTGGGCAACAATTTTCAGCACTTATGTAAGTTCATTGCAGGCGCCTTAAAGTAGGCAATTGCCAGGAGACTTGAAGTCTGCCCTCTGGTTTCTGATTGTTGCCCGAGTGTTTTGTTATTAAGTTTATAAGCATCAGCAGTAGTCCAAATGCGCCGCATGCCAGGAAAGTAATAAACATAGTTGTCGTGCCAACACATTTGCACACACAAACACACAGAGAGAGAACCTTGGCTAAACAGTCGGCATTTTATCTAGGCAGTAATTAAGACATTATCAGCCAACACTCCATAAAGTTAAAACGCACACATGCGTATGCATTAAAGCAATTATCGCATACACCCAACCACACACACACACACACACACACACGTACTCAGAGCTGAAACTTTCATTGAAGTTTCCTCATACCAAGCGCAACAGCCATTAAACAAAGCTGACAACACTCACACACTCACGCACCACTCACACGCATAAAAACGCTTGTGTTTAACCCTTAATGCGTATTAGTGTGCCAGTTTCTCCCTTTGTGCCTTTATTTTTATTTGGTTTTTCGTACCGCCCGGCGCGTGAAATGAATGTCCTTTGTTTATGTGAGCGCCAGGATAGCTGCTTGTGTTGTGGCCATGCTTGATTTTGCTTGATAAGATTATGTAATTCCTGCTCTGTGTGTGTGTGTGTGTGTGTGTGAGTTTATGCAATAAAAGCAAACGCTGGGGCCACAACACATATTTAAATATGTTTTCCGGTTGTTTTTTTTTGTTGTTATTTTGGCACTTTCGCTCTTTATTTACCATTACACGCGCTTACCTATGCGCAAATTTCTGACATTTTCTGCTTTAGCCTCGTCGTTGTCGTTGCAAATAAATTAATTTATGATTATTTTCCGCTTGGGCTGCGTTGCTTGCCTGCTTTTGCATGTGTAACGCGTCGTATGCGTGATATGACTTAAATTGGAATTTATTTTCAGATGAAATCTATTTGCTCTTATTTTGGAAATTCTTTGAAATTGTTTAAGGAAAGATCCATAAGAATTTCTTATTAAGATTATTCGTAGCGGAACTTAAGTGAACATTTTCAGACACATTCAAATGGAAGTGAGTTTGATATAAATCGTAACTTCCTGCATTTGGGTTGGATGGAGTTTTTAGGGTTACTTTTCAGAGCCTTTTAATGTCAACTAAAAAATCACAAATAATATAGTGAAATCTGTTTATGTGACAGCAAAAACCGACGGGACTTTCTGATGTCATAAAGCAAGAAAAGAAAAGAAGAACTTAGTTCTGTTTCTCTTTCCTGTCAACGTTTGGGTTGTCTCTGCCAAATTTCTCAGAATAAACAATTTAAAGTGAGCCGCAAGTATTTGAATCGCTTGAACTAAAAACGTTTTCTGTTTGTGGCAGGGGAACCCCAGAGAGTACACGAATGAAAATCCACAATCCCAATCATAAGGCTGCCTTCACACTGTTCGCCACATGAGACATGATACTCTAGAAGTACTGCTTTTTGTTGAGTTTTAAATTTGAATAGCTTGTCAAATTCATAGAATTTCATGGAGGAAAAAACAGGCCTACTAGATTATCATGTCTCATGTATCAAACAGTGTGAAGGCAGCCTTAAGCAGGGCATCCACATACGAATTTGTTTGACGAATTTGTTGTGCTCGACGAAATGTTCGTCGTTAGTGGAGGTTTTCATGACAGATTTTTTTGTTCGACTTTTTGTTCGCAGAGAATAGAAACGTTTCTATATTGCGTGTGATCGTGCGAACATGTTCATCAATGAATGGGAACAAGTGCACGAACATCATTTGTCAAAAATATTTGTAGAGTGCCCAAATGAGCAACGAATTGTGGCTGAAATTTATAGAATACCCCCAAAATGATGAAACAATTCTTTAAGCTAATTTGTATCGCCATCTAGGCCATGATTGTGTTAGTTTTCGCTGCCATATTGTTATGTTTATTCATTGAGATTTTCAAGCAAATGATGTTCGTGGGAAATGTTCGCCTGGTTATTGGGCAAATGAATTCTTGTTTGACAAATTTGTTCGTCGAACAAATTCGTGTGTGGATGCCCTGCTTAAGTTTCGGAAAATTTTCAAGCAGCTCAAGTGTATGTAGGAGAAGGCCTTGATAAAATACGTATATACTACGTCAGTCTGGCGCTTGGTAATAAAACCAAAATTCTTCAGAGTTGAGAATACAAGCAAATATGTATACTCCAAGAAAAAAATTGATATGAAATAGCAGTCATTTCCACATTTTTTCATATAAATTTTACTCTGAAATGACTAAGATCAAATTCATTAGCTCGAAAATATCAGTACGGTATTTTCGAAAATATCATTAGGATATTTGTAAGATTTTCTGAATCTTTTCGTCATATCAATTATGTAATATCAATATTATAGTTTATAAGAACGTTTTAATGCAATTAAGTATAATTTTGATATTATTAAAATATCATTTTGTAATATCAAAATATGAAGTAGACATTTATAATAACACTTTTGAAGTATGAGTATCTGGTAGGAGTATCCACATTCTTATAAAAATGAAAAGTTTTGAATCCAGCTTTTTTTTATTTAATGAAAATAAATAGAAAAAATTATTAACATATTAAGCTGTCGTAGAAAGATTGATCGAGCTCGTGACTTTTAATGAACATTAGCAGCTCTTCGCATTTAGCATTTTCTTTGCTCATTTTAGGGCTAAAATGGGACGCAAGTAAAAAGTTATGTATAATAAAGTAGTGTCCAAACTCACACAATCAAGCATTTAGCTTGCAGCGAAATGTCAACATGAGCAACCAACAAATGCCTCGTGAGAGAACAAAAAGCCAAACATGCACATCGTCAGAGAGCAAGCCGCCCAGCATGCAATTTATAGAACATACGCATTCTCTCTCTCTCTCTCTCTCTATACGCGTGCCGGCAGAATTATGCGTTCTTATGCCTTGGGATGGGCAAGAAGTCATTAACAAGGTAAGGCAACCAAAAATGGTTGTTAGCTGCCACCTCGAAAGTGGTTGCTACGAGTAGTTGAAAATGCGAAAAGAACGCTCTCACACTTTGCCTCACCTAGTTACTGCCAAAAAACGAGAGCGTAAGTTAAAGTCGGCTCTAACCGACTTCGATATACCCGTTACTCATGGAAACAAATGTTTAATAGCCTTACTGTATGCCTGAGGTGGGTCAGCCGAAAAGTATGCAACATTTTTTAACTCGTCTCTCTCTCTCCTCTCTCTCTCACTAAGATTGCTGCTGAACGCAATGCTTAGGTTATGAGTGGGGTGGGTGGTGGGTGTTAACTGATCGTTTTTTGCTCATAACTTGAGTATCGTTCATCCGATCTTTATCATTCCTTCAGCAAATCGATAAATAATTTTAAGAACTAGATATCTCTAGAAAGTACGAACCATCTATCATCAAAACTGTAGGAGATATGACGTTTTTTCCAAATTGCGGGGGCGTGAGGGGGCGTGGCAAAAATTGAAAATAAACTTGATCTGCGTGCAGACAATAGGAGTCTACATTTCAAATTTGGTTGCTCTAGCTCTTCTAGCCTCTGAGATCTAGGTGTTCATACAGACGGACGGACAGACGGACAGACGGACAGACGGACATGGCTATATCGACTCGGCTGTTGATGCTGATCAAGAATATATATACTTTATATGGTCGGAAATGATTCCTTCTGCCTGTTACATACATTTGCACGACTTTAGTAGACCCTTTTACTCTACGAGTAACGGGTATAAACATTAATACACATTTTGCTTCGCCTTCTTTGTGGAGTGTGCTGTAACATTATCTTTCTCTGTCACGGCTAAAATGAGCAAGCACGCTTTTCGAATTCGAATTAATATGGAAGTCATAAAATTTTATCATTTTCGGGATCATTCTGAAACGTTTTAATAACAACTCGAAAAGTGATATGGATTTGGATCGAAAAGATATTTTTTTGTACCCAATTTATATGAAGGGTATTATTGTTGAAACCAATATTGTGACCAATAAAATCAATCAAAATGCCACGGGTGTCTTCAATGTCCCAGGAGCAACGACGGCAGGCGTCCCGTGATAGAGCTCGAATCCGTTACGAGCAAAGTGCGTCACGGATATCAACTTGAAATGCTAGTCGACTGACCGCTATTCGCGAAGAAAATCTAGCATCTCGTCAAGTAGAGAGGGAGCGTGAAGAAGACAAGAAATTGCAAGGGTATAAAAACTTCGGCACGGACAAAGTTAGCTTAGCCTTCTCGTTAAAAGTTCAGTTTAATCAGCGGATATCAATATGAACCTTAACTTTTTTTTTCTCTGTGTGGTCATGTAGCTCTTTTTCTTATATCCCTGCTGATTTTGCGAATAACTTTCAGATACCCCCCTTAGTTTTCAGTTTTAGACTTGGGTTCCTGTTTGTGGAAAGGAATTCTAAGGGCGCACGCACACATGCAGCTGAAAGATGAACTGACGGCTGACCGTAATATTTTACCGTTTTATTTAACCAACAAGCTTGATTGATTCCGCAAAGCTGAGAATACAACTGAATTTTAAATATCAAACCAGTGTTTGTTGTGCACATTAGCCTACACGGATTATTTGTCCTACCTACACATGGTTTTTTGTCAAGATCAGCCTTAAGTTCTGCCGTCGGTTCATCTTTTAGCCGCATGTGTGCACGCGCCCTTAGAGAGGACAAATGCAGTCAGAATAGCTTATTAAAAAGAAGGGTAAGTAGCATTAAAGTAAAAATGGAAGATAACATTGAATAGCAACGCGAAGAAGTATGCAATGTTAACTTCATTATCATAAGGATTTACAACACGTTACGAAGTCACAAGGTTATAAAGGGTGATTCATTTAGAGGATTTTTTTCAATATTCTTTTTCAACGCGTGGCTGGTGTCATTTTTGTTAAGGATTGCTTGTCAAATCATAATGGAAACACTCAAACAGCATCAGCGTCTCCAAAATACCGAAAATCAGCGTTCTGTGAAAAATGTTTTTCGTGCACTTCGAGCTACGTAGGGTGTGCATCATCGACCTTCTGAGACCACGTGTTCGCAAAAAACCATCATAAAATTTGAGATAATACGCGACCAAATACACCACATCCAGCCCATAGTGAGAAGAATATTGCGATTGCAGCGGAAAGTGTTGCTGCAGACCGTGGCCTATTGATTTAATGCCGATCTCAACATTTGGCTTTATCGTATACGACAACTTAACGCAAGTATCATGGTTTAAAAGCTTATAAAATCCAACTCGTTTAAAAATTGAAGACACCAGACTTGAATTTTCGCTTGCATTTCAGTCAATGGGATCTGCAACAGGTTAATGAAGATCCGCACATTTCTCAACAAACAAATTTGTCGCATTTGGGATGATGAGCAACCCGAAGAGTCTCTCGAACTAACGTTATATCCACAAAATAATCTTTGGTGTGGCTTAAGGGCTGCTGGAATTATTGGTCCGTATTTCTTTAAAAATGAGACCCCACAGAACATAACCCTCAATGGCGATCGCTGCCGCACCATGAAATTGAAGCCATACAAAGATAGATCGAAATGGCAAAAGATTGATCGAACTTTGTGAGTCCCACAACCTTACTATTGTAAACGGCCGGAAAATCGGTGGCACCGAGGGAAACTTTACTTTTTTAAGGTCACAATCAGCATCAACCATTGACTACTGTCTCATACGTGCGTCCTGAACGAAGATTTAAAGGACCTGGAAGTAGGAGCCGAATCCAGATTGCCAATATCGCTTTTATGACCAACAAGTAAAAGAAAATCCAACGCTTCCTGAAATAGAAGCCCTTGATGTCGGCGACATTTGATTTCAGCAAGACGTTACTACGGCACACACAGCACGCGAAACAATGGCTTTATTGAGCAATCATTTCGGTGAGCAGCTTATTTCGCGTTCCGGACCTGTCAACTGGCCGCCTAGATCAGGTGATTTCACACCATTGGCCTTTTTCCTGTGGGGTTACGTGAAGTCAAAAGTCTTCGTCGACAAGCCAGCTACGATTCAAGACTTTGAAATCAGCATTACTCGCGTAATTTGTTTTTAAGCATTCTGGCTGTAGCCTAGTGTTATTTTTTAGGTTCCTTATTAGAATTAACTCGTCAGTTGGATAACAAAAATTATAGTTTAACAAAATGTGTATTCTACAGACACAATTGTCTAAAACGACGTTAAAATTTTGCTTCAGTAAACTTTTCTGATACAAAATCAATACTGGCGATTGGCATGTTGTGATTTATTGAACTCCAAATTGCTCAAAATGCAATGCAATAAAGGATTTTTTGGCATGCAAAAATCAACACAATTACAGAAAAATGGTCACCGCTATTCTAAAAGTATCTTAATGACCATAAAACTCTTTGTTGAATTGAATCTAACTGCTTCAATTTCTTTTACGCAAAAGAGTAGCTTAGTTCGGTCCCTCTATTAAATCTAAATTACTCATTAAATATCTGTAAATTTTGCAGTTCAAAAGTAAAATATCAAATGTCAGAGACACTCTTGCTACCAAAGTATAAATTGTAAAATGAAACCTTTCAAAAGTTAATTTCAAATTGTAATTACCCATAATTCAGCAAATATTGTAAGCCATTTATTTTATGGCTTCATTAAACTGTAACTGAGATGAAACATGGTCGTTTCCTTCCGCATTTTCAATTTCGTGGCAACTATTGGGCCTGAGCTCGAACAAAAAAAAAGAAAATAGTTAGCCAGTAAATGAAATGTGGCCAGGTCCCGAGCCAGGAGTTGACTGCAGCTTTTGTAAGCCATAGCAAAATCAATTTGCTGGGCTACTCTCCCCTCACCACACCAAACAACAATAACTTTTGTATGGCATTCAATAGCATTTCCTTGTTATCTGTTGCTTGAAGTGAGAGATGGTACCAGAATGTGTATATATTGGCAATTTGATTTTAATTTTATTTAAAATGCTTTTAGTTTGTGTACCAAAAGGAAGATGTCTCTGTAGCTTCCATTTGGAAGCCTATGAAGTTGGGGAATGCCATCAGTGGCATTTGTTTAGTGTGTAGTTGTTGGCGGCATTAAAGCTAAGTTTGTCTATAAAAATGAGTAAGTAGGTAACCGTACGTATTTTGCATACATTTATATTGAATAAGAAGGCTACAGCAAAAGTGATAAATTCAATCTAATAATAATGAAAAGTTTCTTTGCGACAAGCATAAAATATTTGATAGTGTTTCTAAGTTTGTTTTGTACAAAGAAATGATTTAGTTCTCTGACAAATTTATGAAAAACTTGAAACTATTTTAATTTGGAATAAAAAAATACACAGATATTGCAAATCTTTAAGAAACAAGCAAGAATAGGAATTGGAATAAGAATTTGAATAGGAATAGGAATTTGAATAGGAATAGGAACAGGAATAGGACTTGGAATTGGAAAAGGATAGTAATAGGAATTTGAATAGGAACTGGAATAGGACTTGGAATTGGAAAAGGATAGAAATAGAATTTGAATAGGAATAGGAAAAGGATTATAAATAGGAATTGGAATTTGAATACGAATAGGAAAAGGATTAGAAATTGAAACAGGAATTTGAATAGGAATTTGTGTACGAATGGAAAAGGATTAGAAATAGAAATAGAAATAGGAATATGAATGGGAATAGGAATAGGAATAGGAATAGGAATAGGAATAGGAATAGGAATAGGAATAGGAATAGGAATAGGAATAGGAATAGGAATAGGAATAGGAATAGGAATAGGAATAGGAATAGGAATAGGAATAGGAATAGGAATAGGAATAGGAATAGGAATAGGAATAGGAATAGGAATAGGAATAGGAATAGGAATAGGAATAGGAATAGGAATAGGAATAGGAATAGGAATAGGAATAGGAATAGGAATAGGAATAGGAATAGGAATAGGAATAGGAATAGGAATAGGAATAGGAATAGGAATAGGAATAGGAATAGAAATAGAAATAGGAATAGGAATAGGAATAGGAATAGGAATAGGAATAGGAATAGGAATAGGAATAGGAATAGGAATAGGAATAGGAATAGGAATAGGAATAGGAATAGGAATAGGAATAGGAATAGGAATAGGAATAGGAATAGGAATAGGAATAGGAATAGGAATAGGAATAGGAATAGGAATAGGAATAGGAATAGGAATAGGAATAGGAATAGGAATAGGAATAGGAATAGGAATAGGAATAGGAATAGGAATAGGAATAGGAATAGGAATAGGAATAGGAATAGGAATAGGAATAGGAATAGGAATAGGAATAGGAATAGGAATAGGAATAGGAATAGGAATAGGAATAGGAATAGGAATAGGAATAGGAATAGGAATAGGAATAGGAATAGGAATAGGAATAGGAATAGGAATAGGAATAGGAATAGGAATAGGAATAGGAATAGGAATAGGAATAGGAATAGGAATAGGAATAGGAATAGGAATAAGAATAGGAATAGGAATAGTAATAGGAATAGGAATAGGGATAGGAATAGGAATAGGAATAGGAATAGGAATAGGAATAGGAATAGGAATAGGAATAGGAATAGGAATAGGAATAGGAATAGGAATAGGAATAGGAATAAGTATATAAATAGCTTATTAAAATCTCCACGCTTTAATCCTACTTTTTGCCCCACAGGACCAAAAATTTAATTAATTTCCGCCTTTAGAAAGATTTCATAAAAATCATTTAAAGCCATAACATCCATTTGCCTGCCCCTCCCCTCCCATCACACAATCACACGTGCCGCTCAATTGGCCCACAGACATGAAACCTGCTAAATCCTGTTAGCCTGTGCCGAGTCGTATGTCGCTGCCATTTTGGCAGCAAATAAACCACAACCTCAATTTCTGCACACTTTTTGATTACCAGTTTTTATTTTCAGCCCAGGATAACATCATAAAAATCGCATCATTTTTTTCAATTACAAAACCAAAGCCCTCTCCCCCCCCACCCCCAAAAAGAGAAGAACACAAAATTCTTGTGGCATACAAAAAAAAAAGGAAGTTATATGGCATATAGTTAGGCAAATGTGACACTGGCCATAAAACGCTAAACAAGCTTAACAAAAAAACAACAAGGAGCAGAAAAACTACATCAAGTTGTGATAAAGAGCGACGGCCCAAAGGCATAAATACAAATTAGTTCCTGGCTTTGATGGTCACGTCGCGATGTGCTTAATTTATGGTCATGCTTGAAATTCTGTTGGTTTAGTGATGTGAGCCTAGCAAATCCTCCTGTTAGTATTAACATTTGCTTATATATTTCTTTATTCTTACTACACTCCAATTCATCGGATAAGTCACGACAGTCGGGATCACCATCGCAGACCCAGGAACGGGGTATGCATTGTTCACCATTTTTGCACTTCACCTCATAACTTAGGCAAAAGCTCACTAAGATTTCACGGGGTCAAAGAGGGTTAAGTTAAATGGCATTAAGGCTATAAAAAATATACTTACTGCAGAAAGCTGGGTTCTCATCAGAGCCATCGGCACAATCGTTTTCCTGATCGCACTGCCATCTTTTGGCTATGCAGTTTCCATTATTGCAACGAAACTGCTCAACGCTGCATGTGGACTCTGAAAATGAAGTTAAACAAAATTCAATTTAGGCTTCGGCAATATGAAAGTTAACTTTGAAATGTGTTTATGCTACAATAGTTTTCTGTGTCAAACTAAAATGGACTGTAGGCCAAAAACGTAGCCTTAAGTGCCTTTTGTGTTATGCATAAGCCATGAAATAGTTTGACCATTTTATGATTATTTTATTTTATGACCAAAGCATAAAGCTTTGCCTCGAGTAGATTGAAATGCAATTATACAAATGAAAGCAAATTGGTCGAGGAGCAGAGAATAATAAAACAGGTGCTTTAACTACTCTTTGCTAAGCCTATGTGCTTAAAGAAAACTACTTAAAAAATGATTAAGGTTACTTAAACAAAGAGGCAAGTATATAGAGAAAGTCTAACGATAAAGGGGAAAAAAACAATAAAGGAAAAATAGCGGAAAAATCAGTCACAGTCCAAATGCAAGCCTAAATCCTAAGTAAATAATATAATAATTTTGAAAAATTTTTATAAAACAAGTAAGTAACAAGTAAAACAACAAGTTACTCTTCGAGTGACCCAACTACAAAATATCCTGTGCAATTGAGACACACATGCAAACACACACACGCGAGCGCACACACTTAAGCGCGCACTAGCTGCCTGCAATAGCTGACCCCTCCCGCTAGTACAAGCAAATGTTTCTTTCTCCCTGTTACATACTTTTGCACAACTTCAACCCATTTCAATGGGTACAGGGTATAAAAACAAAGAACGAAGTAGATCCAAATTAAGCAGATCGTCTATACCAGCGATTTTCATGCACCAAGGCTTATGCTAAGGGAGCAAACAGCTTTTCAATCGCTGCCCAGCGGTCGAGGAAATAGGTCAGAGCTTGTTTGCAATACAAGCTCACTTTTTGGCCTTGCTCTTCTTGACAAATCCTCGTCTATAGTAGAGGTCTGCATGAGTGCACTCAAACTATGAGCAACAATGATTATGAATGAATTTTTGAGTACAAAAATTCAACTGAATGAAGTTTTTTTGCATTCGGTCACATTGAATGTAAAATTTTTGAATACTCAAATCGAATGAATGTGAACGAATGAATATGCAATTCGAATTGATTGCATGAGCGAGGATTCTGAAAGAACATATTCAGATGCAAGGAGTTTAATAACTGAAAAACGTTGACGAACCCTGACAATGTAAATAAAATAATGTTTCTTCGTTCCAATATTTACTTGTAAAACAATAAAGTTTTTCAAACTGTTTCATTTAATTTTGCTACAGAATAAATTTACTTTCGCGCTTTCGTAATTTGTTCCCCTTCCATTTTGTTCACCTTGAAAATTACAATTTATTTTCTGAATATATTCGACCCTCCCTCTATAGTCAATTCAATTAAATTTAAGACCTCATCGATTGAATGTTGTAAATTTCAAACTCAACCAGAATTCACATTCACATTTTGAGTTTCAAGGCTTCATGAGTTGCTTTGATTGCATTCATGCAGCCCTCTAGTCCTCACACATTAACACTTGTCATATATCTCTAAATAACTTGATACAAAAAATAGAAGGTAGCGTCGCTTGTATTTGTTGACATTTTTATACTCTGTACCGAAGGTACATAGAGTATATTAAGTTTGTGCAAAAGTATGTAACAGGGAGAAGGAATCATTTCCGACCCTATAAAGTATATATATTCTTGATCAGCATCAACAACCGAGTCGATATAGAAGATGGAAGAAGATGGTAAGAGATATAGGTTTGACATGTATGGGACATATATTTCTTATACTTGCAGGCAGATCAAGTTTATTTTCAATTTTTGCCACGCCCCCTCGCGCCCCCGCAATTTGGAAAAAACGTCATATCTCCTACAGTTTTGATGATAGATGGTTTGTACTTTCTAGAGATATCTAGAACTTTTTTATCGATTTGCTGAAAGAATGATAAAGATCGGATGAACGATACTCAAGTTATGAACAAAAAACGGTCAGTTAACACCCCCCACCCACCCCACCCATAACCTAAGCATTGCGTTCAGCAGAAGCAATCTTAGTGAGAGAGAGAGAGAGAGAGAGAGACTTAGAGAGCGCACTGCGTTGTGCGTTGTGTGTTAACAGGCCGTTTGACTCGTGACCAAATGCGAGCTGCGACATTAAGGGTGCAGTTATAGTCGGGCTTGACCGACTTTCTTTCTTGTTATACCCTTGCAAAGGGTATTATAATTTTGCCCAGAAGTTTGCAACGCATACAAATATTCATTTCCGACCCCATAAACTATATATATTCTTGATCAGGGGGACGAGCTGAGTTCATTGAGCTTTGTCCGTCCGTCTGTCCGTCTGTCTGTCTGTCCGTCTGTCTGTCTGTCCGTCTGTCTGTCTGTCCGTCTGTCTGTCCGTCTGTTTCTACGCAAACTAGTCTCTCAGTTTTAAAGCTATCGAGCTGAAATTTTGCACAGAGTCTTCTTTTTACTGCACGCTGCTAATATGTCGGAACCGACCGGATCGGATCACTATATCTTATAGCTGCCATAGGAACCATCGGTCGAAAAATGGGTTTTAGTGAGAAAAACTTTTTTGTTTTCAATGTTAACGTGATTAAACTCGGTCATTTATAATATTATATACTTTCAAACAGATTTGCAAATTTTGGACAAAATCGGATTACTATATCTTATAGCTGCCATAGGACCGATCGGTCGGAAAATGGGTCTTAGTGAAAAAAAACTTTTTTTTTTAAGTAAATCGTTCTTAAGGTCGGTGATTATTAATATTAAACGCTTTCAAACTAATTTGAAAAAGTTGATCGACATCGGGTGACTATATCTTATGGTTGCCATAGGACCGATCGGTCCGAAATTGAGTCTTAGTGAGAAAAACTTTTTTCAGACGTTTATCTGTCGGAAAATAGGTTTTAGTTACAACATTTTTTGATTTTTATGTAAGCGTTATGAAACTGTGCCATTTGCATTTGCAAGGGTATAAAAACTTCGGCACAGACGAAGTTAGCTTGGCCTTCTCGTTTTATTATAATTTGAAATAATACAAGTTTATTCTCCAGGTTATCTTATTCAAATTTCTTTTATTTGCATAAGTGTCTGACGTGATGTTACTCAAATTTCCTCATTATATTTATGTTGTTTTTGTTATAATGTAAAGCACAAACTTACAGTTAATTGCAATCATATAGTTTTTTATGGTATCTTCTGCATTATTTTTTAACTCTTCTACTGTTAGAAATAGTTTAGAGACCAAAAATCAATGCAATCTAAAGGCATTTTTATGGCAACAAAACGTATCCAAATGAGGAAAATGGCGATTGCGCGAATTTGCATTCGAAAATTTTGATTATTCCCCATGAAAATATGATACAAAATAGTGATTTTAAGTACTTTTAATTTTTTTGGTCACGGTGGACTTTTCTGGGGAAATGCCCATATCTAGATATCTAGATTGCGCAGTCGACACCGCTTCTGTCAGAAATTAGTTAGCTGTTCGCTCTCACTTACGCTCTCTGGGTACATTTGGGAATATAGCCGTCTCGCTCTAACCGCTGTGATTTCCTATGTGGCACTATAAAGTATCTAAACAATCTATATAAGGCACTATCGCTTGAACCAGTCAAAATTGAGAGGCAGTGCAAATTTTATCTCTAACACTTATTGCTCCATGTCAGTAGAGGCTCACAAAGAAAAATAAACAATAAATTAATCAAAATAATTAATAATATAATATAATTTATTTATATGATAAGAATATTATAAAAAATTAAATAAAAATTGGAATGTTGGTAACACCAGCAGCATCATTTTGCCAAGTTACAGACCCGATCTCCGAGTTTACAATATTTCTAATTGTATTCCGCACATGTTTGGAGCTGGGTCGACTGTTGTGTGTGGTCCTTTAGGACCTGTGCGCATCATGTAATTTTTTCGAACGCCCTCAGTACTAGGCTATAGCAATAAAAATATCTCTAAATATTTACAAAAATGTGGAGTATGTTTACTACCGACTATTTAGAGATACTATATATGCTGAAGGCAGCTTAAGCGAAAAACTGTCAAAATCCTGCTCAAATGAAGCAGCTCTCACTATAACAAATTTGTTTTATTTTTTTAACTTTTGCCTTGTTCCTGAAAATGCGGTCTCACAAATGCTTGATATGCTTGATGTTACTGTTTACGATTCATAAAAAAACGAGAATTTATAAATCATTATCGGGGGTGACACAGAAATCACTAGAGATTTTGGTATAAGCGCTTGAATTTCCAAATTAAATTGTATATCTTTATATGTAAGGTGAAAAGTATATCTTCGGTTGCTAGATCAGATGGTGAATTACTTGGCTTTGAACAGTCTGTTTCAATTCGCTTTACTTTCGCCATCTGATCTCGTAACCGAGCTTTTTCGTGCCACTTTACAAGCAGCTTAAATTGAAAATACAAGCGTTTATACGAAAATCTCTAATGACTTCTGTGTCACCTCTGTGTATAATTAGTTTTTTCGACGATTTAAGAGGACGGCTGCTTTGGTTTGTGAGTAAAGCACTTAATGCAAACAACTATTAATAACCAAATCATCTGCATCTTTCGGTAAAGACTTCAATGTAATTGAAATTATATCCCAGACAAAAACTTTTGCTTGCTCCAACAACTAGTTGACATGCTGCTGCTTCAACATCTTAATGCATTTTTCACTTTTGCAAAATCTTTTCTTCATCTCAATTTGCTACCTTAAACGTTATACCTTTTAAGCGAAAACAGCAGACAATTTAGCGCGTAATTCAAATGAATGCTATGCTGAATGACATCTGAATTCTACCATGACTATGCTTTAAGTCAAGTTTTGTGCATCCCACCCAGACTGGCTGCGTCTCTCCAGACCCGGCCATAAACTTTCACGCAAGTTTTGTATGTTTTTGTCTGCTCCAGCCGCACTTCTCCCCGGGGTAAGTCAGACAGTCGCCGCACTGCGAAAAATGCGCATCACGTTTTACGTTTGTGGATCCCTTACCCGAAATGCTCCAAATGTATTTACCTTAGCAACAGGCATTAAAAAAGGGATGCGGATTAGACAGCCAACTGGTCTAGGCTTAATGAGCAGCAGCATCTTGTGGCCCAAGGCGTTAAACTTGCAGTTTGGTTGTTAGTTGTAGGCGAAGCAAAAAGAAAATGAAATTAATGAAATTTTCATCATCAAGTTTTGTGCGGGTGGCCGAAAGACTTGCAAATACACTGAAATCTAAACATATTTTGAAATTTAAGTTTTAATTTAAAATCAAAGCACGAATACCAAACTATAAACTTTTAACCAAACATAAAACTGGGAAAGTACCAGTAACCGCCGAAACACGATTCTGTTTGATTCCCTTGATTTTTTTTATGACTTGAAGGACATTTATTTTCACTCTCCCTCTCTAACTTTTTTGTCGATAAATTTTTTGTGTGTAAAGCTTATAAAAAAATTTTCTGTTGATGTTTTTGCCACAATTTTGTTACGCATATTTATTAGGTTTTTTTTGTTGTTGTTCTTTGTGTGCCTAAAAGCATGCTACACCATTTTTCCCAGTCGTTTCCCCAGATGCAAACTTCATTATTTACAGTCTGTCGCTTCGCGACAACCTCGCAACGACGAGCAACGTGGCTGCTGTTTCTGCTGGTGGGGGTTGAGGGGCAGCAGCAGCAGCACGAGAACCTTTTAATTCATGCCATCCATAGTCCTTGGTTATACACGTATCCTCATGCATATTATGCAATTCATTTAAAGTGCTTGTCACTTGGGCCAGGTGGCAGGTGGCTGCAACCAGCTACCATTTTGGTGGCCTGACACCTCGCTCTCTGTTTGGGCCATAATGAATGTCACTGGGGGGGGGCGGGTGTTGGTTGAATGGATTTGACAAGTGCATGGCACTGATTTTGGTGTTTAGTAAGAGAGAATGCTTGGATTGGTTGGTTATCAGCTCATAATTCCTGTTGACAGTCAAAGTGAGAAAGTCATCTGACTGAAGCAAAAACAATACATAAAAACTTTCCCCCAGCACACACACATTGGTAAAGTTTTGGCACAATGCAGCTAACCGACCCCCTTGGATAGATCCCCGAGCTCATTTACAGGCAGCTTAAAGCAAAAGTTGGCTTGTTCTTCAAGTGTCCAAAGGAAGTTGAAATAAGTTTTTGCGGTCATCCATCGATTTGGCGCATTAAAACTTTTCTGATATTTGCCATTTTCCATTTCCTATTTTAAGTTTGCTTGGCTAAGTTTCTTTAGTGACTGAATAACATTTTAAGAAAATTTATTTCGAAAGTGAAAGCTTTGAGAATTCTATAAAAATGTAAATTAAAACAAAAATTTTATTATTAAATTTAAACTTGAATGATAAATTTTACAATATTTACTTATTAGAGTAACATCGTTAAAGTGAGTCAATTTTGTAGATAAAGCTATAAGTCAACGTTGACCCATTAACAGAAATGTTTCAATAAAAGTATCAGTCACACCTGGTCACACTAAAACTGGGACGTAAAGTGTGACTGTCTCTATCTGACACTCAGTGATCCTTGAATTCGGATTGTGTTTGGTCCGCAGGGGCTATCGCTGAGGAACACTGCACTTAAGACTATAAAACAGCGGCTCTTAACGAAAATAGCTGCTACTTAGATCTTGTCTAACGCTGGCGAACTTATAGGTAAATAAAAAAACGTTGCCTTAAACTTCAAATAAGAACTTAAATTGTTCAAAAATGTTAAGCTTGAAAAGTGTTCAGACTTCAACTCAACCTATGAGGGACATGATGTATGCTAAAAATTTTGATGAGTTCTTTCTCATCCTTCTCTTTCCATTGCAAGACATACATAGGTGCATTGGAAATGTGATCGCTTTTTAACAAAAAAATTACAAATAAAAATATAACTAGCATCTTATAGTCATGTTCCACTCACTCATTTGCGGATCATTCACTGAACATACTGAATGTGAGTTTGATTCCCGTACTAAGCCAAACTGACAAGAATATGTTTCTGTTTCTTTGTTTTTCACAAAAATCAAGCATGCCACAGCCAGCTTACGACCGCGTAGACACCAATTCAAATGAATAAAATATATCTAAAAGGGTGTACATGCACTCAGAAGCGTAAAAGTAGGTCTTCATTCATTTCATTTTAGAAAATAAATGCAATGCTTTAACTTAACTTTTACGAAAAACTTTAGACTCTGATTTTCGACAAAAAGTGAAAAGTTAATTGTTTAAAAACAAATAGTAGTTTTCAACATATATCAATATCTTTCGATTAAAGACTAGTTTTTAATGCCAAAAAGCAAATATCCAAATTTCATCAATACCCACCGAGTGGTTTTCGAGTTATAGTGGTCACCGAATGAAATAACACAATTTTCAGAAAAACGTGTTTAAAGTTTTTCAAATTTGGATCTCGTATAATTTTGCTGCTAAGTATCGAATTGATTGGAAAAATTTAAGCTTTACGTATTTTTATCTGTTGAATACATATATAACATTTTTTTGCAGATAGTTTGAACATTACTATAGCATTATTTATAGCTAGTTGTTTAAACAATTTCTTTGAAAAATTTAATTTTTTCAAATTGATTTTTGATTTCTTTATAATTTAGTAATTTTAAAAACAAAAGTATTCTTTAGTATTCAATATTCTTTGACTAATTTAACTTAAAAAAAATTTCCTCGAAAAAAATGAAGTCCGACTTGCTTACACATGTTTAATAAAAAAAAAACAGGTGTATCGACTACTCACTTCCAAAGACAAGTATAAAATGAACTCTGACCTAAAATTTTACTATATTTAAATTTAAATTACAATATTCATAAAACATTATGGGCGTGATGAAACCGGTCGCTTGCAGCTGCCGTCCGCTACCTGCTCTAGTCACATTGTATTAGGCCTAAGGTCATCTAAAGCCTCGAAAGTGAGATATCGTTCCATTAGAAATGTGTCAAGCTCAAGCCAAGTCGGAATATCTGCTTTGTTATGGAGAGATTGTTCACACAATAAATCCATGATCTTTGGCAGTTTGGATGCGCACAGGAAAACCAACAAGCAATCTGGTGAATTAATTTCTGCTAGCTCAAGTGCCGGCAAGCACCCTTGGATTGTGCTCTAGTCGATGTTGCTTCAGTAATTATTGAATATCTCGAAAACTATTTATTGGATTAACTTGAAATTTTCAGAGAATATTCTTGAAACGTCATACTTTAAGAATATGAAAAAAGCGATTATTTCAAACGATACCATTCGTCCTGCAACAACAAAATCTGCGTTAAGGATGACGCATACACATCTTCATTGATGCTTTCGAATTTGCAAGAGGCTTAGGAGAGAAAGAGAAGAGAGAAAACATATGAATTTGTTGTTTGGCTAAGGCTCCAAGCGGCGCACAGCTAAATGGGGCGAACCCACATCATGGAGCAATGAGTATTAGAGATACAATTTGCGCTGCCCTTATATACAGGGTAGTCCATCTAGTGTTTGGAATATGAACTATTCATAATTTGACTTAAAAAACGTCAAATGTCATTCTGAAAGCGACTAATATTTAGTAAAAACTTTGACATTTACGAAATGGGTAGCTATTCGCTTGAAGAAAGTTGGGAAATATTAAAAACATATATCCAAAGTGGTGAATCCTCAACTTAAACTGTGCGAAATTTGAAAAAAACATTTGATAAAAAAAATGTTCCGAAAACGCAATTTGCGGATCAATTCGTGAAGCGAGTTCGTGAAACTGGAATGTTGGTGGATAAACCAACCCGTGTACGTACTCGTCCGGTGCGCTCGAACGAAAACATTTTAACCATCAACGTCAACTCGCCAACGATCTCAACATTTGAACATTTCTCGCTCTTCTTTGATGCGAATTTGGCATAAAGACCTTGCCATGAAGCCATACAAAGTTCAATTGGTGCAGCAGCTAAAGCCAATTGACCATACGAATCGTTTACAGTTCGCAAATTGGGAAGACCGTTTAGCCGAGGATGGTGAACTTGATCGAAAAATCATCTTTTCGTATAGAGCACATTTCCACCTCGGTGGTTATGTTAATACACAAAATTGTCGCATCTGGGGCACAGAAAATCCGCATATCGTCGTCGAGAAGCCAATGCACCCACCACGTGTCATTGTTTGGTGATTTCGGTCCATTTTTCTTTGAAAATGAAGAAGGAGCCACCGTGACCGTGAATGGTGAGCGCTACCGCGCAATGTGAAGTGATTGGTTCACAGAGAGCGAAAGTGAGAGCTAACAGCCTACTAAGTTTTGAGTAAAAAGTTGCCGACGCAGCAAACTGTGTTTCTATGACTTCTTTGTCCACATTATGCATTACAACCACCCACAAGTATTGAACACTTTCGTTACACTTTGTATTCCGAGTTGTCCTACGAAGTTATTCATGTCTTCAATGCTTCGTTTATCGAAAATTCGAAATGCGTTCGTATGCTTGTACGTTTTTTGGTTTTCTTTATGCATTCACACACAAACATATATGCGCGTGTGAGTTGTTGATGTGTGCGTAAATATCGGCATTTGTTAATAAAAAACTAATTTTAAATAGATTTGAGTCCAATTGTTCTATTTTTTATATATTGCAAATTGTTGAAATATTTCTTTAATAAATAACTTAACATAACATATGTATGTACCTCACAAGGATCAGTGCTTCATCCGAATAACCAGTCTATATACCTTTTACTCCATAGTACGCTACGTCGTAAAGTATCTACATTACAACAGCGCATACTATGTGTAGCGTTTAGTGGGCGACCCATGCACACCGTCGATTACATTTCTTAAATAAGTATATACAGTTGTAATAGAGCTCCGAAAAGCGTTGTCGATTACAAGTAAAGAGATTTCGAAATATAGCAGTCCACAAAGCGGCCATGCTAATGTAATAGTAGGGTTGTAATCGCTGTATGGACCACCCTGTATTAGGACACAATTGTTTAAATTTAAAATTTGAGTGCCTTTGCAATTACACAGTCTGGCCTCGTCAGCCAGATTGTTGTGTGATTTTTCAAACTATATTTATAGCACTGGGAAATCACAAACAGAAACCTCAAAAGCTCAAGATAGCAAATTCCAACTCAACATTAACTGCTTCAAGTGTAGTTCAATTTATTGTTATTATCTGGGTTTCTGTTGTTTTCCTCTCGCTCTTTTATCGTTTATGCCAGGGCGTGGCGGCGGCTCGACTTGGACGTATCAAAATGTCGCATATAAAGCCCCGAAAATGACAAAAAATAATAATGTCGACTGTTAAGTCGAGGAAAGTCAGTAAATAAATAAATAACTTATAGGCAACTAAACTGAGTATGGTGGTTGGCCATTAAGATCAGGGCCAAATGTGGAAAGCCGTTTCCATGCGGCGTTAAGTGCTCAAGCGCGTAAGAGCGCGGGGGCCACAGATTCAAGTAGAGCGAAGACGAAGCTAGACTTTTAAGCAGCTTTTATCCATGTGCCATGTGCCATGTGTATGTATATGTGTAGTGTATGCCAGTGTTCAATATCGAGGACATAAATATTCATGCAGCACATTTGAACATTTGAAAAAGCAGACAGCTGATAAGCCCGGCGCAAAATTTCAGTTTCGCCATGGCGAATGGAGAAAAATCTGAAAATATATTGTATATAGTTACTTGCTTGTGTGCGTTGGCTGCTAACCTTAGATAACTTCAGTCACATATTCTTGGCACTCTGTCGTGCCATAAATTATGCATAACGCAGCTTTCAGAAATCACCAAAAATTTAAAGAATAAAGTAAAACGTTGCTAGGAACATCTCATAAGCTTTATTTAAAATATAAATTGCCCAGCATTTAAAATGTAATTCTAACACAGTTTGTAGCCATTTGTTGTGCCCACTCCTCCACCTTTCTTCAACCCGCCACAGTGGCCCATATGTATAAACTTTGACTCATTAGAAGCATGGCTTTTGCATCCCCTCTCTTTCTCTCTCTCCTCCTGCCCCTTTAAATGATTTATGTTCCATACCACAACAACAACAACAACATAAAGCAAGCATCCTCAACTTTCCCTTTTTTCCCTTTTTTTTCTTCTTTATTGAAATACTTGAGGCACACAACTTCAATAAAGTGGAAAAAGGTGCCATAAACAACAAGCGGCGAGCCTTTTCTGCTTTTTTTTTTCCCCCTCTTTTTATGGGGACAACCTGCTGTGTAGGAGGAAAAACAATTGTAAACAATGCAAAAGGAAAATCCCCTTAACTGCGGCACAAATTTTTCATTTATTTATTGAGACGAGCCAAAAGCGGAGACAAAAGTGAAATTTGTTCACGTTTTCATTTTCCTTTTTCCGCTGTTTAAATGAATCGGACAATTCAATTTATGTTTTGAGGCAGACAAACTTCATTAGTTGACCCGGGGACAAAAGCAAATGAAATCAATGAAAAGGAAGTTGGACATCTTATAGCTCGTAGGGAAAGGCATTAAAAGAAAATACGAATAAAAAAGAAAAAAATTTAATTCCTAAACAATTAGGAAAAAAAATCGTTGGCAACGCAAGAAATGTCACTGAAAAAAATGTTTCAGCATCTAGCAACAAGCCATAAACAAACAGATTTAACTCGCAACAAATTGGAAAAACATACCTCAAAACCCATAAAATAATTTCAGGCTGAATTTCACCAACAGAAATCTCAGGTTGAAATTTGTATAAGTTTAATTCTTAAGTCAATTCGACCGTTTAAATAGAGAGTTTGACTAGGGCTTGAAGTGTGAAAAGCAAGAACGTCTGCTGATGAGTGAATTGTGGTAAATTCCGAAACAGCCTGTCCAGACTTACCATTGCTATTCCGAAATGTTGTGAGTTATACTCTGTTTAAAAATTATAATCAATCCTGACCTTTGAGCCAGCACAAATAAAAACATTGAATAAATCAAAAACAGGTCGCAAAAACCCATTAAAAGTATTGTTGTGTATTATTAAAATTTTGTTAGTGTCTCTAAAAGTTTCCACATCTGTGATTATTTAAGCTTGTTTAAAGCATAAGCCGAATTAATATTTTGTGCCAAAAATTAAACTGAGAAATTGCCTTTTTGTAAATAAAAATAGAAAGAAGAGAACTACGAGTAATCAAAGTCTATCCGAATAGATGTCGCGTTGTAGTCTCCGCCAGTTTTGAAACATTTTTTAGGAAGTGACAGCTGACTTAAGTTAGGAATGTTTCAGAAATAAGAGCACCGGAAACGCTCTGAAACAGCTATAAAGCCAATTAGATCATTCCGTGTATGGTACCCCGTGTACTCGGTATAAAACATACATTGATTTTTTCAACTCACTGTAAACAACACAAATAGCGCTGGTACATCAAAACGTTGTGAGACCGTTTATGCTAAAAAGTGTCAAACTTTTTTGTGGTATTACCAGATTTTAGCTATTGACAATAGTGTGACAAGTTCGCGAAATATAAATAGTACCCCACGTATTGTCGATATTTTCAATAGGCTAATGTGATAGATTTACTAATATTATAAATATGATAACGCGTTTGTCATTTTTGTTTTCGGTCGCCCAATTGTGCCGTGTGTTGTTTATGTGTAATTTTAGGTTGACCCTAACCAGTGTAGCTGTGTTTTGTGGAATAATAGTCAAGCATGGCACAACGCTGCAAAGGGTTTTAAATGCAAAGTCGTTAACGAAAGTGTGCAGATTTTTCAGTAATTAACACTTCTTGCTACAATGTGCGACTTTTCGAGAAAATAGGCTTTATTGCAGCTGAATTCGTGCTTAAGTTGAATAGATTACATGAGAAAGAGATAAAAAAAAATTTTTTGCTTTGACGTATTAGAGCAAGTTGCTGCTCTTGGCTTGGCTTACAAAACATTTCTAAGTAGCTAGTCAAAAAAGTCACATCTTGTATAGTCAATATTTCAAAAACGTCTTAAAATCATCAGGTTTTCCCCTATTTTGTACTGTTATTCAACTTTGTCTAAAAAACTTTGACGAATTTGACAAAGCAAAACAGGACAAAAACGTAACTAATTTTAATTTTTTTTACTTTTTTACCGAAAATATTGGTTTGTTCGAGTTTTTATGACAGTTGTGCTTGCTTGTGGTCCTATAACTATATGAAAGAGTAATTAAATGAAGTTAATTTGTTCTTACGGTTGGTTTATTTTGATCTAAGCTACAACTTTGTAATGTATTACTTGTCCAAATTTGTAACCGGTTTCAAGATTACGTGTGGAAAACTAAAAAAAAATTGGTCAGTAAAATACTCAATTTTGGGCAACTTTTCTAATTTTGAGTATGAAGAAGTAATTTTTTTTGATTTGCTACCCAGATCGATTATATGGCAGCTATATGAAATAGTGTGCCGAATTGAACAAAGTTTAATAAGTCGCTTAAGGAGCTTAAATTACATGTTCAAACTTAAATTCAGTTCAATAGCGTAAAAACCAACAAAGTTAGCTCAAATCGGCCAGATCGGCTATATGGGAGCTATATGAAGTAATGTTCCAAGTCGAACACGATTTTGTAAGTCGTATTAGAAGCAAAAAATACGAGTACAAACCAAATTTTAGTTGAGTAGCATAAGAAAGAACAAGGTTGGAGCAAATCGGACAGATCGGTTATATGGCAGCTATATAAAATATTGGTCTAAATTAAGTGAATCCTTGCAAGTCGTCTTTGGGGTCCAAAATAGGCGTTAACACCAAATTTGGGGTCAATATCTTAACAACTAAAGTTGATGCCAAAAAAAAGTTAAAAAAAACCTATGTACTATGGCAGCTATAATAATAATAATAATAATAAATTTATTTAAAACCAATTATACACATGCTTTATACAAAAAATTTCAAAAGAAAATATAACATACAAAAAATTTCAAAAGAAAATATAACATATCTAATTGCTAGAGGTTTTAAATAGTACTCGACTATGACTATATGTCGTCTATCGACTATGACTATAGTGTCGGATCAGTCGGCCCAGCAAATTTCTTTAGCTTACATATTTACTGTTGTTGAGTTTTGAAATATTCTGCAAATCCGTTTCCTATACTGGGTGGCCTGTTGCAGAAACTCTACTAAGCCCTTCCAATTAGTGTCGTTCGCATCATTTAAAATGTCTCTAATCTACTACACCCTGCTTCCCCGCTCGTCGCGAGATACAGGATCGTTGGGACCTAGTGTCGGATTAGGGGCCCACAAAATTTCTTTAGCTTATATTATTTGTGTTGTTGTGTTTTAAAAATATTCCGCCAAAATCCGTTCAGAAAATCGATTGGTGACCTAGTGTCGGATTAGGGGCCCACCAAATTTGCATTTATTGCTTAGTATTATTATGTGTTGTTGTGTATTTAAAAATATTCACGCCAAAATCCGTTTCCTATACTGGGTGGCCTGTTGCAGAAACTCTACGTCAAGCCCTTCCAATTAGTGTCGTTCAATGCATCATTTAAAATGTCTCTAATCTGAGTTGAGTTTAAGACAGGTTGACTAAAACATAAAATTCTGTGCTCTCGTAGTATTGGACATCTACCCAGAAAATGATTTATGTCCTCTACCTCATTTGTGTTGCACAATTCGCATTTATTAGTTGGTCCTGTAATGAATCTGTTTCCATTTAAGAGTATCATGTCACTTCTTGCCTTAATAATCCATGACACTGCCCGGGTATCTACTTGTGCATATTTTTTGCCGACGGTATGGTCAAGGTCTCGGTAAATTCTCCATTCGCTTCTTAATTTTTGCTGCACGAGTTCTGTAAGTCTGTGTCTCTTAAGCTCCGCTAATAGTGCAATGCGATTGACATTCCATAAGGTCTCGTTGCCCCAGTTCCACTCTATGTTATGCAATGAGCTCAGTGTGAATAGCTCTTTTGCCCAGAATACATTTTTATCCAATACCAACTGCGATAGGATTCGTGGCAACCTATGGCTATCATATATAAACAGAGTTTTGTAGATATACCGAAGGTGCTGGTCCAGCATGTAGAATCTGCTACCGTATCTATACGTATCTAGAGCAAGTGAATAGTGTGGCATTGTTCGTGGCAGGTTATAGATACGCTTAATAAAAAAGGCTTCCAGCTTATCCACTTCCTCATGTTGGCCATAGCCCCAGACTTGCTCTTTCTTTCATATTCCAAGTTTTGGAATAGAACCGTTATAAAGTTGTTTGCACTTTATGTGAGCATTCGCAAAAATTCAATGGAATTTTTGCGCCACTTGAATAGAACATGCATTTTATTTGGTCGTTATCGTTGACACGTGCACACAAATTTTGGTTTACTTAAACTTTTTGCTTTTATTGAAGTGTATAAAAAATTAAAAAAAATTAAAATGGGGCGTGGCACTTCATTATCTGAGTCGGAGAAAGGAAAAATCCAAGCTTACAAGGATTCTGGCCTTTCTATTGCCAAAATAGCAAAAAAAAGTCGACAGGAGCCGTCACGCCATAACAAATTTTTTAAATAATGAGGCTAATTATGGTAAAAACATGAAGGGCCGCACCCACAGTGTGCTTACCATCGCGGACAAGCGACTTATATTAAGAGAAGCTTCCAATTCGCACCACTCTTTGGCCAAGATAAGGGACAAATGCAACGTTAAAGCAAGTTTGACAACCATGCCCACTTTTCATTCTTTGCAAGGCGCCCTCCTTTCCTGAATACCATTATTTCCGATTTGGCCATATTCACTTCCATATTCCAAGTCTGACAATAAATTTCCAGGCGATCGATCATTTCCTGCAGTACAATGACTTCATCAGCCATTATAACTATGTCATCCGCATATAATAAAAGGCGTATATTTTCACTTCCCACTGTTAGACCGCCACCTATGCTATCATGGAGATCGTCTAGGAAGAGCGCAAACAAGAGAGGCGACAGTAGACAGCCAGCAGCCATGGCAGCTATATGATATAGTCATCTAATCCGGCCGATTCCTGCAAATGTGCAGAGTATATGTACCAAGAGGCTTCGTGCAAAGTTTGTATGTTTAGTCGAGTGAATTCAAGATTAAGATTATTTACGTCAACGTCATAACTTAGTACAGGTTTCGATTTTCCAATTCTTACAATTTTAATAACTTTCCAGCGTTGACTTGTACTTACAGACCTATGAAACTTGATGGGATAAAAGGACCTTTTCGATTTGATAATCAGATTACATTTCTGAGATCTGGCTATATCGACTCGGCTGTTGATGCTGATCAAGAATATATATACTTTGTGTGGTCGGAGATGCTTCCTTCTATGCGTTACAAACATTTAGACAATTTTAATATACCCTCTACAAGTATATAAAAATGTTTTTTTTTACCCTTTTTTGGTACATTCGAATCTTGTAAAAATCAGATTATTTTCACAATTTATTTACGAATATCATATTTAATGCTGAATCAATGGCAAAAATGTTAAGGTTAAAGTCAAAATATTACAATTTTGAAAGCATTTTTCCCTCAGTGTTTCATAGCTAAAAATTCAATTTCAGCAAAATGATTTTAAAATGAAGACACAAAATTTGTAGCAAAATGCAAGAGGAGACTTTCAAACAGAAAATGGGAAGCTTATAAATTATAACACATCATTTACTATAAATATTTACTTATAAAAAAACTAGGGGGACCAGTGGCAAATATGATAGCATTAGCCAGGTTTGAATTTCTCTAGGAAA
Source organism: Lordiphosa magnipectinata (assembly GCA_037044535.1). Taxonomy (NCBI): domain Eukaryota; kingdom Metazoa; phylum Arthropoda; class Insecta; order Diptera; family Drosophilidae; genus Lordiphosa; species Lordiphosa magnipectinata. The sequence continues at coordinate 94,049 of JBAMBO010004084.1, forward strand.
ACTACAGCCAATTATAGTTACTCACTTTAGACTTCCAAACAGATGTCTTGTTTTGGTATCAAAATTTATTTGTATACTTGCATCGTGTGTGTGCTTAACATCTAATAAGATTATGAATACTTAAGATTTTGTATTAAGTTATGGCATACCCGTATCATTGACAGTTGTTGGAATTGTCCTGAAGGCCAGTTGTGGCTGTGCCTGCTGTAATAATCCGATGATGAGCAGCAGCCAGCCAAAGGAGCTGCGTATTATTCCCATGTTGGTAACTTGTTTGCAAACTTTGCTGTTGTGGCTTTATATATATATATTTTTTTTTATATTTAATATGTATAATAGAATAATGAGGTGGCCTAAGTGCTCGTCTGAATTATTAAATTAAATTGTTGTTGTTAAGTACGAGTTATTATTATTTTAAATTGGCATCGGGCAAAATGGCGGCAACAGCTTAAAAGTAGGCAACACTTTTCTGACAAACGTAAAGACTAAAATTAATTAAGGATTTAACATAAAATTTAAATAAAATATCGCTTTGATTTATGTTTGAATGCCGACGAATACTTAATTAAATTTCATGCATGGCTTTTCACATTTGTTATTTGTTTTATTTCATTTATAAATTGTTGTAATTAAGCATCTTTTTGTTCGTATAAAATGATTTTTATATCGTTGTTTAAGCGGATTTAATGGCCATTGCCAGCGATTGTTTACTTTTAATTTGCCAATTCCATTGTTTCGTATGTCAATGTGTAATTAATGCACTCTGTTCTCGTTTTTTTTAAATTATGATGGCTTTGGTTTGACACCTTTCATGCCAACGCGGGGAATGTCAATGGCAAAGTGCTTGGCTGCACACTAGTGTCAAGTTCATGTAATCCCATCCAGAAACAAAGCTAAATGGCCACAAAATCAAAACCAAATTATAACAAATCATGAAGAGCAAACGTAAAGAGAGTCAAAAGAAAAAAATACATATATAAAAGTGGCGCGCAGAAGCGTGAAAAACGGAAAAGAAATCGCACTCTGTTAGTGTAAAAGCTTCCGCTTATTTTTCCTTTTTTTTTTGGGGAGGGAAGGGAAAGCTGTTGCCGCCAAAGTGACGCCAGTTTCAGTTTTATTTTGGGCTCAACACTTGAACTATGAATGTTTCTCTTCCATTTTGGAATTTTCATAATTTACCCACAGCTGTTCAACTTGTTTTTATAATATTTAAATAAAATTCCAAATATTTCGAAAACTGTTTTTAGCTTAATGTTTTTGCCGCCGCGGGCTATTGAAATCTTTTCGAAATTTGTGTTTCACTTTAAGCTTAAGGCTACACGTCCGCTTTAATTAAAAGTTCGTTGCTAACTGAGTTTAGAGTCTGCTCCAGCAAATCTTAAAAATGCTGTACGGCAGCAGCATCCAAAGAGCCAGCGATATGAAAGCTTTCACTCACAAGTGATAAGAGTCAGACTCCAAACTTTGAGTGAGTTTTATATAGGAGGGGAGCATTGTTTTGAGTGGGATTTTCACTTTACAAAACTAATAAACAATTTGTCTAACCCACTGACCCTGGCGACGTATCATTTAATAAACGCGTACATAATATATTTCTAATTAATTCTTCTTCTGCGTAATTGATAAGGGTTTTTGTGTTGTTTGTCGGGGGAAAGTCTACTTAGCAATTTCGCTTGCATCAGAATAATATGGGTCAAGTTTAAACCGCTTCTGTTTTAGCTGTAACGTCGCAATTATTTAGTTTCCCAGTAATATGCGAGATTGTGTGACATTTCTTGAGTCGCATTTACTAAAGCTTGAGATAAGCGCTTAGGCTCAAGGGCGTACGCAATTGGATGCAGGGGGTTGGAGCGGCTAAGCCGCTGAAGTCACTATATTTCAGTATGATCCGGAAAATGTATAATTATATGATTTCAATATCAATTAGATTTTGGAATTCGTAAAACTGAAATAGAGGGATTGCTTAATTTGGCTGTGACAGAGACAGACAGTGTGGACATTAAACATTTCAAGAACAACGCAATGCACAAAGGAGGCGATGCAAAATGTATATTAATCAGCCCTGTATATATGAATATTATTTAGCTTACATAACATTATTTTATTGTAAATTTTATTTCAGTGTTTAGAGGATTTTCCCAACTCACAGCTTAAATCGCAGATCAAACCTATGAAGTTGGCCTTCAATTTCTTGGCCCACCAATCTATATTAATTTTAATTCGGATGGTATTCCAATGATTAGGAATTTAATTAATTTTTTTAATATATTATAATCAATGTGAATATGATTCAGAAATGTTACTTTATAATTGATAAGAACTATGTAATCACATGTATTAAAACTCAAAAAATACTTTTAGGGTTTTCACGTCAACATGGTTATCAAGTAATCTGTTTAAAAATTAAATCCCCAACTGACATCACCAGCCCAGACCCAAATCATGAGATTAACTGGTTATTTATAATTTGCAGTGTTGATAAACACTGAATTTTGGTAGTAATGGTGAAACGTGTAAACTAGTGGACTGAAAGTCTAACCGACCCAGGTTCAAGTCCTGGCACAACATTTTTTTATTTTTTTGTTTTTATAAGACAATTATTGATATAAGCATACACAAGTGAGTTCAACTACAGTTGAAGATTAAATTTCATTTTTAAACAGATTACTTGATAAACTAACCGACTGGAATTTACTTCTTTAGTGATTCGTGGTTTCATTCGAGGTAAACAAACAGATGTTATTTTTACCGATTTTAGTAAAGCTTTCGAAAGTGTCTCTCTCTGTCTTCTGATTCTGAAATTGCGACTGTTGGGATTTCCACAGGGGCTTCTTAATTGGATAAAATCTTATCTCCAGTCTAGAACCCAAAATGTACTCTTTAATCGTAGCACTTCTTTTTCGGTAATTGTGACCTCTGAAGTTCTCCAGGGTAGCCATTTTGGATCTCTTCTCTTCGTGTTATTTATTAATGTAATTAAGCATTCTCGTGCACTGATGTACGTAGATGACTTTAAGATATTCCTGAGCCACAACTCGCCCAATGATTCTGCATTGCTTCAGGTTAATTTAAATTCCATATTTATGTGCTGCTCTTACAATTTGTTGCATTTATATCTATCATTATCATTAATCTACGACGTTTTATCGTAAAACCCCTCTTCTGATAAACTTTCTTTTGGCACTCACATTGAACTTTCTGTTAATAAAGCCAAGGGTTTGTTAGGTTTAATTAAACGTTGGAATAAGGAGTTCACAACGAAGCTCTGGTTTATATTCATCGTTAGGCCCATTTTGGAGTTTCGTTCGTGCATTTGGAATCCTCAATCATTTACCCTGTGTAAAAGCAACGTATCTGTCCAGTATCAGTTTCTTTGGTTTGCCCTTCGCAACCTGGTTTGGGACCCACAGTTGGGGCTTCCTCCTTATATTTCTATACTTAAGCTTTTAGACTTACCTTTACTTGAGCATAGACGTACTATGTTGGATATAATGTTGTATGGCCGTGTTCAGCAGAACAACTTGCTCCCTGATCAAGAATAAATTTTCAATTATCGTAATACTGAACTCGAGAGATGCGGCATCATAATAGCCAATTTGAGGTATCATGATACAGGAGCATGTATCAAAGAAATAGTACGCTACTTTGAAGTGATACTGCTACCTCCAACAGCAGAAACTATTTGATACAACACTTTTTTCTGATACCTGCTCAAAGATCAATTTTTCTGCTGAACACAAAAAACATTCCCTTGAGGCTTCCTGTTGCTTCTACTATATTACCTTTCTTTTATTCTTCATATTCTTGCACTTGCATAGTTTCTAGTATTTCTTGGAAGTTCCTTCCGATCACCAACGCAGCGAGCAGGGGTGTAGCTGACGCAGCGCACTACCTTCAATTTTTTGTATTGTGTTCTTAAATAAAATCAACGTCGACTATTTATAAATGTAACAAATATGTCATAATAGGCAACACTGCGTATGAGTTATTCACAAAGTCTATTCGCGCCAGTTAAAACTAGCCTTGTACTAGCTTTTTTTACTAATAATTTTTTTACGCTTATTATACACCAAAAAGCATCAATTAGGGGGGTGAGACCATGACCTTAAAAAATGCATACTCAAGAGGTCCAATCTAATGTGCAATGTTTTCTAGCTTGTTTTATGTGAATTATTTTGTTCAATCAGGCTTCCTTAATGGATATTAAGATGGATAGCATTTTGATCTAAAATAATACCAATCGGATATTTAAGTACTGAAATTTTTAATTTTATAATATTCTAATAACTGTTATTTTGAAATTGAAATTCTGATATTTCAAACATTGGTATTAAAATATTGTTGTGGAATTTCAAAAGTTTATACAATGACTTGTCTCCTTGATATGGGAAAAAAATATTATGATATAAATATATTATATTTTTATAACATCAAAATGATACTTTGTTGTATTAAGACGATCTTATAAGCTATAATATTGATATTACAAAATATACATGGCGAAAAGATATAGTGATATTTTCAAACATATCAATTTGATCTTAGTCATATCGGAGTAAAATTGATATGAAAAAATGTGGAAATGACTGCCATTTTATATCAATTTTTCCCCTGTTAAAGAAAGTGATTTAAAAAAAAAAATCCAATTTATCAAAATGTTTATGGATTTTTTTTATTTTTAGAAATTTTTTTTTGTTATTTTTTATACACTTGAAAAGTGTATTATTATTTTGTCAAGGAGTTTGCAACGCATAGAAGAAATCATTTCCGTCCACATAAAGTATATATATTCTTGATCAGCATGACGAGCTGAGTCGATTGAGCTTTGTTCGTCCGTCTGTCTGTCCTTCTGTCTGTTTCTAAGGCGAACTATTCACTCAGTTTTGAAGCAATCGATCTGAATTTTTTCACTGAGTTTTCTATTGTCAGCACGCTGCTAATATGTCGAAACCGACCGGATCGGATGACTACTTCTTGTAGCTGCCATAGAAACGATCGTTCGACAAATGGGTTTTAGTGACAAAACTTTTTTGTTTTCAATGTTAGCGTTCTTAAACTCGGTCATTATTAAAATAAAATGTTTTCAAACTGATCTGCGAAGTTTGGTCGAAATCGCTAACCTTTGGAGCGAGCTTTTTCAAGTGTATTAAGACTTCGTCACAGACATGTCTTATGTCGTGTTATGTCACATTTTTTGAAATTCAAGAAAGCTGTTTCAATGTATTAGAAAATCATAAACATCATTCATAATTCATGGAAATTGTTTTCTAAGTATATAGCTTCCCACAATTAAAGGATAATTTTTTTAAATTAATACATCCATCCAATTACCATTGAATATCAATTAAAAAATTTCGCCCCCCCCTAATCAAAATCCTGCGTACGCCCTTGGCTAAGCTAAAGGCAACCAGCAGGAAATTCCATTTTTTAGAAAGACTATCAGTCCGCGACTAAAAATTCGCAGAAATTTAAGAAAACAACATTTCAAGTAAGCAAACGTTGCGAAATACCAAGAACACATTCACACACCTTAAGTTCTGCTCAAGCTGATAAAAATGCAAAAAAAAAACAAAAAAAAAACACAGAACTAAAGCATATCTTGCACGATTTGCCTACTTTGTTCCAATACAAATCCAACAAACACACCAGAAAAATGTCCATAAATCGAGAATTATCTGACTTTGGAGTCCTATTTAGACTGTTTCTGCAATATTAATATTGCGCTTTTGATTTATTGAAGATGCATTGATATGTGCTCTCATAAATCTTGAAATTTGACTCGTTAAGTTCTTGGTGAGTTCAATTGAATAATAAATTATGCAGTTTAATTTATTTACACTTAAACATATAAACGATAATGGAAGGTTGTTGCGGACTCGCAAATATACTCTGTCCACGCTGGTGGAATTTATTTGCTTCATAGTAGCATTTACATCTAGAATTTTCGAAAAACCGAGTTTAGTTCTTTTGCATTTTCTAAATTTGTCATATGGAAAAAAGTTAACTGAATTCAGTTGTCAATCATAAATTAAAATCATAATTCGAAATTAAAGACTATTTATTGTATTTGCACTTTTTAGCCATTGAAAAATGATTAAGAGCATTTGTCGATAGCATAACAATATATCTCCTCTCCTCTATATATAAAACAGTGGGCGTGTTCAGCAGAATAATTGATCCCTGAGCAGGTATCAGAAAAAAATTATGCGACGAATAGTTTCTGATGTTGGAGGGATCAGTATCGCTTTAAAGTAGCGTACTATTTCTTTGATACATGCTCCTGTATCATGATACCTCTAATTGACTATTATAATGTCGCATCACTCGAGTTCAGTAGGAAGATTATTGCCAATTTATACTTGATCAGGGAGCAAGTTGTTCTGCTGAACACGGCCAGTGTGTTCTGACAGACTGATTCACTGATTGGCAATCAACTCAGAGCGCAAACGGTAAGAGATAGAAGGCTGAAATTTGGACAGGAGTTTCCATTCGTGGTGAAAGTGCGTACTAAGACGGGGTTTTGGAAAAGTCGGAAAAGCGTCGGAAAAGTTTGTATGGGAAAAATTTTGTTTTTCTGATTGACTTTGGTTTGTAAGCATAGTACGCGAAATAATTCGACACGTGTTTTCCCGATTATTGAAAATCCTTCCAGAAGGCAAATGACCGGAAAATTTTGTAAGCAAAAAATTTTTTTTCATCCGATTGACTTGAAACTCGGTTTGTAAGGATAGAATACGAAATAATTTGATATGTGATTTTCCAATGTCGGAAAATTCGCCCCCCAGGCGTGAAAATTGTCCGAAAATTCTGTAGGCAAATAATTATTTTTCATTCGATTGGCTTGAAACTCGGTTTGTAAGAATATAATTCGAAATTATGTGAGATGGGGTGGTAACGGTAACGATAACGATAACGATAACGATAACGATAACGATAACGATAACGATAACGATAACGATAACGATAACGATAACGATAACGATAACGATAACGATAACGATAACGATAACGATAACGATAACGATAACGATAACGATAACGATAACGATAACGATAACGATAACGATAACGATAACGATAACGATAACGATAACGATAACGATAACGATAACGATAACGATAACGATAACGATAACGATAACGATAACGATAACGATAACGATAACGATAACGATAACGATAACGATAACGATAACGATAACGATAACGATAACGATAACGATAACGATAACGATAACGATAACGATAACGATAACGATAACGATAACGATAACGATAAAGATGAAAGAAAAACGAGAAAGGAAAGCTAACTACGGCACGCAGATCAGTTTGAAAACATTTAATTTTAATAATGAGCGAGTTAATGAACGCTAACATTGAAAACAAAAAAGTTTTTCTCACAAAAACCCATTTTCCGACCGCACATTTCTATGGCAGCTACAAGAAGTAGTCATCCGATTTGGGCGGTTCCGACATATGTGCAGCGTGCAGCTATAAGAAGACACTGCAAAATTTCAGTGTTATAGTCGGGCTTGACCGACTTTCTTTCTTGTTTAGACTATCAACTTGAAAATTAACAGAGCCATTTCATGCAAATCACACTAAGCAACAATGTCCAGTATATTGAAGGGTTGTTGGTGGTTATATATGATTTTCGTGTCTGTTTTCAGAAATTGTCCATCCCGTCGGGATTTTTAGTAATTCGAGCTAAAAGCTGCAAAAATGCCTATTTTTACCCATTTTAGACCCGTTTTGTGGGGAACCTATACTTTTGTTTTGACTTTTTTTGATATTATCGTAAATACCTATTTCTTAACTTTAAAATTAGCTATCCCAAACCATTCTCCGAATTTGATATGAAGATATTTCATTTTTAGTAATTGTATCCGAGTTCACAAACACCCAATATATTGTTGCAGCCCCAATTTATGCAATGGGTTTTGTTGAAAATTTCATTGAAGTTCTATACACGTTCAGCACACGAAAATCATCAAGAATCATCACCAATCCTTCAATATACTAGACCTTGTTGCCTAGTGTTATAGATCATTTTCGTGTGCAGAGAATTTGAGCTTCAGGTTGCTTGGAATGATGATGTTTACCCATCTTAGGCGCGTTTTGTGGGGAACCTAAACTTTTGTTTTGACTCTCTTTGACATTTTTGTAAAGTACTATTTCTTAACCTTAACATTAACTATCTCAAACGATTCTACCATTTTTTTGCGAAGATAGACCATCTAGAATTCATGTGCTGGAAATAACAAAATTGTCACGCATTTTGCAACAAAAACCCGATTTACCCTCTACCGCATACAGCGCCATATGTGACTTTTCATTTTTAATGAATTTTGTTTTAGTTAAAACGGTACTTAATCGAAGTAGATTGTTATCGATCATTCACTTTGCATTATTTTCTATTCGAATGCCATGTGAAGAACTCTTTGTGTTGCTTTATTTCGTGTTTCTATGGGTTTCGTTCAAGCGTCTCGAAAGTGAATTTTTCTGAATATCGAATTAAATTTACTCCACAAAAACCATTTGTTTTGCTGAAGAATAATTTTTTTCCAAAAGAATTTAACATTTTTCTTTCATAAACTGTGAGGTAAGCATTATATATAATATTTCTTGCAAAAACTGCCGAAGCCATATATGGCTCTTCAAGCAGTAATTCAGTGTATGATATGTTCTGTATACATATGAAATTGAATTTTCTAGAAATGAATGTACAATGATCTTACGGTAATTTACAATAAGTCAACGAAATCGATGATCCGCTTCAAAGTGATGACGACTACACATACGATACCGATGAAGAAGTTTTTGGAAATCAAAAGCTCGAACAGGAAGATTTGTATATTCCGGAGACCGATGAGAGTGGTTCGGATGACCACTGCGACAGGCCCCACTTTTCGACAAAAAAGGCAGAAGCACCGATTTGGAAAGCAAGTCACTTGTCCTCTTATTCGAATGAGAGCTTTCCATTTCAAGGAAATACGAATCGTCCAGGTTTTATTGATGAACTGGAGACGCCAGCAGACTTCAAGCTTATGATAGCTGAGCACCTGTGCAAGGCAGGAAAAGTACAAAAAAGAGGACGTCTTACGACCACTCCGACTTCATCTCTGACTACAAGCAGAGAAAGTACTCCTACTAGGAGTGAAAGAATGAAGCACCAAGATGTTCCACTGAGTTCTGTTCGAGCTGGATGAAGAATGGACAGCTTTGTCAAAACGATTGTTCATTCCGTTCCTACACTTTTTATGACATTTCTCATGTAATGTATTTTTGTGCTACAATGACAAAAGAAACTGTTTCACAAGCTTCCACCCAGAGTAAGCTATATGCATAGAGAGCCATATATAGCATACCATTTTTTTCCCTGTATATATTTCCAAATATATATTATAATATCCTAAATAAACACAAATGTGCATAAAAATATTTTGTTTTCTTTATTGGAAAGATGTTCATGCAGTAGAGGGTTAAGCACTCGGGACAGCACCGACAGCTACGAAGCGATACACACTTCTTCTTTGCTATCCATTTGCATTATGAAAAACCAACACAAAATTTCACCTTTGAGCAGCTTCAAATTCATATTCTTTGATAATATAGATAGTTCATGTCCATCGCATTCATTTATTTTTTCCCATAAATTATTTCTTGCTTGTATGTGCTACTCCAAAATCACCGCCAAGCTCGTTTCTGATAAACTTTAAGCAAAATTGGCGCAGTTTGAGTGTTTTGAGATTTGTTATCAGTTGCTGCTGCTAGTGGCCAGAGAAGCATGATGCAATATCTTAATTCGTTTGCACTTGACTTGCTCGCAAAAATAAGACTCAAGTTGAGCTAAGCTCAACTTAAGTTGTTTTATTGTTGTTTGGCTGGCTCAAGGCTATTTAGTTGGGTGTAACTGAATTTAAGCATTGGCCTTTGTTCTGCTTAATACTTTACTCTGCCTAATATTTGTCACCTTGACTGTTTAACAGCACAGCCGAAAAGTATGCAATACAATTTTTAAATGGAGGCGAACTAAACCTAAAATCAATTGCATGGGCTAATAAAAACACACACACACTCGCATGTACTTAAACAAACTAAAAATAAATGAAATTAAATGAAAATAAATTCCAGGTTCAGGACCACGAAAAGGTTCATGTCCAGACGCCCTGCCTACATGACACTAAATAAACAGCCAGTTGTTACTTACTCAACAACGAAGCCAGAAACCAAATACAAAAGCAAACAACACGCAGCAGAAGCAGCAGCAGCAGCAGCAGCGGACTACCCATACACAAGCCAAGTAAATGGTTAGTTCTGTGACATTTCCAAATTGAAAAACTACAAATGACTGACAACAGATTAGAGTGAGAGCGCACGTAAACTGGCAACAGCTGTGTCTCTGTTCGTAAATCCCAATCCCTGGCAATGCTTGACTTTGCCAAAAGGCGTGGGCAGGTTTTGTTGCTCGTAAAAAAATGGCGTTAGCAAAACTTTCATTCAAAGAGCAAACAGCAAAAAACAACAACAAACGGCTACAACAGAAATAAATTTTGAATTGTGAGACAAGTTCTCAAGTAAAATCCTCAAAAATCCCAAAAGGAAAAAATTCTTCTGATCGAAATCAGAGAAAATTGTCAGGTTGAAATTTTACATTTTAATAAATGTAAAAAAGGTTGGCCTGGAAATTCTGAATGTGTTCGCTGGCTCTAAGGTATAAAATAAGATAAATAAATAAAGAGACAGCGTGGTTAGGTACTCAAAGCTGAAAATGCTTAACAAATCCAAATTGTGTTTGTAGTTTCAAGTAGATACTTTATGGGTTGTTGAAAACAATGCGAACGAAAGGCTAAATATACAAATAGCGCTAAAAAGCCCTTTGGCAACCCAGCATTGACCGCGCACGGTCATTTCTACACAGCAACACTCAACACAACATTATCTGTATATTTATAGCCTATTTCCACTGACACACATATATTTTATATATATTTTCCCGAATATACATATTTTTACATCATAAATCTCATAGGATTTATTTGCAGGGTTCTACTTTCTGGACCCGAACAGAAAATGTATATTTCTCCTGGAAAAATGGTTACTAGCGGCAAAAAATGTGTGAAATAAACTCTCTGTATTATGGTTAATAAAGTACAAATATCATACATAAACAACAGAATAGCTACCCCTACAGCTAAAGCGCACTGAAAAGACATTCATACTTCTGATGCAACTCTCATTGACCCAGAAGTTGTTACCTACCGATTGTACAAAGAGGGAGAAAACCTGTTCAGAAAACTTAAAAACTGGTTAACTTAAATATCATGGGGAATCGAAATTGGTAGCTGTTCCCGTTTCCAAAAAAACGATGAAGTTATTTGGTTTCAAAAGTTTTACCTTTGTACTTGTGGAATGAAAAGCAATTGACAATTTTCATGTCAACGGTTATACTTTTCGTCTATCAAATAAGGTTGTCAAAAAAATCTTGCGGTATTTCCGCAAGCTTGTCTTTGCAAGCGCGTAGTTCTAGTTGTATTCGTCGCATCGGTTCACGCTAGAGCTTTTTGGAAAGCTCTTTTCACGCGCTAACACGTGTTTGATTAATTGTTGTTTGTTTTTAGTCGTTCGTGAGTTATAGCGTCGCAAACATGGAGCAAAATAAAGAGAAAATACGGCATATTTTACAGTACTACTACGATAAAGGCAAAAATGCATCTCATGCTGCCAATAAAATTTGTGCAGTTTATGGACCCGATACAGTTTCCATTTCCACCGCACATTGATGGTTTCAACGTTTTCGTTCTGGTGCAGAGGTGATCGAAGATGCGCCACGGTCCGGAAGGCCTCTCGTCGAAAATTGCGATAAAATCGCTGAATTGATCGAAAGAGACATGACTGGGCATGAGTCATCAAACCGTTATAAACCATTTGAAGAAGCTTGGATTCAAAAAGAAGCTCGATGTATGGGTGCCACACGACTTGACGCAAAAAAACATTTTTGCCCGTATGGATGCATGCGAATCGCTTCTGAATCGCAACAAAATCGACCCGTTTTTGAAGCGGATGGTGACTGGCGATGAAAAGTGGGTCACTTACGACAACGTGAAGCGCAAACGGTCGTGGTCGAAAAGCGGTGAAGCTGCCCAGACGGTGGCCAAGCCTGGATTGACGGCCAGGAAGGTTCTTCTGTGTGTTTGGTGGGATTGGCAGGGAATCATCCACTATGAGCTGCTCCTCTATGGCCAAACGCTCAATTCGGACCTGTACTGCCAACAACTGGACCGCTTGAATGCAGCACTCATGCAGAAGAGGCCATCTTTGATCAACAGAGGCCGAATTGTCTTCCATCAGGACAACGCCAGGCCACACACATCTTTGGTGACGCGCCAGAAGCTCCGGGAGCTCGGATGGGAGGTTCTTTTGCATCCACCGTATAGTCCGGATCTCGCACCAAGTGATTACCACCTATTTCTGTCCATGGCGAACGAGCTTGGTAGTCGGAAGTTGGCCACAAGAGAGTCCTGTGAAAATTGGCTCTCCGAGTTTTTTGCCAATAGGGAAGCGAGCTTCTATAAGAGGGGCATTATGAAGTTGACATCTCGTTGGGAACTCGTCATCGAACAAAACGGCGCATATTTGACTTAAATCGCATTATTATAACCAATTTTATGAACAATTGAAAATTCAATAAAAATACCGCAAGACTTTTTTGACAACCTTATATTATGGCAGCTGCAAATTGCACAAGTTTACAAGATTTTGCTCCAGATTTAGTTGGGTAATCTTGTCTTGACCAAGGTTCGTTTATATTTTTATACTTATTGAGTTTATGCAAAAGTATGTAATAGGGAGAATTTTTCCGGCTTTTATAAATTTTGAATAAAAAGTGCGTATACGCATTTGATTTGCGTATACGCATAGAAATTAAGCGTAGTGTGCTAAAACGTAGTGTGCGTACTTTTGAAGTATACGTCAGCGTAGTTAAAATACGCATACGCACTATGAAGTATACGTACACGTACTTTTTTAAACATGCGTATTGAAGTACGCATACGTTTTTCGACTGGATACGCATTGAAGCATTGACGCATTTGAAGCTATACGTATGCGTATACGTTTTTGGTACGTTTTGCAGTTCTCTGAAGTATACATAGATATATTGAGCAAACAACTTTATTTAAAATTCGAATTCCGCATCAGCGCATAAGTAATGTTAATCGAAATTGTTATGGTTACCATTCAGCTGAATTATAATTCGAAATCGAATAGAACATTCATTCGCAAAGAAATTCGGTTACTATTTCACTCGGAAACGGGAACATCATAATGAAAACGATTCGGAATTTGAATCGTTTTACTTTTTAAATCCAAGAGATTGAGAGAAGCTTGGCCCTGGCCCTCCTGGAGGTGCTGTTTGAGCCAATTTTACTTTACTTTTACTTGTTAAATCCACTCGGAAATGGAAACAGACACAACAAATGTTCAAAATGTCATTGAAATGAGTAAAGTTGTACTCACCAAAACTGGTTTTGGGCAGAGAGAGAGAGAGAGTGGACTCTCTTTTTGATCTGTCCTTTATTTTTTTTTTTCATCTCATCTTTTTGTATGCTCAACCACCACACAGAAAAGTATAAGCCTTCTAGATGTGAAGATAAAAAAGTGTGCAATAGCTTAATGTGATAGCGCGCCATTGCATACGTTGTTCATTGCAGAAAGGATACCCGGTTCAATTCCCAGTAAAGACAGCAAACATTTTTCTGTGTTTTTCTGAAAGACTTGAATGAAACAAGTAAAAAAGTCAGTCAAGCCCGACTGTAATATACTCTGTACCTGCAGCAGCAATGCTGCTGCTGCGCTTCGACAGCGAACTTTCTTTTGGTCATAATTTGAACAATAGATGGCGCCTCTACTTGTTTTGAAGAATGCTTGCTGTGGGAAAACTAACAAATAGAAGGCGCCACTGCAGTTTCCATGTGGCAAGCAAGCGCAGCGAACTTTCTTTTGGTCATAACTTTAGTATCGTTCATCCGATCTTTATCATTCCTTAGGCAAATCGATAAATAGTTTTGAAAACTAAGTATCCCTTAAAGGTACAAAAGGTACTATCTACACAAAAAATGTGGCAGATATAAGGTTTTTTTCCAAATTGAAAATAAAATTGATCTGCCTGCAAGTATAAGAAGTATATGGGTCATTCTTTTTGAAACCGAACGGTTGAAGCAATATCATGGTGGTTAACGCTGAGATAAAATTATATATAAACTTTAGCAACAATTACTCAATATTATTAAACAATTTAAAAAGGTTATTAAATTTGTATTTTGATTGATACATTAAAATACTATTCAGCAATATCAACACGAGACCGTCTGATAAACCAAACATGAGAAGTCCAGTTTTTATAAAACCCTTTTTTTCCATTTTTTCGTTTTTGACGATTTTTGAAATTGTTTATAAAATTAACAAAAATTTTATTTACAAAACCGAAAATCGCGTTTTAGTGGGAGTGTCGAGATCTAATTTCGGATTTTTTTTTATTTAAATCAAAAATGATCAATTTTACAAACCGTTTGGTATCAAAAAGAATGACCCATATGTGCCATACATGTCAATCCTCTATCTCTTACTAACTCTGAGATCTGTGCTTACATACATGGCTTTATCGACTCGGCTGTTGATGCTGATCAAGAATACATAGCAGGGGTGCCCAAAATGAGCTTACGGCCGCGTGAATACAAATACAAATGCACAAAATATATCTCAAGCAACAACAACAAGAAATAGAAAGAGAAACCCGATTATTGTTTGTGTGTGTGTGCCGCCGTGAATAGCGAAAAGCTTTCGGCCACTGCGAGCGAGGCGAGCGCTAACTTTGCCAGAGACATAGGAGAGAGCGAAGAGAGTCACATATGATGTTGTTGTCTGGACCATGATACAATTAGACAAGGTAGTTCGCTCGGAAAGTGCTCTCTCTCGTTTTGGTCCCCTCTTGTCAGTTCGTTGCCGACCGTAGCGTAAGCATTGATGCGCACGAATTCGTCAAACATACAATAAGGGACCTAATTTTGCCGAGCGGACTACCTTGTCTAATTGTATCATGGTCTGGACGCGCCACATCCAAACTAGTGTTGGGTAAAGGTTGTTCTCTTCTCTGAACATGTTCACTTGTTCTTTTTTTCTAAGTGAGTCAACTCAAATTGCAGTTCTTCTTGTTCAGTTGTTCTGGTTCACCTGTACTAGGTCTATGGTGGAAAGTTGTGTAAGCGCACGTATTTTTGTTTTGTTTTTGTTTTGCCGACGGCATTTCTAAGGGGTTGGTTTCGGTCGCACTGATCGCGTTGTTGTTTTTGTTGTTCTAGCAATGTTTTTTTTTGTACACACATACGAAATTTGTGTGTACCTCCGTCTTATACTCTCGCGCTTACCCTCCCGCTCTCTCTTTCGCGCGCTTAGTTCAAAATGTTGGCGCCATATTTGGTTATAGTTGTACGTGCAGACACACAAAACAACTCACACAGAACACAGAACAACACTTAGAGCAAGGCAGAGCAAGCTCACAAAGCGAGACCTTAGCTCGGAAAAAGAGAGGAGAGCACGCATACGAATTTGTTGTGGCTTTATGTAGGCTTATGGCGCGCGTGCCCCGTATACGAGCGTTTTATTTCTTTGCGCAAAACAACAACAAGTGCGAGGCTTGCGGAATAAGCTTGGGGCACCCCTGATATATATACTTTATGGGGTGGAAAATAGGTACTGCTCCCTGTTACATACTTCCTATGGAATGTGGGCGGAGCCAGCAGCATATCCCTTCCAATCTAAAGAGGTACATATGTTCCTCTAAAGTACCAAAATGTGAGAAATCCGCTTATAACCTAATCCAAAATCAATCAAATATTTCTCCCAGTCGAGTTTGAAATGTTCTTGACAACTCAAATCAAGTTTTGGAAAACGAAACAATATCTACTCGATTTGAGTTTCTAAAACAGTTTTGAAAACTGTGCTATAGCTTCTTAGCGTAGGCTTAAAGTAAGATTTAATGGTATTGATAGATATGTTTACAATGTCAAGCCAAGAGAACACATTACGGCCAAACTTAATTTTAAATCTGGGACAGATTACAGAAAGGGGATACTTCTGCACAGTGTAATTTACACCAAAGAACCAAGTTTTCTTGAATGAAAGATATTTTGCTGTGCTCTAGAAAGGCTACAGTTTCAGTTGCAGAATGGGTAAAGCTAGGGTTTTTTTTGTTCTTTCTGGTGCCTTTTAAATGATCCCCTTAATTACATCTGGTATTTAACAGTAAGAGGACTCTTTTTTAAACTTACCTGTAAATTTGCATTGCTCTTGCCTCTCATCACTGTGATCCTTGCAATCTGAATCGCCATCGCAGACAAATCGTATCGGTATACATTCACCACTTGAGCAACGAAACTGCTTCTCCTCACAATAATGTGGCAATGATTGGGCTGCAAAATCAAATGCATATTAATTAATTAAGTTGCCATTCGTCGGTAGACCGTAAACTACTTTATAATTAGTAGAGGCAAAACAAGGCCTAATAAAATTCATAACTAAAATTTAAGTTGAAAACTTTGGGTCGTTAAAGAAGGCAGGACAAACCGTAGGAGCAGGCATCGTTCGTTGACAACCTTTAAACCCATTTTAATGAAAGGCAAAACTGACAATAAAACAAAAACTTGTAAATAATAAAGCCGCAAGGGTGGGTTTGGTGTGTGTGTGTGTGTGTGTGTGCGAGTTAAGGGTATGCCGCAAAGACAAAAGGGAAAGTTTCTTGAAATTAATAAGCAAGAATTTGAGGCAAGTAGTTGGGATTTTGGGCCATCAATCGTTAATAGCTTCTTGACATGGCCTAACTGGTATTCGCTTCAAACTGATGATTTTGTGTGTGTGATTAGCCAACTGAAATACATAAGCTTGAGAAACTGAAACTACTGTTAATGTGCCACGATTATGCCTAAAGTGTTCCATTTGACATTTAATTGCGCGTATTTAACACAAATTGACAATTGCTCAGGCAGTCGGAGACACGCACGAACTCACACACACACACACACTCACACACACTCACATTTAATTACAAAATCAGACATATCCAGGCATTGCCCTTACTCGACTCGACACACGGGCTCACGCACTTGACGTTGCTTCATTAACATGGGAAATTCGATGCATGTAAAGCAAATTTCGCTTCACTTGATTTCCATTTTTGTTTTTTTTGTTGTTCCTTCTTCATATCTGCATTTTGCATTCTCTTTTTGCCTGACTTTATTTCGATGTGTGTGTGTATTTATGCATGTATTCATTTATTTTTTGCTATGCCATCAAAAGTCCTCGGCATTTTTATTAGTCTCTAAATTATTAAAAATGTGCGCGCATACAAAAATTCTGAATTTCTTTTTTAATATGCTTTTTCAAAGAGTTCGTTTGTATGCAGCACATGTGTGTGTGTGTGTGTGTGTGTGCGTGTTTGTATTTGACTTTGTGTCTGTGTGGGTGGGTCACATATTGCAATTGCTGTAGACAAATCTCTATGTAAATGGAATGCAATTTGCATTTAAAGTGAGTCGTTTAGGCGCTTAATTGAAATTGTACAACAAATATTGAAATAAATATTCTAAAGAAAATGGCCCCATAAAATCCAATAAAGTCACATTAATTCTATGAAAAAATCGCGATTATATATCTATCAAAAAACACATTTAGAGGAAAGCTAACTTCGGCTCGATCGAAGAGTATATACCATTGTAGCTTGAAGGCGCCACTACTTTGAGCATTCGCTTCCTAGTTTGTTATATGGCAGCTATACGATGTGTTCATCCGATTTTGACCGAATTCCCCAAAATTGTGTGGAAACTGATAATAATCACATTTGGAAGATATAAAGACGCTACCATTGAAAACAAAAAAGTTTTTCTCACTAGAACTACTTTTTCGACCGATAGTTCCTATGGCAGCTATATGCTATAGTCATCCGATTTGGATCAAACTTGGTAGAATTGTGTAGTAGCATATAATATTGATTAGCGACAAATTTGGGAGTGATAGCATTGAAAACATAAAAGGTTTTCCTACAAAGACTTTTTCTCAGACATATCTTTTGTATGGCAGCTATACTATATAGTTGTTCGATTTTCAGAAAACTTGGTGGAATTATGTAAAAGCATAGAAAACTTAGAATTACGAAGATTTGTGACGTTTGCGTTGAAGACAAAAAAGTTTTTCTCACTAAAACTACTTTTTCGACCGATGGTTCCTATGGCAGCTATATGCTATAGTCATTCGATTTGGATCAAACTTGGTAGAATTGTGCAGTAGCATATAATATTGATTAGTGTCAAGTTTGGAAGTGATAGCATTGAAAACAAAAAAGTTTTTCCTAGTAAAACTTTTTCTCAGACATATCTTTTGTATGGCAGCTATACTATATAGTTGTCTGATTTTCATAAAAATTAGTGGAATTATGTAAAAGCATAGAAAACTTAGAAATACGAAGATTTGTGAAGTTTGCGTTGAAAACAAAAAGTTTTTCTCACTAGAACTACATTTTCGACCGATAGTTCCTATGGCAGCTATATGCTATAGTCATTCGATTTGGATCAAACTTGGTAGAATTGTGCAGTAGCATATAATATTGATTAGCGACAAATTTGGGAGTGATAGCATTGAAAACAAAAAAGTTTTTTCTACTTAGACTTTTTCTCAGACATATCTTTTGTATGGCAGCTATACTATATAGATGTCAGATTTTCATAAAACTTGGTAGAATTATGTAAAAGCATAAAAAACTTAGAAATACGAGGATTGGGGACGATTGCGTTGAAGACAAAAAAGTTGTTCTCACTAGAACTACTTTTTCGACCGATGTTTCCTATGGCAGCTATATGATATAGTCATCCGATCTGGCTGATTCCGACAAATGTGTAGCGCATTTGTACGAAAAGGCTTCGTGCAAAGTTTGGTTAAAATAGCTTTTCGACTAACGGAGGAGAGACGGACAGACGGCTGGACAGACGGACATGGCTATATCAACTCAGCTTATGTGTTCGGAGATGCTTCCTTCTATGCGTTACAAACATCTGGACAATTTTAATATACCCTCTACAAGGGTATAAAAAGAATGATGACTTATGGACTAACATAATTTAGATTAGGTGAAATAGATAGCGATTTTGATGCTATTTGGTTCTTCAGTGTACATTTTTTGACACCTCACGCTTGATTCGTAGCATGTGGCAATGCCAAAAATGCTCAGTAAGGTTTGCCATTTCACCATTAATACACTAACAACAAAAAACAACGCTTGCAGATCATTGAATTTTATTATCAACAAGACAGCAAGTCGCTCAAGACCGACTTTAACATAATCTGTACCCCCCAAAGCTTGTATATTTACTTATTTAGTTTATGGTTTAACAATGTTCTGTTTCACTTTAAGAAGGCCTACTTAGGAACGATATTAAATTATCTTTTATTACAAACAAGGAGGAGTGAGTTGAGAGAATATGATAATGCAAGTTATAGCTTAAACAAAGGGTTCGTGATGAGCGTAGTTTGTTAGGCAAAGCTTTAGATAAATAGGATAAAAATTTCTAGTAAAGCGTTGTGGGACAGCAAGACTTATATTAGATAACAAAGCGGTAGAGTCGATTACTGCTGACAGTAGTTTATGAATAAAAAGGACACCATGGCAAGTTCTGCCGTTCTTAAGAGAAGGCAGGTTGATTAAGCATAATCTGTCCTCGTAAGGAAGAAGATACGTGGAAGGATCCCAGTTTAAAATTAAGAACTGCTTCTGAGCCGATTCCAGTTGATCTTGATATTTTTGATATTCAAGGATTGGTCTTACCAGGGAAACATACAGTTGCTTAGTCATTAAATTCCTTAGACCATCGTTTAACGAACCCGAGAACTCCCATTGCCTTGTTTGCGATGATCGCTATATGACTATTAAAACATAACTTGGGTACAAATTGTACACCCAAATCATCCACATTATCAATTCGTTCCAATGGAATGGTATCAATCATATAATCAAACTCATATGGTTCAATACGACTAAAGGTCATACATACAAGCCTTTTCACCGAGCTCCAGGTGTGAAGAGAGCTTAAATCGGATTGGAGGAGGAGAGAAGACGCCGGGTCATTATACGACAAACAAAGTTTTAGATCATCGGCATAAATCAATGCATGCGAATGGGATAAAACCTGTGGGATATCGTTTAAGAATAGGTTAAATGGTACTGGGCCTAAATGGCTACCTTGGGGAACCCCAGATGGTATATATCTGATCAATTTAAGTTAGAAGCCACACAAAGTGGCAAAAAAGCCATAAAGTGAGTGAAGTGCTGCCCATTGCCAATGCGGTCGATCCTACCCAACATAATTGTAAGTTTTGCTCATAACTCGACTATCGTACATCCAATCTTTATCATCCCTTCGGCAAATCGATAAATAGACCTTGAGCCAGCCAGATGCAAGCTTTGACTAAAATCAAAATAGGTCACTAAACCCCATATACATATAAATAATGGTCGGTACGCCATAATGTTTGTAATAAAAACCAACAAAACGGAAGAATTTGGAAGTCAGTGATCGACTGACGGTGTCATACTGTGAAACGCTGGAAAGAGCAGAAGCCCACTAAATTACATACACATGGGCAAATCATGTGCATGTATGCGTGTTGTGTGCTAAAAAACTTACTATTCAGATATTTGTCCTTATTTTCCATACTGCGCTGGTTCTGCCAACTTGATTTTTCATATTTATACGATGAATATCGATAAGAACCGATATCGATAAGACATTTTGATAACAAAACCAGCTGGCACAACAATTTTCGGAATGTTAATTTGTCTAAATATTGTTGATTTATTTAAATAAAGTTTTCAAATGATGTCCAAAAGTAGAGTTAAAGATGCTATTATTTGCAAATGGTTTACTGCTTGTTTCAGAAAGGAGCATGTAAAGTGTGCGCCATCCGACAGAACGCCTGCCACCGGGGAATAAAATTAGACTATCTGAATTTGGATAATCCAAATAGCCTCCCAATCGATCACTATTCTGCAAATGAACCAAGCGTAAATAAGGCGACGGAAAAGCGGTCCAGTGGGGTTGAAAACCGAAAAGTCCCAGGCAGCAGCTCTACTAAAATCTGAAATGTTTGTCATCCTCAGGAAAGAATTCCTTAAAAATCTTGTGTCTTTCGAAAGGAACCGGCTAGAAATAATAAAGAAATCAAAACTGGAATTGCCAAATATTACGTGGGTGGGACTCCTCGTACGCAACGCTCGGCACAGCACACTCGTTCATCCCTTGCAAAACCTTTTTTCTAACTGCATAAGCTGCAATTGTTGCTTTTCAATGGCAAATCAAAGTCACTTTTATTTATTTTGATTGATGCGCAAAGGACCGTATCAGCTGTTGTGGATGCGGAAGTGGACGCTGAACGCAGTAGAAACACCTCTGGGGATTTATCGAAAAATCGTACAATCGATGACAGAACGCGCGTATGTGGAAATCGGCTATTAGAGATGGTAGAAAAGTAAAAACATCGATGTTTGCCACATCTTCCACACATCGATACATCGCTAAAAACATCGATGTTTTGCCCTGCTCTACTCTGTATACCCCTGGTACAGAGTATAACAAACAATAAATTTCAATTAATATTAAATTATGTATAAAGTTGATCAATTTCCAAAAATTTAATTGAAAATTGGTTCGAAACTCGTTTAGCGGTATTTTGATTTATGTCCAACTCTTCCTTTCCAAATTTTATCCCTTAATCGTTAAATATATGTGCTATTAAAGGGATATTTATCACTGTTAAGCGAGTTTACTCTAGGTTAAGAATCAATAACAATATCGCGAACGATTAAAGTATACAATGTTGTGTTTAATTTGATAGCGCGTATTTCCCTTTGAACTCATCAATTTATTGTGATTTTTAAAGGACTTTTTGTAATGGTGTCTAGACTTTCTGTTTGTCTTTTAACCGTATGGTTGCCGTATTTTAAAATAATTTCTATATCAAAATTTTTTTGATATTGAAAAAGTAACATTTTGGTATTGATATTTTGTTGTACAAATAATCGATAATTTCAAGAAATAGACACATATTTACAATAAGCAGTTCTATTGAGGCGGGGGACGGAATTTCTAAGTTATGTTGAAAAACTTGCAGTCTTGGTCTTCATTTCATTTAAAAGTGCATACCCAGCTCAGAACCTTCTTAACACAGAACCTTCATTATAGCTCAATGCAATATTAATGCCAATTCTTATCGTTTTTATAACTTTGTTTTTCCCAACTTTATTTACTTTGTATTTTCTTTATCTAAATAGAAATAGAAGAGTTATTTTTGGGTTTACCATAAATCATGATTAGGTGGAAAGTACAATAATAAAATTAAAAGAAACTGCAACCTGTCGTATCCCATTAATAAGGCATTTATATTGATTTGAGCTCTGATTGACTTTTGCGCTGATTTCTGTTTATTATTTTGCCCTTTTTCATCGGTTCTTTTTGTTTTTTGTTGCCGTTGCTAACAAGCCGAGTTATGGGCCTGACCTGCTGTCATTGAATTAATGGTGCGAATTTTTATGCCAAATGCTTTTCTTTCTCTCACGCTCGCCTCGGGGGTCTGTGATTGATTTCTGGACATATTCGCACTAATACCAGGAGAATAAGAATTGCTCATTGAACTCCGGCGTCAAGCATTTAATTGGGAAAATACGTGGCGTGGTCAGACATTGTGATTCTGTCAATCAAAATTTGGTGGCCATTGATGTTTGCTCCTGCTGTGTATGAGGCTGCTGCGGGTTTCGTTCCGGGAAAAGTTGGCCGCAACAAATTATTGCTCAAGTAATTTAATTTAAGGGTGTGTATAAACGATAATGGAAGTGTGTGAAAATGGCGGGGGGCTGGCTGGCAGCAAATAATATGAAAGTATTATGGTGTAAAGGATTGTGGATATGGATGAATGGGTTGAGAGCTAACGTACAAGTGTAAGCAGAAAACATACAAATATCCCTGGATTACACACTGACGTATCGGTAGCGGTGTGGGTTGTAAGTGGATTGAATGAACAGCTGATGCCCTAGACGAAAATTTGTGCAGCTTATTATTTTGACATCATAAATCGACCAATGGAGGGGAAAAATCTGAAGCGCAAAGGGAAAGTTTCAATCGCGAGGAAACTATAAGCCACAAATCATCCCAAAAAAAGACGAAATCCGCACTGGAGTGACGTATCTCTAAAACCGTCCCCAATGCCAACGGACCCAAGCGTCCGCACTAGGTGTTGGCCAAACAGCAGGTGGTGACCATACCCAATCCAGTCATCAAGTTTATCACCGCCACAGCGAAAACTGTATCGGCCACGGCTGGCTCCTCCTAGGTGGAAGCCAAGGAGCAAATTAAACAAAAATGTTGTATAAAAACTAAATATATATTTTTCAATCTAAAAATGTTGGCAGTGCCACAGTTGCCACTAGGAAAAAATAAAATGCTCCCAAAAAAATCCAAAAGGCTCCATTTACAAATCAAAAGATCCAAAATATATTTGAAAAAAACTCAATTTCAATGAAAAAAGATCTTGAACTAAATTTTTTTTAAAAAGTACAGGTTATTATTGATTTTCAATAAGTTCATTTATACCTAAAAAATTAGCAAAACAAAATTTGTCTAATCAAAACAATCTAAATATAGCCCAATTTATAACTATAACTAATTTTTGGAATGCTTAGGCATGAAGTTTCTATTCTATTTTCGACACTTCATACGAAAATAAGCCAATCTCAATTTCCCTTTTTATCTGATCACTAAGTTGCTCCATTGAAAAGCAGCTGTTTCTGGATTCGAGTCACAAAGGTGGTCAAAATGGTTAAGAAGTAGCACTGTATCATTATAAGGGATTGAATGTCTTCTCGTGAGAAGCCGAATATTACTTAGAATATTTGAAAAACTAACTCAAAATACAATTCGCGCACTGATGTGTTTGGAATTAAAGTCATTTATAGTTTCTAGCCTTAAACGTATCATAAAAGTAAATATATATTTTACTTTGATTGTTTAGCCGTTAAGTTGGCTACCTCATTTGGTTTAATGTTGTTAACCTCTAAGCACTGAGCCAAAAATAATAACTGGAGTGCATCCAATTGTTCCTAGAATGCGTAAGATTATTTTTCTCAATTTACGAATATCGCCCCTCAACATCAAAAGACACTCTACTCCCCCCTGGGTCATCAGGACCGCATTATAACATCACTACATACCAGCCTAAAAACGGAAACTCCTTCTGAAATATACCAATCCAAATTTTTGGAAATTCAGGACTCCCTCAAAGACCACAACTTTTTATTTACCGACGGTTCCAAGTCATGCTCAGGCATATCCTATAGCGTTACCACCGTGAACCGTATAATTTCATCACAATTACAAATTCAAATTCAAGGCAAATTCGCTATATGCACAGACTCCCTATCCGCTCTTAAAGCAATAGCCACCTACAACAATACTGACTTCTACCCCACTGCAATAAGAAGCATGGCTCACGCCAAAACCAACAAATTTATTTTAATATGGGTACCCGGGCACTGCAACATCCCAGGGAACGAGATGGCTGATCGAGCAGCAAAAAACCCCCCCATTTTTCCCCTTACTATAGAAAGGAACCTCAATACACACGACCTACGAAAATACATGAAAAAAATCTGTCTTAATAACAAGAGCACCATTTTCACGAACACTTCGCAGCACTACAAAACAATCAATCCGAATGGAACAAACCCTCAAGAGTATAAAAACCACGAAACTACAAATTCTCAAGAATACGCCTAGGTCATACACTAGCTACCCATAAGCACATTATAGAGAAGAGTGCAGCACCCAACTGCCAACTCTGCAACACTGCCTTAACTATGGTTCATATAATTATAGAATGCCCCAAATTCCAAACCCAAAGAACCCTTCACCTAGGTTAATCCCCACAAGAACTATTCTTATACCACAACTCCTCACAAATGATAAATTTCCTCAAGTCCATAAACCTTTACCAATATATAAAAAAAAAAAATCAAACATGTAACACTAAATCTACTTACATATAAGCTCCATACCAATGAACATATTATCTGTAAGCAATAATTTTTTAAGAAAACAAAAACCTACAAAACTTAAATATAAGCACTTACCTAAAATATATATTAATGACCTATTACCAGCCTAAGGCCTAAGTTGCTATGGCATTTAAATTGGCCACAATTTGCAATTGTGTACCAATTATTTCAAATAATAATAATATTTATCTCAATGATAACCAAGGATTTTTTTTTGATGTTTCAACAAAGTTTTTCGATATCAGTTGGAAGTTTTTGAGCATAAATGAAAAGAATGGCAAGTGCATTTGAGAAAAAATAGATTGGTATTCATACTTAATGCGGTTTTGATGACATTTTTTTCATCGGTTGCAAGGCCGATCAAATTTTGTAAGGAAAATTTATTTCTTCTGCAATTTTGGAAGTCCAGATTGGACTCGTAACTCGTAACAAATTAAGCGAGAATGACAGATTGTGAATTACAAGAAACATAATGAGTGCTCAATAAGTTCTGTCTTTTCTGTATTAAAACTTTCCAGTTTCGCTCGAATTTACTTCATATTTCTGTTTTTGTGTCTTCCCTGTTGTTGCTGTTTTTAAGTGATTGAAAACAACATTTTCACAAGTAACACAAAATGTAACACAAAATTGAGCTATTCTATATGGAATTTCCGGGTAGCAAAAACAGAGTTAATATACTCTGTTCATACTTATTTTAAATAATCTTTGGATTGCATTTTTATCGATATTTACCTATCTTATAATACAATACATATAATACATTGGGCGTGTTCACCAGAAATATTGATCGCTGAGCAAGTATCAAAAAAAAATTATGCATCGAAAAGGATCTGCTGAACGCAGTGCTACATTTTCCCCAAAAGTCGCTCAAAACAAACAAATCGGCCCGCCTCACGCCTTAAGCGTTAGCACTTTTTCAGAAGCGTTAGAAGGCGTTATTTGCAGTAGGGCTTGCCCTTTTTTGGGCTGATTTCTGTGACCCAAAGAAATAGAAAAAGTCGACTTGGGTGCAAATCGTGGCCAAAATGGAAGACCACGGTGTTTTTGGGCCAACTCCTGACAAACTTGACCGGAAATTCCAAAACTTGAAGCAGTATCCACGAAACCACCAAGTTTTTCGACGAAATGGAATCCATTCTAGGTAATAACCGGGCAGTAGCAGGTGAGAAGGAGAATATTGAGCAGCTATCGTCATGGGAAGACTTTGGGCTTGCTCCTACCTTAAATGACGGGCGTAACATCATCTCGATGGTAGAAGATGACGCTATCGCAGTTGAATCCAGCAGCGCTCCGGTGGAAGCGCAATTGAGCTGTCCCATCCGTAATAAACGGAAACTGAAGGGTGCAAAAAGGCTATTGAAGTGAAGGGATCCCGTATTGAAGAGCTAAACAAGCTACGAGAGGTTCTGCAAGAGTCCAACAAGTTGCAAGCTGAGCGCAACCAGCTTCTAAAGGAGTATCTTTCCAAAGCACCCCAATAAGACTTATAATAGTTATATTTAAGTTAGTCTATAATGAGAACTGAATCTCTTAAAATGTTCCTTCACCAAATGTACGGCTAAATAATAAAAATACATAAAAATATAAGTGACTAATTCGCTGAATTGATCCATATGTATAGAATTATGAAGCATGGCAAAGCAGGGCGACTTAATTTCAAGATATATAAGTCTTCGAAATTTTCCTTTGAATAATCCAAATGCGCGCTCAATAACTGATCTTATGGAAGAAAATCGGATATAATTAATTTGTGCTTCAGTGAGATGACCATTATCTCGAAAAGGTGTAAGCAGATGTACACTAAGCGGATAAGCTGAATCACCTGTCAATTGCATGTTGGAGGATACGAGCGCAGTATTATATATCGTTAAATGTTATATATGTTAAAGAAATCATGTGCATTTCCCACTGGCTGCTTTATTGGGATATGGCAGCCGTCAATACCACCTATTACACCTGGAATGCCTCGAGATTTCTCCTTAAATATGCCAGCAGTAGTTGCATGTTGGGCACAACAGGGCCATTTAATATAGGTGGATGCTAATCCAGCGAGTATAAGCACGATGTACCCAAAAATTTGGTGTGCAGAACTTTTGGCTATGTTGAATCGGTCACCTACAGCCAGAAACGACTCTTGTTTGGCCAAAAGCCAGATTGTAAACAAGAGTTTTTCCCCAGGAACCACGTTGGCAATTGGCTCCTCAGTAAAAGCAGCGCGTGTTGCAACTACTTGGAGAAGGGACTGAAATTATAAAATGAATTAGTCTAAGTATTTTTTGTGTACAGTGGACTAAGTACCCCAAACGCAGTCCGAGACATCCTGAAGTGCTCCTTAAATTGGTCTATTTGGTAGTGGTTACCCGTAATTTTTTTGGTTTTTTTGAATTGACGTCTGTGCAAACTATTCCCCTCTACTAAGTCGATCAAGGCCCTGTTTAACGAGGGCGAAATAATATCCTCAAAAAACTCCAATCCAAAAAACTCGTAAGACGGTAAACTGATTTTAAAAATATGTGCCCAACAAAGTGAGAAAAATGTACCATATTGGTATCGATAATAAGCCTATCGATAGACAACCACAGCTGGTGGTAGCAGTATCACTTCAAAGTAGCGTACTATTTCTTTGCTACTTGATCCTGTATCATGATACGTCAAATTGGCTATCATGATACCGTATCACTCGAGTTCAGTAGGAAGATCATTCAAAATGTATAAATGATCAGGGAGCAAGTTATTCTGCTGAACAAGGCCATTATTGTAATAGTTAAAAGCAAATTTCAGTGTTAAACTTATACATTTGAGCTTATGAACAAATTGTTTGCTTTGCTAAAAAAGCTCCATTGTACTTACTATGTACTCCACAAACTGCTTCATCTGACCCACACTGTAGGCCTACTTGCCTCTTGTACAACCTACTCCAAATGAGTATAGTTGCCCGAAAGGCAGACATCCAAATAATCCTCCAAGTAGTAGTCCGGGAATTTGCCCGACATTTCAACCAGATCGGCCTTGTTGTCGCAGATGTGTCTCAAACGCCTTGAACCGGAATTTGGTGCAAGGCGATGCCGCTACCGCCATCAACATATCTGTGTTTCTGCTGAGCAGCATAGTTGTCAAAATTATACAAACACTTTCAATTTTTGTTTGTAAACAAAACAACACAGCTGACCACCAGTGTGGCCGTTTCTGTATTTATCCTCTTTGGTTTATACACACCTGATCATATTAATAGGTACACACATCAACTCTGACATTAAGGTGACAGAAAACAGTTTAACTCATTGTTTCAAACTTAAAATTTGTTCTTATTGGTTCTTATACTATTTGTTTTTAATAAAATAAACTTAATTGTAACATTGAATAATATTATAACATAAAAGAGATTATTTTGTGTTTCAGATACGTTTTCGGTGTGATCATAATAATAGGTACACTTCATGTGTTGGTAAGAAAAAAAATTTTAATTTCCATTTGTGTTCTTTTTTTAGGTAAATTAGTATTTCCTAACTTAGTATCCAGTATATCCACCTCTATTTTTGGCCACTACTGCTATTCTTTTGGCATTCTTTTAATAAGAGCCTGGCAGGTCTCTACTGGTGTCTCATACCACAGTTTTTGGACACCTTCCCATAATTTTTGTTTATTTGAAAATGAATGCTTTGCCAATTTCTTTTTGAAGTCTCCCCACAAGTTTTCAATGGGGTTAAGGTCGGGGGATTGGCTTGGCCACTTCAGAACTCCACTTCAACTTTTTGGTCATCAAAAAATTTAGATAACAGCCTTGATGTGTGTTTAGGATCATTTTCTTGCTGAACTACCCAACGTAATGGCATATTTTCCTCAGCATACGGTACCATAACTGTTTCCAATATGGATTTGTACTCTTCAGCATTCATTTTGTTCGTAGTCTGATAAATTGGACCTACGCCGTACCAGGAGAAGCAACCCCATACCATTATATTGCCACCTCCATGTTTGACTGTTTTTTTTTTATAAACCGTGGATGGAATTCCTTTCCATTAGGGCGTCGAACATTCCTTTCACAGTCATTCCCAAACAAATTAATCTTGGTTTCATCGCTCCATAATATGTTTCTCCATTTTTTCTCCCCGGTGCATCCTACCCAGTCCTTGTGGTCCCTTGCAAAAGTTTGCCTCATGGTGATATTTTTTTTGCGCATAAGTGGGTCTTTTCTGGCAAATCTTCCTGGTAGGTTGGCATCTTGTAGTCGTCTTCGGATAGTTGGAGCACTTACTGAATTCCCAATTTCGGCTGCAATAGCCTTCGATGACTTAAATGGGTCCTTTTAGCTTAAAGTTACTATGTAGTGGTCAAGGGTTTCTGTTGTTTTTTGTGGCCTTCCACGGATTTCCTGTCTTGGTTTTCTTTCTAATGCATTTTTAACAAAACTATGAGACCTGTTCATTAATTTGGCGATGGCTCGTAAAGATTTGCCTTCTTTTCTCAGACTAAGAACCAATCGAGCTTCTTCTTTAGTACAATGAGAATTTCGACCCATTTTTTCTGAAAAAAATAATTAGTTACTTCTCTGTATTGAAAGGAGCTATACTTTATATACCTTTAGTATTAAAGATCACTGATTACAAAATTATTCACTTGATACTTGTGAGAAACGGAGACTGTACCTATTATTATGATCAGGCGAAATGTGTGGTGGACTCGCAATTTATAGAAAAGCTTTGATATACGGGGCAGCCCCTCTTTCAACTCTTTGTCACAGTGTGGCCAGACATTGACAACAACAAAAAACCAAAAATTAAAAAGTCAACACTAAAAGTACCAAAAAACCATCTATATTTAAAAAATTCCGGTGTGTACCTATTAATATGATCAGGTGTGTATATGGGCACACTAAAAATTTATGTGGACGCTCTTTAAGCACTTCTCAGAACAGGGCTTTATTCGAAAAATTTTCGTAATAACATGGCAAGAGCAGTCGGTATTACAATAAGTACCTCTAGTTGGTAATACCGTAAATGTCTCCAGCAGTTCGTTCAATCACAAGAACAACATTCAACAACTTTGCTAAAGGGGACCCAACCGTAGGTAAGGCAGTATCAACTTGTAAATCGATTAGGTAGCCATCGTCAACAGTAAGTAGACAAAGTTTAGTAAGTGGTTGAAGTAGCTATTGCCACATCCCGTACTGAAAGGTATTTAGATTTGTGTATTTTTTAGTTAAAGCGCTACCAAAGCCCGGCACTCAAAAGCAAATTCAATCGCTCTAGTGTTATTCAAAAAAGTTAAGAAAATTTTTGGATGTATAAAGTATTTGGTGGTGGAAATGCTTTCTTTACTTTACTAATAAACTTATTTAGCTTTGTCTAAAACCCAAATGTACACGGTATTAAAAAATCGATGCCAAATATTTATAAATTTTTTTCCCTAGAGATAACGTAGATAGTTTCTTCAATGTGAAATGAGTGTCCAGCCAATAGTTTTATAGATAATGCGCAAAATTATCAGTAATTAAATGTTGTTATGATTTCGCAGACTTTATCAAGGTTAACTGCTTCTGGGGCTACGTACTAAATACAATGATTAGGATTTGTTTACGAGTGGCTTTGGCACAGATTAGTCATTAATGGACTTGGACTCTACAATAAAAAGTGAGTATGAGAAATTTAAACGATCGTAACGACCAGAGGGAAACAATTTAGAAATTTTAGTTTTTCTACAATTTTAAATCAATTTGCGTAGCGTGTTCTCACTTTAAGACTAATGTGACTTTAAATATAATGAACCGAAAGTGACTTGTTCAAGTGGCACACCATACTAATGATACGATCATTGTGTTGTTCCCATGCGAATTTAACATTAAGTTCGCTGTGAACATTCTCATAATGTGAGAATTTTATCTAATAATTTGGTGCGATAAAAAACAATTTTTTTGCAATTATGATAAGAAAATTATATCCACTTGTGTTAAATAATCATGTGAACTGCGCCTAGATATGTACAGTTGACTAGAAGTGAGTAATTAAATGTCTAGAAATAAAACCTTAAGAGAAATTTTCAAACACTTCGAGCTACTCTTAAGCTAAGACTAAGAATTGGTGTTAATTCATACGCTTGAGTAACATGATTTGTTGTTGTTATTGTTTGTTAAGTTGAAAAAAGGTGGCCTGATCGCTGTCGTCATACAAAATAACACAAATAACAATTACGCCCATATATGCTGCTATCGTGAGTCAGTGTTTAGGCTGACGAATTGTTTTGAATTGCGAATGATGATGAATGAGATCTGTTAGAAAAAAACAATCGGCGTCAGTTTCGCGAAATTTTGCATAATTTTCTATTTTGTTTTTGAATTGTTTTTGCATTGTAAACGTTTTATGCGCATGTCAAATTCGCTTGCCAACAAATCACGCCACTTTTTCTATTTTATTGTTTCCCCCCTCTCATTAACCAACGTTGCGTATGCGTAATATTTGTAAAGTGTTTGCAGTGGGCCCCCAAAAATAGAACCTTAATTAGCTAAGAAAGGCGTAAGTGGGTTTGCCAATTAATTTGGCAAAATTGAAACACAAATAAGAAAGTAAATATATAAGAGAAAGTATTCAAGAATTATTTCTCAATTCTAGAAACAGTTTTAAATTGAACGGAATTAAAATTTAAAACACACAACAGTAAATAGTATGGGGAAAAGTTTCATTGCGACAATGTGCAGAGAATTGTATTGTATTTGTAGAATATTTCCCAAATTATTTGAATTATTGTTTGACCACATCAAAACCAAAAATATATATGTCTTTAAGCAAAACTTTCTCACACACTTGGCATGTGGGCTTTTTTTTTTAGTTTTAGCACAAATGAATAGGGTCCACAGATTAATATCGGTTTGACAAGCTTTTACATGGCTAATTAGCTAGCCAGTAGCTGGAAAACATGACGACTGTTTTAAGTTTAAAAGCAACCATTTGTAGACACTTTTTCTATCTTGGGCTGATGTTGTCAATATTCCTCGAATTAAGTTAACTTACTCAAATTGCTCTGTTGTTCAGCTGCCCGTCAACTACTATAGCCAAGTCATGATGAACTTTAGCGCTCGTTCTAACTTTTTAAAATGGTTTGTTGATCCAACTTGCATTCTCTCGGAATGCTGGTTCTTTTTCCCCTTTTTGGCTACCTCAGTAAAATGGTTCTAATTATGTCTGTGCTTTTTAGTTAAAAATATTCTTAGTGAAAGAACGGACTTTGCTTGCGAGAGTTGACTTACATTCAAAACATGCAGAAAGCCAGAGTCAGTGAACAAAAGTCACTTAACAAAACAAGACAGAAAATTGGTTAAGTCCGACTGTAAAATACTCTGTACCTGAAAAGTGCTTTTAATCATAGCTTAACTATGGTTCATCCAATTTTTACCATTTTTTGGAGGATAAATAGTCCCACCCAACATGTTATGATATTTCTGAACATATTCGAGACTTTTCGAGTCCCCAGTCTGATTAAAATAGTCATAAATCCGCTCGTTTTCGGATCATAAATGATGCTTTGGTCGGGAGAAAATGAGTCGTTTACAACCCGTTTTTTTTAATCAGTTTCGACTCATTTTCGAGTCGTATTTCCAAACTTTTTCGAGTCATATTTCCACTCATTTTTGAGACATATTTTTAATCATTTGCGAGTCTTTTTCGAGTCGTATTTCTAATCGCTTGCATTCTAAATAAAAAAGAAATATTTAATTGAAGAATATCATTGAACTAAGTTTATTTACATATTGCATATATATTATAAAGTAAACTTAGACATACAGGTTTATAAAAGTACATTGTAAAAATTAAAAATAAATTGATCTTATAGAAAATTGACAATTAAATCAAAAATTAAAAAAATTCATTTCACAGGTTTTCTTTTTGTCACCATATCTTTAGCGTGAACAAAATGCATTTGTATGACAGCGTTCATTTCCTTGTCTGTACATTGGAATTTGATATGGATATAAGCTGAAACCAATGTGTCCGAAAATACCTTTCGAACCGCTGCTCTAATAAATTGTGTGGGTCCTTCTCCACCTGTTTCCGCTATGAATTATTTTTGAAAATTTGTATAGTTTGTACCCAAATGAATATGTCATATGTGATACAAACTGCATCAGTTTATTTTTCTTTTTCAACATCTCATCAAATTTTCCCAAATCAACAATAGCGGCGAAAGGAAGTTTCTGCAAATCTGACATCTCGTCGGTTATTATGAGGTCACTGTGGTGCTTTCTGATTTTCAACTTGACAGAGATAACCTCCTCTGTCAATTTGGCAATCGCCTGTGTATTTCCATTGTTTAATACCTTCACTTACTTCAAATTCAGTGGCCCATTTGGCCAGTCCTTCGTCGCGCAAATTAAATTCGATCTCTTCACTTTCACTATCTGAAGAACAGCAATCACTTGTATCACTTAAGGTTTCGTTATAAAAATTATTTTCAATATTTGGTTGGTTTGGTACCACCTGCTCTTGTACATCTGCATTAAAACTTGTAAAAAGAAGTACCGCGAGAATCAGAACAAAGAGATAATAAGCAGTTTTGCATCGTCCAGTGGGGCGAAATATTACTGCATAGCAACAGCCTATAGGAAACAATCACATTTCAAACCCCTGCGTGTTTAATAGGCGATTGCTCACATTTTGAGCATATGAATAAGTCATTTTCGAGTCTTCTTTAAATCGCACATGAAATTAAACCTTTTTTAATCATCAAAAGGGATCGAAAAGACTCTTCCAGGTGAATATTTTAAAAATGATCTTCCAAATGCTTGGTGGGTAACATTACTAAGGGCCAATTTCACACTTTCTACGTAGAGATATCTGTCACATAAGCTAACAAATAACAAATAACAGAGTAAGGCCCGATATGTCTTGTTCCAGATAGCTGCTGTGTGTCAGATAAGCTCACAATTAACTCTGATATTTGTAAGTTTATGTGACATATAGCTCTATGTGGAAGATGAGAAATCGGACCTAAATCTTAAGCTTATCTGACACATATACTGACACAATATACTCTGTGTACCTTTGGTACAGAGTATAAAAAGAGAAACCCAGAATTAGTGTTAGTTTTCAATCATCGTAGGGCCCCGATTTCGAAGCCCAGCAATGTACAGATAAAACTAAATTTGTTTATAAGTTTTTGAGAGAGCAGAGTTTAGTGATAACAACACCACCCACACAAGGAATTTGCTTCCTTGGTTTACTTCTCTATGTGGATATAAATCAGGGGCCGGCAAAACACACATGCTCATTTTGGCTTTGCTTGTGTGTGTTAAGCCACGAGAGAGCGCACTCATTTAGCACTTCTTTTTTGTTGCAAAAGAGTCGGTGTATCGACGTCGCTGCCGCAGAGTGCTGTTGAATACACTTCAGACTGAGACGTGCCGCACTCTTTTATAAATTGACAGATACCCGCAAAATTCCTCTTTTTGACCTCACATTGAAAAAAAATATTTTTGCACTTTTTTGATTAAAATGTTATTGGAGTTAAACTTTTATTTTTAATAACAAAAACAAAATTTTGTTTTAAATATTTTTATTTTTAATTATAAAATACAAATTTTTTGGTGTTTTATTTTTAATTTTTATTGAAAAAAATTATATTATATATAATTTATAAAATTTTTTGTTTAAAATTTAAAACAACTAAAAGTAATTTTTTCGATAAAAGTTGGAAATTTACATGTATCCCGATATTATATAGACGGCTCAAATATATGAATTCTGGTACCTCAGCTTTCATATAGGACAGGGGTGCCCAGAATGAGCTTACGAGCGCGTGAAAGCCAATACAAATGCACGAAATACAACAACTACAAGAAATAGAAAGAGAAAACCGATTTTTGTTTGTTTGTGTGAGTGTGTGTGTGGTCATTGCTGTCTCAAGCACATGCGTGCAACCGCTCAGGCAACATTGTTGCTGCTTTTTAATTTGGCAGAGACATTGGAGAGAGAAGAGAGAGTCACATATGATGTTGTTGTTGCAGATCTGCACGCGCCAACAACAAATACTTCGTTCGGAAAGAAAGACAGGAGAGCACGCATATGAAATTGTTTTTGTTTTGTATATTGCCGCGTTTTTCGTATGCGCGCGGGCTATGCCTTAGAGCCAAGCAAAAACAAATGCGTGGCTTGCGGAATAGGCTTGAGCACCCCTGATATAAAATCTTAGATTAGAAAAATTTTGTCTAGTCGCTGCCCAGCGACCGTAAAGCTGTTTGCTCTTTTTTCAAAAGCGTTTCCTTAAAGGGGTCTTCTAGTTTAGACGGTCGAATTTTACCAAATTTGTAAAAAAAAATAGTGGAAAGAAAGGTAGTTTATGGTGCGGTTAAGAAGTTATCGGCCTCCAAAGAAGGGTTTTAAAAATAAAAGTATGTCCAATGTTCGCACGATTGCGGGAGTATACTGCAACCGAAAAAAAATTAAAACGAGGAATTAGTTGGCATGAATGCCTTTATCGTGTCAACCTTCAGAAAAAAAAAATTCAAATTTTTTTGAACAAATGGCAGCTATTTGAAAATGCAAAATCGATTTTACACTTTTTTTTTCGTCCAGTGTCCAAAAACAAGAGTAAACCAATTGTTTCGGCAATCCAATCCAAAAACAATAGTGTCCAAAAACAATAGTTAACAAACTGTTTCGGCACTGATCGAGGTTCACATAATAGCGCCGTTTATTATGCGTCGTTTGGCGCTTATTTCATCAAAATCGGTCCACAAAAACTTGAGTTATCGTGCGAACATGTTTGAAAATCATGGTTTCGAGAAAATCGCGTTTAAAGTTTCGACAACTGTTTTCGAAAAAATAAAAGGTATTTGTAATAAATATTAAAAATGGATTTGATGCATTTGGGTGTTAGCTCTCACCAAAAAAAAATTATGAAAATCTGTTCAACAGTTTTCGAGAAATTTCGTTCAAAATGCGACAAGACAAGTTAAAAAAAAAATTCCTTAAATTTTCAAGTAAAATTTTTTTTTTCAAAAGCAACTTTATTAGAAATTTTGAACTTTTTTAAAATTTTAACTGAAGTCTTTCGATAAAAAAAAGAATAAACATAACATTTTGAAAAATACGAGGGTCGGAAAAAAACATGTATTTTGTTTATTGTTGTAAAACATATTGTCGGATCTGCTTGAAAGCAGGGAATCAAACCGAATAGTTTTTCGGTTCCGGTTTTGGTACATACCGATATTTATGTTTCGGTAAAATTTTCTATTTTGGTTCTAACATTATTTCGGTATTCGGTTGCGTATTGGTACCTTGATTTTTATTTCGGTATACCGGTACGTACCGATATGAACCGTTAAAATTTAAAGAAATTTTTAGACTAAGACCTGACAAAGTGGGTATGTAATCAAGACACACACAGATACGGATGTATTTGATTTACATCAATTTTCAATTGCATTCGTAGCTTGTTTTCATAAAATATTTTCAAGATTGTATTTATTACCTGATAAAAATTATATTTTTTTGTATCGGATATTGTTTTAGCGTCCATCCGATTTTCCAGCAGAGCTTCCGCTCACTTTGGTAGTTGGAACAGCAGGAAGATCTTTTGATAGCTCCTACAATTCCGAAAACTTTGTCGGCTGTTGTCTTTGTTATCGATATAAGCTCAGAAAACCTTGTTAAATGCCATTAAACTGATTTGTGAAAATACTGAACTATTTGTATTGTCCCAATGCTTTTCATATAAATACATATCGTTCAGTTACTTTAAGTCTGTCACGACTTTTGAGTTAATGATGCAGAAATATTCGCCATATTGTACATATATGTAAATAATTTATTCTCTGGAAATATGTTATTTCATTTTACAGATTCATTTTCATGATCCAACAAGAGCGACATATCTGAGTTGTCCTACAGATGATATCGTTACAGATCCTTCGGCTTACTGTTCAGACGTTATATTATCGCATTGGATTGATTATAAACAAAAAGATGTATTTTCCATTTTGAGGTATGATAATGTTCCTGCAAGTGCGAGAAATATGACTCGACTTCGTTTCCACTATCAGATAAAGTGTCAGAGCTAATTTCCACACTTAGTTGGACTTGAACAGACATGGATAAAATTCTTAAATAAATATCCGCCAAAATAGTGGCCCAGGTAATCTTGTGGTATTATAATGTGGGTCCGATAAAATGCCAGGATAAATTTCTCAAAATTAAATGCTCGCTGTGCAGTCTAGTTGTTACGCTCAAAACCGAAACTGTACCGGTACATTGTTAAGGTTCTTTTCGGTTTTCTCGGTACCAAAAAAAACGGTTCTCGAATACCGGTATACAAAAAATTAAAAATATGGGTTCCGATTCCGGTTCTGGTTCTGAGTTTTAATCGGTTCTTTTCGGTATACGGTTCCGGTTCTGGTTCCAGTTTGATTCCCTGCTTGAAAGTTTTACAGGTTGTTTTTAAGACCCTAATAGAAAGTTTAAGTTAATAAAAAAATCAAGAAAGAAAGTCGGTCAAGCCCGACTATAACATACTCTGTACCCTTAATGTCGCAGCTCGCATTTGCTCACGAGTTGTACGCGCTCATCTTTAAGTTTCTCTCTCTCTCTCTCTCGCTCACTAAGATTTCCGTTCAACAGAATGCTGTGGTTATGGGTGGGGGTGTTAACTGGTCGTTTTTTGCTCATGACTTGAGTATCGTTCATCCGATCCTTATCAAAGTACTGAGTGCATAACTCATAGTCTCGACCTTGAAGCTAACAAATTGTTTTAAATGTATCCAGTTTTATTATATAGGTAGTTCTTTAGATATTCTGTTTTAATATCTTTTCTGAATTTAATCATAGTTGTGGAAGTTTAAGTTTTGTTATTTTCGTTGGAACTTTGTCATTCAAATGGCTCAAAAGACAAGTTCTGTAAACTAATAACAGATTCCAAGAATAAGTTTTGTTTGTTTCACATGCGTTGTCTATAATATCTATAAAACTTTAATAAAAGTTGCTTTTAGGTTGTAAATCTAATTGTCTATCCAAGTTGGGTTATCAGCATTGAAATGGTGCTTGTTAAATACAAATAACGCCATCGGGGTCTTTGATTTTGAATTAAGGTAATAAGCAATAATGCGAGCAGAAATGGTATTTATTTTTAGATTTCTTGACCAAAATCTAATAACAATTGTTTAACTATTTTCTAAATAACATTGACATAATATAATTAACATGTCTTGTTCAACATCATAAGCAATCTATACCAAATCACATGACAGACTCTAAAGTGTTAAACGCCGCTTCTCAAACCTAAAATGATGTACTTAAAACATTTAACATTGAATTTATGGTACATCTCACATTTCCATTGTTTTGCATATTATGAAATTGTGAAATATGTCAGACAGAGAGAGAGACACAAGGAGAGAGCAGAGTAACGTACAAAATAGACATAAATGCAATTTGTTGTTACACTTTTTTGGCTTCATCATTGAAAGTTGTTTTGGAGTTGATGAAAAACCAGTTGAACGCATACACACACACACACGCACACACATAATGATACATAATCGAAAAATGCTTTTGTAATTAAGGCCCTGATTCAACTTACAAATTCCAGACATAATTAGCCAAGTTAATTACAAAAGTCTGGACCAGGAGTGTCCATGTCTGGAAGCAAACTTGTTTCATTTTGAATTTAAACTAAATCAAAATTAAAAAAAAAACTTCCTGATGGGCAGGACGATGTCAATTCGGAGGCCAACAACATTCATTAAGCTGCCTAGGGACTCGAAAAGAACTTGACATTTTTTTTGCTCACTATTTTGTGGAGCAAATTGAGTTAACTTTAAAGTGGTTTGAGTAAATTATTTTCCACTGTCTGTCATACCTGCCAATCGCTTTCAGGGACATTTGACCTGGTTTATTTCTCTTTTTGCATGGGCAAATTAGTTTCCATATTTCATGGCTATCTTTGAAGTGTTTATTTATAGTGCTTTATAAATGGATTTTCTAATAAATGGCATACAAAATCGATAGTGGATTTTTTGTACATTTTAACCTTTCGACTTTTTGTTTGCTCATCATGACCCAGTCATATTAATTATGTGAGCTTGACATTGTTCATTTTGGGGGGTTTCTTTTATTTTTTTTGTGCAAAGTTGAAGGTTTTTGTAGGTTTTAAATTAATTAAGAACTACAGAAATACTCAGGTTAATTAGGAAATTCACTTGAATTTCATTAAAACAAATTCCTTCACTCGTTTTCAGCGTATAATTTATGCTAATGTAAACTGAATTTTACGATTCACACACTTTTGACATCGTAGTGAGTGAGAGAGTCAGCGCTCGTTGTCTCTCGCATTCTCTTCCAGCAGCCCGCCGTCCCGCCGCCTGGTTGATCTTCAACTGGCGCTCCATAAAAGAAGCCGGCCGGTATTGAAAAAGAAGCAGAAAAAGAAATAATTGCGAAATAAAAAGAAGAGAGAGCAAGAGCGCTTCAAGCTCCAAGCTCCAAGCTTCACCAACTCCAGCTCCAGCTGGAGGAAAGTAAAAGGCAGACTGCAAAATGTTTGCTTGATGTGGAGGAATGTTTGCCCAAAGAGTTGGCCAGACGCTTTGGCTTGGGTTCTGGCATAATTTTCACATAAACAGAATTTGAGTCCGATCTTGAGCAAATTTGAGTCTGAGACAAGACCGAGACATCGGTGGCATGATCAACAGAAATGTGAGAAGTGGCAGACATAAAATAACAGTCGACCAGATACACTGGAAAAAATATACAAGTTTGAGCACAGTTCTGGTGTGCAAAAGCTATAAACAAATAAGAAACGACTTTAATATACTCTGAACCTGCAGTAGCAGCTCAGCAAACTGTTTTTTTGGTCATAACTTGAACAATAGATGACGCCACTACATGATTTTAAAAACTAACCAATAGATGGCGCCACTGCTGTGACCATTTCAAACTGACTTTTGCTCATAACTTGAGTATCGTTTATACGATCTTTATCATTCATTCCGCAAATCAATAAAGAATGCTAATTACTTACTATCTCTAGAAGATACGAACCATCTATTTTCAAAACTGTGGTAGATATGACGTTTTCTTCCCATTGCGGGGGCGGGAGGGGTTGCGGCATAAATTGAAAATAAACTTAATCTGCTTGAAAGTATAAGAAGTGTATGTTTCATACATGTCAAACCTCTATCTCTTACCTTCTCTGAGATCTGTGCGTTTATACAGACGGACAGACAGACGGACATGGCTATATCGACTTGACTGTTGATGCTGATCAAGAATATATATACTTTAGAGGGTCGGAAATGATTTCTTCAACCTGTTACATACTTTTGCACTTATATATACCCTGTTTGATTTTTTAAGTTTTTATTCATTTGCTTGCATACCTAATCATTGTCCATTGAGCTTAACGATACAAAAAAGCCTTATTTGACTCTTTTTATACGCGTTTTGAGGAAAGTCCATACTTCTGTTTTCACTTTTATTGATATTACTCCTTAACTTTGAAATAAACTAGCCCAAACAATTCTACGATTTTTGCCAATTGTTTCTGCCACAATGTATGCAATGGGATATGTTGAAAATGTTCATTGAAACTCTATACAAATTACTAACCGGTTGTACTGTTTCTGCAAGGCATACTTTTGTGCAGTAGACAGCATTGGTTTTTTATTATTACCGAGACCATGTATTCAAATTCTCTTAAAAAATCGTACAATTCTTTGGGATAGTTTATTTTAAAGTTAAGAAATAGTAATTAACGTTAAAATCAAAAAAAGTAAAAACGCGTCTGAAAAGGGTCAAAATAGGCACTTTTTGCAACTTTAAGCTCAAATTACTCAAAATCTCGACATGATGTACCATTTCTGAAAACAGATTCGTGTTCAGCACACAATAATCATCTAAAATCAGCACCAACCATTCAATATACTGGACCTTGTTGCCTAGTGTAATGAACCTACAAGAATAAAGAAACTAAATCAATATACTGCAGATTTCAAGCATTTTGCAAATGGTCCTGCGGGAAGAGTTAGCACATTAATGACGGATAGTTTTCTAAGAGAAAACTTCGAGATATGTTAAAAATGGTTTCGGTACCGATTTTCGACCAAACAACTCGCTTCTTACAATACGGCAATGTTTTTTGTACCATCCTATAGGAATTTTCAGAATATACAGTACAAATGTTATGTGAATCAAGACTCTGACTTATAAATTCTTGTTTTGACAGTTGATTTTCTTAAGGTAGACACATACAAACAGACACACTATTTTTGCTGATTAAGTATTCATATACTTTAGTACAGGGGTGACCAAGCCCATTCCCACCAGCAGCGCATTTGTTGTTGTTTTACGCAAAGTAATAGCTGGCGCATATACGGGCCACGCTTGCCATAAGACTATATAGAGGCAACAACAAATTCTTATGAGAAAGTTTTGCGCGTACAGCCCGTTAAGCAAAGTATCTAGCTTCGTAGAGCACCAACAACTTTAAGTGTGTAATCTCTTCTCGTTCTCTCCGAGCGAAGTAGTAGCAGTAGCACACACACAAACAAAAATCGGGTTTCTGTTTTTATTTCTTGAGGTTGTTCTTGCTTGAAATGTATTTTCTTCATTTGTATTGATGGTCAAGGCGCCCGTAAGCTCATTCTGGGCACCCCTGCTCTAATAGACAAATACACGACTTGGCTCGGTTTTTTTAAAATTTGGTTTTGAGAAGGTTTCTAATCAAGATTATAAAGGCTGGATATTTCCACACATGAACTAATTCAAGCTGGTCGGAACCAGTTCTAAACCAGAAAATGATACAGTTTTTTACTCAAGTAATCTCAAAGAGATATAGTAGCTCTGAAACACTTTTAAACTTGTTTTAACACGATTGCATTGCCACTTACTGAGTCCAATTAACCACTTAGAAAATTCTATAAACCTAAAAACAACATTTTACCCATTTTTTATGGGTGGAACAACTGGAATATGTTAAGAAATTCCTATACAATTATTGTAGTTAACTTGACAATTAGCTTTAAACTTTTTCTCTCGCTAGAGCTTTCACCGAAGAATGTTGAAAAATTGATTGATTTCAATGTATTTCATTTTCATTTTATTCAAGATAATTGTCAGTTTAAATATTTGGATCAAAGCTCAAACTAAAAATGTTTAGATGAAAATCTTACGATTAATTTGATATGTACATATGAGTGTTTTGCACCGTCATAGGGAACGTTTGTGCAACCCTGATGACTGATTGTAAACATCTTTGAAGAAAGAAAGTAATATCCAAGGCTTAAGTGTGTGTGTGTTATTTAATTTTTAAGAGCTTTTTAAATTTTACAAGCTATTTACAATTATTATAATTATTTACAATTTACAGACAATGAAACAAAATTTACTGCAGGGACATGTAAATTTTTATTGGGGAAATGCAAAGTAATTTTAACTATCGTTAAATACGATTTTTATGGCAGTTGTGAACTTATCATTATAGTTAAGGAAATTAATTGATGGAAATGGATTTACAGGGTACAACAAACTGCTTTAAGTTTTTGCAAAAGCTTTACTTTTATTTCTTTCTTTCTATGTCCTCCAAGCCAAACCTATTCTGAACCTCAATTTTCGTTTGGGTTTAACAAAATTAGACATTCTTAAATCGAAAAAAATGTATTTTGATTAAATAGTTTGCTTATTTTAAAATAA
Organism: Lordiphosa magnipectinata; assembly: GCA_037044535.1. Lineage (NCBI taxonomy): Eukaryota > Metazoa > Arthropoda > Insecta > Diptera > Drosophilidae > Lordiphosa > Lordiphosa magnipectinata. The sequence continues at coordinate 136,868 of JBAMBO010004084.1, forward strand.
TAAACTTTGTTTTATAGATGCTTAGTTCCACGTTCATAAGATGACGAAAGTTATTTCCGCTATTTTGCCGCTTATCAAAGTGTTTTCAAATCATAAAGCCATAATGGGCATCATAAGAGTATTCGATGACATTCATAGAGAACCCACCATATCAAAAATTCAAAAGATTTTGACATCTTATCAATGTAAACAGCTGTCTTATCAGTTAGCTCTCTTTTGTCAGATGAAAAATGAAGAAATTCTGAATATTATTTGAAATATTATTCATATAAACTGCTTTTCTATTTAAATTGAGTAAAATATGTTACGTATACCTTCTTTAAAACAAGTAAGAAAGTCGGTCAAGCCCGACCATAAGATACTCTGTACCAGTTAATGCCGTCGCTTGCATTTGCTCGCTCGTTATAAGCTGTTTTATAGCCTATTTCCACTGGCTTCATTTCTTATCATTTTCATTTCTAAAAATGATGCTGTTTCCATTGACAAATCTTCATCATTTTGATATTCGCAATGCCACGTTGACAAAAACAGCTGAATGGTTTGATTTAAACAACAGGCGCCACTTTCAAACTCACGGGGAGTTTTTGCAATATTTACCCAAAAAAAGACATACCCGGCAAGAAAGCAATTACCCTGGGCGATCGCATTGTTGACGCCCTGAATAATCAGCAGAAAGCTAAATACACAACTTATTTTGACTAAATTATATTATAAACAAAATTGCGCCTTATTTTTAAATTCAAATTAATAGTTTATTGGTGATGACACTTTCTATTTCCAGAGAGTAACGAGTAGTGCCAGAGAGTAGCGAGTACTTTTTAAAAAAATACCAAATTCCTTCGTGGGGAATGTCATCATTTTCGAGAAATGAAGGAAATGAAAGGCAAAATGCAACAACAATTTGTATGGAAGAAATGATATCATTTTCTTCATTTCTTGTCATTTCAAGAAATGAAGCTTCATTTCTTTGGTGGAAATAGGCTATTACGCGCTCTATGCGTTATACGCAGTGTTGCCAAATCAGCTTTTTTCCCCGTCATTTTCTGGCTTTCTGGGAAAAATTTAGAAACAGCGGGAAGCGGGAATTCCAGCTTTTTTAAAAATAATTTCGGCTCTTTTTCAGCTTTATTTTTATTTTGGAGTCATTTGCAAAACTTATAAGCAAATGGATAATAATTGCCAGCTCTTAAGTTCAGGAAACAATCATCTCAAAGTGCTGGCCAAGTTTACGGATAATTGATTAAAATGACAAAAGTTTTCAAACAAGAAAGTCGTAGTCTGGCTGCAGAACCTGGAGCTTAAGGCTTTGCTTCGGAAGAATGAATCTTATACCTCTTGAGTTTACTGAAGTTGTTGCAAATGCACATCATTCTACGACCAAAAAAAACTAAACATTGTTACCATTTTGAAAGTAATTTTCGTAGAAGGTATTGGAAAATTACGATGAAACTAAAGTTTTGGAGAAACGTAAACGCATCCAAGGACTCTGGAGGTAATGAAAGACTTTTTTTGTTATCCTCGTTTGCGACTTAGATGTTGTTCTTTACATGGTCCAACGCTGAAGTTGAGCGTGTCTTCAGTCAGGTTAATATAGTAAAATCAAAACTCAGAAATCTAATGGAGGTGAGCACGATCAACTCAATATAATGTTTAAGATATTGGATATGAGTGAAACTGAAATTAAGAAATTAAATTAATATTATAGTCAGGCATGTACTCAATTTCATTACTTTCTGAAAAGTAAATCGAACGCAATTCCGCTTCGGTTTCGTTTCATGTTCTCAATTCCGAATGAAATTGCTTTCGTTTTACTTTTTGCAAAGCGGGATCGGCACTAGATACATAAGAGCGAAACCACAATTCCATTTTTATACTCTGTACCGAAGGTACATAGAGTATATTAAGTTTGTGCAAAAGTATGTAACAGGGAGAATTAATCATTTCCGACCCTATAAAGCATATATATTCTTGATCAGCATCAACAGCCGAGTCGATATAGCCATGTCCGTCTGTCCGTCTGTCTGTCCGTATGAACGAAGAGATCTCAGAGATGGTAAGAGATAGAGGTTTGACATGTATGGGACATATATTTCTTATACTTGCAGGCAGATCAAGTTTATTTTCAATTTTTGCCACGCCCCCTCACGCCCCCGCAATTTGGAAAAAACGTCATATCTCCTACAGTTTTGATGATAGATGGTTCGTATTTTCTAGAGATATCTTGTACTCAAAATTATTTATCGATTTGCTGAAGGAATGATAAAGATCGGATGAACGATACTCAAGTTATGAGCAAAAAACGGTCAGTTAACACCCACCCCACCCATAACCTAAGCAGTGCGTCAGCAGAAGCAATCTTAGTGAGAGAGAGAGAGAGAGAGAGAGAGAGACTTAGAGAGCGCACTCCGTTGTGCGTTGTGTGGCCGTTTGACTCGTGACCAAATGCGAGCTGCGACATTAAGGCTGCAGAGTATGTTATAGTCGGGCTTGACCGACTTTCTTTCTTGTTTTTATGTACATCTAGAAACTGTAAGAGTGCGTAAATTGGCAATTACTTTTCATTCCATCGACCAACAAGCATTAGTTTTCAAAATGAAAAACACGAATCAATTCCACTTTCGAAAAGTTGCCGTAGAAACGGAGTTGAGAACATGCCTAAATATGTGTAGTGTAGGTAGATACTGGTAACGTCGACATGCGAAATGCTGCTTCGATTATAAGGTCCTTCCTAGTAACCTTAAGCTAATAGGCACAACTGAGGCCTGCGGCAAGTATGAGGACAAGGAACTTCATCACTCTGATCATATATTGAATATATAATTGCCTAAATAATAAGAAACGACATGCGCTTTTTTTCCGGCTTTTTTGTCGAAAAATATAGCTTTTTTTTACTCTCAGTCCCGCCGAAAACGGATTTTTTTTGCTCGGCAAAAGTTGGCAACACTGGTTATACGCGTTATACGCCGTTATACGCTCAGCTCTAAGTTTCTCTCTCTCTCTCTATCCCCCAAAGATTGTGTTTGTTTGAATACAGCGGTAGTTGGCAGGAAGTGCTCATAACTTGTGTATCGTTCATCCGATCTTTATCATTCCTTCAGCAAATTGATAAATAATTTTGATTACTAGATTTCTCCAGAAGGTATAAACAATCTATCATTAAAACTGTGGAAGATATGACGTTTTTTCCAAATTGCGGGGGCGGGAGGGAGCTTGGCGAAAATTGAAAATAAACTTAATATGCCTGCAGGTATAATGAGTTTTTGTTCCATACATGTCAAACCTCTATCTCAGACCATCTCTGAGATCTCTTCATTCATACGGATAGACGTACATGGCTAAATCGACTCGGGTGCTGATGCTGATCAAGAATACATATACTTTACAGGGTCGGAGATGCTTCCCTCTGGCTGTTACATACTTTTGCACAAACTTAATATACCTTTGGTACAGAGTATAAAAATAACGTACCCAAAGTTTTAAAGACCTGCGAATTGGAGTTCCGAAAAAGTTTGTTAATCACTTAGCCTTGGTTTTAATACTGTTGAAAAGGGTATTATTCAGTTCTATTCCAAACTCCGAAAAAGGAAGAAGGCTTAGAAGGCTTAGCTAGCTTGCATTACTTAAATAATTGTCCGAAATTTAATGACTAATGTTGATAACTTATCTATTTATATAAATTTAACAAAACTGAATGTGTAGCTTAGCTATACTTTTGCTGTTTTTGGAAAAGTTGATGAGACCATTAATGGAAAAAAACTGAGAGAATCACGTAGCCCGGAAGCACGGCGGATGCAATTTGTCTATTTCAATACTCACTTATATCCAAAGGTGTGCCAATTTTGCCCGACACATTCAGTAACTTGAAATCCATATTGATATTAAACGTTTTCCCATTAAGCAGTGACGCACCAAAGGAATAACTTGGACTGGAATTACTCAAACTATTTGCTGCCGCCGGTGGCAAGTGTTTGGTCTTATCCAGAGGTGGTCCCAATGTTGATGCCTTAATCTTCTCCAGCAAAGCGCCCTTAAGGGTTAGTATACTATAACTGGGCGTGGTGGCAGACACTTGAGCCGCATTCATGGCGGCAACATTGCAAAATTTGCTAATGCTCAAAATGCAGGTGATGAAAAGCAGATGAAAGGAGGAGGTGAAGCTGAAGCTAATCAACTGTTGCACCTTGCTCTGATAGTTGATGCTGCTGCTGAAGAAGAATGTGTTCAGGTTGACCTTGGGCAGGGCTGGTGATTTGTTGTCCTCCGTTGATGTTGATGTTGATATTTCTGTAGCGCTAGGCAATATTTCTTGTTGATCTTCGAGAGGCTGATTAGGCGGTAGACAGCAGGCTGTTGCCATTTTTGGCGGAACTTTTTTTGTGTATGGAATTTGTGGGTTGGACCGGGGGGGAGATTTGTTGACTGCAAAAGAGGTCAAGCACACTTTCGTTTAGAAATTTTTTCTAAAGTTTTCATTATTGAATAATAATAAGGCGACGTCAGCAAGAAATACATGAAAAAACAATTGCCAAAAATCAAAAAAGAGAGAGAATATTTGCCAGAAGAGCGTCGTGTGTGAGGAGCAACAACGCACGATAAACAGACGAAAAGGCCACGACTAAACTAAAAAAAGAAACATCATACGATGTTGCAGAAATTCGAAAAAAAGACGGCAACATAACGAAATAAAAATACATAAAAATTATGTGCACTAAGGGCGACGACTTGGTGGTCAAGCGGGTAGCAAGAGGTGGGGTCATTCAAGTTGAACGGGACACAAGGGTTAACCGTAAAATTCTGCTCTTCCTCACACACACACAGTCTTTTTGCTGTTTCTCTGTGTCTTTCTTCATGCTGTCATGCTGAATTTTGTTAGTTAGTTGGAAGTGAATTCCGTTCGATTTAGTTTAGCTTATCAAATGTTGTAATCGAGTGATAACACATTTATGGTAATTGGCTACTGTTTTGGTTCCCGCACTTTGACACAACTATTTCCATACATTTTTCAATTAACACTTTTCGTTGATTTTTCTGGAAACTTTTGCTTTTTATTTTTTTGTTTGACTTTTTTATTATTTTACCGAAACTTATTTCGCGCATACAAAAATCTTCTCAGGCGACTGCGTAACGCGCTCTATGGAGATGTGAACACGAACACGACTGTGCTTGGTGCACGACGATAAATGACTAAGGCGAAAATTTCAATGTTGAACCAATCGTGGTTCGTATCCAAAACGCAAAGACTTTTTTCATGGAGTTCGGGTTTTTTAGACGAACGATGAATTCACGATCGCCACGCGTACAAAACTGCTGACGAGCATTTACCTGAGAGCGGTGGAAAGTGGGGGGGGGGGGGGAGCTGTTACAGCAATTCAAATAGACGGTAGAGGAGGGGGAGCAGGTCAAGTGAGAGCCAGCTAGCGAGAGTTTGCTCTCTAGCCCCCAAAGGCGGTGGGCTCGTCAGCAAGAAACAGTTGCGATCAGTGGAAAGAGAAATACTGTGGCTGAGAGTGTGACATTGAAAATGTGCCACTTGGAGAGAGCGGCAGGTGGTTCGCTCTCTTAGCCTTTTCTCTTACATTCAAATGTGACACAGAAAATTTGGAGGTGTGACGTTTAATTGGTGTTGGTTGGTCAATTTATCAATTATTGTGATGGGCAATTTGTAAAATTATAAGGTTAAATACTTGGTTGGAGACCAAGGCTACATTTTATACCATTTTAATTGAATAGGTTCGCAGAGTATTCTAAAGATTTAGTTCGTCTCAGTGAATAACAGGTTTTGTAAATTTGATCTATTTTAATTATTGTCTTTCGATATTGGCGCGCAATAGTTCCTTTCATTATTTCAATTGATTACTGTTACAACACTCAGAGAAAAAATAGAGAATTTCACTCTTGAAGCAAGAGCATTCCTTCTTAAAAATACGGTAAGAGTGAAAATTCTTGATCCAAGATTAAAATTCTTGACCCAAGAGGGAGTTTTTGATCCCGACATTATTGATTTAAGAGTTTCAGTACTTGTTCCATGTATGAATAATTCTTGATTCAAGAGTTTCAGTACTTGATCCGAATAATTCTCAAAATAAAAAACTTAAAAAGAATATTTGGGGTGGGGACCCGACCGACGCACAGTGTAAGATTTTGCCAATCTAGGGGGACTTTTATCAAAAGTTGAACTATTTTTGAAGTCGAGGAACTTTAAGCAGCACTTTTAGAAATGTTCAACTGTTACGAAAACAGGCACAAAACAAAACAAAAAATTTTTTTTTGGAAGATAACGGTTTTTAATGCAATGCATTAGAAATGCATGCAAATTTGCACTGGGAAACGAGCATTAGTTGACAAAGTTTAGTCTTTTCAATTGCATCGCGTGATCAATGGTAGCAGCCAAAAGTTATTTTTTCCATTATCATTAGGCAATTTTTGATCGCACTTTCAAAAACAAAAATATTTTATTTGAACGAAAATTTTTTTTTTTTATTTCTTTGAAAAAAATGCCAAAAAGTAAGTGTATTTTTTCATATTTCCTTTTTTTGGTCTAAAAAAACTTACATTATTCTATCGTATACTATCCAACACAGAACATACATCATTCGCAGGCATTCATTCTGATTCAGAATCAAAAATAAAATCTTGCACCATATTTATGCCGCAAAGACCTTAAATTTAGAAATGAGTGAATGAAAGCCGTGCTGCATTTTTCGAGGTTTGGTCATAAGAACGATAAGAACCGCTAAGCCGAGACGCACTTGTAAAGCACGCAGTGATGGTGGATCACTCCAAATTGAAATAACACATGACTAAACTGTCTTTTGAGTTTCAAAACAGATTTGACAAATCTAGAAGAGATAAACCCAGATTTCTTACTCATAATGCAAGTTGGCTTCAGGTCACATTAAATGCCAAAGACTATCGCATTGATGTCATTGCTTCCATTTCAAGTGAAAGAGGGAGGACACAAAAAGCATTTTCTGAGTGTTGTCGTAAAACGCAACAAAGGAAAAGCCAAGATTTGTTGTCAACGATGGATGATGATCTAGCAGCTAGCAGCCGCAGAACAGGCTTTGCGGGCGGAAGGAAAAAGGGATTCAGCTAAATTGACTTATAAATTATCAAATGCTCCCGCGTCAACGGGGACTATAATTAAGAAAGCTAAATTATCTGCTAATGGCACTTCAAAACGCCTTTTAGCAGATCAAGCACTTGCCCTTATGATAAACAGTAAATTATCAATGCAGCAATACAATGCCTTGAGGCAGCATACAAAAAGTACAACAAATACTGATCTCATGCACAGGTTACTGATATCATCCGATCCATTTATAGCAAGTTGGCGAGCATCACCAAAAACTAGACACTTAGAGCTTCCAGAAGATGTGACCCAACTTTTATCACAAGATGGATACAGTGACGACAGCTGTGACTCGAATTTGGAATCGGACTAGCTTGGCAAAAAAATGTAGTAAAATTTTTCTTTGAAATTTGAATTGTTACCATTTAAAAAAAAAAATCTTAAAAATATAAACCAAAGTTTTTTTGTTTTTCTAATCAATTATCTTCAATATAAAACCTTATTTTCAGCTGTACAGCTTATAACATCGAAGTTACAGGTAAAAGCATATAACCAAAATCGGACATTTAAAAAAAAAAAACAAAAAATTGTCTCCAAAAGTTTGTCCAGATGACATTTGGACTTATCTATAGAAAATCTAGCCTTTTAGCGGAAAAAAGCTAAAAGGTTTTCCGGGCGAATGTCAAATGTAGTAACAGGGATGACCTGCCGAATGGACATCCATCTCTTATGGGGAAATACACAGAAAGAATGAGGTCATTTAGTTCATCCAGCGAATGACCTGAAGAATGTGCCAGTGGAACAAGGGCTTAAGAAACCTAAAATTTGGTCCCTTAGGGTACTCTCATAGAGGGAGCTGATATCTGAGCTTATTGATTTTATTCTGAAATTAAACAATGCAAAGCTTACAGCTCTAAAAAGCTCAGCATAGCAGTCAGCTCATTTTCTGTTTATAAAAAAAATCAGGCCACTAACGCAATAGTGTGTATTGTAAAGGTCGGGAATGTCGATATATTCTTACCTGTAGTTTGTAAATCGTTTAAGAAATAGGAAATTGTTCCTATTTGCATACTAAATTATTTGCATTTATTTGGTTGTCTCAAGCAACAGTTTGGAACTACACAGGAAAAAAAACACGAGCTCAAGAAAATTGATTTGATCTCGACCTTCGGATAGAAATTTCAAGTACGAGTCGCACTTGATTCTATTTGAAACAAGTACAAAAGGATTGGAACAATCCGAAAAGGTTAAATGATCTTGACTCGATATTGAAGTACTCAGTGGCGCAGAGCTCAACGTGTTCTGTCTAAAGCAGCGATGTCCATAATTTGAAAAGGCAGCCACGCGTGATTGGCAAGCCAAATTCTACCGGCGTCGCAGCCTACACACGTATAGAAAGAGAGAATACGTGTGTTCTATAAATAGCACGCTCGGCGGCTTGCTCTCTTACGATGCGCGTGTTCGGCTTTTTGTTTAACTTCAAGAGGCATTTTTTCGTGGCACTTGATTGTTGTGACGTCTACTTCGTGTTTCGCTGCTAGTCACACAAACGCAATGTTTGATTGTGTGAGCTTGGACACCACTGGTCTAAAGTATTCATTACTTCTGACGCAAAAGTAATGGACTGCAATCGCTAATTTTCGTTAGAGGAATAGTAATCAAAATCAAAAAGACTGCGAACATTTTGAACTTTTAATATTTACATATTGACTTTAACATTTTATATTGATTCAGCGTTAAATATGGAATTTGTAGATTTGAAAAAAAAATTTTATTTGTGTTAAATAAATTTTCAATAAATTTCTAAATAGGATATTATTATTTAGATGTATAAATTATAGATTACAATTTAAGTAATCTTTCCTGGAATATGTCATTTGTGAAATAGCGAAGTTTCTGTTCTGTTAGTTTTGTTTTTAAATAATTTGTATTATTTTTTCAGTAACATAACAAAAAACCATTTTTTTTGGCTCAACTAAATAGGTTTGACCACTAAAACTACTAAGCAGAAGTATATAAAGCAAAATTTCAAAGCACTGGGAAACTTAAATAATAAAGGACACTTTTTTAGCATTATTTAGTATTTGGTAGGCCCAACCTTGTTCTTAATTATTTCAAACATACGGTTTGGTAAGGAATCATAATATTTTTCAATTTTTAATTGCTTCAACTAGGGTCCCAGAGTCACTAAATTGTCTTCCTTCTTCGTATACTCTCCTGGACAAAAGTCCTCAAATGTTCTCGATAATGTAATTATCAGGGGAGTAAGGCGGCCACTCGAGAAATTTGACGTTTTGGTCTTTAATCCACTGTTTTACAAAACGAGCGGTTATGAATGGGAGCGTTGTCATATTGGTACGTCCATGGAATTTGACCATAAATTTTCGAAAAGTGGGGAAAAGCCTTTTAAAGCATAGTCTTGTACACATTTGCGTTCATCTTCGAGGAGACAAACGGCTCGCATGTTCCATAAAACGATATGGCTCCCCATACCATTACTCCAACTGCACAAGAGTGATGACGACTTGAAAAACATTCTTGCTTTCGCATATCGTGGAAATAGTAATTAAAGCCATCCGGTCCATTGAGGTTGAACTTTTTTTCGTCGGAGAAGACAACCGTCTTCCACTCCTTGTTCCACGTCATGTGTTCTTTGGGCAAATGGTTGTCGTGCTTACTTACGATCTTACACGAATCTCTTCAAGTGTTTGGCGCTTCGAATAATTCGTTTTACCGTGGCCACACTACCATTTACGCCGCATTCTTCCCTTATTTTACCAGCAGAAAGGTGGGAATTTTGGGCAGTTCGTAGGATAAGTCGCCTTTCGGTTGCTGTTGTTGCATATTTTTTTCCTCCATTCATTTTTTTTCCATAGTCTGCTTCATTACGGAGAAAATTACTCACAACGCTTTGACTTCGACCGATTCTCTTGGCTATTTCATAGTGTTTTAAGCCAGATTCAATGTAGCCTTTTATTTGACCTTTTTCAAAATCGGTTAAAGGTTTTCCGCGGCCCATTTTACAAAAAACTGATAGCAGTTGCTTTAAATTTAGAAATACAAAAGAATATAACTCTTTTCAATCACGCAGTCAATCAAAAAGTGAAGTCAAAAGTGTCCAACCTATTCAGTTGAGCCAAAATAAATGGAAATTTTTTGTTATGTTTTTGAAAAAATAATAAAAATTAAATAAAAACAAAACTAACAGAACAGAAACTTTGCTATTTCACAAATGACTGATTTCTTTATACAACAAACATTTATTTCGCTTAAATCGGAGTGCTTGTTACAGAGATACAACGATTCAAAACTAAAAAAAAAAGTCAAACCTATTCAGTTGAGCGGCACTGTATAACGGTGGGCTTCACCAACTTCTTTGTTTGTTATACCCTTGCAAAGGGTATTATAATTTTGCCCAGAAGTTTGCAACGCATAGAAATATTCATTTCCGACCCCATAAACTATATATATTCTTGATCAGGGCGATGAGCTGAGTCGATTGAGCTTTGTCTGTCCGTCTGTCTGTCTGTCCGTTTGTTTCTACGCAAACTAGTCTCTCAGTTTTAAAGCTATCGGGCTGAAATTTTGCACAGAGTCTTCTGTTCACTGCACGCTGCTAATATGTCGGAACCAACCGGATCTTATGACTATATCTTATAGCTGCCATAGGAACCATCGGTCGAAAAATGTGTCTTAGTGAGAAAAACTTTTTTGTTTTCAATGTTAAAGCCCTTAAACTCGGTCATTAATAATATTATATACCTTCAAGCAGATTTGCGAATTTTGGTCAAGATCGGATGACCATATCTTATAGCTGTCATAAGAACCATCGGTCGGAAAATGGGTCTTAGTAAGAAAAACTTTTTTGTTTTCCAGTAAATCGTTCTTAAAGTCGGTGATTCTTAATATTAAACGCTTTCAAACTAATTTGAAAAAGTTAATCGACATCGGGTGACTATATCTTATGGTTCCCATAGGACCGATCGGTCGGAAAATGAGTCTTAGTGAGAAAAATCTTTTCTGTTTTAAATTTTATCTTTCTTAAACTCAGCGATTGTTAATTTGATATGTTTTCAAAAAGATTCGCGAAATTTGGTCGAAATCAGATGTTTATCTGTCGGAAAATGGGTTTTAGTTAACAATTTTTTTAGATTTTTATGTAAGCGTTCTTAAACTCTGACATTTCAAAAACAGCATTTGCAAGGGTATAAAAACTTCGGCACAGACGAAGTTAGCTTGGCCTTCTCGATTTTACACTAAGAAATCCAAAATTTTGTCCTTTGGAATACTCTCATGGAGAGAGAGCTAAAACCTAAGCTAATTGCTCTTCGACCCGATTGCTCGTCTCCCAGATTGCTTCTCTGTGTCAGATAAACCTGTAATTTGCTCTGTTAATTGTTAGTTTATGTGACAGATAGCTCTATGTAGAAGATGTGAAATCGGCCCTTAGTCTTAAATTAAACAATGCTAAGCTCAGCCCAGCTGTCAGCTCAACTTTCTGCTTTTCAAAAAAAAAAAAATTAGGCCAATGAATTAATAGTATGAATTGTAATGATCGGAAAATGGCGGACCTTTGCATTGGTGGTAAATTCATACCTCAAGTTTGTGTATCGTTCAAGCAATTGGAAATTGTTTCTATTTGCATACTAAATTATTTGCATTTATTTGTGGTGGTCTCAAGCAACAGTTTGAACTAGTTGCAAATGCATAAAGCACCTGAAGCACATTTCCTATGCGTGAATAGGCGCAAGGGGTAAATGTTTGATAACCAAACGAATTATTTATTAATGCACAGATAAGTAGTTGGAAATATTTAGTAACCTGGTGGCTTTGTTAAGCTGGGGTAATAAAGGTGTAGAACCAGTTGGTTGTGGAACCAACTCCCACCAAACTTGAAGAGTATTAGTAGTATAGTGTAGTGTAGCATTAGTTCCTATCAACAAAATTAAATTATATAACTAATTTGAATAATAATAATTTTTAGTAATATTAAGCAAATGTTCGCTGATTCTTATGTTTTTCTGACTGGTGCAATAATCATTAGGTATGCACTTGTAGCACCAGGAATTTTTGCAAAGAAATCACTAAGTATTCGATTTGCGATGGGTACGCCACCATGGCTTCCACTCCGAACCGAACCGGTTCTTTGGGTTTCGCTTCAGGACCAAATTGCAGCCAAGTTTTGTATAACACTTGACTTTAAGTTTCATTATATACATATCAAGTGCTAGAATTTCGATAATAGTCGGCGTAGAATTTGAAATCTTATTGTTCAGTTATAAAAATTTAATGTCGTTGCGAACACTTGAAAATACATTGTAATAATTTTGGATTTATTTACAACGGCAGTTGCTACTAAAAATAAAGTTTTTTCCTTACTCAAGTCCAGCCAAAATTTTGAGAGAACTAATTATGGTAAGTTGGCAAACAGAGCAAGTAGCTATTTTTTTCATTAATTTTCCACCTCCAGGCCATTCAAGAGTTTCCCAAGATGACGTTTGTCAAATTTGCAAATGCCAAGTTGACCCAGAAATATGGAGCTGGCAAATACGAGCTGATTCCCGATCCAATGGACGATCATTATGAATCATTTCTGGTGGATTGTCATATAAGCACCACCCAGTCTGAAATTGACGAACTGACGGCATATCTGAAAATGCAGATGAAGAAATTCAAGGAGATAATTGTTTGGGACTATTTGTAAACTGGCCCAAAATTGAATCAAAAAACGCACTTCACACACTTCCACGTACTACACATAAGTATTTCTGAATTTATTTCAATTATCATTAAGTCGGAAACATATTTACACTTAACAAACAACAAAAAGTATTTAATACAATGATAAACGATTCTGTGTCAACTTTTGCTAATAGTTTATAATTATTTATATATATATGTAGGTAATTTTTATGGTAATATTAATTGTTTGGCACACTTACAGCTATATACAGTTTGGAACTATGTAAATTTATAATTAGCGTTTAGGTTTTAGTTTCTGTTTAGTTAATGATAGAACTCTGCGACATATGTTGTAGGTTGTTTGTTTTGTACAGCATCCTTCGAGGATGCGTTCTCCAGTGACCCGCTGTCCTTGCCGTGCTTAAAATGTTAAAATAATGTACACATATAGAGTTGCTCAGTCTTCAGGCGTGTCTACTGCGGGCTTTAGATTCCACCGAAACTTTAATACGACGATATGCCTATGACGGGTGAGTACTACAGGAGAAGTAGAAGGTGTGTGTGTGTGTGAATATAGTTATGTTTCGAGTTAAAAGTTCAGCTGTCCTACCTCCTCATCCATGACGCTGGTGTGATCATAGATACGTGCTGGCAGATTCTTGCGCAGACTGAAATGATCCTCAGTGGTGGTGGTCTTGCGATATATGGGATTCTCAAAGTTCATCGAATTGATGCGTCGCTTGCTGCAGTAGCGATAGCCAATGAGCAGGAGCTGTGTGTGGGCATAGAACTCGGTAGTATCGGAAGGGTATTCGTTTTCCCACAACACTTACCACCGATAGGACAACTGCAACAAAACTGAGACTGGCTATTACGACCAGCGCTATAACTCCAGAATCCGGCTGCGGACTAGCTCCGGTTGCGGGTTGTTCAATCTGTGTCTGATTTTTCACTGGACGACGCTCGGCAACTGTTGAGGAAAAAACACAAAAGCGACAAGAGGATGTTAGATTAAATGTTAACTATAAAACAAAAAGCAAGACAAATAAATTACAACAAAATGCAACAGAGAGTACAGACACATCGATTAATTTATGTACACATAATTTGAGCTTGGCTGGCCTTAGTTTAATATTTGAACTCCAGTTAAGTTTCGAACAAATGATCGAAAAGATTATCGATAGGCAAACAGCTGATTCAAACACTTGACGTTTTGATTTTGCTTATAGTTCTTGCAAATTGATAATGAGTAATCGAGCTTTTTACATTCATAGAAATGAAATTTGAAGAGTCGAAGAAGGAATAATGCATAAGATTACAAGATGAGTCCTAATTGATTTCCCACAAAAACCAGATGACCTCGATCCAGCTAAAACAGCAGAAGCCCGACCTTAATATACTCTGTACCTGCGAGAGTGAGAAAGCAGCGCTACTGCATCGAAGTTTCTTTAGCTCATAACCTGACTATCAGCTGTCAAAACTGTGGGAGATATGAGATTTTTTCAAATTGCTGGCGAAGCAGGGGGCGTGTTCAAAATGGAAAATAAACTTCATCTGCCAACAAGTATAAGGAGTTTATATCCCATGCATTTCGAATCTCTGGATGTTACCATCTCTAAGATCTGTGCGGACAGACTGAGATAGCAATGTCGACTTTGTGTTGAGTTGACGTGCAGGCAAATGATTTCGAAAATGTATAATGAAATACGTTTCGGACTCTATCGTAAAAATATTAAGAAATTACGCTAATGTAATTATAACCTTATATATCTGGCCCTGATGTCAGTCTCTTTGCATTTGTACAAGGTTGGGCTCCTTTAAATCATAGATCGTAAATATCACTCAAGCCCATTTTCAGTTCGCTCTGTTCACATCACTGAGAACTGAGGAAGAACAAAAAAAAACGGGCTCGGGCTTTCCTTAACCGAATGTGTGCTGCAATCGCGCTCACTGTTAAGTGGCTGTGGTTGAACAGCGTTATACTCCATATACACCGCTCATAAACTCCCACCAAACTTGAAGAGTATTAGTTGTCACGCAATTTAGGGTCAAATTACATTCCTATCTACCAAATTAAATTGTATAACTAATTTTAATAATAATAATAGTATGTAATACTAAGTAATTGTTCGCTGATTCTTAAATTTATGTGACTGCTGCAATAATCATTAATTATACACTTGTGATCGGGCTGCCTGCAACCGAATAACAGGCCCAGGTCAGTAAATCGGTCATAAACTGTGTGTTTTTCAAAGACCGAAATGCTAAATATTCTGTTCAAAAAGTTGCGTGCGCTAGAACTAAGCATAAGCCAAGAGAGAGTCAGTGTGAGAGAGAAACGAGAGAGCGCAAATAGTTTATCGCATACATCAGGCATGCCCAAAAGCTGCATCCCAGCGGACCAACAAACGAGCAATTTGCGAGACTATCGCAAAATGCTCACAAACGAGCTTGCATGTAAGCAAAGAACGGGAGGGAAATTTATTTATCGCAAAGCACTCACATTCGGGTGGCCGACGGCAGCAGACTAACAGCTGGCTCGTGTCTTTTTTTTTGCAAAAAAGAAAAAAAAACCCCGAAGAGAGAGAGAGAGAGAGTAAGTAAGTAACTGATGTGTTGATTTTGTCTTATGAAGTGCAGACAAAGTGAACTAACTTTTGATTTCTTTTTTTCTCGATCGCACGCTTATTGAACATTCACCAAGTCCGTTCGATCGTTCATACTTATGGAAGTACGTCGAGCGGCTGAATTTGGATCTTTATCGCATCTTTCATCATCGCCGATGTTCAGGCAAACGGATCCGCATACCTAATCGACCACAAGCAACCTGCTTCAACTCGAGACGCTTTTTGTTGGGCAATTGATGCCAGCCTGAGTCTACCTACAAGTTCACGACCTCCAACCAAAGTCCACAACGAGTGGCAAGCGAAAGTCCTTAACGAAAGGCAAACGAAAGTCACTACTCGGGGTACATTACCCAATACAATTGACTAAGCAACCTCAACCCTGCTTGGGCGAACTTGCTTTTCGACCACCACTCAAAGCAACGGCCTCAACGCTAGGTTACCATCGACATAACTACGCAAATCTGTTCTCGGTGCACATGCTCAGTACTACGGATTCACCAGTTTCTATACTCAATGGAAACAATACATCGACTCAACTACGATACAATCATCACAGCGAGAACTATACGCAAGCTTTCCTACACTTTGGCACTTGTCCAAATCCTGTAGATGCTCACTAGACTGGCCCTTAAAAATATATTTTAAAGCGCCGGGCAGAAATGGTTTCTTCATGGGCCCAAATGAAACCATACAAAATTTGGGGCCGATCGGATAATGTTTGATGGACCTTAAGTTTCATTAAGTAAAATGTAGGGAAAAAAGGGGATTAAGATCGGGTTTTGGCTCATAAAACATTATACACTTGTTTTGTTTACCATATTTTGGTTGCTTTTTATTCAAATATATCTAGACAGTAGATTTGAAAAGAAAAGTGACCAATTCATGGTTAAAAGAACAAACAAAAAATTATAAACCAGCACGTTTTGGTTTTTCTTTTTAAATTTCTATTACCGTAGTGCAATTTGCTTTACTATTGGAATCGATTAAGCTTTGTTATCGATTGTACCCTTGTAAAAATTAATTTGCTTTTGTGTACGTTTTCTTCACAAAAATTATAATACAATGTCATTGTCGCATCCTCGACATCAGCAAGGAATTGTTGGATTGCCACTCGAAATGTAGGAGTCCGTGCTCACAGTTGATATGGTCGGCCGCATAACCCATCAAATATTGGGTGCCAAATTGCCGCCAAATCGGCAAGTCTTACAACTTTTTTTTTACACCATGCGAATTGATGGATGATTTGGGTATATTATTTGAACCCAACCTTGAGCTTTAACAGTCACATATCTGTGATCTGCAACAAGGCTAAAAGAGTCCTTGGATTTATCAAAAGATGGTCCAAAGAATGATCCCTACACCACTAAACTCCTTATACCTCACTGGTGCGACCAAATCTGGAATATTGCCTCTGGTCTCCGCATTACCTGACTTACCAGGATCATATAGAACCAGTTCAGAAGCAGTTTCTGCTCTAGTAAAGAACTGCTCTCTAGTAAAGAACTCCTTAACGTCATTCCTCAACTAAAACATTTATTCCACGGCTAGTTCGCACTCTGACCACTTATGATGTCAACGTGTGATGTGAAAATATCGAACGCAGAAGACTTACTGTTTAGTTCAATAAGCGACTTTGTTTCGTACGGATCATAGGATTTTTTTATTCGTTTGGCTTGCCAAGCGATTTTTTAAGACTTGATCCCTCAACTTGAAGATATAACGATGATGAACGACGTGCCGTTTTTCGAGTCCTCAATCTGATTAAAATAGTCCTAAATGCGTACGTTTTCGGATCATAAATGATACTTTTGTCGGGGGAAAATGGTATCTTTGCAGCGACTCTTCATAAATAGTCCTCTATTCTGATCAGTTTCAACGCATTCTGGAGTCATTTTCGAGTCTTTTTTCAGTCGTTTTTAAATGAATCACATTATGAGCAAGTGCATGAGTCATTTCCGAGTCTTCCTTAAGTCGCACATGCAATAAGTCTCTGTTTGAACATCAAAAGAGCACGAAAAAGAATCATCAAGGTGTTTCTTATTGAAATTATCCTTGAAATGCTAGGTGGGTGCTAGGTGGGTAGGTTAAGAACTCAAAGTATACAGTTATATAAGAAGTAATCTAAAAAGCTTTTTGTTATATTTTTAATTACATTTTTAGAAAAAATATGTGAAAAAAACCAACAAATTCAGTTATATCATTTTATTCGTGATGTGTTGATTTTGTCTTATGAAGTGCAGCCAAAGTGAACTTATTTTTGATTTCTTTTTTTTTCCTTTGGATTGCCAAAAAATTGTGCCAGGTGGAGTAAGTGCTACTATTTATAATTGATTGTTCACAAATTAAAATTGATATTTATATTATCTGCAGATAGATTCAAGCAAAAGTGTCAAAAATTTGTTGAGTATGCGCAGATGAAAATGGCAAGACTACAGAAATCTGACTCAAAATATAAATATAAATTAAAAGTTTTGATATATTTAGTTAGTTATAGTTATTTTATGGCCAAAGAAGTGACTTATATCTATGATTTTCAAAATGTCAAAGTACTTATGCAAACTGCCAAAGAAGACCATTAAAATTTAATTTTTCATATGGGACAAGTGCTCGCCTCACAAGAGCTCGCCTCAGAGCTCGTAGTCCATGAGGACGAAGACACCACATTGGTGTTCGGAGGCGGTGGGAGCAGTCCTGGCTCCCCACCAGATAGCGCGAGGAAGAATATTAAATATACTATCCTTTTAGAATTCCTATCCAGAGATTGCTTCGCGATAGCGACCACCGAGGCGAAGCAGGGAAAGACCACGGTCATAGCCTATGCCTACTTCGCTGGAGACCGAAAATGTCCCCCACAAGAGGTGTCGGCCCTGGCAGAACATTGCAGGAGCAAACGCCCACCATGTCGCATGGGGAAGCTCCGATGTGAACGTTCGAGGTGAATGCTTACTAGAATTCGTCTCCAGGCTTGATCTGGATATATGTAATGTTGCATCCGTCCCAACATTTGTAACTAGAGTAAGGGAGGAGGTCCTTGACCTCACTTTCTGCAACAGGTCGCTAAAACCCTCTATAAAGGACTGGCAGGTCTCATTAGAGGAATCTATGTCCGACCACAAAATGATCCAATTCAGATTGGAATCTAGCATACAGCAAAGTATCCCTAATAGGAACCCCCGAAAAACCAATTGGGGAGGAGGAATCATTATAAACTTCACGTTTTTAAGACCTGTACTCAGATGAGATGGTCATTTTTATTCTCCACTTTTTATACCCTTGCAAAAGATATATTACAATTGTTCAGATGTTGGTATTGCACATAAGGAAGCATCTCCAACCACATAAAGTGTACATATTCTTGATCAGCATGACGAGCTGAGTTGATTTAGCCATGTCCGTCTGTCTGTTCGAATGTCCGTCTGTTTCTATGCTATCTCCTCCGTCAGTTTTAAAGCTATCCAAACTATGCACAAAGTCTTTAGCTACAAATACGTTCCACATTTGTCGGAACACTCGTATTTATATGTTTTCTATACATATTCATAATTCCACCAATCTTAATGAAAATCGGACAACTATATTGTAAATCTGTCAAAGAAAAGATAAGTCTGAAAAAGTCTTATTAAGAAAAACTTTTTGTTTTCTATGCTATCATTCCCAAATTTGTTATTTTTCGATTTTAAAAGCTTCTCTACAATACTGCGAAGTTTGATCCAAATCGGATGACTATAGCATATAGCTGCCATAAGATCGGTCGAAAAAGTTGTTCCAGTGAGAAAAACTATTTTGTTTTCTATGGTAGCTTCTTTATACTTTCCAGTTTTTAATATACTGAGTTTCAACCCAATTTTGGCGAGTTTCATCAAAATCGGATGTATATATGATATAGCTGCCATATAACAAGCTGCAAGGATCGAGTAGAAGTTAGTTTTCCTATATTTTATACATATATAGGCTTTAAAGACCTGTTTTTGAATTTATTCAAAGTTTTTCATTAAGCTGGCTCAAGGTCAATGGTTAATTATAATTCAACACAATTCAACAGAGATAACTCACAACATTTTGGAATAGCAATGGTATGTCTGGACAGCGCTGTTACGGAATTGACTCCAATTCACTCATTAGCAGACTTGTTCCTACATTTTTTTTGGAATAGAAACAGTTTTGAACTGCTTTGAAAGCTTTTGAACAGCAGTAATTAAAAAGGTCTGCGCAGTCAGAAATTTGGTTCGACCAACCATTGAAAACATGATATGATTCCATTTCTATTTTAAGATTTGCTTCATGGTTTCGTTCAAGAAACACAAAAAACTTAAACCGGACCAGTTCTAGACCGGTTTGCTGCGTTGTTGCTAATATCGTAAGCTATATCCAAAGACCATATAGGGCATAGATAGGACATAAGGGACTATTACGCTGCTTCGTGCTTATGCTAAAGCGGAAACTCTTACTCCAGCCTCAAACAAGTAAGAAAGTCGGTAAAACCCGACTGTTATATACTCTCTACCTGTAGTAGCAACTGAATGAAGCGCTGCTGAACAAGATATGTTGCCACTACTTGCATTGAACAGTTTCAAAACTGACCAATAGATGACGCCACGACTAACAGGGCTGTGGCAGCCCTGGCCACCTCTGCTCACACTATTCATTGTGCCCCATCCCTAACGCAGTAGCAGAACGACAACCCACGTGCCATCTCTGACGCGCAGATTCTGGCTGGCTTCGGCTACGCGCGGTTTCGCCTCTATTCAACTCAACAATAATTGTTAGTTTAAGTGATATTGAATAAAGGTAGTTACCTATCACACCTCGTAACCAAACGGCGGTAGAAGTGACTTTCTTTTGGTCATAACGTGAGCATAGTTCATCCGATCTTCATACTTACAATCTACCTATACAATCAAAATTTGCAGTTTACAGTCCAAACAGTATCTGTGGTATGGCTCCGAACCTCTTTCAAACTGACTTGAGACGGGATTGAACTACTGTTTGATAGCTCACCGCTGTTCAGATGTATATCGGAATGCTTTGAGATAAGTTTTTTTAAGCTTATCAAAGTATCGGTAGTCGATAATTAAAAATAAATTAACGCTTTTTCAAACTTGAAAAATTGAATATCGACGCGCTAGAATGGCCGTTTCGCCCACTGTGCGATATAGTGAAATGGATCTTCGAAAAAGAGTTGAACAGAAAGTCATGTCGAATTATTTCAATAGATTGCGAGGTCTCAACTTTGAATGAGTGATGGTACCTTAGGGCTGAACATCAAAGTATCGTCTAAAATTGTTAAGTCTAAACCAGAGCGCATGAAAAATAAATTTAAAATTTTTGATATAATTAACTATATAACTTTGACTGGAGGCAGAGGACAATCAAATCAAGTGAATGATTTATAAAAACCGCATCAGAAAAAGATGGTGCTGTGAAATTGGAAAGTTATCGTTCCCTCTAAGCTGCTGTCACAGCATTTAAACATCAACCTGTCTCTCATCAGCTTACAGAACTTGGTAAACAAAATCAAACAGAAAGAAACAAGCGCATTGAGGGGTAGAAATTTCAGTTAGAATTATAACAAGGTTGCGAAATCTCAGTTACGTGATGGTGGCTTCAAAAAAGTTTTCAAACAGTTTCTTAGTTTCCCTTCCAATTTGCATATCGCACCATTCTTTGTTCGCTGCATTTCTTGATTTTTTCTTTTAGCTTCTTTTTTTTAGCATCTCATGCCACATTAACGTCTCTGCACTTATTTTCCGTAAGATTTAGGACTCTGCTCAGCGAATTAATCATAAACTTTATACTGTCCCAATGCACTCAGCCAACTGGCAACCCTTTTCCTGCATCTTCATTGCCACAACATTTGCTTTGTCATGATCCACATTAATCATCATCAAAGCCAACCACATGCTTGACAGTTTCATAAACGCCATCCGAGTGCTCGTCCACTGCCACTTGTGCATTTTGGCGGCAACCGCAAGTAGGCAGCAAATGGGCCACTGTTGCAATTGATACTTTTGCCCACCTCCCGCACACAGCCACCATCTTACCGCAAAGTATGGGGTTAATATCGGCTGCCTGACAGCCCAGGGGCTGAGTTGGCGTTTAAAGTGAAATTTGAGAGATATTGCTGATAACTTTTACCGTTTGACTTGATTTAAGCGCAGCAGCCAAAGCAACCCCATTAAATGTGTGGCATTAACGATGTCATTACGCATCGGACTCCCCCTCCAAACTGCCAACCATTTCGTTTATCATTTCCATTCCGAATCTCATCCCTTCGCCGCATAAAAGTTTAGCCATCAAAGGCGCGAGCGCGTTTAAGTGTTTATTTGCGCCTAAATGCGCACTTTGAACGATTTGATTGAAAATTCTTTGAGTCAGAGAGTCCTCCAAATGACTGTGTGAATGGCAAGGGATTCGGCTGATGCTCCCCCCATTCGTTGTCGTATATTGCACAGTTTTTCTTTGCTTTCACTTTGCGCTTTTATCGCTGTGATTTTTGTTCTCTTTTATACATAGATATTAAATAGAAGGGGAATTGGCTGGGGGGGTGCTGTTAAAGCATATTTTGGTTTGGGCTTTAGAGCAGTGACAAATGTTTTATTTCAAGATTAGAAGGCAGTTAGATTTAGAGCTTCAAAGAGCTGCAGAATTGAGCCTTTTTTATGTCTATGTTTTACAGCACTTTTTAAAATAGAAAATAATAAAGGAGCAAAATAAATTGAGCAAGAAGCTCCATTGAAGTAGAAGAATTGAGAAAAAACAAAGTAGGGAAAACGAAAAGAAAACAGAAAGGAGAATAATAAATTAAAATAAATAAACGAATGAAGCAAGCGCGAAATAAAAGTACAACAAAATTGTTAACCAACGAGTTAGAAGCCAATCAATCGGAAAATATATTAAAAGACGAAGTTTAAAGAAAGAATATAGAAAAATTTAGTTTTTAACTAGTTCAATCCCGTCTCAAGTTAGTTTAAAAGAGGTCCGGAGCCATACCTCAGATACAGTTTTTGTTAATTTTGCTGTGAAATATAAAGCTCTCGTTGTTTTACAAAAAAGCTTGGTTACTTATTTATATAAAGGTATGTATTAAGAAAAATATCAATGTAAGTGACCCGTCCATATATGTATTACTCACTATTAAGACGTAGTGAAAGTAACGCGTATTAACAACCTGAACTTAGTAGCCTATACCTGTCTTTCGTGGAGCAAAACTAAAAAGGTCCACAAATGTCCAAGTCGACTTTAACTTTTTTTGTCAGTGTGAGTCCTTGTTGTTTGAAAATTTCCAAGATCACCTGCTAATATGTGCTACCCTTGCACTTGTTGGACTTTTGAGGCGCCATGTCGGCATCAAAACAGACGCTTTTTTAGTTTGGCTCAACGAAGTTATCCCCACAAAGAAGTTTTTGGCTTTGGAAAACTATCTTTTGATACAGTTTTATATAACAAAACCTGAAGTAAGCAGGACCGTATTAGAATCTGAAAAAAAATTGCGAGATTTTAGCAATGGGCTTGTTCAAAACGCCGATATTTTGCCAAGCTGTGATGTATTGCGATCATTGAATATCAATTCGGTGTTTATCCATAGAATTTCTTTATTAAGGCCTATTTCCAGAACAAATAAAAATGTATGTCTCGAAATTGCAAGTTTTTTATGTTAGGGGGGGTCATACAGATTTTTCAGCCGCTTGAATTCAAAATGTTTTATCAATTTAAAGTTCAAACAATTTTAAAACCACCACACAGCTTTCAAAGTCATATGATGTACTACCACAAGTGTGCGCGAATTCGTGATCCTTGGCATAGAAAGTCTTGACCCACTTCAAATTAAAAAATTTGAAAAACTAATGAAAAAGAGTGCTAATTGATAATATATTGATTATTTTTGGTACTTTTTTGTTGCGCCTCGCTTTTGCTTTCAATTTGTTCGATATTGGCCGAAAAAATGTGCTGCAAGTTATTTATTTTTAATTTAGTTCAGCAAATCGGCTGTGCTTGCAATCCACACAAGCTATCGATGTGGCAACGCTATGATTATTAAGTTTCTCTTGTGGAAATCAGCAAAATAAATGAGACTAAATAAATGGCTCATCAGCTGTTCAAAGGTGTTTTTATACTCTGTACCGAAGGTACATAGAGTATATTAAGTTTGTGCAAAAGTATGTAACAGGGAGAAGGAATCGTTTCCGACCCTATAAAGTATATATATTCTTGATCAGCATCAACAGCCGATTCGATATAGCCATGTCCGTCTGTCTGTCTGTCCGTCTGTCCGTCCGTCCGTCCGTATGAACGAAGAAATCTCAGAGATGGTAAGAGATAGAGGTTTGACATGTATGGGGCATATATTTGTTATACTTGCAGGCAGATCAAGTTTATTTTCAATTTTTGC
Organism: Lordiphosa magnipectinata; assembly: GCA_037044535.1. Lineage (NCBI taxonomy): Eukaryota > Metazoa > Arthropoda > Insecta > Diptera > Drosophilidae > Lordiphosa > Lordiphosa magnipectinata. The sequence continues at coordinate 160,638 of JBAMBO010004084.1, forward strand.
CTACAGTTTTGAAGATAGATCGTTCGTACCTTCTAGAGATACCTTGTAAATTAATTATTTATCGATTTGCTGAAGGAATGATAAAGATCGGATGAACCATACTCAAGTTATGAGCAAAAACGGCCAGTAAACACCCCCCACCCATCACCACAGCATTCTATTGAGCGGCAATCTTAGTGAGAGAGAGAGAGAGTGAAACTTAGAGATGAGCGCGTATATCTCGTGAGCAAATGCGAGCTGCGACGTTAAGGGTACAGAGTATGTTATAGTCGGGCTTGACCGACTTTCTTTCTTGTTTTTATATGAAGTTCAACATAAAAATTTATTTTCGTGCGTTCTGGAAATAGGCCTTTAGTACCTTATTTTCTTCGAAAAAGTGCGATTCTTAATAAGATAGAAAAATCATATTGTTCTATTCTATTTATATTTTTTAATATTTTTTCTAGATGTTTAAAAAAGAAGTTTCGAGCGGTTTAAATGAAAAAAAGTATTTTTTTTTTTAAATTTTTGCTGTTTGTATTCAAAATACTTTACCGATTAAAAAACAATGTGTTTCGCGATTATTGGAAATTCAATAACCTTTCGATTCATACATTGCTTGACTCCATCTAACTTTTCTGACTCGAGATTTGGCTCAAAATGTAAGTGTACCTACCGAAAAATTTTTAAGAAGACTCAAACTAAATTAAAAAAATTTAAAAAAAATGTTATTACAATTTTTTTTATTTTTATTTCTTTTATTCCAACTTTAAAAAAGATGAGCAATCTTTTTGAAATTAAAAATAAAAATTTTTTGTTAATAAATTTAATAAATAAAAAAAGGTTATTAAATATTTTTTTAAATTTTTTATATTGATTTCAGATTGCGATTATCTCATTTAAGATATTAATTTCGTTTCGCTAAATTGGTCATTTCGCCCACTGTGTATCGTAGCAAAAACTACTCAATTGATAACATAAGGCAACAAAATTAGACTTTTTCCAGTATATTGAAGAGTTGGTTGTGATTCTAGATGATTTTCGTGTGCTGAACACGAATCTGTTTTCAGAAATGGTCCATCACGTCGGGGCTCTTAGTAATTCGAGCTTAAAGGTGCTAAATGTGCCTGTTTTGACTCTTTTCAGACACGTTTTGTGGGGAACCTATAAATTTGTTTTGACTTTTTTTTTGATATTTTCGTAAAATTAATATTTCTTAACTTTAAAATAAGCTATCCCAAACATTTCTACGATTTTTTTTAATGAAGATATACCATTTTAGTAATTGTATCCGTTTTCTCAAAAACTCGATTATATTGTTGGTGTCTCAAAGTATGCAATGGGTGTTGTTGTTAATTTTCATTGAAATTCTGTAAGAATTACTAGCCTTTTGGACTGTTTTTGTAAGGCATAGCTTTTGGCTGTACGCAATTTGGGTATGCTATTATATGTATTCATCATATACCTTCGCTAAAAAAAAATCGTACATTTCTTTGGATTAGTTTATTTTAAAGATGGGAAATAGTTACTTACAATAAAAAAAAAGTCAAAACAATAATATTTTTAATTTAATTTAGTAATTTTAGGTTGCCCACAAAACGCGTCTGAAAAGAGTCAAAACTGGCTCTTTTTGCAACTTTAAGCTTAAATTACTAAAAATCTCGACGAGACCATTTCTAAAAACAGATTCGTGTTTAGCACACAAAAATCATCTAGAATCACCACCAGACCTTCAATATACTGGAACTTGTTGCCTAGTGTAATGTTCGGAAATTTTGTGTAGAAATAAACCATTAACTTAGTCATTTTTTGAGTGTGCTAATGAGAAAGAAAAAATCGGAACCTTGTAGCCTTTACAAACTATTACCAACGACATGCCCACCCCATTATTTTGGCACTAAAAAATATATCTGAATATTTGATAGAGAAATAATCGGGTGTGTTCCAGAAATCTCTAGAGAAAACTAGGAAAACTTTGTAAGTGAAATGATAAGAATACTAGATCATAGGTCGGTAAAACCGTACGCATTAAATCTACTTGGCCTTGAGCAGTCGGTTTTAAATCGCCAAACTTTTGTCATTTAATATAGTAGCCGGGCATATTTGTGCCACTTCACAAACAAGGGCAAGAAGTTTTAATTGAATATGCGAGCGTTTATAACAAAATCTCTAGAGATTTCTGGAACACATCCGTATATACTTATATATTATAGATAAAGTTTGCATCTGGCAGGCTCAAGGTCAATGGTTGATTATAATTCAATATAATGAACACAAATCAACAGATGTTAATTACAACATTTTGGAATTTTCAACTGAGGCTTTACAGAAAGCAAGGTTCTTGAAAACGAGATTTTCAATCTAGATTTTAGATTGATTTTTTTTTTCTCAGTGTAGGTATATTGCAACCACTTCACTTGTTTTCTTTCTTCTCTTGCTCTCCTAAGCCTCTTGCCAAATCGAATTCGCGTTGTCTTCAGGGAAGATTTTGTTTTTGGTGACGAATGATAACGTGTGCCTCAGAGAGCCACGAGCACATGATTGATTTACGAGTGATTCAGCTGAAGGTTGGGTTCAAAAATAACAATAATTTCAACCCAGCATCCTTGATTTAAGGGGGAACACACACACACACAATGGAACTATAAGCACACATATGACACACACAAAACGATCACATTGTAGGCCTACCAAAAACTCCATGCGTCAGTGGCATTTTAGTGCTAAGTCTGTGCTCATCATTCATTTCCAAACCAACTCCGGCCTGTCTATCATGATGATAGTTTGGCCGAGGTCTTGAGGGTTTTGTGTTTGGTCTGGTTTTGCGGGCACGCGGAGGTTTAGTCACCACCGTGTAAAGGGCTAAAGCATGCATGCTGTTAGTAAGAAGGAAGAGGAATACCATGCAGTTAAGTCACCGCTATACTTACGATCTTCCACACACATGAGGCCATCGGCCATTAACTTAAGTCCGGTGGGACAGGCGCAGGAGATGCGTGGACTATGCTCATTGATACGCGGAGCGGGCAGGCAGAGATGAGAACAATGACCATTCACGGACTGACAATGATTGATGCCATCGGGTTGACGGTAGGGATGATAGACATGTATGACCATAGGATGCTGAAGCTAAAGAAAGGGCAAGATTAGTAACAGATCCTGCCACTTTACACACCACTCGGCAGCGTCTTACCATGTGCACTGCGGTAATGGGTTCCACACCCTCACCCGTGAATTTGTTGGCCTTGAACACGGTCTGCTTATCCCAGTCGGTCCAGTAAATGTAATCCTCAAAGGTGGTAATCGAGAACGGATGCCGCAGATACTCCGTGGAGTACAAAATCTGACGACGCTGTGAGCCATCATAGTTGGCACTTGAGATAATATTCAGCTTGCCATCCACCCAGTAGATGCGCTTGAGCACCAGATCCAAAGTAATGCCATTTGGCCACTTGACATCATAGTTGATAATGGTGGTGCGATGCGAGCCATCCATGCCAGCACGTTCAATACGCGGTGAGGCACCCCAGTCCGACCAGTACATCCAACCCTCAATGGGATCCAAGGCAATGGAGCGTGGTATATCCAAGGCATCTTGGATCAAAACCTTGCCCATATTTCCATCGAAATTGGTCAGCTCAATGGTGCATTTGTGTGTATCCGTGTAGTACACATGATTGTAGATCCAATCCACTGCCAGACCGTCTGAGGTTACCGACGACTGCTTCAGCACCACCGTCTTCTCCTGTCCCTCATCAATGGGTGCCTTATAAATACTCTGTGTGGTCACATCACTCCAGAAGATCATGCCCGTGCGAAAGACAAAGTCCAAAGCGGTCGCCGACTTGGTATTATTAACTATGGAGGTCATTTCCATATGATCCAGAGCAATTTTACGTATATCATGACGGCGAGCCAGCAGCAACGAGGCATGACCCTCGCTGGCCTTGCAACGCGTATGATTCCTTGGATCTCGCATGTAACCCGCCTCGCATTCGCACTTAAAGCCGCCGATTTCATTAATGCAAATCTGTGAACAAACTCCCGGATTCTCACATTCATTGATGTCTATGCAAGTGCGTTTATCTGTGGACAGCTTATAACCCTCATGACACTCACAGCGATGACCCACAGCCAAGTCCACACAATGATGCATACAGCCGCCATTCTTGGAGGAACATTCATTTACGCCACACTTGCCGGCCGGTTCATCCTCCCCATCGGGGCAGTCTTTGCGCTTGTCGCACACTTTACTCAAGGCAATGCACTGACCTCCACCACAATCAAACTGACTGGTGGCATTACAACTCTTGGGCTGTGCCTTCAAACGACAATCCTTCTCATCACTGCCATCCGTGCAGTCCTTATCCCCATTGCAAGTCAAGTGTCCGGCAATGCAAGTGCGGTCGCCGCATTGAAACTGATCGGATCGGCAGGTAACATTCTTGCAGTTGGCGCTATGCTCATCATCGCCATCCGGACAGTCACGGTCGCCATCACAGAGCCAACTGTGATGCAGACAGGTGATGCGATCTTTGCACTGGTATTCATGGGGCAGGCAAGGTGTCATTGTTTTGGTCACATTCGTGCAGGACTAAAGGGAGAGAGAAAGTGGAAGTTAGCAAAAGTTTGGCGCTCGCTTGTTAGAAGTTTGTGTGCGAAAAGTTTTCATTGCATACTTTTAGTTGTTCACCCCCAACCCCCAACTATCAGCCCCAAACGAGTCATGCAAAAATGCAATTTTATGCGTGCCATGCGTCGACAACAAAAGCTGCTCCGCCCTGCTCTGAGTTATGCCCCAACTAGGTCGTAATTTATGCCAAGTCTTAACCGCAAAAAAAAAAGACGACAAAACGTAAACGAAAACGAAAAACTCTCTATTCAGTTGGGAGCTGGCGAAGCAAACTTAAATTTATGTTCGTATATAATTCACTCACCCGCTCATCGGAGGCATCCGCACAGTCCGGATCGCCATCGCACACCCAGCGCTTGGCAATGCAGGCGCCATTGCTGCATGTATGCTCCGCAATTTCATCGCAAGGTACAACGGGACAATCCACCTCATCGGAGCCATCGCCACAGTCGTTGTCATGATCGCAGACCCAACGTTTCTGTATGCATCGTCCATTACCGCAGGTGTACTCATCCGAGCGACAGGTTTGGTCTGTGGAAAGTTGAATGGTTGAGTTGAGGCAAATGAAATACAACAGGATGAAAGCCAAATGAAGGAAATGATGGATAATGAACTTAAAAACACTCCCAAAAAGGTTCCTTACTGCAGTTGTGCTCATCAGAGCCATCGCTACAATCATTGCTCTGATCACACATCCAGGCCAGTGGCACACATTCCCCCTGTCCGCTCTTGCAGCCGTATTCCTCCGGCGAACAGGTGCGTGCCTCTGGGTAGCAGCACAAAAGAGAAAAAAGAAATCGATTTAGCTCCACATCGCACAACAGCAGCACAATATGTCTCAATTTCAATGCATTACGCATACGCAGCGTATGACAACAATAAATTCATTTACTTTTAGCTGGAAATAAGCCAAAAAACAAACATTCCTCCCCACCAAAAACGGAGACAAGTCAAGTTGAGTACACCGAACTGTGTGCGTGTCCTTGGTATGTGCTGAGTAACTGAGAACAGTGCTATGCACTTGAATAGGGACAGGGTGTTTGTTTTCTTATGCCCAAAGTGCCTTGGGGTGTAAAGAAATTAAATTTCATTTTCAAGTTCATCTACCATCATAGCCAAATCTATTTTTATTTTGTTAGTAAGAGAAAATGACAAATGGGGAAATAGCTGGTGAATGTGACCGGTTGCATAAAAGGGAGGTTAGGCAGATCTATAAAATTTTACAGAGTGTTCGTTCCGGGGGTTCGAATTCGTTGTAAAGTCTCAGCTTCGGTTAGAGGACCGCTTCCTGGAACCACAGAACCCAACGTTTTGGTTCAAAACTCGATTCGCTTGACCATAAAAGATTAATTTCGATTTATTAATACTTTTTCTTATACCCTTGCAAAGGGTATAATAATTTTGCCCAGAAGTTTGCCACGCATAGAAATATTCATTTCCGAACCTATAAACTATATATATTCTTGATTAAGACGACGAGCTGAGTCGATTCAGCTTTGTCCGTCCACCTGTCTTTCTGTTTCTACGCAAACTAGCCTCTCAGTTTTAAAGCTATCGAGCTGAAATTTTGCACAGAGTCTTCTTTTTACTACACGCTGCTTATATATCGGAACCGAACGGATCGGATGACCATATCTTATAGCTGTCATAGGAACCATCGGTCGGAAAATGGATCTTACTGAGAAAAAATGTTTGGTTTTCAATGTTAGCGTAAAAACTTTTTTGGTTTCAATGTTAGAGTCCTTAAACTCATCCATCATTAATATTATATGCTTTCAAACAGATTTGCACACTTTGGTCAAAATCGGATGACTATTTCCTATAGCTGTCATAGAAACCATCGGTCGGAAAATAGGTCTTACTGAGAAAAACTTTTATGTTTTCAAATAAATCGTACTTAAGGGCGGTGATTCTTAATATTAAGCGCTTTCAAACTAATTTGGAAAAGTTGATCGACATCGGGTGACTATATCTTATGGTTGCCATAGAACCAATCGGTCGAAAATGCTCTATGGAGTTCTAGTATGGTGGCCAACTCTCGGGAAACCGTCAGTTCTGAGCGATTTACACAAGGTACAAATAAGTGCCGAAATATGTATGAGCGGCGCCCTCCGAACCACTCACTTTCATCTTCTTCCTCTAGAATTGATTTCTGAGATTAAGAGAGTTTGATGCCTGGAAAGCGTATAAATCAGAACACTAACCTATGCTAAATTTCTGCCATTACAGACTATTGTATACCCATAACGTCATTCCAGGAACTTTATGACGTCAATATTCCTAGTGGAGGCGATTGGGATAACTTGCTCAATATCTACACAGATGGATCTAAGCTCGATGACAAAGTAGGAGGGGGAGTTTTCTCCACCGACTTGAATATGGAAATCTCATTCCGGCTTCCTGATCATTGCAGTGTGTACCAAGCAGAATTGGTCGAAGAAGAACACCCATAACACTTACTCGGATAGTCAAGCAGCTCTAAGGGTTCTTGACTCCTACACCAATAACGCCAAGACGCTTACGGAATGCCGTAGATCCTTAAATGCCATCTTCGTATCCACCTCATCTGGGTACCTGGACATTGAGGGTAACGAGTCAGCCAACAAACTGACAAGACAGGGTACTACCATTCAGAAAAGCTTGAAAGGTATGCCCTTAGCCTCATACAAGCTAATCACAAGGAATTAAACCTGGCGCCTGGTTAAGGAACAATGGCATAAGCTTCCGGTTTGCGCTGTAGCTAGGGTCATGTCTCCCCCTGGCTTAAATAGGCAATTATATGATATCGCAATGGGCCTATATTGGCCTAAGTGTACTGTCCTTAGCCACTTTAACCTAGCCTAACCTAAAGCTAATAAGAATTATATGTACTAGCTCTTAGATTAGAAAGCTCAAACTTAAGTGTTGAAAAGGCTTGTTCAAATTATACCTGAGTTGCTGGAACAGCAAGTATAGTTAAGGAAATATTTTGTAAGTCCTCGTTTTTTTGAACTTTCCAAAATTTTAAAACATTTGTTAATGTATTTTAACATTTACAGATTCTATATTTGAAATTTCTTAATCGCTTCATAAACTTCTCTTTGTTGCAATCAGCCGTCGAGTCATTTAAAGTAGAATTTTGAAAACTATCATTAAGAATTTCTTTTTGGAGCTTCAGCATGTCTGTAATATGCTGTTTTGCAACTCTTTTTTGGTTAGAAGCTTACAAAGTTTGAAATCTCGGGTTTAAGAACATTATTGGTACTGAGCACATAATAGAAGAACGCTTATCGAGGCACTTAGATAATAATAAACAATGTTTTTCTGAAGATTTGAGAACAAATTCTCGACATGAAAAGCAAGCGTAATAAAAATCACTTGGTAATAATTGTCCGCAACAAATTACATGTATTTTGCACTACTTTCCACTCAAAAGATTTTAGGTGGAGGCCATTTAAAGAACTCGGAATGCAAAAATCGTTAAAAGTTAGTAAGCTTTAGCACATTTTGTATGTTGAGATCCATCGCGTCACAGCAATTTTTCTATATGCAATAGATTTCAAATAACATAAAACTGAATTTCCTTAAAAAATCGTTAACTATACTGAGAAAAAAATCAATCTAAAACAAAGATTGAAAAGAGACGAAACGGTGGTGGTGGGTGGGGTGTGTGTTTTAGTTATACGGCGATGACGCAGAAATCACAAGTGATTTTCGTATAACTTTTATATTTCAAACTGAAACTGCTTGAATTTATATGTGAAGTGGCACAAAACAGCTCGGATACTCGATCAGATGTTGAAAGTAAAGCGAACTGAAACCGACTGTTCAAATCCAAGTAGATTTGAGCAGTTGGTTCCAAATCGCTCAAAGTCACCATTTGATCTAGCAACCGAAGATATACTTTTCACTTTACATATGAAATTGTCCAATTGAAATTGGAAATGCAAACGCTTATACCAAAATCTCTAGTGATTTCTGTGTCACCCCCGATTAACATTTGCTTCTTCTGAAATACTTGGGCTTGAACTCAGTGCCTCGGGGGACTGTACACAAGGCATGGCCTCTTAGCTCGCTTTGCCATCGGCGTCACTTTTAAGGCGCAACCAGTCGCAGTATAAGAGCCGATATTTCTGCCTGCTGAGTTCTTATACTGCAACTGGTTACGCCTAATGAATGACGCCCTATGGCAAAGCGAGCTAAGAGGTCATGCCAAAAGCTTCAACTATGTGTCTTAGAATGACGAGGTCGTGGTTCGAGTCCCAGTAGGAGGGGTGGGTTGCATTGCAACCGAAAATTTATATATATATCATACAATTTTTCAACTGAAGCTTTACAGAAAACTGTAAAATGGTTAATAAGTTGCGAGATGATAAATCTAGTTTATGAGATTTTTAAGCTCATTTGAAGGTTTTCCAACTTGTTTTTATAAGATTGCAATATTATCAAAAAATAGATTTTCAATCTAGTTTACTATATTTAGGGTGGGTGCAGCACAACGAACTGTAATTATAGAGTCCTCTAGGGAATCTTTTGAGCTAACTTGGTAAATCCACAAATGATTTTCATTCACATGAGCATCCTTCATCTACATTACATTCTTTACAGTTATATTCTCTGTAAAGGGGTACTGCTATTTAAAAGGTCTGCTGTTCGAATCATATTCGCTCCATTATGGACGTTGATAGTATAAATCTGACCTAGAGAAATGTTGTAGGATTGGATTTCTTCTTGAATCATAACATACAGATTACAAGGAATTTGAAATTGGAAAAACCACTTAATGTTGTGAATCAAACATAATTTTTTGAAAAAGTGATCATGTTCGCGTTCAGGTTCAAGGAGTTCAAAATATTAGGGGCTCGGTTCGTGGTCCGGACCCTAAAAAACCGGTTCTAAGGGCTTCGGTTCTGAAACGGCTTGCAGACTTGGTTAGGACTTAAAGGCTGGAGTGTATTTCCTATTTAAACCCGAGGAGGTTCCTTTCGACTAAACTAACACAATCTTAAATAGAGAAGAAAGCGTAAATTGAAGTCGGCCTAGCCTGTTTGGCAGCAAATTTTAACAAATTTTTGTTGAAGCTTTAAAATAACCAAGTTACATTTACGTACGTGCTCAGGATTTCTGTACCAAGATTAACATACTCTGAATAATGTAACCCTTTCAAATTGAGTTAAGCTCAAGTGGATTTGGACTATTTGCCTATGAGATGCCCAACGACTGGCTAACTGGTTTCAAAGCAGGAGCAGATAAAACACACAAGCTCATTTTGGCTTTGCTTGTGTGTGTGTGTTTAGCCACGCGAGAGCGAGCTCATTTAGCACTTCTTTGTTGTTGCAAAAGAGAGCAGTATATGCTCGTATACTGTTGATGTGTTGACGTCGCTGCCGCTGTTTAATACACTTTAGACTGGGACGTGCCGGACTCTGTTGAGATTTGATGATGATTTAAAATATCAAGACCAGGGCTCAGCTGGGAGGTGGCTTATTTTGGGCCAGCAGATGTGTTGTTCAGCTTGAAACGTTCTCCAAACAGTTGCTGTGGACTGTAAGAGGCTCGTATTTTCTGCTAGTGTGTTTGCATACAAAACAATAGTAGCCAGCACAGCAAAAGGGTATAGAAACCGTACACAAATCGCAAGTACGGAGAAAAACGAATCGCGACGACCTAGTGTGTAGTTACTATCAACTTATCTACCAAATTGCAGCCGAGGTTAACAATAATCTATACAGGATTTTCTTTAAAGTGAATTTTCTGAAAAGGGTCTAACTCACAAAATCAAGCATTGGGCTTGTGTGCGTAGCAGCGAAACACAATAAGAGCAACAAGCAAACGAACAAATGTCTCGTGAGAGAACAAAAAGTCGAACACTTCGTTAAATATTGTGCTATTTATAGAACACTTGCATTCTCCATCTCTCAATACGTGTGTCGGCTGCCGCACCGGCAGAATTATGAGTTCCTATCCCTTGGGATAGGACCTGGTCAAGTCGGGAATTTTGAAATTTCCTTTATAATTGAATAGATTACTTCAAAACAAACTGAGCTGGCCCAATGTAGGGTTATTTTTATATCATGTCCTTATAGATATCGTCAAAAATCCTTTTTTATAAGCCTCTTTTGAAATTGAAATATCTCAAGAACCAATGCAGCTAGAGACAAGACGCACCCCTTCTTTTTTCGGTATCAACCCTTATAGATCTATAGGTCACAAGTTGTCAAAATTTCTAAATTTTACGATTTGCTAAAGTCAATGAAAAACCGTCACCATGTTTTAAGGAAACTCAACCATAATTGAAGCTAGCCTATTTATACCACAAAATCTTAAATATTTTTGATGAGCATCTCCATTTAATCTTAAGAAATTGTTTATCCTCTCTTTAGCTAGAGTATAAAAAGGCTCGGGGTTGTTGTTTTGAGTTTCGTACGTGCCAGTGGGTGTGCGTGGGTGAACATATTAGTAAGGGTTGTTGCCAGGCGCCAAGCAAAAGGCTACACGGCGGCGTACACTTGTTGTCGAGGACGCATGAAACTGAGTTGTTTGTATAGAAGGCACTTTGATGTTGAACTTTCCCTTTTTCCGTTAGGTATGTATGGTAAGTGGTTATGCAAGCGACATTAGTTTGTGAAATTATGCCAACGCCACTCCATTAAGTGCGAATGAGTTAGTGCGGTTAAAGTGGGTTGTAGTTGTTGTAGTTGTTGTTGTAGTTTGCTTACTGCAGTGGGCCTCATCCGACTTGTCGCGGCAATCGTTGCTGCCATCGCACAGCCAATCGCGCGGAATGCACTGCTCGACTGTTTGGCATTTGAACTCATTGTTGGGGCAGGCATTCACTATTTTAGTTGACAGTTTATTATTATAATTGATGGCGCTCATCAGTGTATGATGCAATGGATTCTCGAATACTTACTGCACAAAGCGGGCGCCTCATCAGAGCCATCGGCACAATCGTTCTCCTGATCGCAGCGCCATTTGTTGGGAATGCAATTGCCGTTTGAGCAGCGGAAATGGTCCGATGAGCAAGTGGCCTCTGTAATGAAAAACCAAGTGAAATGAAGTAAGTGGCTGTTTGAATGGTAGGTTTTTGGCTTTGAACTTTGGCCCCTAGGTTTCAAACAAAAGGACACAGCGGCTACTACTAGTATATGTATGTATTCACCAACACGCACTTGAGCACGTGCTGGGCAAAGGAGCACAAAACAGAAAGAAAAAAGCATTGCATACGCGTGGGCGCTCAATGGCCAATGGCTTTTCAATGCCACTCGACGGGGTGGTGGGTGGCGGGTGGCAAGGGAGCAGCAAATGTGTTTGTTTATGAATAGAAGCTCAATTTTCGGTCCGTTGTTTGTTTTAATTTTTATATATGACCGTTGGAGGAATTGTGTTTGTGTTGACTTGTTGCTTGAATTTGTATATATTTGAGAACCTTTTTTTCTTCTTTTAGTTTTATAAATTTTGTTTGCATATTAGACCGTAAGAGCTCTTAGAAACTAGTAGAATACAACATGCTATGGGGTGAAAAATGTTGACAAAAAATACAGTTTGAAATGTAATCCTCAATCAATAGTGACCTTCTTGCTATCTAGTTGTAGCGAAGCTAGTCAGTCGTAAGATGCTGCATGGATCCCCTAAAAACATAAAAATAAATTAAAGGTAATAAAAAAGTCACGGAAATCTCTAGAACTTCTGAACTTCAATGACTTTACATCTATTGTGCATACAAAAGTGCAGCAGCAGCGGCGCAGTCGACTCACCGACAGTATAAGATAAGCTCGTGCAAAATCAACTTTGTGGCTAAGCACACATAAGCAGTTCCAAAATGTGAATGTGTTTTTTGGCAACAACTGCTTTACATGTTAAGTGACAAGAATAAGTTCGGTTTTTCAACTAATTTTGGGAAGCATATTCTACGAAGTTTTAAAATCTTTAGACTTGTGTTTGCGCCTGTTTCCGACAAAGTACCCAGTTGTGCTGATTCTCTCTCTGCAATTCCCTTTGCAAACTTTGTATTCCATTGCTGGAGCCTGGATTTACTCAATGGAATATTTACTGGCTTCCCTTATACAATCAATTTTCAGATACATGCGATCTCTTAGAATACGTTCACACACACTGGCAAAGTGCCATATTTTTAGGTGCCAGTTGCTTCCATACACGTGTAAGCACCAGCCATGGGCAGTGCCATGTCACAGTTTCCATATACGTTCAAAGAAATCTATCATAATTCCCATGTATTCTTATAAGGACACATCTTCTACGCAGCACAGTCTCTCGCATAAACTAACCTAAATTAATCCAAATAATATTCCAAAAAAAAAACTGCACACATTTAAATTAATATTTCTCCCAGTGTGAGCTTCGATCACGCCATGTAATGTGCCATTAGAAAGTTTAATCGATTCTGAAAAGTTTGGCATATTTCGCTTGCTCTATTCGAATCAAAGATCAAATTGTGCACAGTTACTGTACTTAAAATGGAATTTCGTAAAGAAAATAAGTTAAACGCTTTAGGACCGATTTCTCTTCTCTCAGATAGCTGCTATGCGTCAGATAGTCATAGATTTTACTCTGTTATTTGCAGTGATTGTAAAGGTATCAAATTTTCTTACCTAGGTAAGGTACAAGGTAAAGTAAAAGATATTCGGAATTTCCAGTACCTAGGTAAAGGTAAAGGTACAAAAAAGGTACTTTTAAACAAGACTGCAAACCGGTCCTGAACCGAATCCCAAACAACAGGTTCGGTTCCAGTTTTTCCGGGTTCTTCGAAAAGGACCATGAACCGAACCTTTTAAATATTTGAGCCCCCGAACCTGAACCCAAACCGAGCCCCTGTATACAAAAAAAGGGTTCGTTTCAGACAATCATTTAAGTCAATTTCTTTAAATCTTTTCTGGTTTTCATGTATGTGGGGTTTGGTGACCTGTTTTTGATTTTAGTCAATGTTACAACTGGCTAGCTCAAGGTCTTTTTTTTGGTTGATTATAAGCCTTTTTATAACCAACACAAACCAACAGATATTAATTACAACATTTTGGAATAGCAATTGGGTATGTCCGCACAACGATCGCTGTTTCGAGAATAACCAAATTCTCTCATCAGCGGACTTGAAACAGCGATCATTGTACGGACATAGCCAATTGCTATTCCAAAATGTTGTAATTAATATCTGTTGGTTTTCTCAATATTATGACCGAAAAACCATTTTATAGTATAGCTCAGAATCGCTTCATTTGATAATTAAAAATACTTTTTAGAAATCCAATCCGTATTGAGATTTCAAGAAGAAAGAAAACCATAAGTATACTCGCAAAAGGGGAAAGCAAAGCAAATTTGGCAGATCATTTTAACAAGAATCGCACTGATGACTTCTTTTTAAGCTCTTTTGAAGATTGAAGGGATTAAATACATGTCCGATTTAAAGAGACTCTGAAATGACTCAAGGATATGCTCAAAACGTGATTTATTGAAATACGACTAGGAAAAGACTCGCAAATGATTGAAAATATGAAGCGAAATGGAGTCAAAACTGATTAAAAAAACGGGCTATAAACGAATCTTTAAAAAAATTCTCCGCTTGGGCACATTATTTTCCCGACAAAAGTATCATTTATGACAATTTTAATCAGACAGAGGACTCAACTGTGTTCAGAAATTTCATAAAATGCTAGTTGGGTATGTATGTACGTAGAAGGAGAGGCTTCCAAAATTCAAAGAATTTTTCCAAATTTGAAAGACTTTTTAGAACACCTATGAATGATAAGAAAAAGGAATGTGATCCAGTCGACTTGACAACTCATATACATAGCTTGGTAATCTGAACGCGTTCTCCTGATCAAACATATTTCTAAATTTTGACCGTATGCTGATGCGAAAATCGGTCAACTATTTAACAATCTGTGAACCCAGACTCGAACCAAAACCTTGGGTTCGATTAGTACAGGAACCGGTCCGCGAACCGAACCTTAAACATTTGATTTTTATAATGTCAATTATATTATTAAAATGTTTCTCATATACCATTTCGCTTTTGTAATAAAACAAGAGTTTCGAATATTTCGTCACCTCCCACCCGACAAATAAACGTATGTAGTCGACATTTACTATGGTTTGTCCTAACAACGAAATCCGAATTTCTAAAAAAAAGGGGGTTTCATACGGATTTTAAATATTTTCTCTGTTTGTAACAGCTAGTCATTGGTTGCCACCTTATTTGTTGATAAATTTAGAACGAAAAAGTTCGTTCGGTCTCCAAGCAATCCTTTTCAGCCCGACATGCACATATTTTCGGCGAGGTAAGTAAAATAGGGTTGAAAAGGGGAATTATAGTTAGGACTTTTTTAGTTTTCCAGCTGCGCTTTGTTGGAGGTCTGGACCGAGAGCACAGCCTTCTTTAAGCTTTACCAATTGCCTGCTTACAGAGCGCTTGAGCCAATTCTTGCCCTCCTTGATATATGTTTATCTATTCGATGAAGAAAGAATTGGCAGCTGAGAAAATGGATTCGGCCAGTTGATGGTCTCTTTTAATCATTACTGTGGTCACCTTCTACATACGTGGATTGACACAGTCGAATACCAAAATGGCCGCCCTCCAACTGTGGCAAAAGTTGTCCAAGTATATTACCTTCCAGACTATAGTCTCGAAGTATATTGGATCGCATTTATTTATTTATTTAATAATTTCTTTATTCCTAGTGCTACAAGGATAACCTTTTACATTAATGCACTAGTCACATACAAAAAAAAGATCATAGTATTTGAATTATTAATTCTACTTCTTCAAGACATCTTGACATCAGAAGATCTGCTTTAACATTACAGTTAGACAATGAAACAGAGAGATCGTTTACATTCATTGAGAACAGAAATGGATCAAGAATTGACCCTTGAGGTACACCACGTTTTAGAGACAAAACTGCTGACTTCTCAAGATCGGTAATCACCGTCTGTCTTCTTCCACATAGATACGAAGAGATAAGTTTGATGGCAGTTGCTGAGAAATTACAAAATTTGGCTAGTTTGGTACACAAAATTTCATGGTTTACCGTATCGAAGGCTTTGCTAAAGTCAAGTAATGTCAGAAATGTTACCTGACTGTTATCAACTTGCTTACGAATATCTTCAGTGACCTTTATTAATGCCGTGATACAACTTCTGTGCTTCCGATAACCGGATGGCATATTACTTAACATTGAATTTAGGCTTAAAAATTTAGTAATCTGCTGTAACATAAGATGCTCAAATACTTTTGACATGAAGGGAAGTATGGATATCGGTCTTTGGTAATGGAACAATCTTGGCTATTTTCCAAAAGTCGAAGTCGTAAGCGCAGTGTTGCAGATATATGCTACATGATTAATAATTTTTGGTTAAATAAGCTTAAAGAATTTAGGATGCATATCATCCAACCCAACAGCATTCGACTTAATTTTAAGGACGCATTCAAGAACATCACATGGGTTCACGCACATAAAACTAAAGCTACTATCACAGGTATTATTAACTACAACATTTAGGGAGGGATCAGCTGCGATTTTCTTTGAGGTAACTGTCTTTCCGATTACCAATTTTTTCAGCTCCCCCCATTTTTGATTGGAGTAAGAGTAGTGGTTACTTTTTGCAGTATAAATCATTTGGCTTACTAGGCTTCTGAGTGTTCTAAAACGCTGATAGTGCTCAGGATACCTTTTCCACTTTTTATAGGCAGCGTCTCGTTCAGCAATTTTTATTGAAATATCCCGCGTGAACCAAGGATTATGTCAGTGGTACCGATTTTTCATATATGTTACTGATGAGTAAGCACAGTTGATTTAATTGGGACTTAACATTTATAAATTAATACATTGAGTTCCAGTCACACTGGTCTAAATGGTCAATTAGTAGCATTCTGTCAATGTTTTTGAAGTCCATATACCACACGGTAGCGTCGATTTGAGAGGGATTAAAGTCATATGTTAGGAATATAAGGTCATGTTTAGAAAAAATTGGTACTGCAACCTGGTCATAAAGACGAATTTTATCAACATCACTGACAAAGAAAACATAGAGCAGGGTATCAGTCATATCAGAGAAATGCGTGGGCATAGAGGAATTGACTATTTTTGCCCTATATTGTGAGTACATTAAGGGCTTTCCAAATCTTCATCTAAATCTCTCTTTCTTCTTCTGTCTTTAGCTGAATCTGGCTCAAAAATCGGCCGTCAAGATGCAACACTTACTGCTTACCTCGCCATAGTTAAGAATATGTCACGCAGCAAAGCCAATGTGTTTTCCGATTATATACTACCCTATATCATGGATATCAGTGAACTAAGTGCGATCATTGTACGTGTGGCCATTGCCCGGAATATTGCCGCTTTGGCGAAGACAGCTGTTTACTTTCTGGAGGAGACACAGCGCCATGCTCTGAATCAGATGCCCACACCACGCTATGTGGAGCAAATGAATGCCTTGCATGACGCTCAGTTTGCTGGCTGATGCACAACACATTGTCAAGCAAACCCTAATGGAGTCGGGCCTTCTTTGTCCAGTGTTTTTTTTTTTACCAAAGGCGTTAAACTAAATAAGTAAGCTTTGCCCAATATTTCGCAAATTTCAACCAATTTTTTAAATGCATCTGCTAGAAGAGTAAGCAAACAGAATGCAAACTATTGTTATTGGCTGTTATTTTCAGTAATTTTTGTGCCAAAAATGAGATACAATTTAATAAAACTGAACTAATTCATATAAATAAAGAAACAAAACGAACAAAAAGTACAAATTTTTAAATGGGAAACAAAATGGAATGAAACAAAACATTCTTATCAATTATTGCGAAAGTATACGCTTACAACACGTTTTTGAATCTGTTCTCGACACTTTCTCGATAGCGAAAACGTATTGGAAACGATTCAGTTTTCGATTCGTTTTCGCTGTCGATAACGTGTCGAGAACGGATTCGAAAACGTGTATCGAGAACTTACGTTTTGCTGCCACAAACTGAGCGACAGGTAATACTTTTTCGGACCGAAAACGGGACACATTCACGATAGTTTTGTTAGAGAAAACGTCGAGAAAACATCGAAAACGAATGCGTTCTTGCTAACGATTGTCGGGTGGGCTATTCTATTTCCTATTGGTGTAGGTATTTGGCCTCTACTACTTAAAAAAAAATCCTTTTTCTTGCAAAGTTGTGACTAGTGCGGTATAAATAAGTTTTATCTTGTAGCACTGGGCTACAGCCGAATAAATAAAACAGCCCAAAAGCTGTTTCTATTTTATTTTTAAATGCTCAAATTGCTAAAATATTTATAGAATAGCCCCGATAGTTTAAACGGGATGATTTGGGATGGAAAAAATGCCACAAATCGAGAGTAGTCTGACTTTAGAGGTCAATTGGGACACTTTCTGCTGTATTTGTATAGCGCCTTTGATTTTTGCTCTGCATTAACATTTGCTCGTTTCGAATAAGACCTCATTAATGCAGCATATTTTTGCCTAGTGTAGCCTACACAAATCCTAGAGTGCCAAAAACTCTACATTTTCGCTTTTAACGCCATGTCTGGGAAACAAGAGCTGATGGAGCTAAACCGAAACCAGTTTTGGAATCAGTAAATCAGCTTATCATAATTTCAAATCAACAGGGCTGCACCTCACAAAGTTGGCAATTTTGTTGGCCTGTCCCACCTAGCATTTGGAAGATCATTTTAACAAGAATCACCTTGGTGACTCTTTTTCCAGTTCTTTGATGATTAAAAAGAGATTAGTTTCATGTTCGATTTACGGGAGACTCGAAAATGACTCGTGCATTTGCTCAAAACGTGTTTCATTAAAAAACGACTTGAACAAGACTCTCAAATGACTCGAAAATGAGTCGAAAATGATCAAACAAACGGGTTATAAACGACTCTTCATGAAGAGTCGCGGCTAGGGTACCATTTTCTCCCGACAAAAGTATAATTTATGATCAGAAAACGACCTCATTTATGACTATTTTAATCAGACTGAGAACTCGAAAAAGCCTCGAATGTGATCCGAAATTTCATAAAATGCTGGCTACCCCAGCCAAGAAATAATAAAATACAAAAATTGAAATTATACATTAAATTGACTATTTTTTAAGTTTATATGACAATTTTAGTTGCTTGCAGGTCTATGAATCTTTGAAGGAGTAATCGCAACACCTTTGTTTGTTTTTAGGGTTTGTATATTTTAGTCTAAGCTAAAATTCTGCTCGGTATTACTTGCTCAAACTCGAAAATGAATCCAAAATATTGTAGAAATACTAAAAAAACTTTATGTTTTTTACACAATTTTTACAATTTAGAGAAAGAAGTTGCGATTTTTTGGACTTGCAATGTAAAAATTTTTGGTAGGCCATATCATGAGCTACATTTTCACCATAGATCTTAAGCAAATATTCCAAATAGTTTATGAAATATGAATCAATCAGAAGCTGACCTACCACACTAAACTCAGCCTAGTTTTGTATACTACTATTATACCCTTTCAGATACTTTTGATCTCGACGCGTTCAACATGTTTGAGTTCAAAAATGTGTCACAGTGTTATAGGTTTATTGTTTGTCTTAATTTCAAATCTTCCTTTTTCCCCATGCAAATCTCCTAGTTTGTATGTTTTGTGTGTTGAGTGCTTGAAATTGCGCATACCACAACACTTTTAATAAATTTTTATGCTTCGACTCGTGCGGCAGGGGCAACTTGCCATATCAATAACATTTTATATGATTACTTTTCTAAACTTTTTATGACTAAAAGTGCCCATTGCGTTACATTTTTTTTTTTTTTTTTGCTGTGCTCTGCCAAATGAAATGTAGCATGAAAAACACCCCGCCAAAAACTTGTGTTCAATTCGCTTCTATTTCAACACAAAAAAAAGAAGCAAAATATTTGTTAAAAAACAAACACAAATATAAATATACACACAACCATTGAACAATAAAAAATGGCCACATGTGTGACCCAAACAGAAGGAAATAAAAGAAGAAAATTTGCCACACTTTGTTCAATGTTTGCCAATGGCCTCCAGCTCCCTCCCTCTCTCTCTCTCTCTCTCTCTCTCTTTCTGTCTGTTCGATTTTCTGTTTTATGTATTTCACATTTGTAAATTGCGCCCTGCGGACAAATTGAAGTATATATTTTGGCGCATATTAAATTTGATGCCACTTCGGGCAGCAATTAAAAATCAAATTTTACAAACACTTGTGCCGTGTCATGTCAGAAATTGCACTCGCCTGCACAGCAAAAACGTTCATTGATTGCATTTATGCAGTTGTGCAGTTCCGTGTTTGTGTTTCGCCATCTGCACTTCAGCATAATTTGTATTTTTTAACTAAGTTTAAACGGCTTTTCAGTTGATTAAAAAACTTTGGCCTTTGGCTGATGCTGATGCTGATGTTGATGCTGCCTGCGCCTGTGTCTGGCCAATTTGTATGCAAATATTAAGCGGCGGCTTTGACACAACATTCTGTTGCATACAATGCGGCGCCCGCTGAAGGTGTGAGTAGTGTGTGTATAGCTTTGTAAATCATGATTGGGATTTTGGCTTGTTTAATTTAAGTTAAAAGGTGTCGAAAAGTTCAGCTGTGGCAATAGTTAAAAAAGTTTTTACAACTCGAAACTTTTGTAACTCACTTGAAAGCTGAGAGGAGATTGTCAAGGATTTTGGTAAGCGAAAGTGTCAGTGCTTAGATGCTCGTTGATAGTTTGTAAAAAGGAAAAGCACTTGACCAAAGAGACGAAAGTATACTGTAAAGGTACTCAAAAGGAAAGAAGGGGAGGAGTAGGGCGATGGTTTGAGAAAGAAAGAGAAAAAATGCATGGAGTTTGGGATATCAAATTGATGTAATGGCCAAAATGCATCAAACACTTGGGACACTTTTGTTTGATTTTTTCTCTCTCGATAATCAGACTAAGGAGTTTGTTTATCAATTTTAATAACTAGTTTACTTTTAAGTAGGTAAGAAAATTTTTTAAGTATAATAAATAATTACCGAAAAATCGGGATAAAGCTTTTGAGGTAGATGTAGAAGATGTAGAAAAGTACCGACTGACTGAGTCCACTGTAAAGATGTTAACCTTACCATCATGATTGGAAATTCCGATTAGCGATCAGCTATCGCCCACTTCTTTGAGTTCAAGTAATGGAATTTTGAAAACAATCAGCAATCAAAGCGGAAAAGTACACAGTGTTCGATTCCCTAATATGTATGTGAATTGCCAAGTTAATAAAAGTTTAGTGGTTACAGAACTTAGACCAACGACTCTGCCCAGAATCAGCTTACGGCCGCGTAGACACCAATACAAATGAAGAAAATGCAACTTGGCGTTCCTTTCCTGGTTGCTTTTAGGATTTTCAAGCGGTTATAGCAATGCTTGCATGAGGCAACTTCTATTAGGCAGCTTAAGATAGGCAAAGCCTGCTGATGATTGAATTGTGATGGTTCATGAAATATCTATATAGTCAACCAGCTTCCTTTCTAGTGTGTGTGTGTGTCTTGTTTTAGAAAAAGCTATGAACAAAAACATTACTTATTGAACTGGAGCCTGCTAATAGATTCTATGATTAAATTGAAGAAAATATGTATGAAACAACCAGAACCACAAGAAATAGAAAGAGATTACCGGTTTTTGTTTGTGTGTGTGCGAGTATGCTGTCCGCCACACCCGAAATCATTCACCGCCCACAACGAAGACGATGCTTACTCATCTTTGTTATTGCATTCGAATTTGGAAGAGGCATAGGAGAGAAATAGAAAAGAGAACACATTTAAAGTGGTTTTTGCACTATGCTAGGGTTCCCCAAGCAGAGAGCGCGAAAATGTGACTGTGTCTCTATCTAACACACAGTGATGCATGACTTCGGCAAGCATTCGGTGTGAATTGGCGAGTATGTTCGTGCCTCAGGGGCTATCGCTGGGGAACTCTGCACTATGCCTATGCTTAAAACAACAACGAATGCGCAGCGTGCTTTAAAGATATATGTAAAATATGAAGGCAGTCTTAAGCTATTACATCTGAAGTGCAGGTCATACCTATTTAAGCGAAATTCCAATGAACTCTTAAGTCAAGTACTCCACATTAGTTATATCTGACATCAAAACAGCGGCTCTGCAACTTACTGCAAATTTCCGACAAACTTAGTTTTTGACTGTTTTCTCCTGATAAATCTATCGAATTAAGGTTGTCCAATATTCGACTGTGCAGATTTGATAACAATTAAATACAGTAATTTTTATGCTCTGCAGATAAAGAAACATTTTATATCGGATAAAGGTATGCATCATTCTCCAAGTCCTAACTCGTGAGACAAAAGTTTGATCAATGCAAAGTTGCTTTCGATTTCAAATTTAAAAACAAAAAAGCACCGGGTGTAGATAGAGTGCCTGCCGAATTTCTAAAAAATGCATCGCCCCTGTTTATTAACCAGCTCGCAGCCGCTTTTAATCATATCTTCGAAACAGGAGTTGCCCCTGACAGTTTTAGAAAAAATGTAATCTTTCCAATTTTTAAAAAAGCCAACGAAATGGATCCAGCGAATTATAGAGGAATATCTTTTCTTAATGCGATGATGAAAGTGATTACATCTGTTCTATTAGCACGCCTAACAAACTGGGTTATGACGCACGATATCCTAGGGGAATACCAAGCCGGATTCAGAGAGAGCTACTCGACTGTAGACATTATTTTTGCATTGACGTCGATTGCCAAACAGTTCCTGGGCGAACAGAAGAAAATGTTCACCTTTTTTGTAGACTTCAAAGCTGCATTCGATACAATCGACAGGCGCAGTCTTTATCTAAAGCTAAGCAATGCTGGAGTATCGACCAAATTCATTGCAATAATAGAAAGCCTTTATAGTCTAAATAAAACCACTGTATGGGATGGAAACCAACTATCCGAATGGTTTGAAACGAACTTAGTCGTAAAGCAGTCCACTACTCTTTGCAATGTATGTGGATCTTACCGGAGTTGTTGAGTTCGGATTTCAACGCATCATGTATGCCGACGACATGGTGCTATTGGCGGAAACCCCACAGGTGATGCAACAAATGATTGATGCTCTTAGTAGGTACTGTCAGACGTGGTATCTTCGGATAAATATCGAGAAGTCAAAAACAATGGTAGTAAAGGATGGAAGAGGACGAAGAGCCAGAGCGGATGAATGGACACTAGACGGGGTGTTGTTAGAAACAGTACATGAGTACAAATACCTAGGTGTGTTACTGACTTCAAATATGTCATTTAAGAAACATTTGGCACAAAAATTGACGAACGCCAAAGTCGCTATTAATAGCACCTGGAAGCATCTGCTTGCGAAGAAAAAAGTCAACAACAGCACCAAATATAAACTGCTTTTAGCCACATCCAGGGCAATTATGTGTTATGCGGCCCCAGTCTGGGGATTTAGCCGATTCGAGGATGTGGAGAGATTGCTTCGTTTCTACATTAAAAAGATATTTTCCCTGCCTCTAAACACCCCGAACTACGCCATATACATTGAAACGGGCCTACCTACACTGTTCCAATACACCATACAGCTGCACTTCAACTATATAAGCAAAGCGATGCTGATGGACTCTTCACTGCTTCCAAAAATCATAGTTGAACAACTTCTGGTAGACCGATCACAGTTTTTCCATGAATGGGATATTATGGCAGGAGACCTCAACAAAAGTACATACTCAAATGATAGCATAACTTGGGAAGCGTGGCAAACAGAACTATTACAGAAGATGAGTACGAGCTGCAGGCAAGGCAGAGTGACACACGATTCACATACAAGAGCCTAGAGTACAAACTATGTGTTCGGAATTATTTTAGGGATGATGTCAGACTAAATTATATGCCACACAGAACGACGGAAAGCCGATGCACCCTATGCAATATGGATGAAAGAGAAGATGTAGCCACATTTCATATCGCGATGTCTAATTCTAGGTGAGCACCGTGTACTGCACCTCGGCAAATGGACTCTAGAGAGAAGGGAAATGCTTGAATTAATGAACAGGTCCAACTGGCCCTCTCTAATCTCATATCTCAGGGAGGCCACCAAATATAGGCAGGAGTTTATAGGGGATTTTTAAACGGGAGTGTCAACTTTATTTGTCATGCATTTTAGGATCAGCTAAACTTGCCAGCTATTTGAAATAATTGGCAGTGTAATATTACATATGTATAAGGAAAGATGAGAAAGGTAAAGATTTTGGTTAGCTGCAATCTCTCTTTCACTTGATCTCCGTAAGCAACAGTAAGGCGCAATGTATGTATTGCCTTGAATTTGTAAGAGGTCTTTGCCTACATTGATAGTTCAAAGTTCAAAGAAATTGGAAAATTTAAAGCCCTAACGGGGCTTAGCTTAAAATATCAGATTTTGGATTTTTGTTAAACTTTGCATAAAATATACTGAATTTTTTGCGCCGTGTTTTGCAAAGAACTTCACATGTTGATAATAGTATGGATCAAATAAATGTAGGTTTATCGAAATTTTTATTAGTAAAAGGAAAACTGAAATTAGCCCATATATTTGTTTCTGTTTCGGTACTGATAGCTGCACAGAGAAAAAAAAAATGCAAAATCTACACGAAAATGTGGGGTTTCAACACGTTTTGACTGGGATTTTCTACCCATAACTTTTGTGTAGCTTTTCTGCACGTCGCGTTTAGATATTGAAATTCTACACGTTACGTGTAGCTTACTGAATTCTACATTTGCGTGTGCAATTTAGCAGGGCGCAACACAGTTCGTTTAGCTTTGACGTTACTACGCGCGCCGTGCAGCCAATTTTGTTTTCTCTGTGTGGTTATGTAAATAAAGTGTTATAGGGCTACAGTTATAAGAAAATAAAATGTTTACGGTTACGGTTTTGGTTTCGTTTACAAATTTTAAATTGTTCTTAGCGGTTAAAGGTTTCTGGTTAAAACAAACCAAAAGTTTTTGTTTGGGTACAAATATTTATTACAAGTAGTTTGGCTTAAGGTTCCATACAAGGAAAATATACGGAATCCCAGGTTCGAAACGGTTCCGTTTCAAGTCGATCTGTAGCACATAGTCAGCATGGCAGATCAAGATTTTGTCCAATCTTTTGGATTTCTCCAACGATTTTATAGAGATGAAGCTCTAATAAAACATACATGTAAAGGGTGATTTTAGAGCAGCTTTCTTTTTGATCACATTGTTTTTGGCAGCTCAGCTGTTATCGTGTCACATGTTACTGTCAAACATGTTCAGTTTGTCAACATTTATATGAAATCATCTTTAAACGTTAAGGGCTGATTTCTCATCTTCTACATAGAGCTAAATGTCACATAGACTTACGAATAGTAGAGTAAATTGTAAGCTTATCTGACACATAGCAGCTATCTTGAAGAACAGAAATCGGCCCTATATTATATAGATCTTTCTATCGACTCAAATAAAGATTTCATACATTTTTCTGAATTTTATGTATCGTTTTTTTATTGAATTCCGAAAGCTGCTTAAAAATCACCCTTTATCTGCAAATTATCGCTCGTCTATCCGATTTTCATTAAGATCGTCTTGTCTGGTGTACTGAATTGCGTAAAGTTCTCGTTTTCGATTTCAATCAATTCATGTGGAATCGGAATTGTTAAATTCCTTCCAAATACCAACTGTGTTATACGTATTTTAGACTCAAAACCAAGTTTATTTTCATCGAATAATCGTTGCTTAGAAATCACAGTCCGATCAATCGAATTTGGAAACGGGAACAGGGCTGTATATCAAGGTGGAAATAGCTACAAGACATACAAAAGAGAGTAAAGCTTTCAATGGCTTTATTGAGAGATCGGTTTTCCATGATGATTATGCCATTGTCGCTATTCTATAACAACAGGCACAAGTAGTATAAAATTTTAGAAAAAAGACTTCCAAAAAATGCACTATAAAGCACGACTATTCAGCTTTTCAAACTTTTGAGTCTAAATTTAACATTAACCCACAAAGTGTAAAATAATAATCACTTTCAAATTGAAATTAATGCAAAAGGATTAAGTTGACCTGGTATCAAATTTCCATTTAACCCAACTCTTATCCACTTAAAAGTGACACTATTTTGCTTTTGTTTGAAATATAATTATTCCTTAATACACTTAGTTAAAATATTTGCATGCATACCATTATCCATAATTGCGCCAAAACTATGACTCTGCGTGTGCATTAAACTGGTCACGAACAATAAGCTCCAAATGTGTGTCATGTTGATTTGATTTCCGTGTGATTGAGCGACTTAACAAAATTGCTTGAAATATGTCAAAAAAGACAACCGATTAGTTTTCATTAGAACCGCCTGTAACTTGTTCATATTATGATTAATGTACGCGGTTATCACTCAGTCTCTTCACTCTAAATGATGCACAACAACACCATCAACTCATCATCAAGACAATTTCCATAATGTCCGAGAGGGGGGGCTTCAATTGCGACGCCTTTGTGACATATTTGAGTCAGCCAACTTGCACAAATTGATTGCATAATTTCCGCCAACAAAATTGCCAAAGCACCCCGAACAATTTTCAAGTTCATTTTGGCCAACAAAACAAACAGCAACAGAAATATATCTAAATGAACTTGCGGCAGACAGACATTTGGCAATTTTGCGGGAAATTGAGGAAACACACTTAATGGGAAACTAAATGATAAATGAGTACTGAAGTGTCTCGCATTACTCTTGTCTCTGGTTACAGATCGACATTCAATGATAAGCCTCTGGCCAAGGCTCTGCCTGCATTCGAGTGTCACAAATTTCCATAGCCTAATTTTGAGAGTCTCGTTTAAATGTTTGCCTCCCTCTCTCCCCCTCTCTCCGACTAACTTTGTTTTCTTAGGCCATTTATTTATGTTTGTCCATCAAAACTCGCACACACTTGGCACACTTTCTTGCTCTGGCTTACATTTCACGCGTCTTTTTCGTTTGCTTTGACTTTGCGTTTTTTACATAAACGTGTAAATATATGTATGTAAGTTAGTACTTCTTTTTTTTTTCCTTTTTTTCAAACACAAAACGCTATTTCACTGGTTTCTCGTAGCCGTCCATTGGGTTGAAATGTGCGCCGCCAACTGACTGTTTGGTGGTAGAGTGACAATCCTTAAAAACATTCAGCCAACAAAAGTTTCTTTTGCAGCATCTGAGTTGAGATTTGAGTTGGGAAAGCTTTGACTCAGCGAGTGGAGTGCAAAAGTAAGTGAGTGAGTTGCCAGCGCGGCAAACTCTGAGCTTTGTTGTGAGTGCAAAAATACTGATAAACGCAGGGGAAGTTTTATAAGTAAATGAAATGGAAGACACATTCTTAATCAGGGTCAAATTGAGCTAAGGGTTAACTTGTACTTAAGTGATAAATTTATTGGGTGTGGGGTGTGGCGGGGGGTTTGGCGTGAACCAGCAAAGTAAATTGGTAATTTACATTTCTCATACCCTTTTTATTACGTTAATCAGCCGGTTTATTTCGTTTACTTAAAAAATTTATTAGAATTATTCACTTAAAACTCAAAAAATTTTATAATTTTTTTTTAAGCGAAGCTGCATCATTTTGTATATATATGTTGGAAATGACAAAACTGCCTACTGCCCAAATGTATGCGGTGCAAAAATAGTACAGCGACAAAACAAAAGCTGCACTCTGAGCCTTTTCTAGCGTGAGGTCTTCCCAAATGTTGTCGGTTGTCAATGAAAATTTCTTATTAAGAACAATTTTTTACCGATCGGTCCTATGGCAACCATAAGATATGGTCAGACGATGTCGATCAACTTTTCAAATTATTTTGAAAGCGTTTAATATTAATAATCACCGACCTTAAGAACGATTTACTTGATAACAAAAAAGTTTTTTTCACTGAGACCCATTTTCCGACCGATCGGTCCTATGGCAGCTATGGGATATAGTCATACGATTTTGACCAAAGTTTGCAAATCTGTTTGGAATCATGTAATATTAAGAATGGTCGAGTTTAAGGACGCTAACATTGAAAACAAAAAAGTTTTTCTCAGTAAGACCCATTTTCCGACCAATGGTTCCTATGACAGCTATAAGATATAATCATCCGATTTTGACCAAAGGTTGCAAATTTGTTTGAGAGCATATAATATCAATAATGGACGAGTTTGAGGACGCTAACATTGAAAACAAAAAAGTTTTTCTCAGTAAGACCCATTTTCCGACCGATAGGTTCCCATGGCAGCTATAAGATATAGTCATCCGATTTTGACCAAAGCTTGCAAAATTTGTTTGAGAGCAAAAAATATTAATAATGGACGAGTTTGAGGACGCTAACATTGAAAACAAAAAAGTTTTTTTCAGTAAGACCCATTTTTTGACCGATGGTTCCTATGGCAGCTTTAAGATATAGTCATCCGATTTTGACCAAAGTTTGCAAATCTGTTTGAAATCATGTTAATATTAATAATGGCTGAGTTTAAGGACTCTAACATTGAAAACAAAAAAGTTTTTCATCACTAAGACTCATTTTCCGACCAATGGTTCCTATGACAGCTATAAGAAATAGTCATCCGATTCGGTCGGTTCCGACATATTAGCAGCGTGCAGTAAAAAGAAGACTCTGTGAAAAATTTCAGCTCGATAGCTTTAAAACTGAGAGACTAGTTTGCGTAGAAACAGACAGACAGACGGACGGACAAAGCTCAATCGACTCAGCTCATCGCCCTGATCAAGAATATATATAGTTTATGGGGTCGGAAATGAATATTTCTATGCGTTACAAACTTCTGGTCAAGAATTATAATACCCTTTGCAAGGGTATAAAAAAGGGCTCACTTTTTGCAGAGCTTGGTGGATCGGTTTAGCATTTGCATGGAAAGCTTTCTTAATTCTGAAAAACACGATATAAATTACAAAAATTCTAAAATTTTAGACACATTTTTTATAGGAAAAATCAATTTTATAAAATTTCGTTAGAACTGCTGACTTATATTCACGATGTTTGACTTTAGTTTACGCACGAATCACGCACGGATCACGGATGCTCAGTGAGCTTGAACAATTTTTGTTATCTATTCAATATTATGCGACAAAGAATCGAAATCATCACGAAAGTTTAGTGGATTCTTATTACAAATTCTAAAAGTCGTTTAAGATAAACAATAAAATCGACACCCATAATAAGCTTGGTTTTTTAGATCCCTGATTAAATGTTCAGAAGATGACTTAAGTTATATCTCCGACTTTGACGCTTATCAAAGTGTTTCATATAATAGAGAACCGACTAAGTCGAACATAAAACAATTTAAAGCTATTGCGCTAGCTGTCTTTCAGTACCATCCAATGACTTCTTAGTTTTCAGGGCCTTAAAACTTATTTTGTCTGATCGTATTTATTGGACCACAGTAGGGTCAGAACCCTGCAGATGGGCCTTAGTACTAAAATAAGCCCTGATATGGAACTTTTTCTACATTTCACTTTCCAAATTGCTAGATCTAGCAACTAAATAGCCAAAATGGCAGCACTGATGTGCAACCTAACGAAACTTATTCACGATCACGTCGTGACCCACCGTGACACGTTCATATAAACAGTACTGACCAGAGATCTGCATGAGTGCACTGCAACTAGTAAGTGTTCCAGCATTTGTTGATTGATATTTTTCACACTCGAGTGCCTCAAATGACTGCAAAAAATGTATGCAGTGCTTAAAACACGCATGGTATATTAGTGCTCCGGGTACCGAGTGCCAATTATGTCCGCGCTACTCGTGCGACTCAGAATTTTGTACTTGCACAAGCATAGAGCGGCGTGTTAGTTGATTTACCGCCTAAAATTTTCTTTCTTTGTATTTCGTCTCTCGTGTCATTTGTCTCTCTCTCTTGAGATAACAACAACTTAATAGCGTTTACAGTGGCTTTTGCAAATTAGAGAGAACGAGCAGCGAGAACAATAAAAGTTATGCAAACCCGTGTTTTACTTGTGCCTGTGATGTGTGAGTGGCCAGTCGTAGACGAAATTAACATGCGAGGCCGCTCAAAGGAGTAACAACCACTTTAACAGACTGATCAAGTAGACACTCAGGGTCGCAAACATACCAATAACAGAACGAGTGTGTATTTGACTCTACTGCAAAAGTTCGAGTGTCAGTCACACCCCATACGCTTTTAAAGCGAGTATTGATGCAGTCAAGAAAACAGGCATTCTTGCAGATCTCTGGAACTGACAAAACATTAGCTAGTTAGTTAGCCTCTTGTAGCCTTCGTCGCAAACATTAATTCTGCATAATTCTGCATCGTTCGGCGCTTGTCTCATCAACAAATACGGTCCATTAATTAAATCTCGCGTTATCGTGCGAACATATTTGTAACATATGGTTCCGAGAAACTCACGCTTAAATTCTCGCCCAACAGCTATTCAATAATATAGAAAGCTTAGATAGTTAGCAATCTTTCTAAATTGTAGTAATTTCGAGTATTGTTGGCTCTAGGTCAAGCGAAACACATAATAATGTAATGATCTTCCGCCAATTGTATATAAGCGGTTGCAAATCAACAATGAGCTTCAGGGACGTTCCACCAACTGATTTACCAATTATAGTTTAACACAGATTCAATGAAAATCAAATCTAAAACGCTTTCAGGAATACCACAATTAATTTCACAACAAGTAAGAAAGTTGGTCAAGCCCGATTGTAATATACTCTGTACTTTCAGTAGCAGCGCTGCTGCTGCTGCTGTGCTGCGGCAAACATTTTAGTCATCTTTAGTAGTTTACCTTATTTAATTATAGTATTACTCGCTATTACATTGAAGAGAATTAAATAGAGACGATGGACATATTTAGCGGGAAGACAAAATGCGGTCAGAGATGGTACATGCCCATATCGATAGCTTTCCATTTATATCGATAGGAGGCCGAAGTTATCGCCTGAAGGCATTGATCAGATGGTGCCATAGCTACTCCCTCCCCAGTGACCCGCTCGGGAGCTAATCTAACCTAACGAGGTTGCTCTTTGATGGTTGTAAGTCATTTTCAGTTTCTTGTGCCTTCGTCACAAACATTAATTCTGTTAATTCTGCATCGTTAAGCGCTTTTTTCATCTAAGTCGGTCCAGAAAAACTTGAGTTATCGTACATGTTTGAAAAACATGGTTTCGAGAACATCACGCTTAAAGTTTCGACAACTGTTTTCAATAAAATAAAAATTATTTTTAATAGATTTCTAACATGAATTTGATGCAATTAGGAATTAGCTTTCACCGAAAAAAAATTATCAACATCGGGTCAACAGTTATTGAGAAATTTCGGTCAAAGTGCGTCAGGACCTGGTAAAAAAAAAATTTCATAACATTTTCAAGTAAAATTTTGTTTTCAAAATCAAGTTTTTTCGAAAATTTGGAACATTTTAAAACTTTAATTGAAGACTTTTGATAAAAAAAAAAGAATAAACCTGGAATTTTGGAAAATTTTAGGGTCGACGAAAATTTTTTTCCAAAAAAAATTGATTTGTTTTACTGTTGAAAAACATATTGTCGAAACTGCTTGAAAGTTTTATAGAATATTTTTAAGACCCTAATAGAACGTTTAAGTTAAAAAAAAAAAATCGAAAAAAAATATTTCTAAGCTAGATCTTTGTAGACTTTGCGTAGACTCTGCGTCAACATAAACCGCATTTTTAATTTAAAGCAGCTATTACTATTTTTAATACAATTTTCCCATCTTTTTTTTTTTATCAGTCTTAAACTTGGTCGTTCAACAATTTTGTTATCGTCAATTTCACTTTAGTGGAATTTTTCCTTGACGAAAATTTCATAATGAACCCCACACACCCGTCCACCAAACTGAGCTCTTATTTCATTTACTGCGTTTTGTGTTTTTTTTTTTGTTTTTGCCTTTGTCGTGGTGATAAAATAAAGCAGACGACCTCACACAGTTTCCTTTTAAGCTTAAACAGCGACGCAAAAGTCTCGTGCGTTGCAAATGATAAAAATTTACAGAAACAAAAGACAACTCAAAATTGCTGATGCAACAAAGTTGCATGCCGCAGTCAGCTAAATGCGTTGCAATTGGAGCTTTTAGACTGCCCTGGCACAGATTTTGGTCAGCAGGCCGCGACAATTACAATGCGTAAATGCTGGAAACTAGTTTCAGTTTTCGATTTCGGTTTGCAGTTGCATTACTAAATTGAACTGCGAAACTGTAATCAATTGAGCGGACGCCAGTGTGTGGCTGCAGTGGTCACAGGCCGCCTGAAAGTATGCAACTTACCTGGAAATTTACATTCGGCCACCTGTTCATCGCTATGATCCTTACAGTCGGCATCGCCATCGCACACAAATCGTATGGGTATACAGTCACCATTCAGACACTGAAACTGTTTCTCATCACACTTGCCATCCAGGGATTGTCCTGGACAAAAAAAAAACAAGAAACCAAACAGTAAACAAATGATTAAAGCGAATTATGTTTAAGACTTAAGCCGCTGAGAAAAGTTTTCTCATTATGGAAAAAAAAAAACACAACAACAACAACAGCCAAAACATAAAGCTCAAATTGATTAGGGCTAAAAACTTCAAAACAATCAGCTACAGACCCGCACACACACACACACACACACATGTGCGACAAATCATTTGCATACAAAATGACTAACAAGCGGAGCAAAGACGGATTTTAATCAACAAAAAAGCCTCAAACCAAAGGACTTTCGTTAGGGTGCTCAAACTTTACTCAACCCCCCCGCCCCCCCTTCCCACCACATTGAGTTGTGAATATTATATATATCGGAAAACAAAACAAAGTCATCATCATAGAACCCTGAAAGTGTCAACAGTAGGGAAAAAAAGTGGACGCGCAGAGCCAACTTATTGAACATTTTGAAAAGGGTTTGACCCTGCATATGACAGCTCTTGTGACACCTAGCCCGCCACTCCCTAACCTGGTCAATCACTGCGTTATTTTTTCATATTTTTACATATTTTGTTTTCTACTTAATTGTTGTAATTGAGCCACAACAATAAAAGTAAATTCTCTCGCTGCCTTCCCATCAATAAGGTCAAATCAATTTTCGGAGTGTGTCGCCAAGTTGGCTGGGAATTGTTTTCAATTATGCATGAAATCAGCAGAAAAAAAAAACAATATGCGAATTATAATACCACACGCATAAATATACACACACATACATGCGTACATACATACATAAATATGCATATATTTGTTTTATTTATGGATATGCGTTGTTATGTTGAAAATGTGTACAAGTGACGTCAAGCTGCGTATTAAAATGAAAGAGTTTCATTTTTTCAGCTGCAAAATGGGAATATGTTTTCGCTTTGGCAATAAATACCGAATATGTGTGTCGGCTTAACCAGTTTGATGGAATAACATTGTCTTATTCGGTAGTCAAGATAGATTGAATGAATGAATAGAATATTCTTAAAACTTGAAACGAAAAGGGTAAAACTATACTAAAAACTTGGATTATCTAAAATTACTATCCTGCTAGAAATTAAACCAGTTTCGAACCCGTTTAAGCTTGGTACACACTAGAGAGCTACATGAGTGATTCCGGTATCATATGATTACAGGTAAAAAGTAATAATTTTTGAGAACTGCGATGCGGATTATGTAATTATGTTATCGTTTGTATGATTATGAGTATTTCGGATTACTAATCGTGATTATTTTCCGAGTACTACTCGTAGCATCGTCTTAAAAATTTAATAGTAGAGCACCACGCCCCTGCATTCAAAGAAAACTTTTGAACAAACCTCCTATATTGAAAAGAATAGCTGAATAATTCACTTTCCCCGCTTTTTAGATCACAATATATTTTGCAGAATATAATTTAAATATCATATAAATTAAATTTAATAAATTAAATATAGTTTGAAATAATACAAGAAGAATAAAGAAGATTTGTATATTTTTTTAGTATTTTAGTACTTAATATTTACATGTGAGTCGTGAAATCTGTATAATTTTAAGTTCATTTAAGTCATTTAAGTTAAGTCGATTTGCTAAGAGTTTAGGAACAATATGGCATCCACATTATCGCCTTCCTTTTAAGTTGGTCCTTCGGTCATCTAACACCCGGTTTGCCGTACTAAAACATCTTTCGCTTGACTCGCTGGATGCTGGGATGCCTAAAATGCGTCGTGCTCGTTTTTCTAGAATTGGGAATTCTTTTCCATGAATCTTCCACCAGTCCAAAATACTTCGTTTCCATTTGTACATTAATTACACTTTCGGAATATAGACTGTTTGCTATATTTGTATTCTTATATGCAACGAAAACATTATCAGCGTCTACTTCTGAAGACGTACTAGAATTTTGCATTTTATTTAAATAGTTCGGATAGCTTTCTTGCAATGGAATGGCTAAAGTAACAGCAATTTTTTCTTTCACCAGATTATAAACCTCCTGACGCTCAACCTCACAAGACACGCAAACACGACACGCACCGAACGGCTTGAAAATTTAAATGATTATAAACCAAACTGATTGTATATTGGCAAAACTCCCAAAGGAAAGCCTGTATGACCAAATAAAATATTCAAAAATAAATCAGACTCTTGTTTGTAGAGGTACTGGGCGAGTAGTAACATGTTTTTTTATTACTTAATCGTTCAGCTCTCTGGTAATCATACTCATTTGCAATCGTACTCGGCGGATACCTACACACCTCTACAAAACGAACAATAATACTAAAAGGACCATTCTTTTGTTTTGGGGCATTGTGGCCAGATTTTAAAATGTATGCTTATACTCGGGTCACATTGTCAATCGCATTGTTTTTGGTTTAAATTTTAAGTATTAGTTTCATGGGCTTCAAATTAAACTGCTTAAATTAGCTAATATGCTTTATTCATTTCGCACTACTGAAATTACTAAAAATCTCGACATGATGGATCATTTCTGAAAACAGATTCGTGCTCCGCACACGAAAATCATCTAGTTACCACCAACCCTCTAATATACTAAGCCTTATTGCCTAATGCAATCAATTCAAAAACAGGATAAACTCGTATTTTAAATATCGTAAATATCATATTTTATATCGTAATAACCGTTACGATCCCTGCTTGAAACTTATCTTTAGATTAGATATCTATGTTAAGGTTACTATTCTAGCTGAACCAGCCGGGACTTATAATCTAGGCGTAAGAAAAAATAAAATAAGTAGTATGTAAGTAAATAAGTAAGTGAAATGTCACTCAATTCGACATTTTTTCATATCAATTTTACTTTGATATGACTAAGATTAAATTGATAAGTTCGAAAATATCACTACGATATTGAACGAAACTGTTCCGAGGCGGGATTGAACCCACGCCACCCGCACAGCAGTCTAACACACTACCCGCTGCACCACACGCGGTCGCACTTTCTTACTCTGTCAGAGTTAATATAAGCATGTCGTCGCTTTCCGTTTTTCGAATCCCGAATTGTAATTGATATGAAAGTTATATCATTCCCCCCCCACCAATTGATATGAAAAAAAGAGGTGTGAGTGTCGTTAACACTCACGATGCTTTGATGTGAAACATGATGCTAAATTTAAGGGCTTCATTTCAAAATCAAAAGCTCTCTCAATTGTATATAAATCAGAAATGGCAATCTTTCAAAAGCAGAAAGCTTACAGGGAGTAGAAACACCAACAACAAGATCACTTGCTGCTGTGTCCTTTCTTTTTTTCTGTAACTCTTATTTATTGTACTGCTCCAAAGAAAAATGAAAAAAACTACAGTCGTAAAGGACTAACAGGAAAATATAATAATCTCCATCATCCATCTCCCACACTCTTCCCACACTGTTCTCACACTGTTCCCACACTCTTTCCACATTCTTCCCGTACTCTTTACACAATGTTCCCATTCTGTTCCTACACTCTTCCCACACTCTTCCCAAACTGTTCCTACACTGTTCCTGCACTCTTCATACACTGTTCCCACGTTGTTCCCACACTCTTCCCACTCTCTTCTAACACTCTTCCCACACTCTTCCCACAATGTTCCCACACTCTTCCCATACTGTTCCCACACTCTTCTCACACTGTTCCCAGACACTCTTCCCACACTCTTTCCACACTTTTCCCACATTCTTTCCACTCTGTTCCCTCACTGTTCCCAAACTCTTCCCACTCTGTTCCCACACTGTTCCCACACTCTTCTCACACTATGCCCAGACACTCTTCCCACACTCTTCCCACATACTTCCCACTCTGTTCCCACCCACTTACCACCCATTCCCCACCCACCCTTCTTTTTTACTCTCCCCGCCCACCTCACACAACCATCTTGTGTTTGTGTGTGACACTTCAGAAAACCACAAAACAATATATGAATGACGTCAGCGTCACGTGACGCTGAAATCAAATTTTACTCCTATTAAAATCTTCCGTACCGAAATTAAAGATGTTTTACATCAAAAACGAGAACGTAAGTTAAAGTCGGCTCCAACCGACTTCGATATACCCGTTACTCATGCATAGAAATGTTTAATAGCCATCCTGTGTGCCTGAGGTGAGACCGCCGAAAAGTATGCAACATTTTTTTTAACTCGGCTATTTATCATCCGATCTTGATGAAAATTGGAGGGCTTATAGATGTTGCGGGTTTAAGTTTTAAATTTGAGATCGATATCTCAAAAATTGTGGGAGTTATTCAACATTTTTTATTGTGGGGGCGGGGGTGGGCGTGGCAAAAATTTGAAAATAAACTTGATCTGCGTGCAGACATATAGGAGTCATAGATTTCGAAATTGGTTGCTCTAGCTCTTACTAGTCTCTGAAATCTAGGTCGTTCATACAGACAGACGGACAGACGGACATGGCTATATCGACTCGGCTGTTGATGCTGATCAAGAATATATATACTTTATATGGTCGGAAATGATTCCTTCTGCCTGTTACATACATTTACACAACTTTAGATACCCTTTTACTCTACGAGTAACGGGTATAATTATATTTTTTTTTCTCTGTGTAGGTAAGTTTTCTTCAAAAGTATGCCCACAGGCTGTGCGTACGCCAAGCATTCGTTGTTGTTTTGTGCATAGAGATAGTCTTGCGTATAGGCGCTTATAGCTATAGCCGCAGCACAATTCTAGGTTAGGTTGCGATGGCTAAGAGCGACAAGCCCAAAGTTTGGGCCCATTGCGATGCCATGTTTATTCCCTGTTAACCCTTTTTAAGACTGATCTCTAGCCCGGTTATCTCCGAGAGGTTGAGTAGGATAGGTTGACAAAGTGTCCTAAGTCTCCTTCTACTTAAAGCAGGGCAGTGGCAAAAATGGTGTTGTACCGTTACCTCGTCTTCTTCATATCTGCAACTTCTGCAGAAGTCATGGTACGTAACGCCTAGGCGTCCTGCATGTCTTCCAATAAGACAGTGACCCTTGATGGTCCCCACCAGAAGTGAAATGTGTTCCCTTCTGCGACGTAAATGTGTGTTTGTACGTTTAAGGTTGACTGTTGGCCACGTAAGTCTCGATACAGCGCATTAGGAAAGGTTTTTCCAACGATCCGTAGCGAGACGGAGTGTTTCAGCTTTTGTGTGAAGCTTATATATTGCCATCCCTATCATAATCTTCTCTGAAAGGAGTTCGTAGGTGGTGCCTATTTCGGCCAGTTGCGGTGTCCAGGCACCCATATTAGGTGCATATTAAAATGTCGTGCGATCTCGTCAAAAGATTGAAAGGTTGGGGGTGATTATATATGGTTTTCGTGTGCTGAACATGAATCTGTTTTCAGAAATGGTCCATCACGTCGAGATTTTCAGTAATTTGATCTTAAAGTTGCAAAAAGAGCCTATTTCGGCTCTTTTCAGACACGTTTTGTGGGGAACCTAAAATTTTGTTTTGAATTTTTTTGATATTATCCTAAATTACTATTTCTTAACTTTAAAATAAACTATCCCAAAGAATTGTACGATTTTTTTAAGCGAAGATATACCATTTTGAATATATAGTCTCGATAATAATACAAAACCAAAACTGTCTACTGCACAAAAGTATGCCTTGCAGAAACAGTACAACCAGCTAGGAATTTGTATAGAATTTCAATGAGAATTTTGAACAAAACCCATTGCAAACACTGGGGTACAATATATTGGGTGTTTGTGAACTCTGATACGATTACTAAAATTGGTATATCTTCATTAGAAAAAATCATAGAATTGTTTGGGATAGTTTATTTCAAAGTTAAGGAGTAGTTCTTTCCGATAATATCAAAGAAAGTCAAATCAGAAGTATAGGCTCTCTACAAAACGCGTATAAAAAGAGATCAAATAAGTCATTTTTGGTATCTTTAAACTCACATTACTAAAAATCTCGACGTGATAGACCATTTCTGAACAGATTCGTGTTCAGCATACGAAATTCAACTAGAATCACCACCGACGACACCGAATATACTGAAAAAAGTCTCATTTTGTTGCCTTGTGTTATTTAACTAATGAACTGAAAACTTGGTGTATGGGTTGATACTACGAAGTTAGATTCTTTACTGGATCTAGATCAGTTTCGGATCGTCTCAAAAGTGTTTCTTAGCCATACGTCAAAAAAAAACCAAAAAAGTCTGTTGAATATAGGAAGCTTTGTATTTTCGAAGTTCAATACTGGTGCCGAACCCGACTAATAAGCTTCTAAAGTGGTTCAGAGCCATATTCTGTGAATTTGAAATTTGGTGTGTAGGTTGGAGGTTGGAAGTTAGTTATTTTGCCGGTTCAAGACCGGTTCAGAAGCTGATTGAAACTGTTTAACTTGAAATTCGGCTTAAAGGTTGAACATATAGTTCAAGAACGGCTCCAACCCGGTATGAACCAAATCAAATGTGAAAACGCTTAAGCACATTAAAAGGGACTTCTGACCCAATGTGCAAATATTTTATTAGTTACCAGTGATTCGCCATCTTCGATGTGAGTTTGGTGGTGATGTGGCTTTTAGATCAATGTAGGTCATATGTTTTTACAGATAAGGGTTTGTATTCAAAAACCACTCAAATTTGTATAAAGCAAATTCATTATCAACACTCAATCTGCCCTTTAATACAAAATATGAATAAAATTAAGAACACAAAAACTATCTTATATGTCGTATGATATCAAAAGCTCTGCTTGCCAAACTGGTTAATAGCAGAAAACTGGTTGATTAACCCCGAAAACTAATATTGGCCCCACCAATTCACTACTTCAATTGCATTTGTTATAAGACAAATGCGACTTACCATTATGGTGGATGTTTCTATAATCAAAAATACGCAATAATACTTCAGATTGTTAGACAATAAAATCATAAAGTTGAGGTTTGATAAGAGATAGCACTAGAGACGCCACACACGAGCTGATAAGAAACACCCCATGGTGGCGCTATATATATATATTCTCATACTATGGTATAAAATTAAACATAATTGCCTCACCAGATTGAGCATACCAAACCGACCAGCCCCAGTCCCAGACGATTGTGATAAGAAAGTCTACGTTTGCTATCAAAATTGTAGTTTTGCCTTTTTATTTTTTCAACGACTCTCAAGTGATGGGAAAATTCCTAATCAGCCGATTGATTGAACTAATTAATGCTAATTAGTTTCACAGTCAAATGCATTTGCCGGCGATAAGCCAAGATCATGGTCAATGAAATTGCTTGTATGTGAATGACATAACACGTGATTTTTGTTCACAAGTGCTTACTAGGGGGGGTGGGTGGGGTGATCATTTGATCATTCGCTTGTTACATTTTTCTAGAAAAGCAATAAAAACATGTTTATTGACAATCAACAAAACAATTAAAAGCCAACAGCGTCATTTTCTTTTTATATAAGATAGAAAATTCATCAAGAAAGCGGCGAAACACGCCCACTATTAACTATTGTTGTTGTTGTTGTTGTTGCTGGCACAAACAAGTTTGTCTAGCTAGCAAAATCTTGTGAATAAATTAAAACTAAAGCAAAATGGCATACAAATCAAATGAGCCGAAAGAATACAAAATTATTTTGCTTTCGCGCGACCTTGCCGCATGGCTTATACTACGCAGGGATACATATAAATATATACTATATATCATATGAGTACCCATATGCCAACATTAATGACAGAAATGCTTCGCATAAGCTATAAATCATCATGTGAAGCGTAAAATGAAAAGTACGCAAATGTAAGAGAATTGTGAGAGAGAATACGACTTGTTACAGAGAAATAATATTTAGAAATAGATTTAGGGGCTCGTCGTGTGAATGCATTTTGGGGTGTATTTTTAGAGCTGCTTCTTCTTGGCCTGGACTACGTCAATTAGAATTTAAATATATGTATATCATGTATGCTGGGGCTCAACCCACGTTAGGTACCTAAAGAAGCAAACATGTACTGAAATGCGCAATTTGGATATATGTCAAGAATTTCATTTTCCCCAGTGCAAAGTCCAAAGAAGAAAAAAAAAGCGGGAACAAAGTTCAGAATTTGCTTCTGTTTTTTATCCCAGATGGAAAACGTTTTTATTAACAAATTGTAAAAATTTTTAAACATAAATAAAGCAGACAATTAAAAGGGGTTTATATGTTCAGTTTGTTATGAACTAAAATATATTTTAGTTCTTAGATCAGCTTAAAAATTTTGATTTTGATTTAGACGAAGAGAAGATTTTAACGAAATTTTAACAAATGAAAACAAATCAATTGATAAATATTGATAATTATTCTCCTTGCTATTTTCTGCCCCCCTTTTCAAACTTTCGCTGAATATAAGCCAACAATTCGATATTCTTTCTATTCTCACATATATCTACACTCAGGACAAAATCCTTTCTAAATGTGCCGTAAACGTGTATTATCGTTTTCAATTGGAGGGTGAAAGTACGATTTCTATTATACCGAGAATGTCGGCATATTTAAAGAACGATTTTCTAATTTTAAGAACTCTCCGTTCTTGCTTTTGGAACGGATGAAGACCGTTCTGGTAAATCCAGACAAATATCCACCTTTACAAGGTGAGTGGAAGGGGGGGGAATAGCGGACATAACACACACACAACATCACCCCCTTTTCTAAGGTGTGACCATATTTTGTTACCATCTAAATTTTTTATTATTTTTACTTCACCTTGTCTCGGACTTGAACTCAGAACTTCATAAGACTAAACACACGGACGACGGCATCTTAGCTCACACGACTATCAAGCTAATGCGAGGGACAGCTACAAAATCATAGTAAAGAATGGAGCGACAAGCACTTAGCAGTTAGACACTCAGCCTGCAACAAGCCAAGTTGCCCAGTGGGAAGACTTAGAACTTAGAAGACCTTAGAGCAGGGGTGCCCAAACCCCATCCGCAAGCCGCGCATTCGTTGTTGTTTACGCAAAGAAATAGCTGGCACAAACGAGAGCGCGGCCAAAAAGTGAGAGTGTATTAGTGTGCTTCGATCTGACCGCATCGAAGGCAAAGAAGATTTAACATAGAAGGGCTCATTTGAGGGGTCAAAATCTATGTCTTGTGATCTATTAGAACTCACATTGAAGCGGTGAAGGAGAATCCGTCTTCGGCAATTAGTTTTCCGTAATTCACCTATGTCCCTTTTGGGGACATGTATCCCCCAAATGTATCCATTTCTAGCTTCTTAATTTAAAAAAAAAGAGGAAATCAGAATTCGGCTCGACCGAAGTTTATATTCCCTTGCAGCTTGTATTATTTATATAAATTAAGGTTTTAAATGATTTTCGTCGAACATTCTTATCTGAGATTTTTCCCAAACTTAGCAATAGATGGCGCCACTACTTTGAGCATTTTAGCTACGAGGTTTTAATGTGTAACTAACTTTATTGAATATCACTTAAGCTAACAATTATTGTTGAGTTGAACGGAGCGAAGCGGGCGCGTGGCGCGCTGGCCGAAGCCAAGCCAGAAACTGAGCGCCAGGGATGGCGCGTGTCTTGTCATTCTGCTATCGCGTTAGGGATGGTGCTCGATGAATGGTGTGACTAGAGGTGGCCAGGGCTTGCACAGCATTTGCCTGTCAGTTTCTTGTATGGCAGCTATACGATATATTCATCCGGTTTTGACCAAACTCCCCAAAATTGTGTGAAAACTGATAATATTCACAACTGGAAGGTATAAAGATGCTACCATTGAAAACAAAAAGTTTTTCTCATTGGACCTACTTCTTCAACCGATAGTTCCCATGGCAGCTATAGTATATAGTCATCCGATTTGGATCATACTTGTCAGAATTGTGTGGTAGCATATAATATTGATCAATAACAAGTTTGGGAGCGATAGCATTGAAAACAAAAAAGCTTTTCCTACTAAGACTTTTTTCAGACCCAACTTTTGTATGGCTGCTATATTATATAGTTGTCAAAATTTTATCAAATTATGGTGGAATTATGTAAATGCATAGAAAACTGATAAATACGAGGTTTGGGGGCGTTTGCATTGAAAACCAAAAAGTTTTTCTCACTAAAACTAGGTTTTCGACCGATCATTCCCATAGCAGCTATATGGCCGATTCTGACAAATGTGCAGCGAAAAGACTTCGTGCAAAGTTTGGTTCAGATAGCTTTAAAACTGACGGAGGAGATAGCATAGAAACAGACGGACAGACGGACGGACATGGCTATATCAACTCAGCTCGTCACGCTGATCAAGAATATATATACTTTGTGTGGTCGGAGATGCTTCCTTCTATGCGTTACAAACATGTGGACAATTTAAATATACCCTCTACAAGGGTATAAAAAGGGAAGAAAGTCGGTCAAGCCCGACTATACCATACTCAGTACTCCCAAAGTTTGTATATATTTGATCAATTTAAGTTAGAAGCCTTACAAAGTGTTAAAAAAGACATAAAGTTTGTGTAGTGCTGCCTATCGCCGTTGCGACCAACGCTACCCATCATGATTTCTTGTTTTCCTTATAAATCGACTATCGTCCATCCGATCTTTATCACTTGTTTGGCAAATCGGTAAACAATTCTAATTACTAAATATGCGTAAAAGTTACGAACCAGCTATCTACGAAACTGTGGGAGACATGACGTTTTTTCCAAATTGCGGGGGCGGGAGTGGGCGTGGCAAAAATTGAACATAAACTTGATTTGCCTGTAGTTATAAGAAGTATATGTCCCATACATGTCAAACCCGTATCTTTTACCATCTCTGAGATCTGTGCGTTCATACAGATGGACAAGCGAATATGGCTATATCGACTTGGCTGTTGATGCTGATCAAGAATATATATACTTTATGATGATGATTGATAATAATTCGTTCTCCCTGTTACATACTTTTGCACAAACTTAATATACTCTGTTTACCTGTGATACAGAGTATAAAAATTAATATCATTTTTATCGAATTTCCCTAGAGATGTTTAGAAATAATTTTGAATAACTTTGAATTGAAAAAATGATCAGAAGAATAACTTAAAAAAATACATTCAACAGTTTTCCGTCCATTTTACGACTTTGGAGGTGGATTTTTCTAAGTTTTTAAGTTACGTACTCCATTTTGTTCTCTTGAAATGAGTTTTAAGCTTGTCGCTCGGAAACTCAACTTTCGCTCATAAAACCACTCATTTTCCTATAGGGGTAATTCCCATACGATTGGTATGCAGTCATTGTGGAATTTTTATATAGATTTTTGAAATTGACTTTAAAACTGGTCGCATAAACAAATCAAGTTCACACAACAGTCATATGCTAAATTTTCCACATTTCCCGTAGAGCTTATCAAAATTTGATCTGAAACTGATGTCACAGTCAGCATAACTTTCTGAAAAATTCAGCATTGTGCATTCACAACAATCACGTTAAAATTATTTAAGTTTTACCGCAGGTTCACGTGCAGGCCTTTTGGACCTTGTGTACTCGCCAAACGAGTCATCGTGATGGCAGAATAAGTTTCTTTAAAGAAAATTTCGTTGACCCCGGACTATCAATAACGGTAGTCCACCTTCAAGCATTAAAAAAAATAAATTCAGCTAACTATCTCTTTTGGTTTGCGCTTTGCAGTAGTCACCAGTCAGTCAATTGGTTAATAAATGTCAAAGTAATTCAGTAATCACATGTCCTCATTAAAAATATGGCTCTCAATTGTTGTCAGCTATTGGATATAGTCATACGATTTTTTTTAAATTTTGCCGAGCTATTCAAAAGCATTTAATATTGATAAATTTCAAGTTTAAGAACGCGTGGAAACCAATACAAATGCACAAAATACCACTCAAGCAAGAACAACCACAAGAAATAGAAAAAAAAAACGGTTTTTGTGTGGGTGTGTGGTCATTGCTGACTCAAGCACACGCCTGCGAACGCTGACAACGCAAAGGCAACATTGTTGTTGCTTTCTAATTTGCCAGAGACATAGGAGAGAGAGAGTCACATATGATGTTGTTGTTGCAGGTCTGCACGCGCCAACAACAAAACCTTTGTTCGGAAAGAAAGAGAGGAGAACACGCATATGAAACTGTTTTTGCTTTTTACAACCTTATGGCCGCGTAACTGGCAT
This sequence comes from Lordiphosa magnipectinata, assembly GCA_037044535.1. NCBI lineage: Eukaryota > Metazoa > Arthropoda > Insecta > Diptera > Drosophilidae > Lordiphosa > Lordiphosa magnipectinata. Next base: position 204,678 of record JBAMBO010004084.1, read on the forward strand.
GCGCGGGGGCTATTCCTTTGCGTAAAGCAAAAACAAATGCGTGGCTTGCGGAATAGGCTTGGGCACCCCAGGCTTACACTGATAATAAAAGGTTTTTCTTACCAGAACTCATTCGAAGCCACCGTATAATTGCCAGCTACAAGATATTGTCTTCAGATTTTAACGCTGATAATATAAATAATAAGCTTTTCTTGCTAAACGCTACGCTCTGGCCTATCAGTTTTATGATAGTTAAAGGTTATAGTCATCCGATCTGGCCGGTTCCGAAATATTAGCAGCGTTGAGTAAAAATTTCTGATCAATAGCTTTATAAGTGAGGGACTAGTTTGCGTAGAAACAGGCTGACGGAAGGGCGGACCAAGCTCATTCCACTCAGCTTATCGTTTTGGTCAAGAATACATATATTTTTTTGGAAATTAATATTTAACTGCGTTGCAAGCTTATGTATGAAGCCGTCGACCTCAGAGACAACCATGTTTTGAATACACCTATATAGGTAGCATACAGAGATTCAGTTTTTTCAGATTTGGAAAATTTCCTCCTCCATCAGAGACACAACTTTTAAGTTAGAACCTCGTTACTTACTCGAAAGCACAATTAGATCCGACAAATAACACCGAAGCTATGCATGAAACAGCAGCGACTCCAGTGACTATAGCGTGGGCAGCTAATGAATGAAAAACTCAGTATCAGCAGTCTTTACTTGATTATATACTCCCATTTCAGTGGACCGGCGTTTTAAGTCCCCCCTGGGAATGAAATTCGTCCAACGGCAGTTAATAGATAGAAATAAAAATGTTCCTTTTATTCATATAGATAGAGATGTTGTGCAATTATTTTTATTTAAACTTCGTTAAAAGATTGCTTCCTCTATTTTATTTTTGTTTCCAATTTTGGCTTGGCCGATTTCAACCTTGAACGATTCACCATCATTAATTCAACCACTTGAAATTTCAATTGCGAAATGGAATGAAAACACATCGTAATAAAAAAGACCATACCAACTTTCTGTGATAAGATAATCCCAAATAGTACGTAAATCTTAATTTACAGGTGGCTTGATTTAAACCAAAATTTATAATGGGGAAATGCCGACTGCCTTAACTTTTGTCTGTCTTCAATGTCATAAAGACGCCGTAAGCGATTTCCTTATCAAAATATTCATAGATACGGGGTAAAGTATCGAAAGACACTCAAATGGAAATGCAAATTTGCGGAAATCAAAACGGAAGTTTTGGAGCATAGAGCGCGGGGGGTAGGGTTTTTTGTTTTTAACGCCTGGGTGCCGCTGTACCTAAGCAAAAGAGTGGAACAAGTTAACCAGCTGGACGGTGTGTTTGCATCTCTTTAGTTATTGTAAGTATGTATGAATGTTTTTATGTATGAATGTGTGTTACGTCTAGCCATGGCAAGTGCATTTCGTGTGAAGCGCAAACTTGAATGGATTCTCTTTTTTTTAAATTAAGGGGACTCATAATTTGATAGAATGTGAGTGGTGTTTATGTTTCATACTTTATTACAAACTAGCTGTCACGGTTGCTACGCCCCCTTTAGTATTTTAAACACAAAAGCAAGAAGTAAAGCTAACATTACAATTGCCATCAATAAAATCTTCATCATAATCTAAACTCAATTTAAAATTAATAAATTTTCTTGATTTTGTGGACCTTTCGATCTTCACCATCTATCTACTCACCCTTATTCTTAATAATCTAAACTTATACAAAAATCGAGTAATATTCGTCCTTTTTAAGAACTTTCCATCTTTATCATACTTCTATTCCTTATAAGCAAAACTTTTAAAATTTTTAAAATTTCGCAATTTTTTTACCTTTTGATCTATACCTCCAATTTATCCCTCTATTTAACTGTTTTCATGATAATCCAAGCTCATATATGAATTTGGTAAATTTCGAGATTTTTTGACTCTTTCTATTTACACGAATATTTACCCGTCTTCATGACAATCTAAACTTATTATTTTTTTTGGCCTATACCTCCTATTCAAAAAGCGTCCTCCAGCATAGGAATCTAGGAACAATTCTAAGAAAATTTCACCATGAAACTATGTGTCTAAAATCAATTCCTAGCACCCGCTGAGAAGCATAAAGATTTCAGTTTGAGATATTTGAATCAAAATAACACATTTTCCAATCATGCCTGGGCTCAATTGTAATTCATCTTTTTACAAGTTTTATAAATATTTTTTTTAAATTAACCAAACAATTTTTTGGTAAATTGGACGAAAAGCCATGAACTGAGGCTTTTTCAGAAAGTGGGAGCCAAAAGTCTGTAACGTAGTGAGGTATCAGTCTGATTTTGAACAAAAGGGGACCTTACTCTAAAGCTAAAATGCAATTAATTTCGCTATGATGTGTGATAGATTCGGCATTTCAGACAGAGTTGCCTCCTGTTTGGCTACAGCTCTATTTAAAGACATTGGGCTTAATGATGACAAGTATGATGGATAAATCCAAAATGGTTCGTAAAAAAATGAATTGTAGGGAGTCCGTTTGACGTATGCAGCAAAATGATTCAGCTTTACTAGCTATTTCTTTTGATGGCAGAAAAAAGGACTTTCTGACACGGAAAGAAATTAATGGAAAGAGCTATTAATAAAATGAAGTATTATCGCGAGAAATTATATGACCAAACTAAACTCAGAACTTATAAGAAGAAACGCATTCATTTCGTTGTTGACTTGGATAACGACGACATCTTCTTTGAACCTCCATTTACTGCATGCATTTCCCACAAACACTTGTTGGAGTACATAAATTCTGCTGAAATACATGTACCACTGCGAGATCCAGCAATTCCATTGCACATTCAGGGAACCGAACGATGTGTGCAGTTGTTAACGCATGTCTTACGATGCATAATGCCGCAGAATCGAGATGATGTTATATCAGTGACTTTAGAAAGTCGTTCCAAAAATTCTCAAATCGTTATTTTTTCTTTAAGAATTTTTGTTATTTGATTTCTTAAAATAATACATAAATTTTATAAATATTGAGTTTAACGATGACAAATATTTCAAATTTCGGACCTATACCACAATTCGTTAAAAAGTTACAGACTTTTGGCTCCCACTTTCTGAAATGAGCCTCAACACATGGCTTGTTCGGCTCATTTCGTCAAATTTACAAAAAAAATTGTTTAGTTAATTAAAAAAAAAATTATTTATAAAATTTGTTGTAAAAAAATGTATCACAATTGAGCCCAACATGAGGGGAAAATGTGTAATTTTTTTTAAATACCCTAAAATAACTCAACCTGAAATCTTAATGCTTCTCAGCGGAGCTAGGAATTGACTTTAGACTCATAGTTTCATGGTGAAATTTTCTTAGAATTCTTCGTAGTTTCCGATTCTGATGGACGTTTACCACTTTTTTTGACCCGACCAAATTTACCTGCCCTCAGTGATTGGAAAGGTACTCAATTTTATTACCTAAGTAAGGTACAAGGTAAATGCGAAAAAATATACCTAAGTAAAAGGCTTACGGAATTTCCTGTAAATAGGTAAAAGTAAAGGTACAAAAAAGGTTCTTTTAAATTTCAAAGAATGGTTTAAAAATGACATATTGTGCATATTGCTGTTTTGTTTTTGAGTACTTGGCGTCCACAGCTAAAAATTCTTTCAATAGGACATTTCAAATATTTGTATACTTAAGTAAAGATTCAAAAGATTATAACTGGTATCTTAAAAGACTTTTGAATCCTTTATATTTGAACTTTCATTGACAAAAGTTTAAAAATTTTCCGTAATTTCTAGTACAAGCCAATCTTTAAAACACATCACATATGGTGATATGGATTTCACCTCAATTTAAATTTCGGAAGTATCGTAGTGGACATAACCAAATTCTAACTAAGAATTCTAGAGCCTGTTCAGCATCTTTCGTGACAACTAAGTTAAAAGTGTGTTTTGCGCATCTAAAGTGCATTGGCAAAATAGTTTCAGCAACAGCTGAACTATGCAGGTCAATTACTCTAAAATGGGACTGTACACTATTAATGCTATACAGAAGTTGGATGAATTATCTGTAACTGTTCCACAGATATTGGTATTCCTAAATCCGTATTTTCTATGAACTTCAGCTAATATAGTAGCAAGTATTTACTGTGTGTGGGAAAATCTCACACGTTTATATGCGACCACGAGAGAATGAAGATGTAGATTGCTATCTATATGGTGACCAGTTACACCAAAGTAGCTTTTGTTACTCCAGATATCGGCAGTCGTACAAATAAAATGAGTATTTTGAAAAATACCAGCGATATTTTTCTTATACCATACTATTTTCACTTTCGTAAAAATTTCTCGACTTAAAAAAGGGTTTCAGCACAAAATTGGTCTTCAAATCGCAAAATTTTTGGAAAAGTGAAAATGGGAGCACGGCTTATAGTCCTCCTTCCTCTTATCTAGCTAGGATCGTATAGTTTTTGAACAGGGAATGTTTACCAGACGTCCAGCGAAAGCCACAAACAAGTTCCTGAAACTTTTCTTTTCCACATGGCAGAGCGGCAACATCTTGGATATAATGTAATCGTAGCGAAAAAAATCACGTACAAAAAGTACCTAGTACCTTACCTATTGACAAGGGAAATGAAACTTAAGACCTAGGTAAGGTAAACGGTACTCGAATTTGAAAATACCGAGGTAAGGTAAAAGGTTCACAAAATATGTATCTATTTATGTACCTAGGTAGTTGTGCCTAGGTACTTCCAAACACTGCCTGATAATTTAAACTTATTTTAAAATTTTGCAAATTTCGCAATTTATTGGACCAATTTGTCTGAGCGTCCCGTCAACAATTGTTAACTATTAAATCTTGATGAAAATTTAAACTAATTATAATACTTTTGCAAGTTTTTAATTGTTACTCTGCTATTCGGGGCGGAACAAATCCAACATATTAAAGATCTTTAAAAGCCTTCCTGCCGTTCTTGAGATATAAGTGGTGTAACACACACGACTTTGTTTTATATATATAGAAGAAGTTATAGATAGAAGATAAAGATAAAAGTTTAAAACTGAATTTTTGTTAGGTTAATGATGCAAAAGAGATTTTTATTTTTAAAAGAAATGTAGATAAGTATTGATATAGTCAAACAATAACAACAAAAGAAACAACAATATCAGCAGTTGTTGCGCCGTCTGCTTCTGCGCCTCGGCGCCGTTACGCATAGGTTTCGTTGTTTTTACTCACTTCAAAACGAAGCATTTGCACTGGTTGTGAAAATTAGAGGAATGCTAATAGGAAAGCACATAGGAAATAGATAGGCTGGGTTTTTATACAAAAAGAATCACGAATTTTGTGTTTTTTTTTTTCAAAAAGCAGGTATTAAGTCCAAAAATTAGCGCACAAGCAACGATTTCTTCTTTTGGATTAGTCAAAAATCAGATATAAGCCAAGCAAAATAGAGGCGGGCAAAAATTAAGTAAATATTCCAAATGGTCGGCCTTGTCAGCACAAGTGAGGTACATGAGTACCAACGTAACGCCACTATAAAATCAAAAATCGGGTATACATAGCCCGCGTAATTTCAAAATTCAAAATACTTTTTGAACAAACCACGTAAACGATCATTGAATGTGTTTGAGTCGGAACCAAAGCTTATCTAAAAGACAAATGGTTCGACTCCAGTTTGTGCTCTATGAATAGGATTCGTTTCCCGTTTCTTTGGAGTTTTGAATAGACCAGGCCCAGACATATCCATGAACTTGGAGCACCCAGGGTATTCCTGCTTCGTTTTTCCCCTATTCAAATCTTACTTTCTAGCTAGAAATCTAAATTTAGCACAGACGGGTCTAAAATCAAACTACACCACAGTCTCTGCTTGTTGTTGTTGTTTGTTTCTTTATCTCCACCTGGTTTTTCTTTTGTTTTTTTTATGTTTCTGCTCACCTATGCCCAGCGGTGTGCCAATCTTGCCAGATACATTGAGAAATTTGAAGTCCATGTTCATGAAGCTTTTGCCATCGAGCAGTTTACTCAATGAGCCGGCTTGATCAGTTAGCAGTTGTGGCTGTTGTGCTTGTTGTTGTTGTTGTCCGCGTGGATTTGTGGTGGGCGTGGCACTGCAACATTTGCCCAGACTTAGCATCAGAGTGAGTAGAAGCAGGTTAAAGTTGGCGCAGGCGCAACGGAACAGCTGTTCGGCTCGCCGGTTTTTGATGTAGTTGTTAACTGTTGTTGTTGTTGTAGAGGTTGTTGTTGTTTTTGTTGTGGTATCACTTGCCGTGCTCGTAGAGCATAACCCTATGGCCATGGTATGAATGTTTTGTTCTTTTGTCTCTTTTTTTTTATTTCTCTCTGTTGAGGTTTTTGCACTTGATTCTTACACTAAACGAAATGAAAATCAGGGCCACTTATTATAGATTATCTAAGCAGGAAGCCGGAGATCTGCCCAGATTATCTAATCAACAGAAATACGTCTTAAAAATAAACACTTTGAATATGGTTGCCAAAATAAAAATGCGAACGTTTTCGGCTCCGGCTCTTTCTCTGGCCGAAAAAAAAAAGACACAGCACAAACTGGTTAAAACGCGAAACACGAAAATCAGCCGAAAACCCCCAAAAGAAAATCAAAAATGAACAACAAGAATAACAGCAAATTTCTGTAGACGTAGCAATTATTATTTAAATCAATATCCATAAACTATTTCAATTGCCGCCTTAATTAATTAAATATTTTTTATGATATCGCCTGGCACGCGTTTTGTGGAAGCGATAAAAACCAATCGGAAAGAACATTTTCATTTCTTTTTTAGCAAAAGTTTCAAGGTGTCGGCGTTTTAAGCACGTGCTGTTGATTGTCATTTGTTTAGTTATTGATTTGCATTTTGTATTACACAAAAAGTATTGGAGTAGATTTGTGTTCAAGTCAATTGCCGCATCAAAAAATACGCTGCCCGACTCGTACAACGTGCGTCTTTCAACTGAATTGGTCTTGAGAATTTGCTTGCAAATTTAAGCGAAATGACAGCGAATACACGTACAAATCGAACGATCGTCTGTCGCCTGTCGCCTCAGTGAGCTGCTGCTGCTGACTTTTTAGTTTGCGCCACCTTTCAGCCTCAGACGGCGCGCCGCGGCGTTATCAAAGTGGCCAAGAATGTTAACGTATGCTATTATGGGCGGCCCCATTAAGAGAGAGAGAGCGAGAGAAAGAGAAGTGATGCTCTTTATCTGTCTGCTCTTTAGGTGAGCAAAAGAAACCTGTTGATGCAAAGAGTTGTCACAACGAAAGAGATAATTCAGTGATGGGGAAAGATTTTACCTACAGATGAGCAGGTTTTTTGTGAAAACCATTAAAGGTTTCCAGACCAGAATTTTGGTTATAAATACTGATTTTGGGTGCATAAGAAATAACATTTTCGAAATTTGATTCTTTTTCATTTCATACTTAAAAAAAAAACTGTAAAATACACTGTACTTGAGCAAGGGAGTGCTCAGAATGAGGCTGCAGTAGCAGCAGAAAGCAGCGCTGCTGTCGTCGCAAACATTGTTTTGCTCATAACTTGACAATGTTTCATCCGATTTTTACCAATCTTTTGGCGGATTGATAAATAATGCTGACTACTTAATACTTTAAGAAGCTACGAAACGTCTAACTGCACTTTTTTGTCGCAGTGTAAATTATTCAATAAAATTACACATTTTGTTTCCTCTCCACTTGGGGAACGCTGCTCTATTTAGATGAAAATACCCTAAAAAATTGTTCCCTCACCGTCAATACGTGGGGTACTTTTTATATTTCGGTAACTGGTCACACTAATGTCAATAACTAAAATCTGGTAATACCAACAAAAAGTTTGACAAAAGTTTCAGGTACAACGTTTTCATTTTCGATCGCTATTTATGTTGTTTACAGTGAGTTGAAAACATCACATTTTCGCTACCTTTTTTGATCAATTGTCAAATTATGCTGAATTCAACGTTTTTACGGTTTTTATGTCAAAATCTTACATATGCTGGTGAAACTGATATTTACTGATGCCTCAATCTCACGGTATGTCACATGACTATCTTGCATTATCAGTTCACGCACAGCATCGATATTTTCCGACCGATTTTGGGCGACCTCTATTCGCTGAGCGAACTACGTCCACGATTGAATTCACAATACCAGCGATATACAGTGGTTTTTGAATTTGCTTTATCGCCATACAAAGAACTGAGTTCATTGACAAACTCTTGTTGAGATAATCCACATCGAAAGTTGTGAAAAATAACAAAAACCTTCTCTGGGAATTTCCATTTTAAAGGCCCATACTCAAATAAAGCAGGGCATCCACACACGAATTTGTTTGACGAACAAATTTGTCAAACAAGAATTCATTTGCCCATTAACCAGGCGAACATTTCTCACGAACCACATTTACTTGAAAATCTCAGCGAGTAAACATGAAAATATGGCAGCGAAAACTAACATAATCATGGCCTTGATGGCAATACAAATTAGCTTAAAGAATTATTTGATCATTATGGGGGCATTCAGGACTGCCGTTCAAAAGCCATCAGATTTCAAACTGTTCAAAATTGTTTCCATTTATGTGAAGTATTGCGCCGAAATTTTTAACTCATCTGATTATAGGCGTTAAAGCCGAATTGATTTTTTCAACTCACTGTAAACAACAAAAATGGAGAAAAGCTAACTTCGGCTCGACCGAAGTTTATATACCCTTGCAGCTTGTATAATTTGTATAAATGAAGGTCTTTAATGATTTTCGAACATTCTTAACTGAGATTTTACTACTTTGAGCATTTGCTTGTCAGTTTGTTATATGTTAGCTATACGATATATTCATCCGATTTTGACCAAATTCCCCAAAATTGTATAGAAACTGATCATATTCACAACTGGAAGGTATAAAGAAGCTGCCATTGAAAACTAAAAAGTTTTTCTTACTAGAACGACTTTTTCTACCGATCGTTCCTATGGCAGCTATATGCTATAGTCATCCGATTTGGATCATACTTAGCAGAATTGTGTTGTAGCATAGAGTATTGATCTATAACAAGTTTGAGAGCGAAAGCATTGAAAAAAAGTTTTTCCTACTCAGACTTTTTTTCAGACATATCTTTTGTACGGCAGCTATACTATATAGTTGGCCGATTTTCATGAAACTTAGTAGAATTATGTGAAAGTACGGAAAACTTAAAAATACGAGGTTTGGGCATGTTTGCATTGAATACAAAAAAGTATTTCTAACTAGAACTACTTTTTCGACCGATAGTTCCTATGGCAGCTATATGATATAGTCATCCGATCCAGCCGATACCGATATATGTGCAGCATATTTGTACCAAGAGACTTCTTGCAAAGTTTGGTTAAGATAGCTTAAAAACTGATGGAGGAGATAGCATAGACACAGACGGACGGACAAACGGACAGACGGACATGGCAATATCAACTCAGCTCGTCATGCTGATCAAGAATATATATACTTTATGTGGTGGGATATGCTTGCTTCTATGCGTTACAAACATCTGGACAACTTTAATGTACCCTCTACAAGGGTATAAAAATAGCGCTAGTACATAAAAACCTTGTTTGACCGTTTATGCTAAAAAATGTTAAAATTTATTTTGGCATTACTAGATTTAAGCTATTGAAATTAGTGTCACCAGTTCCCAAAATATAAATAGTACCTAACGTAGTTCAGGAGATACGATTTGTTTTTAATTTCAAGTGAACTTTTCGAAAAAAAAATGTGATAAATTTTGAGTTTCTGACAGTTTTTTCAAACATTAATAAATATCCTTTTTAATCCATTTTTATTTGTTTGCCGCCATAATAGACTATAATTATCAAGGCAGAATATTTAACCTAACCTAACCCTTTGCCCTACGTGGCTTAAATTGGGATCCTAACCTTCGTTTACCAACGTACTCCAGCAGACTTTTGCTTATTGACCTTCCTCCGTTAGCTAACCGTAGAACAGTCTTAGGTGTTTCTTTTCTTCATAAGCTAATTATCGGTGATGTAGACTCTTCTGATCTTTTAGGTCGCCTTAACTTTTCCGTTCCTTCTAGGCCAACTAGAAACTGTTTTCCTTTTATCTTGTCTAGATGCACAACTGATTATGCCCAGCATAATCGATATCGGGTTTTATGTAAGAACTACAATGATTTCAATCACCTGCTCTCAACAGAGCTCTCTCTCTTCTCTATAATTGTCACCGGGGAAGTCTCTGCCGGGTCAGAGATTTTCCGGATATTTAGTTTTAAGTTTTACGTATCCATTTTTTATTTTTAAAGTTTACTTTTAGATAATTTTCTCTCTTTCTCTCTATCTCTGTTTTATTTTTATTTATTATATTATCTTATTTTTTCCTTTGCTCCTACATAACTATAGGTTTTTGTTTTTTCTCTCTCTCCCTTTTCTCGATCTCTATATTATTAAAGTTTTTGATAGCTCTAATAACGTCTCTAACTACAATCTGCTGTGAATAGGGGCATAGCTGGCCGGACGGGCAATCAAAATACCCCCACCGTGTCGGAGTCGTTATTAGTTTATTTTGTAATTTTATTAGATTTTCTTTGATAGGCTTCCTTAGCTCATAAAATTTTTTTTGTAACGTATTTATACTTTTGTTGACAGCCTTTGTTTGTCGACTCTTAATAAATAAATAACCCATACTAACAAAGTTTATGAGTGTTGATCGTAATGATCGGACTAAGGCATTCGCAGATATTAAACATTCAATATGATTTTAAAAGTTCACCCAGTACGTTTACAAATGGGTACAAAATATCACGAGCGAAATGTCAATCTGTTTGCAAAGATTACTTTCCAAGCCAAGAATCGTTTGAAATTGCACAGAATAAAATGCACTCAGTTGATTACTAAGAAAACATTTTGATGATGAAAATTCCGATTGCTTCTAATTGATAAAATTGTTTGTTTATAATTGAATAGATTACTTCAAAACCAACTGACCTGGCCCAATTTAGGGTTATTTCTATGACATTTTCTTAATCCTTTTTTGATAGCACCACAGATGCTAGCGACAAAAGGGCGTAGCCAGTTTTCCATAAAGGTAGGGGCAGCATTGCCTTAACGTTTCTTAAATATTTCATTAAATATGTTTTTTGGCATTAAATAACACAAGGCAATAAAATTAGACTTTTTCCAGTATTTTAAGGGTTGGTGGTGTTTCTAAATGATTTTCGTATGCTGAACACGAAATTTTTTCAGAAATGGTCCATCACGTCGATATTTTTTGTAATTTGAGATTAAAGTTGCAAAAATACTCTGTTTTGACTCTTTTCAGACGCGTTTTGTTGGCAACCCATAATTGTGTTTTGACTTTCTTTGTTATTATCAGAAAGAACTACTCCTTAACTTTAAAATAAACTATCCCAAACATTTCTACGATTTTTATAATCTGTACCGAAGGTACATAGAGTATATTAAGTTTGTGCAAAAGTATGTAACACGGAGAAGGTATCATTTCCGACCCTATAAAGTATATATATTCTTGATCAGCATCAACAGCCGAGTCGATATAGCCATGTCCGTCTGTCCGTCTGACCGTCTGTCTGTCTGTCTGTCTGTCCGTCCGTATGAACGAAGAGATCTCAGAGATGGTAAGAGATAGAGGTTTGACATGTATGGGACATATATTTCTTATACTTGCAGGCAGATCAAGTTTATTTTCAATTTTTGCCACGCCCCCTCGCGCCCCCGCAATTTGGAAAAAACGTCATATCTCCTACAGTTTAGATGATAGAAGGTTCGTACTTTCTAGAGATATCTAGTACTCAATTATTTATCGATTTGCTGAAGGAATGATAAAGATCGGATGAACGATACTCAAGTTATGAGCAAAAACGGTCAGTTAACACCCCCCACCCACCCCACCCATAACCTAGGCATTGCGTTCAGCAGAAGCAATCTTAATGAGAGAAAGAGAGAGAGAGAGAGAGAGACTTAGAGAGCGCACTGCGTTGTGCGTTGTGTGTTAACTGGCCGTTTGACTCGTGACCAAATGCGTGCTGCGACATTAAGGGTGCAGAGTATGTTATAGTCGGGCTTGACAGACTTTCTTTCTTGTTTTTAATTATAATTTTTAAGGAACCTATTTAGTTCCAACCGTTTGTTTATTTAAGTCTAAGCTACGTTTTTGTCCTGCATTGATAACTCCAATTCGTTACAGTTTCAAGAAAAAGTTGAAAAACAGTTCAAAATTAGCGAAAACATGAAGATTTCACGACATTTTTTGTAATTTTGAGTATAAAGATGTTACTCTCTCAGTTTGCATCTTAGAAATGTTTTGTAAGTCAAGCCAAGTGCAACAACTTCCTCTAAGGCATCAAAGCGAAATTCCAAATAGTTTACGAGATATGGAGTTGCGAGACCCGATCAGAAGCTGAAAACTTCAAAGTGCAATAAACAGAAAACGACAGCTAACCATACCAAACCCAGAGAAGGTTTTTGTACTTCCATCATACCCTTTCAGAATTTTTTGGTTTCGACTAGATCAATTTTTTAGTGTTGCACAATGTAATCGCACACAACAGTATTTTCAAATCGGTTAAGTAGTTTGAATACAATGTTAAAAAATCTTTTAAAATAATCGATTTTTCCTCTTAAGACCCACAATTTCTTAGCAGAACAAAAAAAAATACTTCAAAGTGCATGAATGTTTCTGTTTGGCCGAATTTTAATTTTAATCCACTTTTTCTTTCAAATGTTGGCAAGACTTTACAATGTGCCTCTTAATAGACTTTTTTTGTTTTTTGTTTTGAACTTCTGTAATAGCTATTACACAATAAAATAACCTCGATAATGGGCACTTAACTATTGTAGTACCCACCTTGATAGCTCCAAACTGCACAAGACAAAGTTATCAACATAAATATCATCACTTGAAAATCACTTAAATACATTGCAACGTTGTCGTGTATCTCTTTTTGGTATATTTAGAATTTAGTTGAAGTTGCCAATTTAATTGAATCGCATCAACCGGATGTGTATGTCGCACAATATTATCTAAGTATATTTATTAGCTAAGCCAACTAACTACTTGGTTCCCGTCTGGTCTTTGCAAAACGGCCAAGAAGGACCCGTAAGATTGTATGAGGTGCGATGCCCAGCAGCGACCGACGCGAACTGAACAAAATCAAAGCGGATTATCATTGAGAGTCGTTTGGTATTCAATCGACCAAACTGATTGAAAGTGTGACGTACACTGACCGATAAGAGTTGGGCCAAAACAGAAGAGGCGTTAAGGTATAGGAATGGTAATGAAACTGCAGTCCAAACAAACAAAGGGTCGCCATCATCATCATCATCATCTCATCCTCATCTGCATTTGTCGGTGGCGGCCACTTCAAAGGCATAATTTATGATTTACGTGTGTAAATCACTTTTCAAGTACTCCGCCTCAGTCTGTGTGAGAGTGACAGCCGCAACGCATCGTGCGTGCACCCAACACCCCCACTTTGTTTAGTTTTCAATTTGCGGGCGTTTCTAATTGCAGGCGTTAAAAGTCGCTAATCAAAATTAATGCACGCTTTTGGGCCACTTCACTGGGACACTTACACTGCGACTGCAGTTTATCGCCCGTGCGGCGTGTGTTCAAGTTTGTTTTGGGCTTATTGAATGCTACAACAAATGGGTTTTTGGCTTTGACAGGCGTGAAGGGTTTGGCATCTATCAATTTTGATAACCGTTCAGAGATACAGATAGGAGACAGAGTTATAGCCATTGGCTAAATAATTTTGGAAATTATAAACAAAGCGAAACGTGAGACAATTACTGGTCTGCCGCTGACAAATGATTTGGGGGTGGAGAAGGCATGGGAAATGCCAACGGAAATACTGATAGCGATAATTGTTGAACGATTTTGTTAAGGGGGAAGTTCTTGTCAAATTGTTTTAGAAGGGGAAAACCCATTTCGATTCGTAAATTACTTGTACACTTGTAAAGGTTGAAATATTTACCCAACACTTGGGCTAACATTCAACTGATAATGGCAATTTCACCAACCCAATATAACCCCTCTGTCATTTGAAACACCGAATTTCAGCTAAACTGAACCTTGAAGATGAACTTAAAAGCCCAAATCAAATTAGTTTGTCTGCTAAATTGGCATGAGCTGTTTCAGGCTGGTAATATTATGTTTGATAAGTATCATTCATCAGCCAAATTGGCTTAAACTTGAAGTGCATTTTAAGAAAGTTAGAATTTTGTTTTTTTAAATTTGACTCGAGCATAAAACTAATAGGAGGAATTCGAGTTACATCGGCTGAAATCTTAGATATAAACTAGAGCCCTCCATTCCTTGACTTTAAGGGTGAATTCTTCGAAATTGATACATAAGTTGATGAGTTCTTTTCTTTCAACTAATTTGGTTAAATAAGGTAAATAAGGTTTGATATAGAATTTTTGTATATTTCGAGTAAATCAGCTGAAAAAAACCTTTTACCTTGACAAATCTTCCGCCATATTGTGAAGATTTTTCGCAATATCAATAATATTTTAAAATTTCTTTTACAATCTCATGCTAGGGTATAAAACCAACGGCACTCACAGACCTCGAAATATTGTAGTCAACTTTTATACAGTCACCGCGCTTCCTCATTAATCCACGGAAATAATGTAAGCTTGCCATTGAAGTGTTCTTTGTTTTTAAATTTGGTAACCCCAAGGCATTCAACAGTTCAATTAATTCTATAGAATTTGTAGGCTGATGGCGCGATTCTCAATTTGCAGCGAATGTAAATGGTTGTAAGTACATAAATAAGTGAGAGAATGAAAGAATTTAAAACAAAAAAAAAAAACAAGTAAGAAAGTCAGTCAAGCCAGACTGTAATATATTCTGTAATCTGCAGCAGCGGACTTTCTTTTGGTCATAACTTGACCAATAGATTGCGACAAAACTTGATTTTCATAACTAATCAATAGATGGCGCCACTACTGTGACCTTTTCCACTACTTTAACCATTTCCAAACTGACCTTCGACTGGAACTGACTTTTGGTCATAGCTTAAGTATAGTTCATCCGCAAAAATTTAAAAAAAAACTTGATCTGCCTGCAAGTCTAAAAAGTATTTGTCCCATACAAGTCAAGCCTCTAACTATTACCATCTCTGAGATCTGTGCTTTCATACAGACGGAAAGACAGACGGACATGGCTATATCGACTCGGCTGTTGATGGTGATTAAGAATATACATACCTTATATAGTTGGAAATGATTCCTTCTCCCTCTAACATACTTTTGCACAAACTTAACATACTCTGGGTACCTTTGGTACAAAGTATAACAAGTAAGAAGTCAATCAAGCCCGACTGTAATTCGTTACTCTTTACCTGCCGAAGTTTGTAAATAACTAATTGTGGCTTGACACGAACTTTGTGTGAAATGTGATGTTGTACTCATTCGATTATGTTATTTGCATCTCTGCTTGCTATATTTACGATACCTTTGGTGCAGAGCAGAGAACTGCTTCGTGTCTTACATTTATCAACAGCCGAATAAATTCTCTTTGCGCTCAGCCCACAAGTTCGCTGCTGATTTTTATACCCTTGCAAAGAGTATTACAATTTTGCCCAGACGTTTGCAACGCTAGGAAACATTTATTTCCGACCCCATAAACTATATATGTTCTTGATCAGAGCGAAGAGCTGAGTCGATTAAGCTTTGTCCGTCCGTCTGTCTGTTTCTACGCAAACTAGTCTTTCAGTTTTCAAGCTATCAAGCTGAAAGTGCATTGAATCTTCTTTTTATTGCACGCTGCTAATATGTCGGAACCGACCGGATCGGATGACTATATCTTATAGCTGCCATAGGAACCATTGGTCGAAAAATGGGTCTTAGTGAGAAAATCTTTTTTGTTTTCAATGTTAGCGTCCTCAAACTTGTTTATTATTAATATTATATACATACTTTGGACAAAATCGGACCAATAACACTGTGCAACACTAAAAAGTTGATAGAGTCGGGACCGAAAAATTCTGAAAGGGTATGATGGTAGCACTAAAACCTTCTCTGGGTTTTGTCTGGTAAGCTGCCGTTTAATATTTATTGCACTTTGAAGACTTCAGCTTCTGATTGGGACTCGGAACTTCCTAACTCGTAAACTATTTGGAATTTCGCGTTGACGTCTTAGAGGAAGTTGTTGCTCTTGGCTATGCTTACAAAATATTCTTAAGTAGCACGTCAAAAAAGGCACAACTTTATACTCAAAATTACAAAAATGTCTTAAAATTATCATGTTATCCCCTTATTTTGTAGTGTTTTTCAACTTTGTCTTGAAAACTGTAACTTATTTGACTAAGCAATGCAGGACAAAAACGTAGCTAGGACTTAAATAAACAAACGATTGGAACATACCAACTTCATACGATTGGTCCTTTGTATAGTTACGGGCCCTTAAGCATGTAGAATTGGAACCGAAACTTGAAAAATTACCATTTTTGGTACCAATTGGCTGACACGGTCAAAAATTTCCATGGTTTTGTATTAAATCAAGAAAATAGTAAGAAAACATAACTTAAAAACTGCAATTAAAAAAATTTAATAATTTTTACTTTTTACCGAAAATGTTAGATTTTTCGGGTTTTTATGACAGTTGTACGTGCTTGTGGGCCTATAACTATATGAAAGAGTAGTAGAGTGAGAGAGTTTGTTAATTTTGGTCTAAGCTACATCTTTGTGCTGAAATACTTGTCCAAATTTGAAACGGGTTTTAAGATGAAGTTGAAAAACTGTAGAAAAGGGGTCAAAACTGGCTTTTTTGCTCAACATTTGTAATTTTGAGTACGAAGAAGTAATTTTTTTGATTTGCTACAAAGAAATGATTTGTAGGTCAAACCAAGAGCAACATCTTTGTTTAAGATTTTAAAGCAAAATTCCAAATAGTTTACGAGATATGGAAACGTTAGTCCTACTCTGAAACTGAAAAGTTCAAAGTGCACTAAAAACACAACGGCAGCTAATCCGACCAAACCAAGACAGGGTTTTTATACTACCATCACACCCTTTTAAAATTTTTTGGTCTCGACGCTATCAACTTTTTTGAGTTCAAAAGTGTGTCACAGTGTTATTATCTTATAGCTGCCATAGGACCGATCGGTCGGAAAATGGGTCTTAGTGAGAAAAACTTCTTTATTTTCAAGTAAATCGTTCTTAAGGTCGGTGATTCTTAATATTAAACGCTTTCAAACTAATTTAAAAAAGTTGAAATTTGAAAAGTTACAGTTGCCATAGGACCGATCGGTCGAAAATGGTTCTAAGCAGAGAACTGCAGCGAGCTTACACGTGTATGCTCAATCTCCCTGGTTACATATGCGGTACGAGTGCACTTAAAGTTCAAAGTTCGTTGACCATTTTCAAGTAGCATACACAAAACAAAAAATTCAGAAGTGATCGTGTATTGGCGAGCTCGTATACTGCATAGTAGAAATACATAAGTTGACTCGAAGCTTCGGCTACAAGTCACTGCGAGTACTTGTTGCCGTAGTCAAAGATCTATTGCGGGCTGTTACGATCACAGCGCGTACACGAGTAACCCAAGCATGCAAATCCAACAACTTGTGAGAGCAAAAGAGATGATTTGAGTATGATTTTGGCATGTATTCAACGGCAGCTGCTTTGTTTTTGTTTAAGAGTTCTTGCAAACACAACAACAAGGAGAGTAAGCCGCGTGTATTATAGTGTATAACTCGCTTGATATCCGCCCGTGGCCGCCGTAAAGTTCGCTGTTACACGTTTAGCTGACAGCTTTACCACGCTTGTTCAAGTACTACTCGTGTGTAAAAAAAGCTTACACGTTCTGACACAATGTGCTTACGATCATTTCCTGTGTCACACCAAAGTGGAGTGCACAAACAAGCCGAGTAAATAAGCGAGTGTACACGAAAATGAAGTACTCGTTGCAGGTCTCTGGTTCTTAGTAAGAAATTTTTTTTGATTTTAATGTTAGCGTCCTTAAACTCACTGATTACTAGTTCTATACGCTTTTAAATAGATTCACAAAATTTTGTCGAAGTCGGATGACTATATCTTAATGCTACCATAGGACCGATCGGTCGGAAAATGAGTCTTAGTGAGAAAAACTTTTTTGTTTTCAATTGTATCTTTCTTAAACTAGGCGATTGTTAATTTGATATGTTTTCAAAAAGATTCGCGAAATTTGGTTGAAATCAGATGTTTATCTGTCGGAAAATGGGTTTTAGTTAAAAAAATTTTTGATTTTTATGTCAGCGTTCTTAAACTGACTTTTCAAAAACAGCATTTGCAAGGGTATAAAAACTTCGGCACAGACGAAGTTACATTGGCCTTCTCGTTATTCAATCAAACTAACCAAACATTGTTGGCGCTCTGATTATAATCATGTTCGTCTTCATTTCAATCAATTCGGGCGTTTGTTCGTTCAACTTAACATTGATTGATTAAAATGGGAGAGAGAATCGCCTCGTATGAGTTTTGCTTGGGCTGGGCCATAATACAACAAAGAAGGTATGGCAAGCTACCTAGCATAAGCTGAGAGCTGAAACAGAGAGCGAGCTGAGAGCTTGCCGTATCCTTCTTCGTTGTATCATGAACGGAGCCAGCCATATGGAGAGAACTCAAAAATGTGCTTGTGTTGGTCAGCACGAAACCCGATTTACTTGCATACATGTTCAATCAGCCGAAATTTTAAAAATAAATACAAATTGTTATTATATTTTTCTAATTTATAAATTGGCATTTTAAATTCATCCTTTTAAGCGAAGGGAAAATAAATAAGTCTCT
This sequence comes from Lordiphosa magnipectinata, assembly GCA_037044535.1. Classification (NCBI taxonomy): domain Eukaryota; kingdom Metazoa; phylum Arthropoda; class Insecta; order Diptera; family Drosophilidae; genus Lordiphosa; species Lordiphosa magnipectinata. Next base: position 223,437 of record JBAMBO010004084.1, read on the forward strand.
GTGTTAAGTGCTTTTTGAGAGACAGGCATTTAACTTTGCCCTTTGAATCACGTTTTTTCTATATTTTCTAAAGTTGAAAAATTGTGCCACTTTACGAAGCTTTTAATTCAAAAGAAAAAATTTTAAAACTATTACATTGACGTCATTAAATAGCTTGATCAATTCTTTATTAAAGTGTTTCAACAGTTTTGCCATTTTCAACCAACAACAACAAATTTTTGGAAAACAAGCCACTGTTAGCCGTTCAAACAGGCAAGATTCGATCGACAATCGAGTACGCGCTGCTCAAGTAAGTTTATTTCAGAGTTAAAATTTATACATATGTATATGGGTTTCGTGACCTGTTTTGATTTTAGTCAAAGTATTTTGCTTTTTCAATCTGGTCGTAAGGTCAACAAAGTCTGCTGATGAGCGAATTGTGGTCAATTCCGAAACATCCGGTTGTACAGACGTTACCATTGCTGTCCCAATAATGATGTGTATGGCTCTGTTGAAGTGTGTTGATTTGTGTTTGATTATTGACCTTGCGTCCAGCTTGAAAAAGCAAAATACTTTGGTTAAAATTTATATTAATTATAAAACTTAAAAATTAATTATCTTCCTGTGTACAGGATACTGCATACTGAATAAGTATATCTAAGACTTTTCCATTCATGTAGATAGTTTTTTTTAGGTTTGATTTTTTTAAACTCACAACTCATATATGTGATCCCTGGTTTATTTTAAACAGAACATTTCAAGGGGTTTCACAGGCCTGTGATATCAAAAAACCCCACACGAAGAGGTCTGAAGCAATTAAGTCAGCTGACCACCCATCATCAAAAATTATTCAGCGTTTTTGATGTTTTATAGATGTGAATATATGAAAACAACACTAATAGTTCACTTCACTTGACTTTCCATGGGGTGATACATATGTATTTTGTTACACAGTATACGTTTTTATTTCGTATGCATATTTTGAAGCAATTCTACGGAAGGTTCAAAATTTGTCTATACACTTGCAAAGGGTATTATAATTTTAACCAAAAAATATTCAGTTCCGACCCCATAAACTATATATACGGGTATGTTCCACATTTCGACGACGATTTCCGTATAAACGTTCTCATTTCGCTTTGAAATCCTTCAATTTTGTATTTGAAGTAACGAAAACATCACTTGATATTGTTTAGAAATTTTGACTGCTTGAAATCAACAGCTGAAAGCCAAGCGAATTAAAATCGTCATAAACAGCCATGCTCCCATTTTCGCTTTCGCAAAACTTTTGCGATTTCAAACCGGTTTTTGTACCAAATTTGGACTCAAAAACGTAAAATTTTTGCGAAAGCGAAAATGGGAGCATGGCTGATAATTACAATTTTCTTTCGACCTGATCTAGTAATCTCAGACCTATTTAACACTTCACATATACTGAGGTGACATAGAAATCACTAGTGATTTTCGTCTAAACGCTTGTATTTCAAATTGAAACTGCTTGCGAGCACAAAACAGCTCGGTTACTAGATCATATGTCGAAAGTAAAGCGAATTGAAACCGACTGTTCAAAGCCAAGTAGACTTGAGCAGTTGGTTCCAAATCGCTCAAAGTCACCATCTGATCAAGCAACCGAAGATATAGTTTTCATTTTACATATGAAATTGTACAATTGAAATTGGAAATTCAAACGTTTATACCAAAGTCTCTAGTGATTTCTGTGTCACCCCCGATGAACTTAAACAATTCTAATTTGAAATATATAAGTTCATACAGAAACCGACTTCGATATGTGGAATTTTTCTTAATCAGGGCAACGAGCTGAGTCGATTGAGCTATGTCCGACCGTCTGTCTGTCTGTTTCTACGCAAACTAGTCTCTCAGTTTCAAAGCTATCGACCTGAAAGTTTGCACAGAGTCTTCTGTTTACTGCACTTTGCTAATATGTCGGAACCGACCGGATCGGATGAATATATCTTATAGCTGCCATAGGAACCATTGGTCGGAAAATGGGTCTTAGTAAGAAAAACTTTTTTGTTTTCAATGCTAGCGTCCTAAAACTCGGTCATTAATAATATTATAAGCTTTTAAAGAGATTTGCAAATTTTGGTCAAGATCGGATGACTATATCTCATAGCTGCCATAGGAACCATCGGTCAAAAAATGGGCATTAGTGAGAAAAACTTTTTTGTTTTCAATGTTAACGTTCCCAATCTCAGTCATTATTAATATTAAATGCTTTCAAACAGATTTGCAATACTTGGTCAAAGTCGGATGACTATATCTTATAGCTGCCATAGGACCGATCGGTCGGAAAATGGGTCTTAGTGAGAAAAACTTTTTTGTTTTCAATGCTAGCGTCATAAAACTCGGTCATTAATAAAATTATAATTTTTTTTAAACAAAAAATCCTAAAACTTTGAAACTTTTATCGGATACTGGTATAATAGTAAGCTTTCAAAAAGTGCAAATAGGGATGGTCTAAGTATTTTGACAAGATTTCAAAATTGATTTATTCTCAGCACAGGAGCTCAAATGATAAAAGAATGATTGATTCTAGACAAGTTTATCACGCTGAACCCAAATCTGACTTTAGAAATTCCATATCTCTAATGGATTAACTGTAAATTGGACATAAAAATGCAGAAAATGGCTAATTTGACCATAGTCCCTGCACCCTTTATGCTAGAAACCCAAATTTTTTTTTAAAAATTTTATATATCAAGTTATAGTACTTATTTTTATCTGTAAAATGTAGTAAATACTTAAATCATTTCATAAGATATAAGTTCGTGATCGATCTGCAAAGTATGACCGACTTGTACGCTTATTAAAATATTTGAGTTTTTTATTTTACATGAGCGCCAGTGTAGTTTTTAAAGAAATAATGCATATTTGGTTGCATTTTAAATTTTTTTTTGGTTTTTTTTTGACATTTCGTTTAGCTGCCATGTTAAGGGCCTATTTCCAGAACGCACGAAAAGAAATTTTTATGTAAAACTTCACATGAATAGAAACACTTTTTAAGTGTTTTGAAATCTGAATTACACCGCAGTCTTATTTGTATTGAAGTATTGTGCCGAAATAAATTTTGTATGTCATCTGGAATCCAGCCTTATCACTCGATTTTTGTTTGTTGTATATTTAACATATTTAAATTAGACACTAATCACTTTATCTTCCCTTTGTATACTTCTTTATCTCTCACATTTTTCAGCTTATCTTTGAACCAATTCTAAGTTGGCTCCCATTTCATTGAAATGCAGCATCCACAACAATCAACAACAACAACAACAACAAACGACGAACCGCACAAAAAAATGTCCAATTAAGATGCCAACTTATGAACCGTTCGAAAGTCGCGCTCGAAAGACAATAGCGTGCAATCGGAATGAATGTAAACAGCGAATGAAAATGAATGAATGAACCGTTGGCCAAGAAGTAACGGTAAATTTCACATGTGGCAAATGACAATAGAAGTTGCCGCCAAAGTCGACGTCAACGTCGCGTCGCGTCGCTGCGACCGCAGCGCATTAACAGTCTGTGGATGCTATTATTAACAGCGCTGTTAAGGCCTTGGCGGCTCGCAGTCGCAACGTTAGCGGCAATATTGCTCATAAACGTCATTCTATGGCTTTATCTAAGCGTGCGCCTGTGTGTGTGTGTGTGTGTGCTTACTGAGGCGTACCTAAATATGAAAGCATAAAAATTAATGTAGTATTTATAGTGTGGCAGCCAGCGCTAAACTTGTGGCAAAGGGCGTTGCGGACGCTGCAGGGCAACGGCAGCCAAGAAGCAGCTGAAGACAAGCCTCATGTAGTTGGAGCGGCAAGTGAAGTGCGCTGGGTGTTTTGGGTATTTGCTTTTTGGCCAGCGGCGTCTGGACTGCTGAGTCGCTTCTGTTATTTGTGGTGGTTGTGTTTGTGGATGCCCCGCTTGAATTTCAATAAGCAGTATAAAATATTTCCTACCATAAATTCCCAAAAATTGTAACGGCAATTCGGCAAAAAAATAGTACAACATATCGTCAGCACTCAGTAGATACTGCGTAACACTGGCAAATACATAGATACTTTAATTTGTTCCTACTATACTTAGTAGGATAGAAATCCATAGGGCATAGTTCTAGTAGGATCGTGATGGAATTTATGTACCGTTTTAAATATTTAAATTTACACCAAGAACGAGCGATAATATTATGGCAAAAAGCATCAATTTATTGTCGTATTTACAGTGAGCCGAAAGAAGGCCAAGATAAGAAGATAACTAAGAAGCATAAAAGTATGCAATAAATTATTTTCGAATTATATTTATTAACACAAATCTGTTCAAATGTTTATATTCGGGTGTGTTCCAGAATTCTCTAGGGATTTTGGTATAAATGCTCGCATTTCGAATTAAAACTGTATGCCTTTATATGTGAAGTGCCACAATTATGCCCGGCTGCTAGATTAGATGACAAAAGTTGGGGGATTTGAAACCGACTGCTTAAGGCCAAGTAGATTTACCGACCTATGATCTAGTAGCCGACTTTATTCATATCATTTCACATATAAAGTCGTCCTAGTTTAGTTCCAAATCAAATAATGGATGGTTTTTGCAGCTCTATTGTAGATTGCTGACAGATTGCTGTTCCTTAAGAGTTAGTTAATAATCGATGCACGGTTTTTTATTTCGTTAAGTTTTCCTAAATTTACAAACATTTTTGCCAGTAACTTGTCGATGAAACATACTGAACAGTTTTCTTTTGCGGTTTTCGGGTTGGTTCAGCATTTCCAAACATATGCTGGTTCAGTACCGTTTTGCATCTCTTTTATAATGTCATGATAACAATTAATCAGAAGTAATTGTGTCATCCATTTCCGTTCAAGTGAAACTTAATGAGGAAAGCAGCTGACAGAAATCATTAAGCTAAACGCGGAGGCTAAGTCGATTCAAACATGTATTTGTATGGAAAGAAACAGGACAAGATAAAAGGTTTACAAGATAAAGAAGTTGTACTTAAATGGTAGTCAAAAAACTTGACAAAGTACCACAATTGTATGTATGCCTTTGAGAAGGGTAAGTAAGCATAGAATGTTTATTGTCCGATTTGTAATAATTATGTCTTCGCTTAGAAATCCCAAAGTATCCGACTCTGGAGTGGAGACCCTGGTCTGAACCCTTGGCATCCCTCAAACCTATATGAGAAAGATTCGAAAAATAGTTCTGGTGGGAAAAACGTTTGCGAGCTACGGTCCTAAGTGATTCTGAAAGCCATCATACACCATTACAGATGATAGATAATTTTGGAAGAATTATTTGAAAAATGGGAATAAACAGACTGTCAGGCTTAAGCCGGTAAAAATTGATTTTCAATAATAAAGCACACAAAAATTTTTAAAAAAATTCAATAAAACTTGAACCAGCAAAGAGCCAATTTCAAATCACTTGCCATGAATATTTGTACATGTGTTTCTTTTTTCTTGCACAAGATCTTAATTGGTAGCAAGGCTTTAAATGCTTCATCTCAATGTTAACAAGAAGGACAAGCTAACTTCGTCAGTGCCGAAGTTTTTATACCCTTGGAAATGCTGGTTTTGAAATGTCAGAGCTTAAGAACGATTACAAAAAAAATCAATCATTTTCCTAACTAAAACGGAAAATCCGACAGATAAACATCTAATTTCGAACAAATTTCGCGAATCTTTTTGAGAACATATCGAAATAGAAAAATCGCCGAGTTTAAGAACGATAAAATTGAAAACAAAAAAGTTATTCTCACTAAGACTTATTTTCCGAACGATCGGTTCTATGGCAGCCTTTAGATATAGTCATCCGATTTTGACCAAATTTTGCGAATCTACTTAAAAGCATATAAAATTAGTAATCAGCGAGTTTTAGGTTGCTTACATTAAAAACAAAAAAAAATTTCTTACAAAGACCCATTTTCGACCGATCAGTCCAATGGCAACTATAAGATATAGTCACCCGATTCCGATCAACTTTTTCAAACTAGTTTGAAAGCGTGTAATATTAAGAATCACCGACCTTAAGAACGGTTTACTTGAAAACAAAAATGTTTTCTTCCACTAAGACCCATTTTCCGACCGATCGGTCCTAAGGTAGCTATAAAATATAGTCAACCGATTCTGACCAAAGTTTGCAAATCTGTTAGAAAGCATATAATATTATTAATGGACAAGTTTAGGGACATTTACATTGAAAACAAAAAAGTTTTTCACAGTAAGACCCGTTTTCCGACCGATGGTTCCTATGACAGCAGGAACCATCGGTCGAAAAAGTAGTTTTAGTGAGAAAAACTTTTTTGTCTTCAACGCAAACGTCCCCGATCCTCGTGTTTCTAAGTTTTCTATGCTTTTACATAATTCCACCAAGTTTTATGAATATCGGACAACTATATAGTATAGCTGCCATACAAAAGATATATCTGAGAAAAAGTCTTAGTAGGAAAAACTGTTTTGCTTTCAATGCTATAGCTCTCAAACTTGTTACTGATCAATATTATATGCTACTACACAATTCTACTAAGTTTGATTCAAATCGGACGACAATAGCTTATAGCTGCCATATTAAATATCGGTCGAAAAAGTAGTTTTAGTGAGAAAAACTTTTTTGTCTTCATTGCAAACGTCCCCAATCCTCGTGTTTCTAAGTTTTCTATGCTTTTACATAATTCCACCAAGTTTTATGAAAATCGGACAACTATATAGTATAGCTGCCATACAAAAGATATGTCTGAGAAAAAGTCTAAGTAGGAAAAACTTTTTGGTTTTCAATGCTATCGCTCCCAAAATTGTCACTTATCAATATTATATGCTACTACACAATTCAACCAAGTTTGATCCAAATCGTATGACTATAGTATATAGCTGCCATAGGAACTATCTGTCGTAAAAGTAGTTCTAGTGAGAAAAACTTTTTTGTTTTCAATGGTGGCGTCTTTATACCTTCCAGTTGTGAATATTATCAGTTTCCACACCATTCTGGGGAGTTCGGTCAAAATCGGATGAACACATAATATAGCTGCCATATAACAAACTGGGAAGCAAATGCTCAAAGTAGTTGCTTACAATGTTTATTTTTCCTATTTTGGCGCTTTTTGTGGAGAATCCACTCTTTTGCTTTGACATTCTTTGATATTATCGGAAAGTAGTACTCCTTAACTTGAAAATAAACTATTCCAAGCAATTCTATCATTTTGCTCAGCGAAGATATATATATATATATATTCAAACGTAAAAGCACAAGCAAAATAATCTTTATGTTGAGGGCTGTAAGCCCTATAAACTTTTTTGGAGCTCCGATTCGCGGGCTCGAACCGAAATTTGCCAATCGTTAATGTTCGGAAATTTTGTGTTCGAAGTTTTTGGGCAAAGGTTTTGGTTCGAACCTTGATTCGGCCCAAGCTCTGTGATTAATATTCAAAATAAAGTCTAACTTCCCTATAGCGAATCTCAATGGCACCAATAAAAACTTCTGTTCATAACTGAACATGTGTTCATAACTAAACATGTGACCCTCGCACTCAACACCAAAAGACGTTAAAAAAATATGATCCCATGAAAAGGGACCACAGCCGAGGTAACACCAGATGGTCACGGCCGTTCCCACGCCTACAAGCACATGTGTTTAGGAGGGGAAATACATTACAAGAAAGGATAAATATAAACAAGTAAGCAAAAGCAACACCACACTATATTTAAATAGACAAGTAAGATAATCAAGAAAGACATGTAATACAATCTAACAACTGAGTATATAAGACACAAATGTATCACATGTATTAGATAAGGACAAGTAGTTTTAGAATTACAGTTGTCTCATGTATTAGGTATATAAGCTTAAACTATAAAAACCCACAACCGAACCTTAATAAAAATCAGTTCCTAACAAATAACGCGATTGTGTAATTTAGTTAGGGATACGGCGAATGTGCGGATACTACTGCTGAATGTCTGAGCTGTACGAGCGGCTCTTTAACTTGGAAGAATAAGTTGCACAGCTTCGCTATAAAGAAAAAAACCGTCATATAGAGAAAGAAATACGAAATCGCAGTGTTCAGGAAACGAATTCGTTATATACTGCGGTGTCACAGAAATCTCCAGAGATATTATCTTCGGTTTGGTTTGCAAATCGTTCGAAAATTTTGTCGGTGTCACAGAACTTGAAGAGATTTCATTTTCTTATTTGAAAATCTAGTTAGAACAGAAGCTTTTCCAATTGAACTATCATCTCCAAAAACAGGGGTCTCGCAAAAAAAATTTCCCTTCTTTTAGTTAAGGGGTAGAAAGACTTTGGTTGGTTTGGCGAATAATTATTAAAACGCAAATTGCAATCTTTAAACTAATCAAATAATTTATTCATTTGATGCAACATATCCAGAAAAATAATGTTGTTTACATTTCCAAAACTAAATTACTTATGTGTTGGTTTTAGCGACCTGATATTTATAAATCCAAATGTTTGGTTAAGCCGGCTCAAGGTCATCCGTCCCATATGGGATGGGACAGATGACCTTGAGCCGGCGTAACCAAACATTTCTAATTTTACTTGTCAAAATTGTTTGGGTGGTGAACTATGCTAAATCTCCTGATAAAACACGAGAGATAAGAAACCAACCGAAAGAGATTTCTGTGACACCGAGAACTGGTTTTGGGTTGGAAGAGATTTCTGTGACACCGCTGATAGAGAATTTCGTTGTACGGAAGTTCGACTTCAAAATTTCTGTACTTTTGAAGAGACAAAACAAATTTTACGACCTCATCAACTGAGACATCATTCGATGGTACTGATAATAATAGCATTAAGTTGTTAACATTGATAAGCTGTCAAAATCTTTAAAATGTTTGATTTAATCGGTTCTCTATTTTTGCCAACAAAAAGACTCTTATTTTTATTATTACTTATTTCTAGAAATTATATTGAAAATCCTTTATACTTTTGTAACGATTTCGAGTCTTTGTCGCACAATATTGAGAACAATAAATTGGCAAGAGTTCAGAATGTCTTTAATTTGTTGAACCGAACAGAAAATTTAGCTTAGGAACAGGCTCCGATTCAGCAATTTTCTGAACTTTGGTTTGGTTTAACGGTTTACAGTTAAGAAAAAGTCGGAATTCCGGGACTAAGCCGATTCGGTTCACAAACGGCTTGCAGTCCTGTTTATGACAATATCCAAATTAACATTTTTGTCTTGCTAAACTAACACTGATTGCGACATTTATAAATGTGGATCAGAATGTTTGAGGTGATTGTGTGGTCAGCTTGTGGACTCCTCTTCTGCTATCTGCTATGATGAATCGCTTTTGAATTGGCACGATTCTCTTTTTATTGTTGAGGTTCCGGTAGCGTCAACCTCCCAAAACCTCCTATTATACTTGATAGATAACTTTAGAAGAATTATTTGGAAAATGGGAATACACAGACTGTCAGGTTTACACCGGCAAAAATCGATTTCCAAAGCAAAAACAATATTTAAAAAAGTTTATTTAAATTTAAACCAGCAAAGAACCAATCTACATTTTAAATTTGGTTGCTCTAGCTTTTCTAATCTCAGATATCTAGGTGGTTGATGCTTGATGATTGATGCTTGAAATGATTCCTTCTGCCTGTTACATACATTTGCATAACTTTAGAATACGCTTTTTACTCTACGAGTAACGGGCATAAAATGCACAATTTAACCTTCTTTTTACCAATTAGCAAACTTTGTCATTAAATTGTCTCTGATGATCAAGTTGATTTCATCTTTAATATTGATAGTAAAACTATTTTGATATAGTTAAGCTCATTTTGTATTTTGTAACATTCTACCCACACCACACACTAGTTGTACGACTATTCACTGTGCCACAGCACATTTAGCTGTCGTCTGTGGCATGCAGTGTGCTTCAAGTGCTCCAAATACCTTGCATGCCACACCGACAGAGAAATTCCCGAAAGGGATGCAGCGACAGCGCGGGGTTGGCCACTGACTGTGGCCAATGCGGCGTATGATGAATTTAAGCTAAAGGGTTTTACAGTTTGTCTGTTTCTGGCAGAGATTTTCTGATGGTCATGTTAAGGTATTGGAAATTCAAGGATAATTTCTATAAATAAATTTATAAAGAGACCCTGCAAGCAGACAGAACAGTCAGAATGTTTAGCCATTAATCAAATCATAGTTCGAACCTTTGGGCGACGGCCTGAAATATGTGGACTATGAACAGCTGCCTGTGTGGGCCTCGGGGAATGTTGATAGGGGCAGTCCGAGGAATGCCACATCGACGCTTTTTGGCCCAAGTCGCTGACTTCTGACCGATGTTAATCGTCATTGGCTACGATTTCCAAGAAATTTCTGATTGCAGTGCAGTCAATTGTGCAAAATCAACTTTAAAGTAACAAAGAACTAACCACAATCCACTCGAGAAATGACAACTTTTCCTGCCCCTCCTCCGACCACATTAGCAACCAAATAATCATACGCCGCATTGTTCCTGCCTAGACAAGAGACGGAGTGGCAAATGGGGGGGGGGGGGGGGGTCCATCTGTTTTGTGTGTGTCCTTAACAAAGTCCGTGTACACGTTTGCATATCTGGGAACGGTTAAGGGGAAACTTTGAACTGCGGGCCATTTTGGGCAGAGTATGTTCTCAGATAGCAACCATTGCACACTGGAGCAAGATATGGGAATTTCACAAGGTCTTAAACCACCAGCTGAACTGTGAGTTTAACTTAGTTTTTACCTGTACCTGTTTCGGTTAAGCCTGCTTCTTATTCTCCTTCTAGCTGGCTAAAAAGTTGGATGGTTTCCATGCTTTTTTAATCAGTTATTATATCGATGAGAGTCTCAATTTTGTGTGCAGATATCTGGAAATTGCGGGCATACCAAAGTGCGTAGGGCGAAATAAAACTCCTCCAATGAAATCAATTATTTTGCAATATGCCTTTCTTATAAGTCTGCTCTCTCCTCTCGGCCTAAGAGCTCTGCCCTGAATCTCGGTAACAATCCATCTGATTCTCGATCCGCCCAGGTCGATGATTGCTTGTTTATGGAAGGAGTGAAACTGATTCAATATAATATTCGTGTGAAAGATACAATTGTTGCATATTTTCATCAAAATGACTAGACAGACTATATTGTTTTGGCATTGCATACCTTACGGCAAGTATGCATAAAGTATATCATAGCTGAAAAAATCGTAGAGTTAGATGGGATAATTTATTTTAAAGCTGGTTTAATGAAAGTTTCTATAAATAGAAATTAGATCCTAGACTATTTTGGCAGCTCTTTCGAAAAAGGCAAGTTATCGTTCACACTGGAAGATAAAGTTGCCAACTCAGACACTGGCATTTCAAATCAGCTCTAACTTTGAACCTAACCTTAAGCTACATGGAATAATCTACTCTGAAGTGGGATATCTTAATAGATCCGGACTGATAAAGAACCGGTTTAAAAGAACTTCGAAGCCATATCTCAGAAATAATATTGAGCTATGAACTGAAAACTTTATGGTACTAAGAAGTTAGTCGAAGCAACCGGTTGAACCATTTCAAAAGTATTTCAAGTCCACATCTCAGAAATTATTTAGGCTGTAATATGGAAAGTTGGTCTATAGGTTTACACTTTAAGGCTTGTACTAAGAACGACAGAACATTCCTTTCATCACAGTATTTCACATAAATAGAAACACTTTCTAACATCACATGAGCATTAAAGCAAAGCCAAGATGTTTCTAATTATGTGAAATACTGTGAAGACAGTAATTTTCTGTCGTTCTGAGTACGGGGCTTTACGTTTTATACAGAGAGAAAAAACCTGTTCAGAAAATATGTTGACTTAAACCTCAAATAAGAACAAGATGTTGTCATAATTCTTGACAACAAATGTTCCTGGAATGAGTTAAGTTGTTCTCAATCGGATAGTTTTTTGGTTTATACAATAACACCAAAACCGGTTTCCGGCAGAGAGAGGTGCGTGAGCGTGTTTTTGTCTCTTGTTTTTATACCCTTGTAGGGGGTAAATTAAAATTGTCCAGATGTTTGTAACGCATAGAAAGAAGCATCTCCGACCACATAAAGTATATATATTCTTGATCAGCATGACGAGCTGAGTTGATATAGCCATGGCCGTCTGTTTCTATGCTATCTCCTCCGTCAGTTTAAACCAAACTTTGTAAAATTGTCTCATCAGCACCAAAGAAGGCCAGGCCAAGCTTTTCTCAATCTCTTGGCTTGTATGCTTATAATTTTTCGCACAAGAGAAAGGGACCCCAACAGTGTAACGTCGAATCCGAACGGCATAGTTTGAAAATTTTGCTTTTTCATGGCTTCACTCTGCTGGCGCCAATAGCTGGTGAAGGTGACCGGATGTGTAAAAGCTATAGTCTAAGTAAGGAAAAAAACTTTTTTATTAGATGGTCCGAGGCGGGATTGAACCCCCACCTCCTTCAGCAGCAGCCACACACACTACTGGTGCGTCACACCCGACCACAACTAAACTTAACCAAACTTTGCACGAAGTCTATTAGTACAATAACGGTGCACATTTGACGGAACCCGCCGAATCGGATGACTATAGCATATAGCTCACGTAGGAACCTCTAAGCAAACGTCCCCAAACCTCGTATTCATAAGTTAACTATGCTTTTACATAATTCCACCAAGTCTGATGAAAATGGGACAATTATATAGTATAGCTGCCATAGAAAAAAAAGATCTGAAAAAAAGTCTTGGTAAGAAAAACTTTTTTGTTTTCAATGCTATTGCTCCCAATCCTGTTACTGATCAATATTATATGCTAACACACAATGCTGCCAATTTTGTTCCAAATCGGATGTCCATAGCATATAGCTGCCATAGGAACCAACGGTCGAAAAAGTAGTTCGAGTGAGAAAAACTTTTTTGTTTCCAACAGTAGCGTCTTAAGGCTTTCCAATTATGAATATTATCGGATTCCACACAATTTTGGGGTGTGTGGTCAAAATCGGATTAATATATCGTAAAGCAGCCATTTAACAAACTGGCGAGCAAATGGTCTAAGTAGTGGCGCCATTTAACTCACCTAAGAATGTTCGAAGAAAATCATATAAAACCAAATTTATATAAATGATACAAGCTGCAAGGGTATATAAACTTCGGACGAGCCAAAGTTAGCTTTCTTTTTTTTTTATACTCTGTACCATTTATACTCGGTACACTGAGTATACTAAGTTTGTGGAAAAGTATGTCACAGGGAGAAGGAATAATTTTCGACCCTATAAAGTGTATATATTCTGGATCAGCATCAACAGTCGAGTCGATATAACCATGTCCGTCTGTCCGTCTGTATGAACGCACAGATCTCAGAGATGGTAAGAGATAGAGGATTGACACGTATGGGACATATATTCTTATACTTGCAGGCAGATCAAGTTTATTTTCAATTTTTGCCACGACCCCTCCCGCCTCCGCAATTTGGAAAAAATGTCATATCTCTTACAGTTTTGATGATAGATGGTTCGTACCTTATGTTAGTAATTAGCATTATTTATCGATTTGCCAAAGAAATGATAAAGATCGGATGAACGATACTCAAGCTATGAACAATAAATGGCCAGTTAACACCCCGCACCCCCCCACCCATCACCACAGCTTTCCATTCAACAAAGGCAATCTTAGTGAGAGAGAGAGTGTATAGATTTAAAGCCTATTTCCACCAAAGAAATGAAGAAAATAATATAATTTCTTCCATACAAATTGATGTTGCATTTTGCCCTTCATTTCTTTCATTTCTCAGAAATGATGGCATTCCCCACGAAGGAATTTGAAAGTTTGCACGTGGCGCCTGTTGTTTAAATTAAACCATTCAGCTGTTTTTGTCAATGGAAACACCATCATATTTAAAAATGAAAATGATAAGAAATGAAGCCAGCGGAAATAGGCTATAATACACCTTTATTTGAGAACGGTTGTAAGATTTCATTTGTACGGACCCGCTCAGTGTGAGCGAGCTATCTTTTATTAAGAATTTATCATCCCTCAACTTCTAACTTAACTAAGGCAGTATTTGTAAGATAGCTGCGTGTGTATAAATGATCTGCGTTGGTCACAAGGGTAGTTTTACACACAATGTGTTATCTGTTCGCAACATGTGGATCGATGACTCGTCTCGAGGGTAGTTTTCTTCAAGTGGTATTTCGGCTGTCCTTTCTTGTCCCTGCCGCTATTAATATTTAATTGCTATTACAAAAGGTGGTATGTTTATGACATAGGCTAAATATTTAATATGAGATTTACACTACGTGTGGGCCGAGTTGAATATCATGTTCAAAATTGAACACGGAGAGAGAGAGAAACTTAAAGATGAGCATTGTAAAAATTGTTCACAATAGTTTTAGTGAAATTCACTTGTTGATATATGTACAATTCTATATTTTAATTACAATTTTAATTTGAGCTTTATTTCGATAGTGCGTGCTCTTCTAGCTCTTCGACAACGACAATTGACTCTCTTGAGAAGAAGCCAGCGACCTTAAATCCTCTCCTTCCTTCGTGAGCGCGCCAATTGTGGCGTCATTATCGCAGTCTTCTCCTCCCACTATTTTAACTTAGGACTACATTACACGCTAAGACTTCAACCAATTCATTTTAATTTCATTTCCAAACTTATTTTACTTAACTACGGAATTTGCCTACAAGCATAATAAATGTATTGCACGATAACCGCGTGACTCCCTAGATTTATGAACTGGTACAGAGTATGTTATAGTCGGGCTTAACCCCCTTTCTCACTTGATTTTTTTTTCAACTTAACGTCTTGTTAGCTCAACCAAGTATACATAGCTCTCGAGATGTGAATCTGCAAAAGTGTGCAACGGCCGAATAAACTAGCGCGTCATCCCATACGTTGTTTGTTAAGTGCAGAAGGTACCGGGTTCAACTTCCAATCAAGCCCGAACAAATTTTTCAGTGTTTTTCTAAGAGACTTAAATGAAACTAGTCGGGTAAAGAAGTGGGTCGATGAAGTTTGTTTATTGTACAGCGGTGTCCCCTCTGATCCAATGGTATATGGGTGGACATGCAGCAGCATTATTATCCAGCGCTTGTAATAATATTTATTATTTGCAACCGGCTCCCTTCCCCTCCAATGTAATGAAGTGCCATTCCCTATTCTTCCGAGAAGCCCTCAAAATTAAAAGAAATCCGCTCCACACCCGATCGATCCAAAATCAAGCAAAGTTTTTCTCAAATTCAGTTTTTGCGTTCGTAAAGGACCCGGGCAACACCGGGTATACAGCTAGTAGTTAAAATATAATGAAAAGGATATTTTAATGAAATGAATGTCATAGACAAATTTTTGCTTTAGTTGTTTTAGTCTTTGTCTAAACTTCGTCTTAAAGAGCAGCGTCAGAGCCGTACAGCTTTGATTCTCGGCACAAATTGATTATCTCTCCTCTTAGCTACGCATAGCTGAGTTGGCAAGGCTTGACAGATCAGGGATGCCAGACCCATTCCCACATTTATGCACTGTACCAAAGCAATATCGGAAATTTTCCCCATGTTCAGGCATTAATGATATATCTTCACAATTGACCAACGTTTTTGGGTCTAGTTGATTAGGTTGGTACCAATTTCAGGTCAAATAAAATTTTATTGTCTAAGGTATAATCTCGACTTTTTAAGCATATAATGAACTTTATTTGTAACGGAGACCTCTGAGACAACTTAAAATCCAATTGTCACTATCAGATTGTTCTTAATTATCTCGCCACATGGTATTAAATTTAACATTGCCATAATTGAGGTTATCTTATATAAACTAAAATTTCATTGAGAAACAAAGTGAAACAGACGCGGAATAATTGGCTCTACAAGGTGCCAAAAGCCGCAGTCTTATCAAATCTAAGCAAAATTCGGTAGGGCTTTGCAAAGCAAAAATTTATATTTAAGGAACACAACTTTTGCGCTGTTCTGAGCTTTATTATACTAGAAAATTGAGGGTCCTTTTGGATTTTTTAAAATTCGACCAGTGTGCATCATTGCAATGAAGTGTGGCATGAGCAGGGCCTATCCTTCCCATCTGCTTGGTTTAGCGCTAAGCATATTTGGTCACAAAGAACACATGACAAACATTCTGTGTTGTGGAATACGTATGACAATGCGAATGCTGGCCAGGATCATGGGGGTCATTGTAATCATAACGGTAAAAAATACCAGAAACTGCACAGAAATGGCGCCAAATTAGTCAAATACAGGGTGCCTGCTGCTGCTTGAACATTCACGAGAATTATCAACCATTTTGAAGATGAAGTCAATAATTGTGCAGACTCCTTGGCAAGTCAACAAAAGGCATCGAACAAGAAGGGGTCGTTCGGTCTTGACGCCGACTGCTCTGCTGCGTTTGCTGCCGCAGCTGCTGCTGCCTCTGCTTCTGCTGATGGACAAATGGCAACCCGCGACTGTTTTTATGATTTGGTCCTTCGTGTTGTCCTTTTTTTTTTTTGCTGTGTCTGTTTGTCTTGCAATTATTTGCCCTGCCTCAAAATGTGTGGACTGTATGTTACAATTTCTGGTGGTTGCTGTCCCCTTTAGGTGGAGCAAAATCCCTGCCTGACTGATTATTATCATCCACATTTGCACAGAGTTTGCGCGTCGTCGCTTGTAGCCTCTAATCCTCGCCCCACTTCCAGCGCTCACTTAACTTCTTCACCCCCTTCCCTGCCGTGTGTCGGGCAAAAAAGTTTGTGCCAAAAGTGACAAACAACTGACAACTGAGAGTCCCAAGCGTCGATAAAACTTATCACTTTCCACCTAATTGATAACAGTTTCGATTTCAGTTTCAGTTTCAACTGCTTTTCCTGTCCCCGGATGAGCGAAGGAGTCGGAGTGCAGGCTATGTAAATCCGCTTAGAGCGAAAGTGAACTTATAAATTATTGATTTGATTATGTCACCCGTGGACAAAGCAGCTACCCCAGGCAGCCTGTCGTGCCGCCCTGACGTTGTCGTATTTATAAAGGATGAACAAGCGATTATGTCCTGCCAGCACTCAATTGAAGCGCCATGGCAAAGTGCTGACGGATTAGCCGCTAGTATCTTTCTGCATTGGCATCCGTATCTATTTCTGCCTGCCTGCGGCTTTTGCATACATTATAAATAAGAGAATCAAGAGAGAATTGGCCACACAATTTGAGCACTATTTTTGGCCATTTGTATGCGCCGTAACTAGCCAGAGTGCTGGTCAGCTCAATTGAGTTGTCCTCGGTATATCACAGCCGCACACATTTTCCACATTTACCCACTCGTCCTCCCCCTCCTCCTCCCCCTGTTTTATGGCCTGGCCACATGTTTGCCATTTTCATGCTGATTTCCTTTTTCTTGTTGATTTTTTTTTTTCCTACAATTTCTCTTTGAAAGAGTTAAATAACTTTGTCTACGTGTTGGTTGATGGTTCTTGGTAATTCGACTAATTAAATAATTAAAGTTGATGGAAATCAATTCAATTGAGTTGAAATATAAAAGGCACAGATTTTGAAGCTCTGCATTAGATGAATCAAGTTACCCCTTGACTTTGTAATAATTACTTAAGCTTACCAAATGATGATCTAAACGATCTGATTGAAATAATTCTGTTTAACTAAATTAAACATATTAAACTCAAAATGCTCCGGGGCTTCAATGACGAAATGAATAGATCACATAGCTTATAGCCTAAATGTCATACGTTTCTGAACTTATTTTAATGGCGGGCTTCAAAGAAGTGAAGCAACATGTAGATTCTGAAATAAGCCTAGTGTTTAAATAGACACGGAAATCAAAAAAAATAGTGGTGAAAATAGTAAAACAAACGAACAATCGAAAATTGTGGACATTTTCAATTGATTGTAGATTTCGGAATAGAAAAGTGGAACTTTTTTATTTATTTGTTTATATATTAACTAAAAAGGCGACACAAAAGGTTTATAAACATATTATGCAAAATGAGCAACTAACGACTCAGACAAGGTGGAGATCAGCTATGCCCCGTTTCACAGTCGGTTTCAGTGAGAGTCGTTCTTAGAGCTTACAAAAATTTTAATAATATTGATATCGGGAATTAGATCAAGACGAAAACCTTACTTGTGCCCTTTCCGCAGAGTTTGATTCAAAAGACACTTAGTTTCTTTCTCTTGATAAGAAGTGAATTTCAAAAACACAAAATAGACTAAACATAGTAAACAAAACACTTACATTCCGTCAATTTGTTTGTTTATTCGTTGATTTGTATAAATTAAGTTAATTTTCTGTCAAGTTGTGTGAGCTGTTTTATATTGTCCGATAATAACAGTTATTTTTGCAAAACTTTAAAGTGGAGTGTGATACATATGTGAGAGATAGTTAAGTGCAAGCATTACATGACCTCGAGCTGGCTAAAACTTGCTAGCTGGAGTGAAATTTTTTCGACCTCTGTTGTAAACACAACTTTAGCTAAGTTAATTTTAAGGAATGAGAGATATTCTGAATAACAGAATGATTGCTCGCAAGACTGATTAAGTACAAACGTATAATATCAAAGCTATATTTTTATAATACATATTACAGTTATTATGACAATTATCTTTCTGTAAAAATCTGCTCTTTATCGCCTGAAGATATGTAATTATGGCGGTCGAAGTTTTATCCACACTCAAGAAAAATTGTATAATTAATATATTGAGAAGAATAATTATTTCAAAACAAAACTTACCAATTAATTTTTCATCACAAATTTACACCAATTTTTCAATGTTTAGTTTTTCTATCAGCTCATAGAGTTGGATGTCTTCTTTTTTTGTGCATGTGTGCGAAATCTGTCGAAAGCAAAGGCTGAGCATGCGCTTATTTGTTCTGCCCTTGAGCGTCAAACAGCACACAAACACACATATACGTACATACATGCATATGCAAACATGCGTACATTTTGCATATGGGCATTTCCACAGAAAAGTCCACCGAGACCTTAAAATGAAAAGTACATAAAAACACTCTATTTTATAATTTTTTCATGGGGAAATAATCAAAATGAACTAATATATAAGTAATAATAGAGATTTTCGAATGCAAAGTCGCGCAAGCGACATTTTTCTCATTTGTATACGTTTTGTTATCATAAAAATGCCTTTAGATTGCATTGATTTTTGGTCTCTAAACTATTTCTAAGGGTACAAAGAGTTAAAAAATAAGGCAGAAGAAACTATATGATTGCAATTAACTGTAAGTTTCTGCTTTATATTATAACAACAACAACAACATTAATATAATGATGAAATTTAAGTAACGTAACGTCAGGTAACGTCACGTCAGATACTTATGCAAATAAAAAAAATTTGGCAAATATTTTTGAATAAGATAACCTGGAAAATAAACTTGTATAATAATACGTTACATAAAACGGAAGTGGGGTATGACTTGTTTTGCATTTTTATAAAACAAGTCATACCCCACTTCCGTTTTATGTAACGTCACGCCCGCATATATGTTTGCTTATATCTTTAACTCATTATGATCGATTGATGTCATTGTTTTTGCTAATTATAGTGCTAATTAAGTGCTACCCAAATATAGAACAACCTTTTTAAAATCCAAGATTTTCATATATTTTAAAAACATTTTTTCGTACGAACGTAACGTCACGTCAGTTTGGAAATGCCCATATGCATGTATGTGTGCATGTCTGCTGTTTGACGTTCAAGGGCAGAACAAAAAAAAACGCATCGTGGACACATAATATGTATACATACATATGCAGATATTTAAACACGCACTTTTACTGCGTAGAGAGCTCAAAGTGAAAAAACACGCACAATATGTATGTATGAGTGTATGTATAATAATCGTACATACTATTAGCGACTGAATAAAGGCAATAGCCTTTTTACAATTTATTAATTTGCAAGTACAACAACAGTTCTTCACTTTTTATTCACTTTTACGGTTTACATTTTTTTTTACTTACCTTTCCCACGCGCCAGCACAGATCGAATGATGAAATTCGCAAGAAGAAGCTAGAAGTTCGCTGCAGACCCGACGCCAACTTCGAAACGTTCACGAAGAAAAAACGACCGGCTCTCGTTTTCGCGCTTACGGCAGCAGAGCAATGAGCATTGTTTTTGCTTTTTTCGAGATAGACTATTGCTGTCTCTCTCTGATTTGAGAAACTCTGTGTGTCTCTTTCCACTTTCAGAATTTCGATGTCTACTTTGATCTGAAATCAAATCACTAGGGCATTTTTCATATCACTTTGATCATTTCACATTTCAATATAATATTTTTAGTATCAATGTGGTATTACAGGATCAAATTGATATTAAATAGTTTCAGTTTGATATGCAAATATTAATATAACTGATATGATATTGAAATACCTGACCTTATTTTTTTCTGTGTAGAAACAGACGGACGGACAGACGGACAGGGCTATATCAACTCAGCTCGGCATACTTATCAAGAATATATATAATTTATGTGGTAGGAGATGCTTCCTTTTTGCTTTACAAACAATTGCTCAATTTTAATATACCCTCTGCAAAGGTATGAAAAGTAGGGGCTTGAAAATTACAAGTAAGTCCAACAATGTATTGGATGTTGGGAATTAAACATCATTTTAATTCATTTGATTTGGAAAGGATACTGCTTGTTGTCGCGGTGATTGATTTTGATCCTTAACAGGCCAAAGTTAAGCTAAATCATTTGTTCTCTTTAAAGTAGTTTCCTCGCACCTGCATTTTCTACTGAAGTCATGATGCTTGACGCCTAGGCGTGCTGCATGTCAGCTATTGAGGCAATCTTCCGTCAGATTTCCTTCCAGAAGTTGGGGACATATAAGTCTTGCTATTGTGGTGGAGGGCTCACGTAAAAAGACGTTCTTTTGGTACAAATCAAGTGTTTGAAATCCATCAAGAAAGGAGTAGCGACATGGCAATTTTTGTCATATGTGAAAAAAAAACAATCAAGACGGCTGTAATTCAACACAATTCAAGTTAGCCCGTCTTGATCCCTCAATGATCCATCTGTCATAAATATTGCTGATTAAATATATTTTATTTTCCTTTGATTCTGTCATTCAAACTAAATTTTCATTCCCCTTCAAGTGTATGCAAGTGCCTTTATGTGCAGAACATTTCATACACAATGTCAAGATTTTGCAATTTTTTTTTACACTTTCATTTATTATTTGAACGTGGCTCCGATTGTTAACAACAGGGACATAGCGAGGGTGTAAAGTAACATTTGTGTGCTGCTTGCACCTTAGTTACGAGTCAAGTATTAAAACCCTTGAATAGATATTTTTGTTTTGAGCACCGACAGTTCGCTCACTTGTTAAGGGTATTCCAATTTCTTCACATTGAAATCAGATTTTCTTACCTTTTCGATTCCATTTGCACATGTGCCAGGAGTGTATTTTGCTCTCTCATCTACTTGTAGGTTGCTTATATGCCATTTGTGTGCCTGCCACGTCAACTGACCATCATCATCTCATCATAATGAAGCGTGCCACTCAGAGATTTCCATTTGATTTCCTCGCTGACCTTGTCCTGACAAGTTCATAATTAAAGCTCGTCGCTATCTGCGGTTTAGTGAAAGCATTTTAGAGTCATCTTAACCAGTTTAGACACGCCTCCTGCTACATTCACAACGTGTTAATCATTCCATTTGGCGCACGATTCGCCTTGGTTGCCCTGGGTCATTTGAGGGCTCTCCTCTCCCCGCACACCCTCCATCATCATCCACCATCAGCCATTTGTAGACATATTTGTTGTGCGGTCCGCCCACTTTGTCACTTTGTTCGCCTCTTAGTTGGAGGCTGGCTTTTATTTATTTGTTTGCCTTTTGTTGACAGCAATTTAAACGCTTCAATGGACTTCCCACCCCCCCCTCCCTCTGACCATCAGAGCGCAAAAGGGTTTCGCAAATAAGTTTCACCTCGTAAATTAATTTCCCTTGCTCTGGCTCTTGGTAAGCACACACAAATTGGATGCAGGGTGCGAGGGGGGTGGGGGAGTAGATGGACATCTGCTTAAGACATGACCTCCGCTAAAGGTCAGCCCGGGCTTAAAGGGATTTTGGGTATCCGCGAATTCATTAACTACCAACAAATGCGAAATTAAAACAACCACAAATTAAAACCCAAATTGTTTTTTTGTAATTCAAATTGATTATTTTATTTTGGAAAATTTCGACCACGGATAAGTGGATATTCGATTCCCATAATCATTTCGTTTCATTTAAATATGTAAATAAACGGGCACAACTAATTTTCATTTGTGGATTATGCAGAAAGTGCAATAATTTAAATGGATTACACTTTTTCGGACGGCTTAACAGTCATTGATTGTGCAACGCGTTAAACCTTTTGATTTATTTATACGGTTTTGTTTACAATTCGCTTTAAGTCGGACATAAAAATTGTTTTAAAATGTGCGGGTCTTGACCAGGGACCAGACATTTCCAAGTTTGGGAAGACCAAAGCTACTTCTGTCGGTGAGAAATTGGATTAAATATCTAAAATTCCGCAGTTTTACTGCATCGACTGCAAACCTGACCATGACCATGATCCCAATCTTCTAATCAACCGGACCCCCCTGATGAGCAACTTTCTTAACAACTTCGACAATTTCCTTAATATTTTCTCCGAAACTAACGAAATCGATTCATTATCATTTTCAAGAGAAGATGCTTTTTGAATATCAAGTCCAAATTCAGCCTTTTACGAAGTCGAGAAAAGAAAACAAGTAAGAAAATCGGTCAGGTCTGACTGTAATATACTCTGTACCTGCAGTAGCAGTTGAAAGCAGCGTTGCTGCTGTGCTGAGGCAACGAAGATTCTTTTGCTCATAACTTGACTATCGTTCATCTGATCTTAATTTAACCTTTGCTTGATAATTACTAACTATGCCGAGAAAATACTAATCATCTATTTACAAAACTGTGTGCGATATAATGTTCTTTCAACGATGCTGGGGCATTAGGGGGCGTGGCAAAAATTGAATATAAACTTAATATACCTGAACTTATAGAAGTAAATGTGCCATATATGTCAAATGTCCATTTCTTTCTCAAACAAACGAACAGACGGACATGGCTATATCGACTCGGTTACATACATTTGAACAAACTTAATATACTCTGTGTATGTATAGTAAAAGTAGAAAAACTACACAAACATTATGGGTTAAAAATACCGGTCAAAACGTGTAGAAATCCTACATTTTCACTTACACAAAAAAAAAGGACTGCGCACTTTTTATTTATTTATTTCTGTTGATATGCGCGCGCGCGCTGATGCTTTCTTGAACGCTCAATTATTTCGCTATGCGTAAAAAATTCAGAAAAATATCATATTAAACAAATTTATAAATTTCTTATATCCTTGTAGAGGGTATATTAAAATTGTCCAGATGCTTGTAACGCATAGAAGGAAGCATCTCCGACCACACAAAGAGTATATATTCTTGATCAGCATGACGAGCTGAGTTGATATAGCCATGTCCGTCTGCCCGTCTGTCCGTCTGTCTGTTTCTATGCTTTCTCCGCCGTCAGTTTGAAAGCTATCTTAACCAAACTTTGCACGAAGTCTTTTGGTACAAATACGCTGCACATTTGTCGGAATCGGCCGGATCGGATGACTATAGCATATAGCTGCCATAGGAACCATCGGTCGAAAAAGTAGTTTTAGTGAGAAAAACTTTTTTGTCTTTAACGCAAACGTCCCCAAACCTCGAATTTCTAAGTTTTCTATGCTTTTACATAATTCCACCAAGTTTTATGAAAATCGGACAACTATATAGTATAGCTGCCATACAAAAGGTATGTCTGAAAAAAAGTCTAAGTAGGGAAAACTTTTTTGTTTTCAACGCAATCGCTCCCAAACTTGTCACTAATCAATATTATATGCTACTACACAACTACTACCAAGTTTGATCCAAATCGGATGACTATAGCATATAGCTGCCATAGGAACTATCGGTCGAAAAAGTAGTTATAGTGAGAAAAACTTTTTTGTTTTCAATGGTAGCGTCTTTATACCTTCCAGTTGTGAATATTATCAGTTTCCACACAATTTTGGGGAGTTCAGTCAAAATCGGATGAATATATCATATAGCTGCCATATAACTGGGAAGCAAATGCTCAAAGTAGTGGCGCCATCAAGCTACAAGGGTATATAAACTTCGGTCGAGCCGAAGTTAGCTTTCCTTTATTTTTGTTACTTACTCTGCGGGGGGGGGGGGGGGGGGATTACTTACTCGGGGCCCTTGAATTGCAAAACACGGTTGGAATGACGCCTTAGACGGCTGAGCTACGCAGCGCCTCTGAGGCAAGGCATCTAATGCGTTACTTGTAATGAGTAAGATGTACTTGCATTTACACCAATTTTTGCTTGCTTATAGTTCTTAAGTTCGAATTCAGTGGTCTCATCATTTATTTTGCACACGTTTCGTGTAGATTTCCCACATGTAGCATTCAGCATTTGTAATTCTAAACGTTTGTGCAGAAAAGCTACACGCCAAGTGTTGAAATGAGAAAGCTACACGTGGCGTGCAGAAAACCTACACGTTGCGTGTGGAGATCAGTTTTCTAAACGAAAAATGAAAGAATTCAGTTTTGATTTAAAGCTACATTTTTTGTTTAAAAGTTACACACGCTCGTGTAGGATTTCAATATCCACACGCCGCGTGTAGAAAAGCTACAAGTTCGTGTGGTATTCAGATTGCTGCATGAAAAATGTAGAAGTTATTTGGAAATAATCTGATTTTCTTATGTCGTGTATTTCAGATTTCATATTTATTCAGAGGTAAGTTTAACAATGTTCAGTTAAACACTAATTTAAAAATTAATCCAATTAAAATCCAGCTAATTGCAAACTCTGACCCTTTGGGACTAATTTATTGGCCAATTCCAGCTATGGTCCAACTCACAGCATAAGTAGTCAGAGTGCGCACTAGGAATGACATTAAGGAGTTTTTAACGTCTAAGATGGAGCTATCTATAGACCCTCCCAACCCTCCCTACAGGGTACAATATATGCCTCGAATACGGACCCCCTCTGACGACGACCCACGCAAACGTTTTAAGGACCACGATTTGAGGATATGCTCCTGGAATGTTCGCACTGTCAACACAGAAGGTGCTGGTATTCAGTTGGTGAATGTCCTTGAGAAATATTCATCGGACGTTAACGCACTTCAGCAAATGGATGGAAATGGATGGATTGGACAGGGGAGCATGGTGAAAAGAACATCAACAACCAATGCACCCTGGGAGATTTACTACAGCGGACATGCTTCCAAGCATGAGTTTGGATGCGGCTTTGCAGTCAGTGCAAGACTTCGTCACTCTGTCATCAGTTTCACTCCAGTGATGTAATCCGGATGGATAAAGAAGCCCCAGTAAAAAAGACGTACAAAGCGAAGGCGGCTGACTTTGGAGGACAAGGAAGGAGGGGTCGCCCACCACTAAAATGGGATGATCAAGTGCGGAAAGACATTTCCAACCTTGGTGTGAACAACTGGTGCCAGCTCGCACAATGCAGAAGCGAGTGGAGGGCATTCATAGCAGAGGCCAAGACCGTCACGCGGTTGTGATGCAACATCGGACCAATAAAGAAGAAGCAAGGCACAGGCAACGGAAGGGGTCTCGATGAGCATAGTTCGTCAGGCCGGGCGGTAGGTAGATAGGTGCGTAGTGTCGAGATGCTCTAAGTGGCACTGACAAATTAATAAGAATAAAAGAGCAATGGAGTCTATCTCGCCAGCCAAAAGCTAGTGGATGAAAAGTTTTTGCATTTGGCCACGCAGCATTTAGCTTTTCAACACGAGGCGTTTAGATATTGAAATCCTACACGTAACGTGCCACAGAATTAACTAGCGATTTGGCTTCTAGCGATTTGTCAAATCGCGCGAAAGTTTTCGCCATGCCACAGAACTTCGAGTGATTTCATTTTTTAAGCTTGTACACAAACCATTTCGAACTTGACTGCGTAGGGTAGAGCAAATTAGAGTAAGCCTTTTCATGTGATTTTATTAATATTTTTAAATGTAAAGTATTTGGTTAGTTGTTTTTTAAACAAAATAATCTTAATTTTCTTCAACGGAGTTAAAGATATACGTAGGCAAAAATCTGTGGGTAATGCTCCTGCAGCTTGAAAAGTATCTTGGGCCCAGCTTTATTTAATTGAAGCAATCGGAGGAGAGGTTGGCCAAATTAATGGTCAGTTTGTTCCAGGCTGCAGCCACCTGACGCCCTTTGTGAAATTGCGTGTTAAGTCCTTATGCAGCTTCATCAGAGCCAAGAAAATTTCGCTCTGGACATCTAATCGATGCTTTCCCTATTATAATTTAATGAAATTAAAATCAATTCGAAAGAATAATAAAATTAACTAACATTTGAGCGGCTTCTCGTTATTATTTTGGTTTTAGCGTTGCCATTCTTTTGAACTCAAACTGGCAATAATCGAATTACAAATTGCAAAATTGTAACCACCAGTTGCTGTAATGGATGAAGTTGTGCTGCTAGCGCTGCTGCGCTCAGGCAGGTCCATTTGAATCGAAGGCGGTATATCCGAGCGGGACCCTATATATATTCATAGCTCTTTCGGCAGTGGGGGGGTTAGTGGCTATCTCCTCGATTCGGGCTATCACAATTTTAATTAAGGATCCCTCCAGAAACTACAAAGAGCTAAACTCCCAAAAACATATTTATCGACCAGTCAGAAAGGGAGGGCCAGCCAGAAGAGCTGTCACCTTAAAGGTCCGATATCCCTACTCACAAATTAGTCTGAGACTTATATTCCTAAACCAGCATTTTCGGTGTCTAAGCTGGTATTTGACAACCGCGTCTTTACCCTACCCTACCATGGCTTTCAATTAAATTCGCTGAAGGACCCCTTTGTAAACACTTCAGAACTGCAGCTTTAGGTCACCATGTCCACAGGAAAAGAAGTTTTGTTTAGCACTTCATTATAATACGTAATTTACTCTTAAACTAGGGTTAAATGCATGATTGAGTTGTAAAACTATCAATATAAACGCCCATGGGCAAATTAATTCCTCTTCATTCAGCCACTCAGTGCTTCTAAAACTGTGCGATATATGTTTAGGTATAAGTGTAGTGGTAAGAATAGTATATAAGTAGAAAAATTAAACAAAGTTGTAAAAATGCATTATGTTTAGCTTCAAGGGTAAATTTAGATCGCTTTTCTCAAAGTGAAGCTTTGGGAAAAAGAGCGACATTTTCCTATCCCGCGACCTTAGAAGCTCTGCAGGGATTTATCGCATGCAACATTTGGCTGCAACTGGGACGGCGATAAATTTAGCATAAGGGCTAAAAATTAAAACAATTTCTCATGAGCAAGCGCGAACGTTACAAAATAAATAAGCAAAAGGTCAATTTTATACACCTTAAAACTTAATTCGATAAATTTCGAAATTCAAATGTTAAAAGTTGGCGCCACTGAAATACTAGCGATTTGGTGAGTTACAGAGAATGATAAATTTAACTAGCGATTTAACAAGCGATTTTGGATTCGCTAGGATTAATAAAAATGCTAATTTAATCAACTTAAAATGCTAAATGTTAAATTTTTTTGATGTAGATTTTTCACAAATTAAACACCTTTTATGAATCAATAAGGTTTATTTGAATCAAAATGCATTTTGGGCGCTTATTTAAGCAAATCGCCGGCTCAAGGGTGCTCGATTTTCAAATCACGAAATCAAATTCGAGCGAATTTTGAGCGGAAGTGATTACTGTGGCACACCTGATAATCAGAGTTCAACAACCTTGGATTAAGATGGTTTTTCCTTGGCATTAGGGTGAAACAATCTTCTTTAAAAGAAAGTCAAAAATTAATTATATTCAACTTTTTTACATACCTAAGAGTATGAGGAGTGGTTATATATGTGTATAAATGGATTTCATATTTTTCTGTTGGTTGCATCTTCTTGCTGATGAACACAAACAGTTTTGTGTCCGAACAAATTAGATGTTCTCGTATAAACATTACAAAGAATTCAAATTTAATGTTTATAATTCTTCTTCCAAATTGTATTTTTTCCCACATTTCCACATTTAAGCCCTCTCTGAAAAGAGCGAGAGAGAGAATGTTTTTGTTTTTCTTCCCTGTTGCCTTTCAACTGCCTACGCAACTTGAGGCTGTCGTTTAGGCTGCTGCCACTTTGCCAAAAGCTGATTTATGTATAGGATGCCCAGCTGGCTGCCCCCTCACCCCTCTCTTTCCACTCACTCCACATGGATACCAATATGTTATACGCATCGCCTCCTGCTGTTTTTGACTTTTGTTAGGGGACCGTCGCGCTTATCGCGTCAAAGGACATGTGATTCAATTTGCTTCGATTAGAAATTCCAATTGCCAGTAGGAGTTCAATGGGGGCTAAAGAGGTTAGGGGGCTCGAGGGAAGGAATGTCTTGTCATGCCTGACAGATTTATAGAACTCAAGTTGAACCCTGAAATTAAAATGGCTTTTGCTCATCAAGTTCCGTTCCGGCGCGATAAGCAGAAGCTGCCACTGTGTAACAGCTGTTGGTCATGATGTGTGGCAAAAGTTGGATGCCGTCTGGCTGGAGGACATTTGTATATGCTTCTAACAAACAACAGCCAACAGTTTGATATCCGGTGGCGACGCCGGTTCCAAAATCGGTGACTAGACGACGGCAACGACAACACGTGCGCCCAGAATTCCTCGTGCTCATCCTTCAAGCAACTGTCACGTTCGCCTGCTGGAATGCTGTCAACTTTATTGGCCCAGCCCTGTGCTCTGTCAATCTTCGCCACGTAGCCCAAAACTTCCGGCCAACATATTTCTCTTTCCCATTATTTTATTTTTGCCGCTGACTTCAGCTGGCATATGGTGAATGGGAATCCGTTTCCCGATCCTACCAACCCGTCCCCCGCACTCCAATCAATTTGGCATATCGAATGACTTTCACAGCCTCTGGGCTAGGACCTCCATTATGTGCATTACATTGCACGTGCCGAGGACACGCAGAACAGCCGTTAAACGCTCTGCGAACACAATTGAAAAATTAACAGTATTTATTTATGACGAAAGAGGGGGGGGGGGGGGGGGGGGGAAGGCCACCCCCCACTGCGTGCTTGGAATGTAAAAGTGGCTCATGGCCAGAGGCCAAAAGTGGTCAGTGGCAACAATTTTTTTAATTGACGCGGAAATGGCTGATGGAATTGACGTTGTAAAAGGAGGCATTTTGGGGTAAGCAGCATCAGTAAATGAGAGCGAGGGAGAGAGACAGGATACAGCCTGCTCAAACTGATAATTGGTAAAGATGTTCAAAAATTTCAATGATTTAACTGACTGTTTATATAAAATGGTGAAAGGACCTGCATGTCTCTGTTAAAGCGATTGACGCCTTTAATCGATAGGTCTGCAATTATCGTCAACATTCGGTCACAAGTCGTTTTTTTTTACCAAAATTCAGCCGTCAGTTAATTATCAGCATTAATCAAGCCGTACTTCGCTCCAAACACTCTATCCTTAAACATAACTATTAGGCACCAAAACCGAAAAAAATCTCGGTTATAAATTAAACGTTTCGGTTAACGGTTTCAAACCGGCTTACGCTTAAGGTTTTTGCGTCCAAAATGTTTCTTAATGCATTCATTATAAATTTTACACCAAAAAATAGTCGTTTATGCTACTTTCGATAGCCTCTACACTAAGAAAATTATTTTTCTATATTTAAGAAAATCGCCCTAGAATCGAAATCGCCTTAAAATTTAGATAAAATTTATATTTTTTATTGATTTACAAGGAATTTTTTTGTTCGAAGTGTCCAGAATTTGGCATTGCCCAGCCAAACCGAATGATGACACCTAAAAGTCAGCCTCTCTCATCCTCGACTTCCATTTTCGATCGTTCCGCTTGGAATTGAGAATCTCTCCTGTGTATCTAGTGTCCATCTAGTTTGGACCACTGCACAGTGGTCGGAATCTCCATTTTTTTGCCAAAAAGTCCAAAAATTAAGCTATGACATTGCAATTTGGCACATATTTTTGAGTGGACAAATGTAAATTTCGAATAAAATTATGTCTCGATTGGACCACAGGTTCACCTACCTGCCATACAAATCCGCCAACCTCCAAAGAGTATTAATTTTTTAAACAGTGTTTGGAATAAAATTGAGATATAATGGATAATTATTATTTTATTTCAATTATAAACTATAGTCATATTCATCATAATCAGATTCCTGATCTTCTTCTTCAGGAAAGTTGCAATTCGCCGGAGACGGTGATTCCAAAATTCAAATAACGTCTTGTGAAAGTGGTATCTTTTTGTTCTTATTCCTAAAAAATTATTTATGATTAATTATTATTATTTATGAAAATACTCGATACAAGCGGATCTGATGTATCCATAGCCCTGTGAAAAACGTCACTCATATTATTAAGACGACTATTTTGCCTGGCATGTGATCTCCGATCTCGTTTATAGTATTTATTTCGGGCCTCGGAAGCGTTTTCTCCAAGACATCCAACAGGAAGAACTGCCTTTTCTATTATTTGGTATCCGTGAACCAACAATTTATGCACGGTCGCTGACATGGGGTACCAAGGATAGTTGTTAATGTACATAGAAGCAGTTTTTTCACACAACTCCTTAAATTCTTCCAAATGATCCTTCCATAATTGTCTGTCAACAGTAGTGGTATAAGGGTAGTGACAAATAGCGATTGGTCTTGGCTTTCATTCTCATTTTCATTGTATTGCTGCTTGTAAAGGCTTTGACCCGTCGAACCATCAAATCCACAACTCGCAGAAAGTTTGACCTGAGAAATATGAGGCAAATTTCTCAAGACAGGTTCTTGTAACATAATGATCCGGGAGACGGTATGGTTTAACAAATTTTGAAGTGATACCTCAGCTACGGATTCTTTTAACAGAATTTCTTGTGGTCTGCATTGTGATTTGGCCTGTAGAATTTTTTCATAGCTCGGGTATATGTCGCAATTCTTCTGAATGCACATTGCTCGAACGCAGTTATACTGAGTTTTGGTAAAAGAATTGTCCAGCAAAAAGGCTAAGGCTTTATCTTCTGTTAAAGGAACCGGTTTTTTAACTCCCAGAGTGTCCTTTAGCTCAGATTTATCTGGCGTTTTTAATGTTTGCTGCAAAACAAACGACAAGTCCTTATCCTTAGCTTGTTTTTCTTCCAAACGTCAAGCATTTCTCTCCGGCAAAAAACGACTTCGTCTGCAATGATTCAATTTATTTTGAAATGGCGCAAATATGCGCAAAAACTGTTAAAACCACGTCATTGTGCACATGTCGAAGATTAATCTGACATTTACAACTGCAGTTTATTCGACTTTTTTCACTAGTTCTGCTCCACAAAACACAATCACTTTTAGGTTAGGTCGTACTAAAAAGACACCACAACAACAACAATAAAAACAATTACAAAACAAAAGCACACATACATATCTATCTTTACAATCTTTTTCCAAATACCTTGATCTATGATTTCCATGGTTTACAAAAGTTTTACGTTACGAATTGTTTAAATGCCACTGCTTTAAACACAAACAATTTTTTTTAGCAAACACACCGCATGATAAGCTTTTATGTAACAGCTGACTTCGCAGCCCTGAAACAGCCGCAGGGATGGCACAATATAAATATTTTAAGGTATTTTAATACTGGCTAAGGTATTTAGAATTCAAAAATGCTAGAGACGATATAAGAAAAAATATTTTGTTTTTTTTGACTTTTTGGCAAAAAATGGGCTTTTCCGACCAATGTGCAGTGGTTTGCCAAAAGAAAAAAATAGCAATTTCAATTTCCAATTTCCCTCAAAAAAAAAAAAATCAATCTATTCGATATCAAATCAATCCCATTCGGTAATGAAAACAACGAAATTTCGGATATTCTTGACCCGATCCGAAAAATGATTCAGTTGATCCGACTTTTTTAATCCTAAAAAGGATTACATTTATCCGGGGGTAATCTTAAAAAATATGGAATAAACCAAAAAGTTCGAGAACAATTAAAACCCAATCCAGGATCATATTAAGCATGTTCGAGCTTGTTTTTGAGCTCGATATATAATATTGACTTGATCCTAGGAAAGATACCTCTTTCCTCCCTCCGCTATAGTCCATAAGACATCCTTATACACTTCCAGACCCACACCAGTTTTGGTTTATTTAAAACTTCTGAAAAACAAAGAAATATACAAATTTTTGGGATCAACTGGGATTTGAAACCATCGCTTATTCGAATCTCATCGCTTACGATCATCGCCATCGTTTTTTTCCGCATGTCAAAAATGCTACTTAAATTTTGTCGCTCTCGCTCTCTTTTTTATGAACATGTGATCTCGAAGGGGACTGAATTTATCATATTTGGAATGAAACAAGTTCGAAAGGCTTGGCCCAATCCCTGAAAGCTTGAATTGTGTAGAATATCCTGTCAGTCTAGATTGAATTTGCAAGCTTATGCCGGGCTTACTTCAAGATTATAAAGATTGAAAATATCCTAACGTTTTTTTTTCTGTGTGGGAACACAAAAACGAAACCGAAGCGGAATTGCGTTTTCCGTTTCCGTTCCGTTTTCTACATTTTAATTTCAAATTTACAAGATATGGAATTTATAAAAGCGTGAAAAACTTGTGTGGAATTCGGTAATTCACACGTATAAGAGCCGAATGCTTGCCAAAGTCATTTCTCACTGAATGTCTGACAGTCAGTCTGCAATCAGCGTTACCAGACAATCCCTTCCGCTTCGGTATATGGCCGAGCAACTCTGCTAAAAACCATTTACACATTTTCTGTCCTTTCTTCTTGGGAACCTTGCTGCTGAAGTTCTTCTACTGCCGAAACCTAGATTGTATCCATGTACATCAGAGAGCGGCTTCGTTCGATTCAGAGTTTTATTCGAACCAATTGTTGGCACTTTGATTATAATCATGTTCGACTTCACTCCAATCAGTTCGACTGATTGTTCGTTTGGCTCAACGACGATAGTTTAGAGTGAGCGAAAATCACCTCGTATGAATAAACTCATGCAAAGACGCATAGGCGCTGCTGGCAGATATGGAAAGAGAGAGAGAGCAATGCTCTGGCATTGCTCACGATGCGCTGGCCAGTCAATTCTGAGTTTTGTTCGATCGAACACACAATTCGTTTGCCGGTATGCATCTGATTATATCCAATACTGAGTTTTGTTCGATGAATAAATATGAACATACACGTTGGATCACATAACTCTAGCTCAACCGCTCGATGCGATTGCGTTGTGAGTTGAATATATTAAGCTCTGAGTTTTGTTGTTTGATTAAATGTGAGTAAGAATTTTTGTGTCTGAGCCAATCAAGAAAAAAGTGATTTTTGCTATTGATGGACACTTTCCTTAGCGATGAGAGTGTGACTTGGTGAATAGTCACGATTAGTGTAAATGAATTTTTGGGAGTTCCACAGACGATTATCAAATATTACAAATATTGGCATGTCGTAATATTTTAAAAACCGAAATGGAACCGTTTATTTTGTTTCGGTTATGGTTAACGGTTGGGTACCCTGACTATTATTATATTATTTAACCAACTACAAGAATATCTTTAATAAACATTCCTTTATTTTACTTACATATATATTGTGGAAATAATAGTGAGTTTCTAGTAACACGATTCCACGTTCGCGTCGAATTATCGAAAAACAAGCGTTCTGAACCCTATAACTAGGGCAGTTGATGGCTGAGGGTTTGGTGACGGGACAGAGAATGAAGTTGCATTCTGCCAACTCGTTTTTATACCCTTGTAGAGGGTATATTAAAATTGTCTAGATGTTTGTAACGCATAGAAGGAAGCATCTCCGACCACATAAAGTATATATATACTTGATCAGCATGACGAGCTGAGTTGATATAGCCATGTCCGTCCGTCTGTTTCTATGCTATCTCCTCCGTCAGTTTTAAAGCTATCGTAACCAAACTTTGCACGAAGCCTTTTGGTACAAATACGCTGCACATTTGTAGGAACCGGCCGGATCGGATGACTATAGCATATAGCTGCCATAGGAACCATCGGTCGAAAAAGTAGATTTAGTGAGAAAAACTTTTTTGTCTTCAACGCAAACGTCCCCAATCCTCGTGTTTCTAAGTTTTCTATGCTTTTACATAATTCCACCAAGTTTTATGAAAATCGGACAACTATATAGTATAGCTGCCATACAAAAGATATGTCTGAAAAAAGTCTAAGTAGGAAAAACTTTTTTGTTTTCAATGCTATCGCTCCCGCACTTGTTACTGATCAATATTATATGCTACTACACAATTCTACCAAGTTTAATCCAAATCGGATGACTATAGCATATAGCTGCCATAGGAACTATCGGACGAAAAGTAGTTCTAGTGAGAAAAACTTTTTTGTTTTTAAGAGTAGCGTCTTTATACCTTCCAGTTGTGAATATTATCAGTTTTCACACAATTTTGGGGAGTTTAGTCAAAATCGGATGAATATATCATATAGCTGCCATATAACAAACTGGCAAGCAAATGCTCACTCGACATAGGAAAACACGGTGGTTAGAGGGAGACGGACATGGTGACAAAAATAGCTTAGAGAGCCAAAATGACAGCAAACAGCTGACAAATGTCTGAGTGAAAAGTTGCCGAAGCCGCAAATTTCGCATTCATGTTCAATTTTCTTTGCTGAGACTGCTTAAAAATATGATTTTTGATTGCATGAATGATATTTGAATTTTTTAGATTATCTCGTTAAAAATGTTAACAACAAAATAGAATAAGAATGGTGGTTAAAAGGACCCAACACAATACTTACTTGTGACTTTGGCAACTAAAATGGGCCACACACACATTTCCCTGAACTCACATTTTTTTGTGTCGCCCGGCTATAAATATTCCAGGTAAATGGAAATCAATGCAAAATTATCGCGCATTAAAGCCATAAATTACACGGGCATATAAAACGGGAAACCCGTTCGGACAAAGCAAAAACGAGAACAACGTGAATGTGAATGTGAATGCCCACAAAGCTGGTCATTTATTTAATTTTTCGCACGATTTCAACATTTACCGGTTTGTCGGAAAACGGCCGCAGGACCTGCCGGAGGGAAGATAGAAACATCAGTTAAATGACCGCAAAGACAAGCAGAAGCAGGACTTTGTCAGAAGGGGGTGCAGGGGTGGCCAGAGGGTCAGCTAAAGTGGAAAGTGGCAGGCAGTGTGTGAAGTGCCGGGCAAATAAAGTGAACGGAAGGAGGAATACGCACACGTGCACAAAACAAATGCAAATGTGTTTGAGTTTCGAAGGCATAGCAAATGAAATTACCTGCCTCCCTAACGCCCCCACCCAGAAGAAAGTGCCCAAGATGTATGCAAATTTAGTTTTCACGAAAATATACAATAAATAATATATATAAAAATATATTCCCAAAAAAAGTGTTGAATTTCAAAGGAATTATGCAAAAACAAAAGTGAGCCAAATTGACTGCTGAAATGGAATGAATGAAGCCATGTTAAGTGCGTGGGGGGTGAGTTAACAGCAACCACCAGGAACTGTAACCGAACTTACGGTCCACATGCTTCGAGGCAGGGGAAATAATTGCAAAACAAACACAACAGGCAAAAAAAAAAAAAAGGAAAAACTGTCGCGGGACTCGTTTGTTGGCTGCTTAGTTGCTCACTTTTCGGGATGCCATTTGTCCATCAGCAGCAAGCAGAGGCAGCGGCAGCAGCAGAGGCAGTAGCTGTGGCAGCGATGTCGCAGTGCAGCTTCCAAAAAAGGGACCACTCGATGGCTTTTGTTTGCTTGCCAAAAAAAAAAAAAGAAGAAACAGTTGAACTTGGAATCTATTTCGGGGGGTAGAGAGATTTTACACAAAATCAGGGACAATTGTCATAAATGTTGCTTCAGATGTTCAAATTAAAGACTCGGGCACCCTGTATTTGACTAATTTGGCGCCACTTCAGTGCTGTTTTTGTACACTTTTACCATTATGACTACAATGACCCCCATGATCCCGGCCAGCATTCGCATTGTCATACGTATTCTAGTCTCGGTACGATGTTTGCCTTTGTTGGCAGATGCTTAGCGGTAAATTTAGCCCTGCGAAACCAAAGCCACCAACATACTCGTACGGACCAGGCACAGGCATCCTGCCATGCCATGCCATGCCATGCCTGACTTCATTGCCAGGGGCTGCTACGGCTGCTATCTGGGAACGCACAGCCCAAAAGACCCGCAGTTCAAAAAGGGGACCCCCCTCCCCTCGTTTCACGCAACTCATTCCGTTTGATGTAACCATCCTATTTTGTCATATGCAAACGTCAACGGGTACGTGAATGTGGCTATGTGGAGCCACAATAGCCTATCTTGCGAGGGCGGTTTCATAATTACTACTAAAGTCAAGTCTTACGACTTTGATATTCCCGTTAATCAGAAAAAGAAATGTTTAATAGCTTTTCCTAATGTTAATTAACAGGGCTTTAACATGTATGTTGACATATTAATATTATGTTAGCAGACAGCGCATACTGGTTGCTCTAGCTCTTCTAGTCTGTAAGGTCTATGACAGAAAAAATCCTAAATATACCAACTGAAAGCAATCCCAAACGATGTCATAAGTCGTCCGATGCCGGATTTTCTCAAACCAACTACGAAAGAATCGACTCAATTCCGAAATTCTTGTCTTGATCCCGTCATTCGCTCAAATGAGCTTGATTTAAGCTCGAAATTATCATATTTCAAAATAACGCGGGATTGATTTTGGCTTGTTATATAAACTGTACTTGATCCCACATTTGGATATAACTTG
This sequence comes from Lordiphosa magnipectinata, assembly GCA_037044535.1. NCBI lineage: Eukaryota > Metazoa > Arthropoda > Insecta > Diptera > Drosophilidae > Lordiphosa > Lordiphosa magnipectinata. Next base: position 260,199 of record JBAMBO010004084.1, read on the forward strand.
ACTTAATCTTGAAATCGGCTTGGTGCAAGAATACCCGACATGAAACTAAGCACATTGACTTGAGCTCGATATTCAAACTCATGTTGAACCAAAAAAAAGCATTCTTCACGAATTCCATTCAACTTTTTGAACGACCTATTTGTTTTTCAATCTTTTAAGTTCAAGCCAGCTCGAGATCATAAATTGTTTGCACACAACTTTAACGAGAGCATAAGTTAAGGTCGGCCCTGCCCGACTTCGATATACCCGTTATTCAGTGGAAGACACCCCAGGGCAGCTAACGCCCCCAGTCCCACCAATCACATTGGAGGAGTTTCAGAGGCAGATCAAAGTCCTTAACAATAAAAAGTCACCAGGCGAGGATGAACTTGACAATAGGATCATCAAAGCCCTCCCAGTAAAAGCGGTGCTCTTTCGGGTCCTAATTTTCAACGCGGCACTGCGTCTGGGTCACTTTTCGAAGTCGTGGAAAAGGCTCAGATCGTAATGATCCATTAAGCTAGAAAAATCCCGTCTGAGGTCGATTCATACCGTCCGATCAGCCCCCTAACCACAATGGCAAAAATTTTCAAGAGGTGTATTCTAGCCCGAATCATGGCAATCGATGGGGTGAGAGGCTGAATACCTCCTTTTCAGTTCGGATTTAGAAAGTCACACGGAACCCCTGAGCAGCTAAATAGGGTCACAAACTTCATTCTCGACGGATTCCAGGCTAAGGAGTACGTGGTTGCGGTCTACCTGGACAAAAGGCAGGCTTTTGATAGAGTGTGGCATGCTGGACTACTATATAAGGTAAACAACATCTTACCGCTTCAACTATACACCCTTGTGAGAAGCTTTCTATCGGACAGGACCTTCTCAGTAGTTTTGGAAGAGGCTGTTTCCAGCGTGAGGGTAATACGCGCTGGTGTGCCTGAAGGAAGTGTCCTTGGACCAACCCTCTACTCTCTCTACAATTGTGACATGCCTACCGGAAGAACAATACCCATTGAAGACCCCCAAGACTTACTCGTTGCAACATTTGCTGACGATACAGCTATTATAGCGAGAGACTCATGTATCTACGATGCCACTGATGTCGTTCAACAGTATTTGGATCGATTCAGCAGATGGGCGAAACGATGGAGCATTGAGCTAAATGTGTCAGTGTAACTTATACACTTCGTCATGATGAGTGTCCAGGCGTATTCTTCAACAGTCAGCTATTACGTCACTTACCTGGGCATAAATACTTGGGAATATATCTGGACAAGCGCCTTACATTCGGAACCCATATCAACGCGCTTGTAAGGTAGCTATATGGCAGAGTAAAGAAAGTGGGATGGCTTCTCTCTAGCAGAAACAAGTTGTCACTTGCATATTAGGTGCATATTACAAAGCTATCATAGCACCTGCCTTGTGATATGGGATCCAAGTATATGGAATCGCTGCGAAATCCCATCTGAGAACCTCTGTGTCCTTCAGTCAAGGTGTCTGCGCAGACTATCGGGAGCACACTGGTATATGTGCACAAGACATTTGGAGAGTGACTTCACTGTGCCCAAGATTGGTGACGTAATCAATAAACAGGCAGTTGATTACGTGGAGAGACTAAGAAGTCACCCCAAAACACTAGCCAGAAGACTTCAGCGCAGAGGAAAGAAAGCAGGAAGTAGAGTAAGATGGTTTCAATAAAGGGGGTCCATATAATTCTTCTCCCACTGACCTAAGCCCCCTCCCTCTGAGCTGAAATCCTATCCACCCATGGCAACGCCATATCGATAAGAAATCTAACGTTTTGAAATGGAGAAGCTATTTCTCCAACCTGCTGGGAGGCGACAACGAACACAATACCGCCTCTAGAGAAGTAGCGATGCCACCAATCGACAACATAGAGATTGACCCACCGGACCATCACGAAGTCTGTTTAGTAATAAAGAGGGTTATGAACAACAGATCAGCTGGCGCTGATGACCTGCCCGCTGAATTGTTCAAGGCTGGAGGCGAGGAATTGATAAGGTGTATGTGTAAACTCCTTTGCCGAATATGGTCCGACGAGAGCAAGCCCGAAGATTGGAGTCTAAGTGTAATTTGCCCACTTTTTAAAAAAGGAGACCCTGCAGTTTGCGCCAACTACCGTGGGATAAGACTCCTTCACATTGCATATAAGGTTCTGTCGTGTATTATTTGTAAATGTCAAACTGCAACGAGCCTTTGAAAATTCTACCCGACATGTTTTATTTAAGTCTGTTAGAAAAATGCATGGGAATTTTGTTCGGGCTTGAATGGGAATAAAGGCCGCTTATTAGCACACTGATTGGAGCTTTTCAGTGTGGCTTTAGACCTCGTAAATCCACCTGGAGAAGACCCGTGAGACAAACTTCGACACCTTCCATCTTTTTGTTGATTATAAAGCCGCCTTCCACACACCGATAAGGTCAAGGTTCTTTGAAGCCCTGTCTACCTTTGGTATACCAGCAAAATACGTTGGACTTTGCATGATGTCGTGGAGAAGCACTTGAAGCTCCGTCAAAATAGCAAAGAACCTCTCCGAACCATTTGATACCAAGAAAGGTTTTAGGCAGGGTGATACCCTCTCGTGTGACTTCTTTAATCTGCTGATGGAGTATATACTGCGCCAGTGCCCAAATGTCAACAGATCGGGCACCAACTTTCGTAAAGACTTAATGCTACTCGCATATGCCGATGATATTGACATTATCGGCACAAACGAACGGGCGGTAAGCAGGGCGTTTTCAGATATAGAGAAGCAGTCTAAACTGATGGGCTTAGCGGTAAACCAGGACAAGACGAAGTTCCTAGTATCCACGCGCAGTGAGTCTTCCCGTCGTGTTACAATCTGTAACATTTAGAGAATACAGTTTTGAGGTTGTAAAGGAAAATCAGCCTGGAAATCCGAAGAAGAATCACTCTGGCAAACCGATGCTACTTTGGGCTCAGTAGGGAGTTCAAGAGTAGAGGCCTCTCTCGAATAACGAAAATAGCGTTATACAAGTCGCTTATTATCCCAGTGCTGCAATACGGCGCAGAAGCATGGACATTTTTTTTTTTTTTGTTTTTAATCCCTTTATTGTTACATTAAAAAGCTACTATATACATACAAGCACTTTGGAACAACATAATACAAAAAGTTAGACAGAAACATCTTAAACCTGCGGGACGGCCGCAAGGCATTGCTTCGCAGATTTGATGCCCCGACTACTCCCTGGTTCTACGTTGCACATCCAGTCTCCGAAGCTTAGCCATAATGGTAGCTGCGAACTCGCACGTTGCCTCCCAGTTTTCCTTCGACATCAACATGTATGGGACTAAATTATCTTCGGCTATATCACCGCCCATCACCCTGGATAGTTCCGCCCTTTCAGCCTGAAACCTTTTACACACGAACAAGACGTGCCTGGCGTCCTCCACAGGGCCTTCTTCGCAGCATGTGCACTCCTCGCTATCATCATGGCCGACTCTTTTCAGGTAGCTTCAAAACAGCCGTGCCCACTAAGAAGCTGAGTTAGGTGAAAGTTCACCTCGCCGTGTTTTCTAGACAGCCATGGCAATAACTTCGGGATTAGGCTATGGGTCCAGCGACCCTTAGTGGATAGGTCCCAACGGTGCTGCACTTCTCAATGCTCCGCTGCCTCGCTTCCTGCGGCTGTATAACCCTGTTAGGTTGAATTGCGCCACTCAACCGTGAAGCCCTGTACCTCTCATTTGCTTCTGTGGCCAGCTCGCAAAGTGGAATCATCCCGGCAATGACCAAAGCAGCATCTTCTGACACCGTACGGTACGCAGAAGAGATCCTGAGCGCACTCAGACGGTACGCCCCACTTACGCCTTTATGTAGCTAGAGAACACCATGGAACGATGCCAGATTGGCGCCGCATATAGAATAGTGGCCTTAGTGACACTCGCTAAAAGTCGTCTTCGCCCCTGTTTTGGTCCGCGTGTGTTCAGCATGATTCTAGCTAAGGCGCTGCTTGATTTTGCTGCCTTCTCTCCGACGTAAGCCAGATGTTCTCGGAAACATAGCCTTGTGTCCAGCATTACTCCAAGATATTTAATGGCTCTTTTGGATTTGATTGCTGTGCCATTAATTCTGACCCAAGCTGATTCCACCTTCTTACGGCTGCTTATTAGCACCGCCTCTGTCTTTTGCGCCGCTAGCTCGAGACCCGCCACGCTAAGCCTCATGCCAGCATTGCACGCCTCTTCGGTCCGTCAAGCACTTTGCCTACAGCAACAAGTGCCACATCATCCGCAAAGCCCACTAAGTGCACTCCTGGGGGTAGAGAAAGGCGTAGGACCCCGTCGTACATGGCGTTCCATAGAACAGGTCCCAGAACGGAGCGGAACACCTGCAGACACCTCATGGGTTTTATTTCCTTCTGCCGTGGAAACGTAGAACTCTGCCCTGAAGTATGATCTTATTATTGCCTGGAGGTAATGCGGAACACCAAATTCACCTAAAGCTCTTAATATTCGGTTCCAATCAGCGCTGTTAAACGCGTTTTTTACGTCTAGGGTGACCACCAGACAGTACTCCTTGGATCCTCGTTTCCAGCTTGAGCCCTTAATAGCACTGCGTGCAATTGTGACCACTTTGTCAATCGCATCCACCGTTGACTTTGCCTTTCTAAAACCGAACTGGTTTTTCGAAAGCCCACCAGCTGCACTGATAGCCTCGTCGAGTCTTTGACTTAAGAGCTTCTCCAGTACCTTACCGACCGTATTGAGGAGGCAGATAGGTCTATAGGACGGTGCATCGCTTGGTTGACCTCTTGGTTTAGGAAGGAGGCACTCGTTGACATTAACAGCAGCCGATGAGGCGGCGATTGGCGTTTTCGAATGAAAGATTCTTCGAAGGGTTTATGGACCTTTAAAAGTTAACGATGAATTTCGCATCCGAAAGAACTAAGAACTGTATGAGCTCTATGGGGACACCAGCTCTATTTGCTCTTTCGCTTTTGCATTGGAATTCCAAAACCCAGAGAGCATTGTACTCAAGCTGAGCACAAAAGTTACCAAAAACAGTGCATAAACGGTTTTTTCGCATTTGTAGTACAATGTTCTCACTTCAAGAACGAGTCGAACGAATCGAGTCGATATTGTTTCGTTTTTGACGAACTCGATTTGAGTGAAGAACATTTTAATCTCAAATGGGAACAAAATTTGATTGATTTTGGAGAAGGTTATTAAATTATTCCTCACATTTTGGGGCTTCCGAGGAACAGGGAACGGGACGTACCTCTTTGGCTTGGAGAAGAAAGTAGAAAGGCAGCAAATATTATTTTAAGAGAGCTGGATATATATGCTGCTGCTTCTCTGCCCATATTCCATAGGAACAGAGAGATATCGCTCTATAACACGAACCTATAATAACCACGAACCAAACGAACCTTCGAAAACTCCACCCGACATGTTTCATTTAAGTCTTTCAGAAAAATAAAGGGAAATTTAGTTCGGGCTTGTCTGGGAATTGTACCTGGTACCCTTCTGCTCTTAACGAACAACGTGTGGAATGGCGGGTAAGCACATTGAGCTATTGCACACTATATTAAATTCTCACAATGGCGTAGCCAGCTTTCCAATAAGGTAGAGGCAGCAGTGCTTGAACGATTCTTAAATATTTGTCTAATTTTATTTTTTTTAGCATTTAATAGTTAAATCAAGATGCATTCGATATGAAATGAGAAACAATCTTCAAAATAATAGAGGAAAAATGTAGTTATAAGTGAAAATGTGACTTTTCCTAAGCAAAATCTATGATTTAGGGGGGGTGGGCTGCCGCCCCTAGACAGCCAGCTCTGGCTACGCCCTTGGCTTCACATCTTAAGTTGAGTTGCAAAAAAAAAAAAACAAATGAGAGACAACTCCCTCTCTCTCTCTGCCGAAACCCGGGTTTAGAGTTTTTATAAAGCAAATACTATCCGATCGAGTACAACTTTACTCATTTTACGAACAATAGGAACATTTGTTGTCAAAAATTTGGATAACATTTTGTTCTTATTTTAAGTTGAAGGCAATTTATTTTCTGAACAGGTTTTCCCCTCTCTGTAGTTACTTTAATCTTGATGTAGGACTATTTCCTTTTCAAGTAGGAACCGTGCTTGAAATGAGCATTTTCGGATTGATACATGCATTTTAGGATTGTTCCAGTCCTTTCGCACTTGTTTGAAGTACAATCAAGTACAGCTCGTACTTAAAATTTAAATCCGAACGTCTAGATCAAATCAATTTTTTTTGAGCTTGATTATGACAGATATTTAGGAATCAGTAGAATTTATTCACCGAAGGATCGGATGAACGATAGTCAAGTTATGGGCAAAATAAAGTATATTTCAAATGGGCTTGACCGAATTTCACAAACACACCTCAAAGGAGGCTGGTTGACCGTGCAGCTGTTTCATGAGCATCCCTGCCCAATCTTCATCGGTCTTTGCCTGCCTACTGCCAGCCAGCAGCTGTCTTCTCATGCCAGCGCGCCTGTGCTATCAAACATCGTTGGGAAACTTGTAAGGATTTCAATTTTAATTTTATAATTTGTAAAGTCTTTTCGGTTGCAGCTACCAGTTATGAGACAGCCCTCGTTCTTGGGTACTTTCCTAATGTTGCTGGGGGTTTGGATGAGGTAGTAAGTCGTTACTTCTCGAGTGGTTTGTGGTTAGTTCTTTGTTCGGTTTTTGTTGCCATTCACTTTAAAGACAAAAAAAAAAAAAATAGCTGGCCCGGCACACACGTAGCCGTTGACAGTTAACGGAAATTGCACAATTGACTGAGCTGCAATCAGAAATCAGCTCCGTCAGCCACCGCTCTGCCTCTAAGCGGAGCCGGAACAAATCGTTGTCTCTCGCTCCGCCCTTCCGCGTTGGAATGGCGGCGGGGAGGGATGTTCCGATTGGCCGAAAGTGTTGACATGGCCATTTCTCAATGGACTTCCTGCGGCGGCACACACATTTTTCACTCCCACATTTTTGTGATTAATGGTCATCGCTTTAAGCCGGCGGCGACTTTTTTATTTGGCAATTATGTTGTTGTTTAGACTTTGCACAGATTTCGCACCTCGAACATTTTTCATGCAACGGCGGGATGGCCAGATTTGAGACTTTGATTTCGTGTTTCGAGGCTTGTCACTGACATGCGCCGTCATTAATTCTACTCAGCCCGAGCTTGTGCTCAGCTCATTCTTATCCAGTGGGCTTTTCATTTTTCAAAACGTTTTTGGCTTTTTTGACATTTGACAAGTGTTTCCGACTGCGGCAAAAGGTGCTGTCAGTTGGGGCGGGGTCTAAGGTAATTCAACCATTACCATTGCTGGGCCTCGAATCACAAAAGGTTGGTCAAATTTATGCAGATGGAAAGTGTAAAGTTAAAGAGAAATGGAAACTGTAAATGGGAATTGCAAATACTCTTGCGAGAAATTTATGTCGTTTTCGACCAGGGACCGTCAAGAAATAAAATCAAATAGTTTCGATTACAAAATTGGTTAAAAATAAATTACATATGATCTAATCCAATTTGAGCTTTAATTTGCTTATTGATGAATTCAATATAAATTTAACATCAGAAAATAGTCATTCGACAAGGAACTTCTTCTTCTTCTGGGTATTTATATTGATTTTTCATTCCACCATTTGAGTATATCGGTATCGGAACTCAATCTTTTAACAAATCACAAATACAAAGCAGCGAAATTTGAAAAAATAAATGATTATGTAAAATATTTCCTCTGAAGTTTGTAAATTTGAATTAATTTTAGTGACCAAGGCTTCACAGGTGTCCTTGTTACGGTCCGCTATAAAGACAATTGCTGTTAAAAAAAGGAATTGTGCGATAGCTTCTTTGCTTGAAAAGATACCTCAACGAAATATCTGTCCTCCATAAAGTATGTGAGCTTCAGAGAAACCCATAGCTTTTTGACATCTGCAACCAGTTGAATAAAAATTTCTTCTATGAAAATCTCTTTACCTTTATAATCTACCACCACCAAATTACATAATTATTAGTTCAGCACAACAGCAACATTTTATCAAGCAGCTGCTCAATAGAAAGTGTTGCTCTTGAAATAGAATCTTGTGAGCAAAATATATAAAATATTATACTCTCCCATAAAATATACAAATTTTAGGATCATCGGACCAGTTAATCATCGATTTTTCCTAAAGGGCATAGCAGGATTTGTAGGTAACGATATTAATTTTATTTTAAATAATATTTTGCTGGCCATTAATCCAGTATCATTTTCAATCGATTCTTCCCTAGTAATCCTATGCAAACGACTAAATGACATATTCCACTAGTTCTGATATTTTGTGCTCTCTGTCTAGGCAAAGTATGGATGCAAGAACTTTTTTAGAATATCCTGTACGGATCTTAAATGGGAATGTAACAATCGCTTGGACTGGATTATGCGATAAAAATGTGCCAAGGTACTTTAACATATCTTGCAGCTCTAGAATATTTTCCCAATTCAATCCAGTAAATACTTCAATCTTCTTTTCCGACAGACCACTCACCAATTTTATGAAAAGTCACATGGACAAACCGTTTAAAAGCTAACACAAGTCTTCGACCCTAAATGTCGAAGGGTCTGAGGCGGTCCAACTCATCTGCAAACAAACGTTTTCTGATAATGCGCTCCAAACAGAATGATTGCCGTTTGGAAAAAAATTCGTTTTATGCCAAACGCATCCCGACGTGCTTCAAATGGTATAACTGTTAGCTTATTTGTAGAACCACACAAAAAGCAGTACTTATGAGTTACCACCACGCGGTGAATCGGTAGGGTGTCCTTCTTCAGTAGACCCTTTTCTTCTATATGTTTTTGCACAAACAATGGCTCTGTCATATTGATATCTTCATTCTCCAAGTCCTTTTCTTGCAAATGTTATCGCCGACTTCCAATTTCATTCCCAAGGATTTAGATATACGATTTGCATCCGAGCCATCTTTTAAGATCTTTGGAGGCCCAGAACAGCGAAAAAAATAAATATTGCAGTTCGAGCACTTTCGATGTTTCATTGTAGAAGACTGACTTATCAATGAGCTAAACTAATATTTTAGCTACTTAGCTCAATAATTTTTAATTAAAATAAATACATAAATTATTGATTTAATTAATTTTAACCACCTTCCACATCTTTTAAAATTCTAAAAAAATTACAGAAATTGTATCTTGGAACTACAATTGAACATGTAAAAAGCGAAAGTGGAACCTCAACTAGAAGTCTTTAATAAATGGTGTTAAAAATTTCGCAAAATTTTGTAGGTAACGGCTTGCATATTAAAAATGTGAAAAATTATTCTAGGAGAGTGGCTACATGCCAGCTTTTACCAAAAATAATTGGAATTCTTTGACGAATAGATGGTCCGAAAAAGGCTTTTGATTGAAATGATAAAAACCGCTGTTGAAAATTCAGGGTTGGTACTAGAAGTATAACAAAAAATCGCTAAACTAATTTCGGTTAATGTACTTTAAAACTGCATACTTAAAAAATTAATATCGTAGGGGGCCGGTTTCCCCACAAATCCGACTATGCCCTTTCTCATATTAAAGCCTAGTACTGAGGGCGTTCAAATTTTCCTTTCGTCACAGTATTTCACATAAATAGAAACACTTTCGAAAAGCACATGAGCATCAAAGCAAAGCAAAGGTGTTTCTAATTAAGGAAGAAGGAAAAATCGAACGCCCTCATTACTAGGCTTTAATAATGAAAAATAAATTTATTAATTTTGAAAGTATGTTTATTGACACTTAGGGATGACTTTCCTTTATTCAGCCACAGCTTGTATGAAATAGCGCTTACATTCTTCATCACGCGTAGTTGACTTATTAAAGTCAGTGAATAATTTGATAGCGGCGTGATCGTTAACGACTTGCAAGCTTCGTGGCATATTTTGAGATTTTTGTAAGTTTTGTCATCACACCAAAGGCATGACTCATCTTCCAAGAACTTAAGGCTTATACTAAATATAAAAAAAAAGGGTTTTGTTTTCTGTAATAGAGATATGTACAATCCTTTATCTTAGATTTTTCATTCTTGTTGGCGGCATAGCTAGTCTGAATACTCTTCAGTATCAGTCGCTTTTCGGTGCTCGAAATTTTGTTTACGTTGCAACTGCTTTGAGTATATTTCAAGTAGTCATTGAATTTTCCTTTAGAAAACTATGCAGTCTTTAAGTCTGTGTGGCACGTATATCCTTGTCAGATAACAGATGCATTATATTTAACTATTTTCACAAATAAACCAAAGTTAAAAAGCAAAAATTTTGACTTTGGTAATAAAAGCATGTGGTAGGCTTACGGCTTTCCATTTTGATTAGTTTTGTAGTCGACAGACTCTTGGGCGCTCTTTAAGACAATCAACTCAATGTAGATGGAAAAAATTTTCTATTGTCAGCGTTGTATTGTCAATTAATCTGTACTTGTTTGGGTGAAAAGTAACTTCCTAGACCGCCAAAGTGAGCTGCCATCGCAAAAAAAAATTATGGTGCCTTATGCCAAATTTCAGCGCTATACAGCTCTTAGTTTTGTTTTGACAGCAAATTGTTGTTGACGTGTTTGCCATCATGTTGAGTATGGATAAAAACGATTTTCGTTCTCTCATAAAACATTATTTAACAAAAGAAAAGTTGGATTAATATTATGCGGCTAATGCTCCTTCAGATTACACCGTGAAATATTGGTTTCGAGAGTTTCATAGTGGCCGAAACTACACCGCCGATGAAGTCCGCAGCAACAGGCCCTCCGCTGCGGTTACACAGCACTTTGTCAAAAAAAAATACATGAAATGGTGTTGACTGATCGGAAAGTGAAGATGCGCGAGCTAGCAGATGCCACAAGGATTAGTACTGAGCTCACATGCCATATTTTGAGCGAAATTCTGCAAATGAAAAAGGTATTCTGACGCTGGGTACCACGCCATCTGACTCCGGACCAAAAAAAAGCATCGCAACCATGGCTAAAATCAACGATTTAGGGCTCCAATTGCTTCCCCATTCACCTTATTCGCCCAAATTGGCTGCCTATTATAATAGTCTGATAATTTTCTCTTCCCAAACCTCAAAAGATGGCTCATCAATAAAAAGTTCAGTAGTACGAAACTATTCTAGTAAGTTTCACAATTCCACGATTTATTTAGCATGAAATATGTATACAACGCCAATTAAGTAGTAAGTCCTGTCTAAATATAAGGTGAGTTTATTAAAATTAACGAGTATTTTGTATTTTAGCGGATTGTATTTTTCCGCTTACTCTTGTCCCAAGTTTTCAAAAAACTCTGAACTCGGTTTCGGTTACGGTAACGATCACTTGAAACAACAGAACAATCTTCCTTCTCCAATCTACATCAACAAGAAGCACCAAGAAAGTCCTCAACCAGAGGCACCACGACAGTCCTCGACGCGAGGCAGCCTCAATCCGGCTCGAAGGACCAATGGAAATGGGGTAGGGCAGAATTTCCACAGCAACTGACTAAATAACTGCAAACTGAATAAATTTGGGTTGGGAAAAGGGGATGCGAGGAAAAAACACACGGCTTGTTCGATTCACTTTTCATTTGCCATAAATATTTTCATGTTTTTAGGGATGTCGTTGATAACTCTTTAAACAGTGCAATATAACTATAACAATAATTAAGACTTTTTTGGGACGATCGAAATGAATCGCATCTGAGCAAATCGTAGATATCCGAGCTAAAATTAATCCCAAACGATGTCAGAAGTCGGTCAAGCCCGGATTTCCTCTAACCCAGTACGAGAAGTATTGATTTGAGTACCGAAATTCTTGTCTTGATCCCCTCTTTAGCTCACATGGGATTGATGTCATCTTGTTATTCGAGCTCGCTTTGATCCGTCAGTCGTATTCAATCAAGAAGGTCCGATATTGATTTAAGCTCGATATTCGTACTTGATTTGAACTCGAAGTCGGCTTGGTTCAAGAATACCCGAGATTAAATTGAGCTTAATACGCGAACTACATTCAAACCGTAAAAGAATGGCATCAAAAATGACTGAAATTGACTTTAGCTCGATGTTTAAACTCATTTTGACCCCACAAAAAACACCTCACAAGAACTCAATACTACTTTAAATACCTTTTTGATTATCAAACCAGCAAGTTCTATCCGGCTCGAGGTCATTAGTTTGGTTTTGGTTCGAGTCTGGGTTCATAGATTGTTAAATAGTTGACCGATTTTCGCATCAACATTCGGTCAAAATTTAGGAATATGTTTGATCAGGAGAACGCATCCAGATTACCAAGCTATGTATATGAGTAGTCAAGTCGATTGGACCACATTTCTTGTTGTAATCATTCATAGGTGTTCTAAAAAGTCTTTCAAAGGTGCCTGGTCTTTGAATTTTGGAACCCTTACCTTCGACATACATACCCAGCCTGCATACTATGAAATTTCTGAACACACTTGAGTCCGCTGTCTGATTAAAACAGTCGTTTATAGCCCTTTTTCTCATCAGTTTTGACTCCATTTCGAGTCATATTTCCAATCATTTGCGAGTCTTTTTCTAGTCGTATTTCAATAAATCACGTTTTGAGCATATCCTTCAGAGTCTTCTTTAAATCGGACATGAATTTAAACTCTTCAAACTTCAAAAGAGCTTAAAAAGGACTCATCAGGGCGATTCTTGTTAAAATGATCTTCCAAATATGCTTTGCTTTACCCTTTTGCGAGTATACTTATGGTTTTCTTTCTTCTCGAAATCTCAATACTGTTTGGATTTCTAAAAAGCATTTTTAATTATCAACTAAAGCGATTCTGAACTTTACTATAAAATAGATTTTCGGTCATAATATTGAGAAAGCTAAAAATGATCTTAAGAAATTGACTTAAGTGATTGTTTGAACCGAAGTCTTTTTTTGTATACAGGGGCTCGGTTCGGGGGCTTTCCAATACCGGGATACTCAATACTCGAATACCGGGATAAAAAAAAATGTAAAATATCGGTTCCGGTTCCTGTTATGGTTCAGAGTTTTTATTGGTTCTGTTAGTTATACGGTTCCGGTTCTGATTCCGGTTTGATCCCCTGCTTATAAGCAAGGTCCTTTCTGTTTTAGTAGTATTTTTTCGCCTTTCTTTTAGCCCTCACAAAACGGTTTTTCACATATCCAACAGCATTCGTGTGAACACATGACTTTTCCTTTGCATTTTCCCAGCTCCATTACAAAATTGCGTTTGCCCTGCTGCTTAGTGAATCGCACGAAATTTGCAATTCAAGATAGCAAGCAGATGAACCGTTGACGCGTGGCACGTCCGCACCCCTTCCTATTTCATCCCCTACTGTCATACCGCAACCCTCGCCCACCCCTTTTAACCGTGTACCGTAACGGGATGGTAATTAGCACATTCAATGCGAACACGAATTGCCGATTAAATGAAGCGTAAAACTCGATTTCTGGCCAATGGCTGGAATATGTAATAGAACTACCCAGATGGGGGCAATAGACAGATAATGGTTAAGCGCTCTGCTTGGCCAGCTGCCAGTGGGTACCATCGTGGGGCAGGGGACTCTTAATGAACGGCGAGACAAAAGTCCAGAAATATCGCTTGCCCAATACCAACTTCATATTATTCCAGAATCCCAGATCATAGGTACGATCCTTCGTCTGGAAGTAATTACTGTTCCGATAAATCAATATTGCTTGAAAACCAAACTGGACCGCGGCAGCAACCAATGCAAACACATTCAGCTTTAGCACAGTCGAAGAGATGATCATCCAAGCGACTTTTTCGTTTTGTGAGGCCAGAGCCTGGGCAATATAATTGGCATATACCACAATGGGATCAATAAATGTAGGTGAACCATATTCCCAATATTCCATGGCATTGTATAGCAGCGCCAGGCCACTGCCCAGTGTCAGATAGAATAGGAAGCATATGAAATAACGGTGATTGTTGTGTCCAATGCAATTGGCCATAAAGTAACAGTGATGATCCCGTTTCAGCGAACAGCATTTACAGAATCTACAGTGCCAGGCCCGTGGTGGCACCATTATCTGACAGCGCGTACACAAATGCCACTGGTTAGCCTCATTACATTCCTTAATGGGTAAACTCTGTAAACTATTGTCCGTCCGGCCGCATATCCACATATTGCCCAGTATATTGTGCATTATGAAAATACCCAATATCCAATTAAACTTATACATCAGACTCTCCATACCGAACAGCTCCGGAACGATAAAAAACATTTCGTAGACGAACAGGAAAAATATAATGGTCAACATAATCAGCACCGAAATGGGATGCAGCGCAATCTCGAACATTTTGCGATGTCGATTGGAAAAGCACCGGGCCAACGGTTTACAGATAATGCACATGCCGCTCTTTAGAAAAACGTAAAATTTAACAATATTTGTCGATGGTGTGAATAAATTGTTTTGTAGAATTGATTTGAAATAACATTTTGACAAAAAAAACTGACATAATCGCATCAGGCAATGATTTGAGTTTGGGGCTTCGGGATGAGAAATGAATTCAATTTTGTTTTATTCTTAAGCTGCTTACAAATAAATTGCTAGACTAATTGCAAGAGGGAAACGTTCTCATTTCCAGAGCAGGTTTAATAAGGCTTACAATTCTTTTAAATTCAAGATGAAAGGGTGGGGGGGGGGGGGGGATGTGGTTCAGAAGAGAAATTTGAAGAGGGAATGCAGAAAGATTCTTAAATGAATATTAGATGACAAGTAGGGGGGGTTCTGTTTGTAAAGGGGAAATTAAGTGAGAATGTTAATTGTTTTTATAAGTCCCCAAAAACGGGAAGGGTTATTTCAATTTCAAATTTTAGAAAGATTGCTTCGCATGGAGGTGAGGGAAAAGTACAAATATGCTATAAAAAATTAAACATTGAGCCCATCGACTGTTCAGTAGAGTGTCTTTTTATTCCTAGACTCTGCGATATTTTAAACTTGTTTAAACTGGAGACGTGTTTTTTATACACTACACAAGACTGAACGAATAATGTCATACTTCCGACATTGTATCGACCGACTCCAAACATTCTTGACTTTGTGTGTTTTCATTCATTTGATTAAACAGATATCCAAATCTGCGAAAAGCAAACTCGCGTACAGCTTTGGTGTTTCTTGACAGACTTTAAAGTGCCTTTCATATCATATAAACTGGCCTTTTTTTGCTCATAACTTGATGGAAGATATGACGTTTTTCCAAATAGTTGTTCTACAAACACACATACTACATTTCAGTAAGTGTGAAGTTTGCGTTTGCTATCGGGCTCAGTCTCCCGCTCTCTCTTGCGTTCTAAGCAAAAGCGCTTAGCTCAAAATGTTGGCTGAGCGCCTTACCTATTATAGTTGTACTTACTTGTATAGTTGTTCCTGTTCACTCTGGACAAAGGCTCCTTTTTGGAAAGTAGCCAAAATTATTAGGAAAAATTCTTCAAGCATCCCAACTCTCGACTCCTGAACCAAAATGTAAGGCACTTGCCGAAACCTTCTTGTGTAATCATTCGAGTACGAACCACTTAAGCTTTCCTGATACAGAGTTTGATGTACAAAATTGCGTAGACCATTTAAGTACCCTAGAAATAAATCCCGATGGTAATTATCTTACTAATTGTAGAGCAGTTTCGGAAATAATTAAAAAGCTGAAGCACAAAAAAGCCACCGGTCTGAACAATATTGAAAATGCCTATGCCTAAAAGCTCTCCTTCGTCGCGGTATACGTTTCTTGACCGCTATATTTAAGGCAAGTCTTCGACTTGGCTATTTTCCACAAGCTTGGAAAGCATCCAAAGTTGTCGCAATCAGAAAACCAAATAAGCCTCCCCTGAGGCCCATTCCTCGTACCGGCCTATTAGCCTTCCGTCTGCAGTCAGCAAAATATTAGAAAAGATCATCAAAGAAAAGATTTCATCCTTTGTCAATAATACAGATCTACTCCCTAATGAACATTTCGGATTCCGTAGGGAACACAGCACAATTCATCCGCTAGTCCGAATCAAAAAGATTGCCAAACTGAACTATAATATTATATAAAGAAGTCCACCGGGTTGGTCCTGATGGATATAAAATCTGCTAAAATTTGACTCCGGTTGGCACAACGGTCTCGTCTTCAAGATGTCAGCTCTTAACTTTCCGAGCGAACTTATTAAAATATTACAAAGTTTTCACAGCAAAGTTTTCGGTTTACATTGGACGTTAGATATCCCTGCTGGATGCCCCCAAGGGTCCTGCCTCTCTCCCCTTCTGTATAACATTTATACCTCCGACTTTCCATATCTAAACGGCTGTACTGCCTCAATATTTGCTGACGACACAGCAATAATAAGCTCACGACTATTACCAGAAAATATCTCACTCAACCTACAAGAAGCTTTTGACTCCCTTCAATCCTTTTTCACAAGATGGAAAATTCAGGTTAACACAGCTAAAACCCAAGCTATATACTTCTCCAGAAAAAGATTGTCAGATATCTCCCAAATAGCCACCTAGATTTGGATGGAACTGATATTCCCTGGGACAAAAAGGTTCGCTACCTAGAAGTTATCTTAGACCCAAAAGTAAACTTCAAGGACCATGTTGGGTACACCATTGATAAAATCAACACTCTTACCAGAACTCAATATCCATTCATCAATAGAAACTCAAGTTTATCCATTGAAAATAAGTTATACTTGTTCAGATCGATAATTCAGGCAGTAATGTTCTATGAAGCCCCAGTTTGGTCTGATGTTGTTAAATGACATATTAAGAGATTACAAACTGCTCAAAACAAGCTATTAAAAATGATTTTCAATTTCCCATGGCATCATCCTATGCTATGATAGCAGACAGACTAAGCCGACTGACAGATAAGTTCAATGATAGATGTAGATATTCAACCTATAACCACATAAACCAAATAATTATGTAAATATAGATAGTTATAAGTAGTATTAAGTTTTTGTCTCATGGGTTTATTTTTTTCATTTTTCCCCACAATGTAGTATAAATTAATTGAATTTAAAACAATAATACAGTCCATATTCACATCAAAGTAGAATAAGTCCATAGACTTGAACTCTTAAAAAATATGTAATATATATTAGAAGCATACACAATTATCATATGGAGTATGCGTGTGTGTCGTTCACTCTCACGCTCACTCTCTCACGCTGACTCTGTCGTGCTCTTAGCAAAAGCATTTTGATCAGAGACGGCCAGCCATAGCTACCAGGAGCCGAATTCAGTCGTGTTTTTACGCAAACGCCAACTGAACTCATGAATGTGTGAGTCGGTGAACACCGAATTGCAAGTAAATCAGCTGTAATCTGGAGAGAGCTCTCTTACTCACCAACACAAGCTCACTTTTTTGTCCTCTCCATTTGGCTGGCTCAGGCTTTGACTTTCTACAAAAAAACAAGAAAGAAAGTCGGTCAAGCCCGACTGTAACATACTCTGTACCCTTAACGTCGCAGCTCGCATTTGCTCACGAGTTATACGCGCTCATCTCTAAGTTTCACTCTCTCTCTCTCTCTCTCTCTCTCCTTAAGATTGCCGTTCAATAGAATGCTGTGGGTATGGGGTGGGTGGGTGGGGGGTGTTTACTGGCCGTTTTTTGCTCATAACTTGAGTATCGTTCCGATCTTTATCAATCCTTCAGCAAATCAATAAATAATTTGAAGATGGTTGCCGAGGAGCAACCGAAATATATTGGAAAACATCATACATTTTTGTGTGTTTCACTTGACCTAGAGCCGGCAATACTCAAATTACTCAAATTTCGATAAATAATTTAGTTTACAAGATATCTCTAGAAGGTACGAACGATCTATCTTCAAAACTGTAGGAGATATGACGTTTTTTCCAATTTGCGGGGGCGGGAGGGGGCGTGGAAAAAATTGAAAATAAACTTGATCTGCCTGCAATTAGAAGAAATATATGCCACATACATGTCAAACCTCTATCTCTTACCATCTCTGAGATCTCTTCGTTCATACGGACGGACAGACAGACAGACGGACAGACGGACACACAGACAGACGGACAGACGGACAGACGGAGATCGCTATATCGACTCCGCTGTTGATGCTGATCAAGAATATATATACTTTATAGGGTCGGAAATGATTCCTTCTCCCTGTTACATACTTTTGCAGAAACTTAATATACTCTATGTACCTTCGGTACAGAGTATAAAAACATAACACGCATACATACACACAGCCATGAACCTGTGAGAAACATTTTTTTTGGCATTTTCACCTCACCACCTGTGCCAAATTTTTAAAATTTTCTTTTATAGTGCGCCTGCATTACTAAACGAAGGTCTAAGCCAAATCTTAGATATCTAGAGTAAGCGGTATTGGCTGTGGGTTGATAACACTAGTTTACAAATAAAAATTAAATGACCCATTTCTACTGAAACTATTTGTAAGTGTAGTTTGGATGGGTGATCTCAAAAGTCAATTTTAAAAATTGTTTCTAGTTGCACTTACATTTTATGCCATATCTCAATTTACAATCGTCAGATGGTGTCAAGCAAGATATGAATCGAAAGGTAATTAAATAGCCAATAGTAGCGAAGATCATTGTTTTCAAGTGTTTTGTACGATTATTGACAATTCAATTGCCTTTCGATTCTTATCTTGCTTGACTCCATTTGACGATTATGAATTGAGATATGCCTTAAAATGTAAGTGCACCTACCGGAAAAATGAAAAAAATTCATATTCAAAATACGCAGCCATGAAAAAATTTTTGAAATCACCAATCCAAACTACACTTACAAATAGTTTCAGTAGAAATGGGTCTTTTTGGCTTGTGTAATTAAAGGCCTTGGTTTTGCGAATTTTATTTACCCGCAATCAGTAAGCGACTACGCTGTAACTCACTTTGTTTGGGCTTTAATTTTACCGGTCCATACCGGTTTCAGTCAGTCAGTCAGTCAGTCGGGCCTACAGATTTATATGTATAGATTTAGTCGGAGATGCTTTCTTCAAAGCGTTACAAACATGTGGAAAATTTTAATATACCCTCTACAAGTGTATAATGAGCACCGTTAAAGGTCAAGGCGTAGCTAGGGGGCAGCTCTTTCCCTAAATCACAGATTTTGGATCTGGAAATTCTCGATTCCATTCATACCGCACAAATCGTGTTGTAAGTGGAGGAAAATGAGGATGCAAGTAGCAGATACCAGCGACTCAGTTACCTTATTGGAAAATCACAATGTCGGGCGTGACATTTCCCTCATGGTGAAGGGCAACGACCATTAAAAACCTCTTCTGATCATTGGGTCACAGCACCCGCTTGTTCCGCAACTTCACGTCGAGAATGTAGGTATGCAATGTAGGTATCCACACAGAGAAAAAAATCCGTTCTTAATGTACCAAAATCTTGACATTTTGGTGACGATAGTTTGATAAGTCCGCTTTTTCTAAGTTCATGAACAATTGTTCACACTATACCATAAACATTTTGTTCTCACTCATGAACGGTTTGGGCTTATCTTATAAACATTTTTTGCTCGTATCTAGAACATTTTGTGCTCACTTTTGTCGCCGGCTTGATTTAGAAAAAATAAACAAATATTAACCATAGTTAAAAATTTGATAAGGTCGAGGAGCCTCCTTTAGGGTGGTGTTCTCGGAAAGGGCGCGTTGGCGGGGCAGGAAGGAAGAGTGGGGACCACCACCACAACACCCCATACCCCTTTTTTTCTAAGCTGTAGCTAGAAAGGAAATTATTTATTATATTACCATATGACAATTGAAAAACTTATTTTACTTTACCTTGTCAGGGACTTGAACTCAGGACCTTGAAGACTGAACACACACTTACGGGCAACGGCACCTTAGCCCACTCGGCTATTAAGCTTAAGCGAGAGATAGCGACAAAATCATGGTTATAAATTAAGAATGAAGTGCTTAAGCTAGCATTGAGATAAACTGAAATCAACAAGACCTGTAGCCTAGCGGCTGTATACAACGCCGAAGTACTGATAAAAAAACGGATTTTATTTATTTTATTAATTGGATATTTCTTCTTAGTGCTAGAAGTACAAGACTTATTTAGAAGCACTAATCACTATTACAATTACGAAGACAACAGTCGATTGGGTTATTAATTTAAAATTAACATTTAACATTGAATATGACTCTTAAAATATAAATAATTTATATGGTTTTTTAATCAAACGAGAAAGAAAGAAAAACATAACTTATTGCTGTAGGTTCGTGGGTTCAAATCACCGTCAAGGCGTAGTTTTCTTATTTTGTACAATGCACTTTGGAATAAATAAATGTTAATAAGCACTGAAAACATTTAAAAGCTAAAATATTTATACTTTCATGAACAGTTTTTCGTTATTCATGACCACCGCTCATGCTTTATAAACGGAAAAAATAGACCAAAATCGTGACCATTTGATAACGATTTTGGAACGCCATATTTTTCTCTGTGCAAGCACAACCACCAGGATCTCCCGCAAGGTAGTCAACCGCATTGTGAGCAGCTTAGGGCTTCTACTCATCCCGTGCCCCTTGTCATCACGCCCCTTGAGGGACGTACTTAAACACAATAGTTCAAAACTTTCGTATGAGCGCCAACAGGTTTAACTGCCTCTTTGGATTGTGCACTTGGCTCCAAAGTGAAATACCCTCTCTAGACGAGATACAAATCTGTTGGCGTGCAAGATCAATAAAAAATTTAATAGATTTTCATTATTTATTTCATTTAACTAAGTACACTGTGACACATTTTTGAACTCAAAAAAGTTAATAGCTTCGAGACTAAAAAATTCTGAAATGGTATGATGGTAGTATAAAAACCTTGTCTGGGTTTAGTCTGATTAGCTGCCCTTTTTCTTTTTATTGCACTTTGAACTTACCAGCTTAGAGAGTAGAACTAACGATTCCATATCTCGTAAACTATTTTGAATTTCGCTTTTAAATCTTCATCAAAGTGGTTACTCTTGGTTTGACCTACAAATAATTTCTTTGTAGCAAATCAAAAAAATTACATCTTCATAATCAAAATAACAAAAGTTGATAAAAAAACCAAGTTTTGACCACTTTTCTACAGTTTTTGAACTTCATCTTGAAACCTGTTTAAGATTTGGCCAAGTAATTCAGCACAAAGTTGTAGCTTAGATCAAAATAAACAAACCGTAAGAACGAACCAACTTCATTTAGTTACTCTTTCATATAGTTATAGGCCCACAAGCACGTACAACTGTCATAAAAGCTCGAAAAAATGAACATTTCGGTAAAAAAGTAAAAAAGTTAAATTTTTTTTAATTACAGTTTTTAAGTTATGTTTGCTTACTGTTTTCTTGATTTAATACAAAACAATCGAAATTTTTACCGTGTCAGCCAATTGGTACCAAAAATGGCCATTTTTCGAGTTTTGGTTCCAATTCTACATGCTTAAGGGCCCGTAACTATACAAAGGACAAATCGAATGAAGTTCATATGTTCCAATCGTTTGTTTATTTAAGTCCAAGCTACGTTTTTGTCCTGCATTGCTTAGTCAAATTCGTTACAGTTTTCAAGACAAAGTTGAAAAACAGTACAAAATGAGGGGAAAATATGATGATTTTAAGACATTTTTGTAATTTTGAGTATAGAGATGTGACTTTTTTGAGTTGCTCCCTAAGAATGTATTGAAAGCTTAGCCAAGAGCAACAACTTCCTCTAAGAGGTCAAAGCGAAACTCCAAATAGTTTACGAGATATGGAGATGCGAATCCCAATCAGAAGCTGAAAACTTCAAAATGCAATAAAAAGAAAACGGCAGCTAACCAGGCCAAACCCAGCGAAGGTTTTTGTACTCCCATCATACCTTTTCAGAATTTTTCGGTCTCGACTCTATCAACTTTTTAGTGTTGCACAGTGGTATTGCTGTAGTTGCTCTTTATCGGCATTGGCCAGAGCTAGCAACAACTCTGTTTCAGCTCTTTCTGCATTGCGGTTTGCTTCTGGAGGCTCTCCATGCTAACTGCATCCAAATTCTATTTATTGGCGAGTCCTAGTAAAAGCGATTCCATCGATTTTTACTCTCACCTTTCTTTTCGACCATTTTTTTCTCAACCGACCGTCAAAATACAAAAATGTAACAAAACAAAACTCGAACTGCTGTTCATAGCATCAACAAATTCAGAGGTTTTTGGCAACGCCACGACGTTCGTGTTAATCTTACTACCCGCCTGATTGTTTGTCTCCGTACACAACGTAAAACGTTTGCCGACAAAACGTTTGCGAGTGGTTTAACAACGTTTCTTTTTATGAAGTTTTTCGTTTGCTAGCGCTTTTTTGCTTAAACCAAATGAAGTTGTAGAAGCTAATTCATGAATTTATATTGATTGGATTGAGGGAAGATGCTAGACTTGAATAGTAAACATATTTTATGTATGAAAAGTACAGTTAAAATTTGCTGAGTTAGGTAAATTGGAAGTACACTTATATCGAAAAACAAGAAAGAAAGTCGGTCAAGTCCGACTATAACATACTGTGTACCAGTTCAGGACGCTATCCGCTATCGTGCAATATTATTGTTATGCGCTCAGTTGTTATACGCCAGGGTTCCCCAAGCAGAGAGCGCGAAAATGTGACTGTGTCTCTCTCTAACACAATGTGAAGCATGACTTCGGCAGGCATTCGGTATGAAATGGCGAGTTTGTTCGTGCCCCAGGGGCTATCGCTGGAGAACTCTGTTATACGCTAAGTTTCTTTCTCTCTCTCTCTCTCTCTTTAATTGACTTCTTTGAATGGAATGATGTGTTGACTGGTGAGGAGGGTTTTAACTGGCCTTTTTTTGCTCATTACTAGAGTATCGTTCATTCGATCTTTTTCATTCCTTTTGCAAATCGATACCGGCTGCAACCATACATGTAAATGTGCTGGATACACGGACTGAAGTTGCGTTGAGAATCTTGATGTAACATGGAAATGGACATAACATTGTTGATAAGGCAGTCTAGAGATGGTTTCCTGGTTTCCGCAAACTTAATGAAGGATTCTGTAGCTGGATGCTCCATTTGATAGTTCAAAACTTTTGAAAAAGCCTCCTAAGCGCAAAAAAACTAAATGCTCTAGTGTACCTCAGAAGCAGATTCTCGTTTCCGTTCCGAATCATCATCAAAGTCCATCTTATCCAAACATTCAGCGTCTGATATGGTTCGGTGTTCCGGCTCTATGACGGAGATTATTCGGAAGTGTTGAATTTGTTATTACAAACAGTAGCACTTCCGCTCCCAGTCAGCTGATGTCAGATGTAGTGTTCAGTAATTTTAGCACCAGCAGAAGAGCTTTGATTCAGTATTAAAAGGTAACTTCTATATATCACCATAAAATCAGAATTAGAGAGGTTTCTGATCAAGTTAACTCATCGATTAATTCATGACATGAAATATAAAAGTGTATTATTACATTATAACAAAAATACAAACCTTAACTCTCATGATTTTATGAACACAACTCGCATCTATGATGTATCCTTAATCACCACTCACGCAGCAAAAAAAAAATGATCTATTACCCTTGGTTAAGTTCGCTTTTCAAATCAGCTTTTGCTGAAAATGCTTATTATAATATGGCAGCTGCTTGTTATTACAATGTTTTTCATTTCGCTGTTTCTTTTTTTTGTTTTTTTTTTTTGTCATCTAAACAAAATTATTTAAAATATACACAAAACAGCTGGCATTTACCTCCGCACCCCTCTGACCTATCACACCCATCTGTCAGTCAGGTTAGACCACAACCAACAGCCGACAGGACTCAAACAAATGTTGTCTATTTCGCATAAATTTTTATGAATTATTAATATGAACTAAGCATTTGGAATGCGCCGCTTGGTGGTTTCTCCATTTGAGTTTTGCGGTGAGCTGGCGGCGCGCACCTTTGTGGGAAGGGCGAAGTGTGCTTTTCGTTTGCATAAAATATGCCATATCAAAAGTAAGTGGCTGGAGCAGCGGCGCGGAAGGGAGGGGAGTGGGTAATGTGCTTGCCACTCTCAACATACACCGGAAGCAAACAAACAGCCATTTTAGCTGGCTGTGTTGCTATTTCCGTTGCGACTTTCAGCTCTCTCTCTCAGTCTTCAGCTGTCAATGTGCTTGTCAACCTGTGGCTCGACTTTTGCACAGCTCTCTTTGACTTGGTGCGGCACTTCAAGTCATTAGCATTTGCTTAAAAAAGTAAGTTGGCAACTGCTTTTGGCCAAGTTGTCGCATAATTGCGAAGCTTGCTGCTAATTTAGGGTGACTCGTTCGCGCCTGTCTCTCCTTTCGGAGAGAACTTCTCGTTGGCGGTGTCTTTGTTTGATTTCATTAACCTGGGGTAATGTGACACGACGCTGCCAACTTTGGGCAGATGTGCAAAGTTTTGTCTCTTTCATTTTTTATATATTTTTTTTTTTTCATTTTGTGGGTTTGGGTGTCTTCAAGTCTGTAATTTGCAAGCAATTACCTGGGTGGGTATGCCAACCCTCCCCTCAGGCGGTAAACAGCTCGCGAATGTAATTGAGTTTGAAAAATGTTCAAAATTAGAAATGAAGAAAAGAAATGTGTGCCAGAGCCAGTCGTGTCGTAATCTGCCTGAGCGCCATTTAAATTAACTAAAAAAAACAGAAATAATTAAGTATGAGTATAAGTATAATATTTAGAAGTACACTCGGGAAAACACAACTTTCTATAGAATGAAAGGGATACAATTGGAAATCTTTAGAACAAAGTATTTCATCCTTACACTTTGTACCAAAGCTCCATAGACTATTTTAACTTTGTGCAAAAGTATGCAACATATTTTGTATGTACACTGAGAAAAGAAATCAATCTAAAATCTAGATTCAAAATCTGGACTTATAAAAACGAGATTGAAATATTAAAAACAATATTTATCATCTCGCAACTTATCAACCATCCTACAGTTTTCTGTAAAGCTTTAGATGAAATTCTTTTGATATATATAGATTTATTACCCACCCCTCCTGGGACTCGAACCACGAGCTCTTTGTTCAATAACTAATTGGCACGGCCGATTAGTCGATTTTGCCATAGGGAGTCAATTGTTAAGCGCAGTCAGTTGCAGTATAAGAACTCAGGCTGCGAAAATCTCTGCTCTTATACTGCAACTGGTTGGGCCTAACAGTTAACGCTCGATGGTAAAGCGGTGGTGTCAGTGTTTCAGAGCGCAGAAGGTACTGAGCTCAAGTCCCAGTATCGGCGGATTAATAATTTACAATTTATATAAGTTTTTCAGAAAAAAGAAAATGTTTATAAACCCTTTTCCACCCATTCCCACCCATCGCCTAAAAATTGAAAATGCTTAATTTACTTTTGTCTTTTTTTCAAATTAAAAAATGAGATTGTTTCATCTTAAAGTCGATTATAAACGATTTTAATTCAATATTGTTGGATTAAGATTTAAATCGAGAATATAATATTGGGTTAAGATTTTCTCGTCTCTGTCGAATTCTGACACCATTTCGTCTCGTTTCCAGATTATAATCTTGGTTTCTCAGTGTATGCAAGATATTTTGTATGTAAGTATGAACATGAATTTTTCTATTTATTATTCGTAAATATTAAAGCTTCTTTGTGTGCCTGTCTTTCTTTTATGAAAAGTACTTAAGCCACAGGAAATCTTAAGGCCTGCCATCAATGCCATTCAGCAGAAACTCATCAGCAATCGTAAATCAATAATCATCTAGGGTGAATGTCATAGTTTTAAGGAAATGCATAAAATGAAAGGCAATATGAAGTGGCAAGTCGTATGGAAGAAATTATATTATTTTCTTCATCTCTTTTTATTTCAAGAAATGAAGTATTGTTTCTTTGGTGGAACAAGTTTTTTTAATGGTATCTTAAAATCAATTACAGGTTTGAACAAAGTCATTGGTAATGGTGGTGTGGTGTTGGTCGGTCGTTTCTCCTCTCCCCCGACCCATATCTGGATACTATAACTTAACTTAAGAAGATCTATGTTTAAAATCGATACTGTTCATGCTTAGAACCAAGAAGATCTATTCTTGAGTTCAAGACTTTCCACGCTTATAACCAAGAAGATCTATGCTTCATATGAAGCCGACTTAATTTAAAACCAAGAATTTTAATCTCAAAAATTCACGCTTGATTTCAGTGTTTTCGGCTAGGATCAAAGAATATTCCGTCTTACCGTGCTTTTGGCATCAAAACTGCTTGATATCACGCAGAATCGGCTTGGTTTTTTTTCTCTGAATGCATACTATGTACTATCTGCCATGTTCCGGTTTTCACTAAAGTAAATTCGAACTTTTTACATGTTCTCTTTAATCAATTAAGAAAATCTGTATCAAACCGTTACTTTTTACTTACTGTCTACTCGACGTATTCAAATTATAACTTTTTAATATAATTAACCCAATCAATTTGATACAACGGCACGTTTAACAAATTCAAATTTTTGTCGAAACTGAAAACCGGGACAGGCCTTTATATCTTACTACTATATACATATCTTTCTTACAGACAGCAATCCATTACACAGTGGGCTATTTGGACACAAAAGTGTGGATTAATGAATTACGATATATAAAAAAAAATCCTAGTCCCATTAGTTCTAGAAGAATCTGTTTTTTTAAATTAATTTGTCTTATTAAAAAGTGGACGACAAATTTTTTTAGTATGAAAAACTTTTTTGTTTCCTAAGATATCCTATTCCAATTAATCCCATGCTAGAATAGTTTAATTTTATACGATCTAACAAAGTTTGAGTCAAATCGGTCTACAAAATCTTATAGCTGCCATAAGAACGATCGGTCGAAAATATAATTTGTTTTGTTTCTAGTATAGCACAAATTTTTATTTCTGACGATGTATTCAGCAATCTCACCACAAATGTGCGGAACTATTTACTAAAGTTTCAGAATAAATTTTATTAAAATCGGAATACTATATCTTATAGCTGTCAAAGTGAGAAAAATGTTGTTTTATTCAGATAATTCATCTAAATTTGATGACTGGCATTTGTTGTAAATTGACAAAAGAAAATCGTAAAAACATATGTTTTTAATTTCTTCATGAATTGATATAATTTTCTTAATTTCTTGTCATTTCAAGAAATGAAGTATCATTTCTTTGGTGAAAATAGGCTGTAAACGCCAAAACGAACTGATCTAAAAAAAACTAGGTATGGGGTATAGCTACAGGAAGTGTATTCTTCCACAATTTATTGCTTCCGTTCATGGTATTTTTAGAGAGTCTCATTGAGCATAAAATTGTTGAATTTTAACCAAGTGTCGTTTTACATTCTGATAACAGAATTAGGTATCTGGCTCGCCAGCTGAATATATCCAATGGTGCCCATTTTGAGGTAAAACGAAAGGTTAAAGTCGGCCCTGCCCGACATCGCTATACCCTTTGCACATAGAAAGAAATTTTTAATAGCTTTTCCATTTGTTAATTAACAGAGCATTATCAATAATGTTAACATGTTAAAATTATGTAAGCAGAAAGCGCATGCTGACCTCAAGTATATGACAATCCACACACAAAATATAGAAGAAAAATTGAGAGACCAACATTTTCCGTTTCTGTCTAAAAATGTTTGATTTTTGCAATTTTTTGTTGAATTTACCAATTAAATCGTAAACACAAAATAAAAGTCATTGTGAATCAACTGTGCGTGCCTTTATTTTTGCTTTTTATTTTTGCTGCGCAAATTTCAGTTGCCCCTTTTTCTATTGTGCTATTGTACAAGTGGTCTTATTTATGCGATATTCATGAAATTATCTGGGATCTGCTCTTGGATTTGAGCTCAAATAGCAGCGCGGAAAAATAATCAAAAGTGCAGAACATTTGATATTAAAAGAAAAATTTTTTGGATGAAAATCATAGAGAAAAAATTGTGAATTTAACAATGAAAAACATTGAATTTACCTACGTTTTTTTTTTGTGTGCACTTTACAAAATTTTCCCAATTTTCAGGCATTAATTCATAATAATAATTGTAAATACAATTGACCAAAGTTTTTAGATCAGTTCATTGGTAAACCATTCAAATCTCCTAAGGAAGTGCTTATGGCAAATATTATAATTGTATTGTCGTAGGAATCGTTGACTTTGTTTGTAACGGAATGACATTTATTCATTAAAACAACTTTTGTGACTATCGAAAAAATCAATTGTCATTATCAGATTGTTCTTACTTAAACCGCCACATTGCATTTAAGCAAAGATTATACAATAAATGCATGTATGCTTTTTATTCTATGATTTAAGTCAACAATGCCAAAATTGAGGTTATCTCATAAATATTTAAATTTCGCAAAGGATACGCAAAAGCGCACATTGTGACAAAGTGAAACGGAAATGGAATTGATGAAATTGATGGAAGAGAATTCTCTCTTCTTGAGAAATATAGTGATCATAATTATTTCTCCATTTGCTGATGGAATGATAAAGATCGGATGAACGATACATAAGTTATGAGCAAAAAAAGTTAAAGTAATTTATTTACCCGCACCCCCGACCACTCCACTTCCAACCAACCACCGCTGTATTTAAACACAATCTTTGGGAGAGAGAGAGAGAGAGAGAAACTTAGAAATGAGCGTATAACAGCAAATAAGAGCAAATGCGAGCGATGGCATTAACTCGTACAGAGTATCTTATAGTCGGGCTTGACAGACTTTCTCACTTGTTTTTTTTGTGAGATGGCATTCGAATACCCCGTTTTACATGGTCACCACAATTTAATACCAACTGTAATAGCATATAGTACATACTACAATGATATGATTCCATCAAAAATATCTGTACTCATTTAATTTTTAGCAAATGTAAATTGCAGCAGGATAGTATGCCCTTAATTTGCAACAATCATTCGTTGAATCACTCTTTGAAGATTGATGTATTAATGATCTAATGACAAACAAAAATTTAAATATAGAACACATTTGGTAAAGCGGTGTATGCCTAAAAAATTAGCAAATTTCATGTAAAATAAAAATATTCAAAATATTCTCATTGACTAGCATTATGTGTAATGCTTAGAGCAATTGTCTTCTAAATTG
Organism: Lordiphosa magnipectinata; assembly: GCA_037044535.1. Taxonomy (NCBI): domain Eukaryota; kingdom Metazoa; phylum Arthropoda; class Insecta; order Diptera; family Drosophilidae; genus Lordiphosa; species Lordiphosa magnipectinata. The sequence goes on from JBAMBO010004084.1 coordinate 289,194, forward strand.
AACCGAAAACAATTTTAAATTTTTTGAACGCAAAAAGACATTGAATTTTATTAATGTCCGGAGAAATGTAGTAGGTAGAAAACATAATGGAAGAAAGTAATTCGAATGGATTGAAGGAAGGATATAGAAAGGATATAGATAGTTAAGAAAGAGAGAACAAACAAAAAACTCTAAAGAATTGGAATGAGTGTTAAGAAAGTAATTCCTTAATTGCTAAGTAAGAAGGAATGAGCAAGGCAAGCTTTACATGTGAATACATAATAAGCCCTGACTTTAATTACTCTGACATCTGAAATCAAAATACAGCAACCAGAATTAACCAAAAATACCCAAAGAACCATAATTCAATTGAGGATCTAAAAATAAGGGAAAATGTGCTAAAGTTGATCCACAGACAATGTGAGGAAGTACCTAGGTACAAATACCAAGGTACATACCTAGATACATATTTTGTGTACGTTTTACTCTACTAAGTTGCTAATTTTACTATTTAAAAAGTTTTAAAAACTTGTCCATATCACTTTACTTCCTATGTATATAGGTCAAGACCAAGATCAAATACGTAAACCAAGATTAAATATGTAAATAAAGCCATTTGTGAAGTTGACGCGAATGTGGAACTTAATGATTAATGTTAATTTTTAAAAATATATAATGTAAATTATGTCTAAAATTCAAATAATATGAATTCGAGCCTATATAGTCGGAAAGAAAAAAAAAAACAAATATATTATTCTGACTAAAGGCTAGATTCCAGATGACATAAAAATTTATTTCGCCACAATGCTTCATACAAATAAGACTGCTGTGTAAAAGTATTCAGATTTCAAAACATTTCAAAAGTGTTTCTATTAATGTGAAGTTTGAAATTAAAATGTATTTTCGTGCGTTCTGGAAATAGGCCTTTAAACCTAAAAAAAAGTGTATGTCCCTGTAGAAATTTTGGGAGTCTCGGAACACAGATTTGTTGTACTGATTCCTGAGAATCACTTCTTCTTTTTCCGTACACTTTTGAAATTTCGATGAAACCTCAAAGTTTTAATTGGATAGTTCACGTCATTCAGTTCACCGCATTTTCGGGTAGTTTTTTTTGGAAAAACCAAGCTTTAAAAGGCATTTTAAAAGTACATTTTTTGTACATTTTTACCTTGTACCTTACCTAGGTAAAAAAAATGAGTACCTTTCAAATCACTGTCCACAGATTATCGTTATGTTGCCAGGTTTATGGCGTGTGTTCAAAACGCAACTTTCATATCTAAAATAATTGCAGAGGCAGCCAGCCCACTTTTAATTTTTGTATATCATTTGTATATCCCAACACATGTGCTTGACATCGATCCGAAGCAATATAGTTAGTTTCAAGTTGCGGCGCTTAAGTCTAAAATTTTGTATGTTAAAATTGAGCTCAAGCCTCTCCTCGGCTCGCCTCGGCAATTAAACACTGCAGCGTCTAAATCTACAGCAGCAGCAGATTAAAAACAAGTTTTGCCTTAATTTATTTTTGCTATTTATTTTAAACTTGCCGCAAACATTAATTTGTATACGGACCACGCCCCTAGCAGCCCTCACTCCACACATAGCAAAGACTGGCATCATTTATTTCAATGCTCGGCACCTGGTCTCAATTTATTTGTGCTCGATTGCAGCACAAATTTTAATGAACCATCAAACGGCTGTTGAAGCTGCTCAATGCTTAGCGTCAACGTTGCGTATGAGTGATTTTCTATAGCGAACAGCTGCTGCTGTTGCTGTTGCTGCTGCCTTTTCTTGAGCCAAATATGTGGGACATGTAAAGTATTTGGCACTTTGCACACTCACACACACACACAAGCGCGTGCACACACACAAAATTGCTCGTCATTTGTGCAAAATGAGTTGGCTTTCGCTTTTGGCAGCGAAACGTAAACGTAACGAAGTTTTCAGCTGCAAAATATTTTCGTGTGTTTTTTTTTTCTTCTTTTCCTCAACGTTGGTTCTTGGTGTTTTATTTGCGTTTTCCATAAATTTTTTATTTTGCTTGACAATGTTTTGCGCCTTCGACACATGTTTGCAATTTGCTTGAGGTGTGTGATAGACGGAGGACGCTGCTAGGTGCAAATGTTTGGAAAGGTTGACATTGTGGTTGCAAAGTCAGTTGATTGATACTCTGTCCCTAAGAGAAGTTGAATCGTTTTGGAAGCAGCTGCGGAAATTAATCAGAAATAAGTGAGCATTACATTTAAGGATTGATTTGTTGTTTAACATAAAGTTTTAGCTTAGTATGCGCAGGCAGGCAGTCGCAGATACCCCCATTGATATGCGAAAAGTGTAAATGAAGGGTCTGAATCACAAATTAATCTTAATGGACATCCAACTTATAATCAATCCAATCGAGTTACAAGAGTTACGTAGTTTTTTATCGAACTTAATCCTAGAACATTCTTGTTTGACCACTCACTAACTTTAGACAACTCTCGGTTAGACACAATAACGTATTCATTAATTTTAGACAATGGACGACAAACATACATTTGATCATCATCAGCGTACATATGAACATCTGGAAGATCATTTACATAAATAGAATACAACAATGGACCAAGAACTGATCCCTGAGAGACTCCACGCTTAAGGGACAGAAATAATGAAGAGACGGACGATGTAACAACAGCTTGACGCCTGTTGGTTAGGTAGGATCGCCTTAGTTTTTGTGCAGTACTCGAGTAGCATTAGAGATTTTTAATTTTCGCGCAAAATATGTCATGGTTGACGGTCTGAAAAGCTTTGCTATAATCCTACATGCTTTTCTGATGTCCTCAACTATATTTAGTATAGCTGTCGTGCAGCTCCTGTTTTTCCTAAACCCGTACTGATTATCGCTCAGGAGGCGGTTGGTAAGCATAAATCCGCTATTTGACTTGCCGTCAAATTTTCGAAAACCTTTGCAACAAATGGTAGAATTGAAATTGGCCGAAAGTCTCCATTAGTTTTTGGAATAGCCGGGAAAAGCCGAGGTAGTCAGAGCAGTATTGTGAAGTATCACATTTTTTAGCTAGGGACACAGTTGTAGGTCGTAAGTTGTTTTATAGGTTAATAAGGAGTTAGGGAACATTTTTAAGTCTATAAGTTGTTTTGTAGTGAGTAAGGACACTGAAGTCATGTATATATAGGAGTCTTAGATCATTGGCGTAGAACTAGTTCACGAGGTGATCATCACTGACAACGGCCAGCAGCAGCCAAGACAAGCCGGCCGACAGCGAGCAACGTCACCAGAAAGCTACGCACTTACACACACCCACACATACCAACAGAGCCAGCCAGATGCGAGATGACCGACGGACGTGTTCTAAGTTTATTCCCCAGCCGGTTTTACACAGTGCCACGCCCCCGCCGTAGTTCCAACGCATCGAGTCCAACTGCCAAAACATCTCCTCTGTTTTGACCACCAACAAGGAGCAAAAGTCATCGATCAACGAACCAGAGGAATCAGAGGAACCACAGCGAGTGAAACCCAAAGCAGCTGGTAAGCCAGGCTTATCTTAGATAGGAGCTAGGGAACAACAATGGTGCGGTTAGGGAAACCTCCCTTTTTGTGATCACGTGTGCCCCAGCCCTTGAAAATTTGTTAAAGAAAACTTTAAACAGAGAAATAAACATGTGTGTAAGAAATTAAATTCGTGCCCCTTTGCTATCTAGTGTCTCCGACCCAACTGTACCAGGTGGGTCAAATTAGCACAACTTGCTGGGTCGCCGGAGGTGTGGTGCAGATGAATGAGGATGCCAACTGAAGATACTCGCATCAAGGAAACCAGCAGCATTCACTGCTTTTTAACGTTTGGATCTTAGGCCGTTCACCTGTTAGAAACAAAGCTATTCCTCCAGGCAGCAAGCAAAATGCAAAACTTTAATTCTGTCGGACCGAACGTAATACCAAACGATTATGTCTAGTGAAATCAATCTGTTTTGAAAATTTTTGTTGCTTTTTAAATTATGTACGTTAAGTTCCAGAGTTTTGACGAAAAAATGCTGTTGCTGACTGCTAAAGAAGTCACACGACTTGTTAGGTGTCACCCTAACAAAAACCTCTTTTGGTATCAAATGGCTCGGAGAGGTTCTTTCCTATTTGGACGTAGATTTGTGTGTTGCTTGTGGTGGGTTCTATTCCCCCTCTGAGCATCTAATAAAAAGTTTTTTTTTCTTTAAAAACTTATACTCAACCGGTCACCTTCTACAGCTCGGCGCATGCTGTGAAGTAGCCATTAAAAAGCTTCTTAAACTTTGAAGCTCGGATTCGGCTTCAAACTGCAGGTCCTTTTCTTTTGTGCGAAAATTATAAGCACATAGGCCAAGAGTTTAAGAGAACCTCGGCTTGTGGTCCTTTGCGCTGTGAGAAAGCTAAATATTTTGTTTTTGTATTCTCCACTAGAGCCCTGCATGAATTGAATCAAAGTTACCCTTGACTTTGTTTCTGATTTGAACTATCTATAAACTTTTACTCATAGCTCACAAAATTATTGATTCATAGAGTAATAAGTAGATCATGACATGAGCCATGATGTATATGATTTGTTTGAAATGATTCAGCTCAGATCAGCTCAACAAAGCAACTAGATTAATCATGCTCAACTCAAATTACTCATGGGGTTCGTAGCACAGACGAAGTTAGCTTAGTCTTCTCGTTTGTATATTAACTTCAGCACGTTGAGTGGCATCTGCTCAAAGTAAAAGTAGGACCAGAGCCTATTTACATTGATTCCACAAATGTGCAGTTAAGCGTTCAGTTGGCAGCTCATCAGCGAATGAATTTCAGACTCTGATCAAATTCAGTCGCGCACACCCATACACTAACGCCGTTGTGACATTAGTGAAGCCATTCTAAAATTCAGGTCAAAATACAGCTTTTGCGCCACAACATATTCAAACGGCGACCAGCCACCTGAAGACAAGGATCACTATTTCGACAGCAACCAGGCAGATCCTCAACAGAAACAGCGATTCGAAACTTTTTGGACAATTGTGTTGCACTCACACACATACAATATGTTCAGCTTACGCTCAAACGCATTTTGGCGCATTCTCACACACATACAAAATGCGTTCGTGGAGAGACAGACACATGGAACAGCACACAGCGTGTGTTCATCGAGGAAGCTTCGCTCCAACCAGGACTTGCTCATTCGCAGCCGGCAACAGCAGCCAAGGAGTTGTTTTTCCAATGGAATTTCTTTTACAAAATGTGAAACAGCAACGCCAAACACACACACACACATGCGTTCAAACTCTGCCAGCGACGGCAATACAGACACACATAACTACAAACAGCAAAGGGTGGTTTTTTTTTGTGCAAATGACGCCAACTATAAGCTCACTCTCAGTCGCTGACCGGACACGACTGTCGCCACCTTACAACTCCAGCTGTCCACATACTGCTGCAGCCCCATGCTGTCCACCAACCGCTGCCCACGCTTGCTGTTCACATGCCGAAAACATTCCACGCCCTGCTGCAGACCAATTTACACGTTTTCACACTGCACTCAGCCAACTCTGCAACTAAATGTAACCGATCTCAAGTTGGTTTAACCTCCGACCAATTTTTCAGATCTGACATTGTAAGCAGCCTGCCAAACTATCGTTTCTACTTCTGAAAGTACGTCGCGCAGCTGAATACGGATCTTTATCACATCTTGCATCATCGCCAACGTTCATGCACAACAATCCTCTTACCTGATCGATCACAAGCAACATGCTACAACTTGAGACGCTCTTTGTTTGGTAACACACTAGGTAACAAGGTCCAGTATATTGAAGGGTTGGGGATGATGAAAAAAGAGCACACAAAAATCATCTAGAATCACCACCGACCCTTCAATATACTGGAAAAAGTCTAACTTTGTTGCCTTGTGTAATTAATGCCAGCCTGAGTCTACCTACAAGTTCTCGAATTCATCACAAAGTCCAAAACTAGTGGCAAACAAAGTCTACAACAAGTCCATTACGAGTGGCAAACAAAGTTCAGAACGAGTGGCAAACAAAGTCCACAATGCGTGGCAAACGAAAGTCTCTACTAGGGGTACACTACCCATTACTATAAACTCTGCAACCTGAACCTTGCTTGGGCGAACTTGCTTGTCGACGCCCTTTCAAAGCAACGGCCTCAACACGAGGTTACCATGGACGCAACAACGTAAATCTGTACTTGGTGCACATGCTCAGTACTACGGATTCATCAATTTCTACGGAAACAGTTCGTCGACTCAACTGCAATACCAACAAAATCCATCACAGCGAGAATCAAACACATATTCCTTCACATAGGGACTTGTGCAAATCCTGTAAATGATCACTCACGTACATTCATCCCATGAATACTCAAGTTAAAAGTCGACCATTACGGCACATTGCAAGCTCCATGGTAAATTTGCTTTAATTAGCTTTCCATATTTTTAATAATTTTTTGATCACCAGCAGAAATAACATTTTCAATTTGAATTTCTTAAACTCTGCATTTCTTTTCCTGAGGCACACATTTTTACTCGTCGTGTCACATACAATTTGTCAGACAGAGTATTTTATGTTTACTTTGCACTCTCTGCCTATGCTGGTGCATATATTTGAACATCCTGTTTCTGTGTGCGTGTGAAAAATGGAAATTGTAATAGTGAGCGGTGGCCTTTTTTTTCGGGGGCACTGGGGTTTTTCATTATATTTCATAGATTTATTGCAAAAGTTTTGTGATTACTTTTTGTGCCGTTTTCCTGGGCACATTTTAACATGCCATTGACAAGGCAGCAGCCGCCCAAGCGCTCAGCATTCTCAATTGCTGATTGACTTTGCGCAGCTGGGGCCCATAAACAGGCCGGCCAAAAGTTCCAAATGGAATACGGCAAAGGCAAGTCAACTATTAACGGGCTTTTGGCCAACTGCAAAAGCAATTAAAAACTAATTACAGTCGCAAAAAAATGCGCCAAGGCATTTAATAAAAATTTAAAACTTAATTCAGTAAATACCTGGGATGCTGCCGATGCTGTTGGTGGGTGACAATGCGGATAATTAGAGCAAAAGCCAAGGCAAAGAAAGAGTAAGAGTAAGAGAGAGAGATGGAGAGAATGGAGGACAGCGCACACCTGACTTTGTTCTAGTGTCGCCAGCCAACGTCGCGTATGAGCAATTAGTAGTTAATTGTAAAGTTACCCAAGGCAGCAAGGAAACAGGGAGCCAGCCTGCCTGCAGTCATGACATTGACGATGAGGAAGAACGCAAAGACCAGAACGTAGGGAGGGAGGGGTGGGGGAAGGGGGCGCTGTGACTGCGGCGGATGCCAAAGCTAACGTAATTAACTAGCAATTTTTGCAGCTGCTTTAGAATTTTTTAGTAGCCAGTGATACGTGCGCATGTTTGTGTCTGTGTGTGGGGAAGATTTTGATAAATTATCGCGTCTAATTAGCGTATCAATAGCGTTAAAACAAAAGGCAGGGAATGAGATCAAATTTGATAGAAACTTGGGGTATAAACTATAAGAGAATATGAATTGATAGAATATGCATGAATAATGAGAATGGGTAGGGGAAGGAAAAGTGGAGTAATTATTCTGCTTGAGTAGGAGAAACCCAACTGCCATACTGCCAAATCGTGATAAACAAACAACGTATGATGGAAAAAGTTTGTTAGAATTTTAAAGCTTGATATCACTTCTTGTATCAAAATGTAAGCAATTGTCGTCTTAATAATATTAATAGAGCTACTATAATAAAAATGTTTGAACTGGAGAATGTACCACAATTTGAAGGTACATCATGAAGGTAGATAGCGTAGATAAATGCAATGCTGCTCAGGCTTGTTCATCTAAAGATCCTGCATCAGCTCCATTAACTGTTCCAGCACCATCTTCTACACTGCTAGACGTGATGTCTCTTCTACGTCTGCCCATGCTCGACTCTCTTTCCGTCCTATTGAAGCAGTTGCTCCACGATAACATGTCTTTGTTCCCCGCCTTCGCCCTGATATCACTGAGAATGGCTTAGAGAATTATTTGATCACTTTTACAGGATGCTCGGACATATCGGTTCATAAATATATCTTTTCAAAGCCTCAAGCAATATCCTCTTTTAAACTGTACGTTCCATCTTATCTTCTAAACAAAATTCTTCATCCTGATCTTTAGCCTAAATTCACTCTTGTTCGTGCCTAAGCCTACTGCTACTTTTCCTATGTCCTCAAAAAGCTTAAGTCGTCCCTTGTCATCAAATACCAGAACGTAAGGGGAATCAGAAGTAAACTCCAATCTCTTTACCTTAATAGTTTTGCTTTCGAGGCTGACATTTTAGTGATGATTGAAACTTGGCTTGAATCTCATATACTAAATAGTGAAATTCTGTGTGACTCCAATTGCATTTTTAAGCTTGACCCAAACAATCGTAATGGAGGGGGTGTGTCATGCATCCATATTTCATATTCCTAACACTGACGACATTGAATTTGTGTGTGTCTCAGTGCACATCGGAGACTCTTGCATATTCTTGAGCTGTTCCTTTGTTCCTCCGTCTTCTGACGAATCCACTTATCTTAAACATGCTTTAGCACTAGAGTACATTTCGAAATCCTGTCGCCTGTGGGTGACTATAATCTTCAGTTTGTTTCTTGGGTCTCTTTCCCCGACTCTGAATTTTTTCTTCCTTCTTGCCAGCATAGCTTTTTGGACAGTATGTTTGGTCTATCTCTGCTTCAAGCTAATTTCATAAAAAACTCGCTTGGTCGAATACTGGATTTATTGCTTACTGACAGTCCATGTGCTACTATCTCTCGTACATTTCCAATTTCTTTGCCTGAAGATAATTATCATCCTACCATAGAACTTCAATTGGATCTTCCAGGCACAATCGAGGAAGTAAAGCCAACTAAAGTGCTTCTTAGGCGTTGCTTTAGGAAGACAGACTACAATATTCTGAACAATTTGTTGCTTAATACTGACTGGTCATTTCTTAATCAAGTTCAGTGTGTTGGAACTGCCACCAATCTGTTTTATTCTAAGAATTCGAGATTGTAAGAAGCGCTCATAAAATTGTTCCATGGACTTCTGCAAGCCTGAGACACTTGAAAAATGTGAAGTCTCGCTATTTCAAAATTTACAAAAGATCAGGAAAAGCAACGGACTTCTCCAAATACTCGACTGCTAGGGCAAAATTTCAAGCCCAAAGTCGAATTTGCTATAAAAACTACCTGTCTCGAGTACAGAGTAACTTTTGTAACGATCCAAAGAGCTTCTACCAATTCGGGACGTCGTTCCAATGCCTTACCTTCTTCTCTTTACTTTAAACATGAAAATGCCTCGTCCGACATTGACACTGCAAATCTCTTCGCAAAATTCTTTCAATCAACTTGCTCGTCGTCCGATGCCAGCAAAGGCTATTCTTATCCTATTTCCTCATACGATTTCATAAGCAGCCTGCCCCACCATTTCTTTTTCTTCTGTCTTGAAATTATTCAAATCGCTAAAAGCTAACCTTTTTCCTAGCCCAGATAATGTGCCATCGTGCATCTTAAAGCAATGCGCAGACTCGCTTGCCTTCCAATCCACATCTTGTTTTCCAAATCACTTGAGCAGTCTAGGTTTCCAGCTCCATGGAAAGAATATTTCATGGGTTTGTTAAAAATAGATCCATTACTACAAACCTATTGGAATTTACTTCTTCAGTGATTCATGGTTTCACTCGAGGTAAACAAACTGATGTTATCTCTACTGATTTTAGTAAGGCTTTCGACAGTGTCTCTCATTGCCTTCTGATTTTGAAATTGCGTCTGCTGGGATTTCTACTGGGGCTTCTTAGTTGGATAAAATCTTATCTCCAGTCTAGAACTCAGAAAGTAGTCTATAATAGTAGCACTTCTTATCCGGTATTTGTGACCTCTGGAGTTCCTTAAGGCAGCCATCTTGGACCTCTTATCTTCGTGTTATTTATTAATGACCTGCCTAATGTAATTAAGCATTCTGACTTAAAGATATTCCGGTGCCACAACTCGCCCAACGATTCTGTTTTGCTTCAGGTTGATTTGAATTCCATATTTAGGTGGTGCTCTTACAAATTGTTGCAAATGAACAGGGACAAGTGTAAGTCTATGACTTTTTATCGTAGAACCCCTCTTTTGATTAACTATTTATTGGACTCTTATCAACTTGAACAAGTTGAATCTGTCCATGATCTGGGTATTACCCTCGACCATAAACTTTCTTTTGGCACTCACATTGAACTTTATGTGAATAAAGCCATGGGATTGTTAGGTTTTATTAAACGTTGGTCGAGGGAGTTCAATGATCCCTACACGACCAAGCTTTTGTTTATATCCCTAGTGAGGCCTATTTTGGAGTTTGGTTCGTGTATTTGGAACCCTCAATCACTCACCCTGTGTAAACGTATCGAATCTGTCCAGAAGCAGTAATTAATGTATACTAAATAATAGGTTTCATACAATAAAAATATGTAAAAATAGCCCTTCGAGTAATTAGTTGAATGGTGCCACCATCACCAATCCCTAACAATGCTGCAGTTTTTACAATGGAGGATCCTTCACCAAAGGACCCAATACGATATAGAACCACCATAAGTTGTACTTTAAGGGCGCTGTCCATGGCTACGAAAACTGTCCGCGAAATGAAAAACTCCATATAAAAAAAACTGCTAAGGAATTTTTGTGTGTGGCCGTTTTAAATTCGGTTTCTACCAATCACGAAAAATGCTTATACGTATTACGTCTCCCACTTCGTTTTGTTCAAGCGCTGTTAAGTGCTTTAAGTGCTGTTAACGCCTCTTTTTTGCCGTGTCGTGAGCAAAATAGGTTTCGATTCTAATTTGTGCGGCCAATTTGGAAGGCCAAATTGAAAATGAGCGCATCTAAAAAAGATTCCTGCAGAAAGCGTCGCCAAATGGCACTTTCTATGGCGGGCAAGCTGAATTTAATAAACGCCTTAAAATTGAGGAGCGAGGTGCGGGACTTGGCGGATAAGAAACACTCGGAAACCCACCAGAGAACACCGGCGGACCGGAGCACGGTCTGCAACATCATGTGGCGTCTCTTGTCACCAGCAACCACAAGCGAGGAGCTTAAAATCAATTTGGCCAGCATTCAAACACTTCACACTCCAGTCCCCTCAATCAGTTCGATTTGATTCGCCTCAACTATGTCTTCGATCACAGCTACCAGACCAAAAGGAAAATCATTGAACAGCCGCCGGTGCTCAATGATCGCGACAGAAAAACTCCCACAAACCAAATGCCCGCTCCCAGTTCAGTGGACAGCGAACTGCTGGCCTCCTATCAAGCGGTAATATAGCGGATAGTGCAGCCTCAAATGACCCCCTGAAGGTGACCGAGCAAAAGCGGATCGGGCAACGAGGATGTGCCGTACATCAATGCCAATTATATCAAGGTAAGAAATGGGCGAACCAAACTTCAACTTTATAAATCACTTCCATTTCTTAACGCTTCCCTGACAGGGCCCCGCTTACGTGGCCAAGTGCTATGTGATCACCCAGGGACAGCAGGACAGCAGTACATCCAGAAGATCATTAAGCTGACCTGACCAACTTTACGGAGGCAAATCGCCTGAAATGCGTGAATTACTTTTCAATCGAGATGAACGAAATCTTTGCCGTGGCAGCCAAGTGCGAGGTGTTCGTTAAGTGCCGCTGCTCGGGATGCCATTGATAGAGCCAGACACAATTTTAAGGAAAATGTCGATAGAGGCTGCTACCAACGTTCACTGCAGATTGTAAAAAATCTTAATGCACTTTTCGAGTGTATAAATATCAAGTAAATGCTTTATATCTAAAATATTTCAAAACTCAAACTCCGCAGCTGACTAATCGGACGCTGTTGCTCTCCGTGATGACAAATGCCGACTATCGAATGCTTTTCTTATTTTGGAGAATATGACTAAAATTTGAATTATAATTGAAAACTGCATTATAATACATATAACAAAATCAAAAATTTCAATTAAACATAAAATTAGCTCATAACTAGAAAGTGGGAAATTTTTTTTTGAGAGAGATTGGATTGAATTGACAAGGGCCAACAGTCCAAAACCAAGTTTATAGAAAATCACTTGCAATTAAATCCGAAAATGAAACGGTTCTAGTTAACAATAATCTGACATCTTCATTAAATATGATTCTAAAACAAGAAGGATTGCTTAGCAAGGTAGGCATATTGGAATAGTGGGAACAGAATATCACAGTATTTCCAGATCTTTTTGAATTATCAAAAGTTGTGCTAGCTGTATCACCCACACAAGTATATAAGTTTTGATCGTTTGTTTTCAGGAATGTATAATGAATCCTCGCAGGAGTCACTTGAACTTTTAAACATTGAAGGCTATTTGAAGGTATTATATGAAGGTACATCATGAAGGTAGATAACGACAAATAATATATACGTTGACTAATGTATAATTATCTAATTATTTAAACTTAACATGATACTTTTGTGAATAAAAACTTATAATGATAAACTTTAAGAAATTCAAAAATACTTTTGTATAAGAAATTTGAACTTAGTTCATTTACTAAATAAATGAGATTCCAAAGTGATATTTTATACTAATAACCGTAACCGAAACCCGAAACAGACCCATATCCACAATCGTATATAAAAAAGCCATTGGCCAAAAAAGTAACCACCACCCTAATCGTTATTCGTTTCGGTTTTAATCCCTAGGTACAGCGTACAATTACCAAAATTGACCGAGAATTCTAGAAATACTGAAATAGTAGTCAAAAAGAAATCCAATCTAAGTCCATTTTTCCATAGATTTACACATCCTTGATCAGCTTCAACAACCGAATCGATAAAGCCGTACCCGCTTCTTAACTTAACCGCATCCTTGTGAACTTGCAAAATGTCAATAAAATATCATCGGAATGTTTCACTGACTTCAAGCAGCTTAACAACAACTAACAAAATGTCGTTTTTGGCTACTTAAATAACGCACTTACTAATTGAAATTGAAAGCGGAGGCAAAAGCCGTAAAGCCTTAGCTCAGCATAAGGAGGAAGAGCCATAGCAACAACAAAACTGATAACTAAGCAAGGCGATTAAAAGACCAACTAACCGAAAAATGAACAATGCCAAATAAAGCCAAATAAAAATCAAACACGCAAAATGGAGAAACAAATGGCAGAGTCCTCGAGTCCCCCCAATCTCTAGGGGCCCAGGGACAGCAGCAGCGAGAGCCACTTATGTAAGTAAGATGAAGCGCCGGGCAAGACAATAAAGTGGATGAAAAAGCACGAAGAGAGCGGAAGAAGCGTTGACAAAAATCAAACAATGAAAATGCTGTTCAATAAAAAAAAAACAAAAAAACAGAAAAGAGTGCAGATAAGAATGGCGAACGGCAAAGGCAAGCAAATAAAAAAACATAAACAAAATGAAGTGGCAACAGACACACAAAAAAAAAAATACATACTGAATTGCGCTGGCTAATGCTAAGGACATGGGAAAATGAGATTTAAGCCAAGTGAAAGAAAAAATACGAAACCAGAAAAAACACAGCAAATAAATATGGGGTCGAAGAGCCAAGAAAGGGGAAATCGAGTGAAAATTGTTTAAACTCAATTTCCACTCACAATGAGCTCAAACTCAAATAACACTCGCAGCATCCTTAAATGCAGAGAGTCGAGCAAAAGCTAAGGACAAAGCTTTTGTGCAGCTATGAGAGAGAGAGAGTGAGAAAACAGAGAGGCAGATAAATATTTAAAGAGCGAATAGGAGAGTAAATTAGCAGCTCTTATTGAAGCACATTTGTTTTTGATTTCTCTTTGAGTTTTCCTATTTTTTAATGTCAAAGGACTATATGGAAATTTTACATTTTTTAACATTTTTTTTCTCGATTTTTTTGGTTGCATTTTTTTATAGCTTGGTTACTTGAGAATATTGCCCTAAAAGGATTTTTTCAAATTCAAAATACTTTACAAGATATAGCCTTTTTTGTCAAACAATGTACTTCGCTAATGAACAATGAAAATAAAGCTGAGAAATAACGGCTGGTTCTTGAATTTGAATGGTAACATGTTGTCGCCTCAGATCGATATCGATTATTAATCGATAATTACACTAGTTTACAGCAAAAAAGACACATTTCTACTGAAACCATTTTTAAGTGTAGTTTGGATTGGTGATCTAAAAAATCGATTTCAACAATTTTTTCATGGCAACGTTTTTTAAATATGATTTTTTTTTCATTTTTTCGGTAGGTGCACTTACATTGTATGCCAGATCTCAATTCATAATGGTCAGATGGAGTCAAGCAAGATATGAATCGAAAGGTTATTGAATTGTCAATAATCGCACAAAACACTATTTTCACATCAGTTAAGTAGTTTTAATACATTAATAAAAATTATTTCCAAAAAATCGATTTTTTTACTCGAAAACGCAATAAATTTGGTTTCAAAACGAAATTTAAAATTCATAAAAACTATTTTAATTTTTCTGCCTTAGAACCGCACTTCTCCGAAGAAAATAAGACATCGATGAACAAAATCTATAAATAAATACAGGAGCTGTGAGTAATTTAATGCTGAAAAACGTGGTGTTTTTGAGATTTTTAAAAAAATACATTTTCATTTGCTTCGACTTTTGTTCTGTTCTGGAATTTTTTTTTATACCCGTTACTCGTAGAGTAAAAGGGTATACTAAAGTCGTGCAAATGTATGTAACAGCCAGAAGGAATCATTTCCGACCATATAAAGTATATATATTCTTGATCAGCATCAACAGCCGATTCGATATAGCAATGTCCGTCTGTCCGTCTGTCCGTCTGTCCGTCCGTCCGTCCGTCCTTCCGTCTGTCTGTATGAACACCTAGATCTCAGAGACTAGAAGAGCTAGAGCAACCAAATTTGAAATGTAGACTCCTATTGTCTGCACGCAGATCAAGTTTATTTTCAATTTTTGCCACGCCCCCTCACGCCCCCGCAATTTGGAAAAAACGTCATATCTCCTACAGTTTTGATGATAGATGGTTCGTACTTTCTAGAGATATCTAGTTCTTTAAATTATTTATCGATTTGCAGAAGGAATAATAAAGATCGGATGAACGATACTCAAGTTATGAGCAAAAAACGGTCAGTTAACACCCACCACCCACCCCACCCATAACCTAAGCATTGCGTTCAGCAGCAATCTTAGTGAGAGAGAGAGAGAGAGAGAGAGAGAGAGAGAGAGAGAGAGAGAGAGAGACTTAGAGAGCGCACTGCGTTGTGCGTTGTGTGTTAACTGGCCGTTTGACTCGTGACCAAATTCGAGCTGCGACATTAAGGGTGCAGAGTATGTAATAGTCGGGCTTGACCGACTTTCTTTCTTGTTTTTATAAGGAAAGGTGATACGTTTTCAAAAGTTTTGTTGTCTGATCTGTGTATCGTGATGAATTTGGAGTCATTTATGTTGGATTTAGTAATTGACAAATGTCTATTAATATCTGGCGGATAATAAATAGCCGAGTTAAAAAATGTTGCATACTTTTCGGCTGACCCACCTCAGGCATACAGGAAGGCTATTAAACATTTGTTTCCATGAGTAACGGGTATATCGAAGTCGGTTAGAGCCGACTTTAACTTACGCTCTCGTTTTTCCTATCCAGCTATTCGCCCACTTCTAATATTGACCTAAAGACGAAGAAAATAGAAAAAAAAATTTCTAAACACTTAAAATACTCAAATTTGACTGTTAGTTCCTTCACTTAAATTGATTCAGCTACAATAGTCATACATCTTATAAGTCAAAAGAATAAGAATAGTTTTTTTGGATTTTTTTATATTTTTCCGAGGCGATTTAAAATGAAATTTCTTGCATTTTCGAGCAAAAAATCGATTTTTTTTAAATATTTTTCGTCATTGTATTCAAACTTCTAAACCGATTTAAAAACAATGTGGAAAGTTATTTTTGACCATTCAATTACCTTTCGATTCATATCATGCTTGACACCATCGACACCATCTGACGATTAGGAATTGAGATATGGCATAAAATGTAAGTGCACCTACCAAAGAAATTAAAAAAAATCAAATATACGCAAGTGAGAAAGTCGGTCAAGCCCGACTATAACCTACTCTGTAGCAGGTCATTTGCCCCCGACTATAATATTATAATACATCCAAGGAGTCACGCGTTTATCGTGCAATATTTTTATTATACGCTCATCTCTAAGGTTCTCTCTCTCTCTCTCTCCCAAAGAGTGTGTTTGTTTGAATACAGTGGTGGTTGGCTGTGTGGGTGGGGGTGGGGGGTTGTATATCTTTTTATACTCTGTACCGAAGGTACATAGAGTATATTAAGTTTGTGCAAAAGTATGTAACAGGGAGGAGCAATCGTTTCCGACCCTATAAGGTATATATATTCTTGATCAGCATCAGCAGCCGAGTCGATATAGCCATGTCCGTCTGTCCGTCTGTCTGTCTGTCCGTCCGTATGAACGAAGAGATCTCAGAGATGGTAAGAGATAGAGGTTTGACATGTATGGGACATATATTTCTTATACTTGCAGGCAGATCAAGTTTATTTTCAATTTTTGCCACGCCCCCTCCCGCCCCAGCAATTTGGAAAAAACTGCATATCTCCTACAGTTTTAAAGATAGATCATTCGTACCTTCTAGAGATACCTTGTAAACAAAATTATTTATCGATTTGATGAAGGAATGATAAAGATCGGATGATAGATACTCAAGTTATGGGCAAAAAACGGCCACTTTTCAGCAAATCGATAAATAATTTTGATTACTAGATATCTCCAGAAGGAACGAACAATGTATCATTAAAACTGTGGGAGATATGACGTTTTTTCCAAATTGCGGGGGCGTGGCAAAAATTGAAAATAAACTTGATCTGCCTGCAAGTATAAGAAATATATGTCCCATACATGCCAAAGCTCTATCTCTTACCATCTCTGACATCTCTTCGTTCATACGGACAGACGGACTTGGCTATATCGACTCGGCTGTTGATGCTGATCAAGAATATATATACTTTATAGGGTCGGAAACGATTCCTTCTCCCTGTTACATACTTTTGCACAAACTTAAATAAAAATATAAAATCCAACTACGCTGGAGCTCTTCCCAAAGACTCTGCTCTCCGATTCAACAAAGCCCAAAAAGAAAATGATCAAATTGAGCGCCCATTTGTAGGAGAGCAATGCAATAGGTATATGGGAGGCGTTGATCTGCTGATTGACAGCATATTCGGCAACTATAAAATTTCATTGAGAAACAGACGCTGGAAAGTTAGAATGTATGGTCATTTACTGGACTTGACAGTGAGCAAAGCTTGGCTTTTGTTCAAACGTGTACACAAGGCAAAGGGACCAGACACTGATGTTTTAGGAGCATACGGCTTTCGGATTCATATTCAAAAGTTGACACTTAATCAAAGCTGGGAAAACGAAGCTCTGCTCTTCATAATGAACTAAAGCCAATGAAGCTGAAAGGTCCAACGCAGCGTGTGCCAAATGGAATTCCTATGTCTTTATTCGCCTAATGAATTAGCTCAAATAGCAACTGGTAGGTTGCTTTGAAGTGTGAACAGTAAAAACAAGTCCGATGATGAGAGATTTTGGTAACTTTTGAAACAGCGTTCGTTGTACGGACAAACCCAATTGCTATTCCAAAATGTTGTAATTAATACGTGTTTATTTATGTTGATTATATTAAATTATACTGAAACATAGACCTTGAGCCAGACAGATGTCAACTTTGAAAAGAAAGAAATAGTAAAAATGTTCTTTTAAATTTAGGATATAATTTAAAAATAAATTTTAGTTAAACTGTTATGATAAATGTATTCAAATAAATGATCGCAATAAATTTTTTTATGTTCAGAGTATTCATTCTCTTATAATAAGTATAATTTTCGATCTAAGCAGATCTGATGCACTTATGCAACATTTCATTTTTCCTTAATAAAAGTGTTAAGAATGAAAACTGACCAAAACGAAAGAGAAGTGTATTTTTTATTTACAATTTTCTATCAAATAAAAAAACCGCATCAAAATCGGAGTCGATGCCATATAAAGGGTTGACAGTGGCAATGTTAAAGTCAGATTGCATATGCTTTTTAAATAATGTTGTTAAAAAGAGATTTTTGCATTTAGATTTTTAGGCATAGTCTACGCATGCTGGACCATGAGTGGTGTCTGCTTGGGAGAAACTTGATAGAAATAGGTGACAAAAATAGGAACTAAACAGGCATAAATCAGCATTTGTTAGTTGCTATTATATCGCTGCTTCTCTAGAACTTGTCATCGAAGTTAGCAAAAATATAAAAAGAAAATTCACCCTTTTAAGGGCGGTATCGACGGGTCGCCAAAAAATTTCTTGTGAAAAGGTTGATATTCCGCATATTCTTAACAGAGTCGGCTAAGCCTATGTTAAAACCACTATAACACAATTTTCTCTGTCGATAAACGTTTCAAAGAAACCGTGCGCTGCTCTGGCGCTGTTAAATATGCCCGCGAACTTATAAACAACAACACCTTGCAGGATTATGAATATAACATATTTAATGTGCTATTTTAATAAATTTTTATTATTAAATGAAATTAATAATAAATTAATTGTTATCATTGTGACAGTTCGATGTAGTCCCGAGCAGCGGCACTTAATGAACACCTCGCACTTGGCTGTCATGGCAAAGATTTCGTTCATATTGATTGGAAAGTAATTCGCGCATTTTTGGCGATTTGCCTCCGTAAAGTTGGTCAGGTCATGATGATCTTCTGGATGTACTGCTGTAGCATGTGTGACTTGGCGGCAAATATAGCTCCGCTGAACTCGAAAATGGTATTGGGCAGCGGTCCCTGGGTGGTCACATAGCACTTGGCCACGTAGTCGGGGCCCTGTCAGGGAAACGTTAGGAAATGGAATTGATTTATAAAGTTGAAGTTTGGTTCGCCCATTTCTTACCTTGATAAAATTGGCATTGATGTAGGGCACATCCTCATTGCCCGATCCGCTTTTGCTCGGTCACCTTCAGGGCGTCAATTGAGGCTGCACTATCCGCTATACTACCGCTTGATAGGAGGCCAGCAGTTCGCTGTCCACTGAACCGGGAGCGGGCATTTGGTTTGTGGCCGTTTTACTGTCGCGATCATTGAGCACCGGCGGCTGTTCAATGATTTTCCTTTTGGTCTGGTAGCTGTGATCGAAGACATAGTTGAGGCGAATCAAATCGAACTGATTGAGGGGACTGGAGTGTGAAGTGTTTGAATGCTGGCCAAATAGATTTTAAGCTCCTCGCTTGTGGTTTGTGGTGACAGGAGACGCCACATGATGTTGCAGACCGTGCTCCGGTCCGCCGGTGTTCTCTGGCGGGCTTATCCGCCAAGTCCCGCATTTCGCTCCTCACTTTCATGGCGTTTATTAAATTCAGCTTGCCCGCCATAGAAAGTGCCATTAGGCGACGCTTTCTGCAGGAATCTTTTTTTTCAGTTTTCATTTTCAATTTGGCCATTCAATTTCGCAGCACAAATTAGAATAAAAACCTATTTTGTTCACGTCACGGCAAAAAAGAGGCGTTAACAGCACTTAAAGCACTTAACAGCGCTTGAACAAGACGTAGTGGTAAACGTAAGAATTTCTCGCGATTGGTAGAAACCGAATTTAAAACGCCCACACACAAAAATTCCTCAGCAGTTTTTTTTATATGGAGTTTTTCATGTCGCGGCCGTTTTCGTATCCATGGACAGCGCCCTTTACGATGCACACACAATTGTATTTCTGACCAATTATTTTCTCGTTTAGTTTTATAACAGGTTCGGAAACACCTGCAGCTCTCGCCTAGCCCACGTACACTTACCTTAGAAAACTTAAGCAATCAACTATAAATTCTTCTCCATACTTGCAACCAGTTTCCATTCAAACGCAGAAATGGGTACACGGTAAAATTTCAAAACTCTGTAATTAATTTGATAAAAAAAGGCAAAGTTTAAAGTTCAATTACAAATAGACTAAAGATAATAATTTGCATTTAATCAAGGACATTTTTTTAACCAAATCATTTTTTTTACAAAACAATTCTTCTGATAAATTAAAGAATTTCCACTCAACAACTTATAATTTCAAGCCATTGGCATAAGGAGACAGCTGCTGACTGGAAGTAGATCAGGCAAAGACCGCTGATGATTGGGCGAAGATGCGCATGAAACAGCTGTTCGGTCAAATGTTCCTGTTTTAAAGTCATGTGCAAGCTCGAAATGACCTCGAGCCAGCAAAAACTTGAAGGTTATATACATATTTTTCATATTTAAAAACTTTTTACAGCTTTACGCATAATCTCTTACAATTTTTGAATTGCAATAAATAAAGATTAATGTGGTTTAAGTAGGTAAATGGAGCTCATTCTCATTTCATGAATCATTAAAAAGCTTTTTAACGCTTGACATAAATATATTTACAGCAATTTTGCTACAAAGTGTAATAACTTTTCAATAAACAAACGCCTGGCAGGCGGATGGCATTAAATGGCTTTATCTTTGGGCCAATTTCATATGCGATGTAATGCAATTTGAGCCTACCATTTCAGGCACATGCCAATGCCGACAATGATGACGATGATGATGATGATGGAGTGTGCCTCATGTCTAGTCGGAGAACTAATCCGTTTTAATTTGCTGCCGCGTACTTTGAACTCTGACATACACACACAGAGACACTTCAACAGCTGCAGCGCCTTAAAGAATGCTTTGTTTGTTTTCCATTATGTGCGACATAGTTGTTTTGGTTGTGAATTCGCATTTCTTTTGTTCACACATTTGATGTGTCGCGTTGGCCGTTGACTTTTGACACTTGACATTTACTTGGCCAGTCTGAAAATTTCTATGTCGCTTTCGTCATCGAGTTCTCACTTAATGAAATATCAAGCATACGCCATGTGTGGTCAAAATTCATTGACTTTTGCACAAAATGAAAATGTTTAATCAACTGTGGCCAGACAGCACAGCTGAACTGCCGCCATTTGAGCTATTTTTAAGCCCTGGCTTCTTGCTCATGGAAATTTCAACCCGGGTGTTGCCTAACTGCGGTAATTACTCACACTTGACCCGAAGGGTTAGGCATGGCTGTGTGTCTGTGTGTGTGCACTAACTTGGCCTGCAGCTAGCAAACTCAATGTTCAAGCTGGGGGGCCAGATAAATTGAAATTTTTTGGTTGAAACCAGAGCAAAAAAAGTAGGCTAAAGGGCAGAAGTAAACCAATTGGCTGCTATTTAAGTTTCCCGGCACGAACGTCAGTTGCATTGATAAAGTGGCCTTTAAATTGTAAATTGTGGTCGAGTGCTAAAGAAAATGTTTGCATAAAGTAATTGATGAAAAGAAAAGCCTAATTAATTTGCCTATTTTGTAGATAAATCAGTCAGGCAAATCTAAAGCACTCTAATTTAGAGAAGTGGGCAATGCACGTAGACGGTTTAATTTTAAATTTCTTTTCATTTTAGTTTCCCCATGAGAGCGGGCGGAGGTCGCTTAATTCTGACACTGAGTTAGTTTACGTAAAATAACTCGTGTCAGCTTTTATTTTGCTCTAGCTCAGTTAATCTGCCCTATTTGGGCTCAATATAGCCATATAGCCCAATAGCTCTTTGTCTAGGGAGACGATCGAAAGATCGGAGATACTTTCGTTTGGCTGTTGCATACGTTTGCACAACTTCAGGATCCCCTTTTACCCATTTTTAATGGGTACAGGGTATAGCAATAGAGAGAAATCCGGATGGACTCAGTAAAACTACGAGCTCTTACGCATTCGGCTCTTACGCATCCCCTTTCAGCGATTCGTTGGGTGATCTGAGTTGGTGGCTGTCCGCAGCTCCAAATTGCTGCTCCCCCATCAATGCTTTGGTGCAATACTCCTTCGTGCTTGCCTTTGTATGGTTTACTAAGAATAGCGAAGTCCATACGTTGTTCTAGGACTGTTTGTGAAAGCAAGTGCTGTACCGCTCTGCAGTGATTAAGGTTAAGTTGCAGGATCTTAACCATTTTTGATCGATTAAACAGCTGCTCAGAGTTGATTGTTCGGCTGCTTTTGCGCTCGCCCCTTTTCGCTCACAAAAAACACATTTTGGCCCAATTTTTTTGCATTGCTTGTACTTATGTCCTGGTGCAGCACATCTGAAGCAAGCATCCATTGAGGTCTTCGAGACGGCCAATGTGCAGTAGCATCTGGAGGATGTGTGTCGAAAGCCCATGCATTTGTAACATAACCTTGGCCCAATTTTGAGTCTGATTCGGTAAACGACCCAGGCAATGCAAATCGTTCCTTGCTTCACTAGTTTTTCAACCAGGCTTGGTTCCAAGTTGACCGTAGCTATTTGCGTGCCACCATAGGCAGTCCTTATGGTAGGTATAGCCTCTGTCGGACTGTTGCCATCAACAGTGGCAAAAAGTGCCGAAATTACCTCTTCATCAGTGTATTGGCCAGTTTCCAACTGAGTCATAAGTTCAACTCCAGCCCTTAACATTGTGTTTAAACGATTTATAAAACGGTAGAAGTGCGAAAAATGGAAGAGAAGATCCAAATGCTCTTAGGTACAGCTTGGATAAGCATCAGCGCATCATACGATTGCAACGTTCTTATCTGACTTCCGCTGCGGGTAGCTAGCAGAGGCTTAAGCCAGCATAGCTTAGCGAAGCACAAACAGTGAGCAAATGTCTTTTGTCCACGTGCATATTACATAAGATGCCTCTAGTACAAATCTGGACTGGAGTAGTCCGACGGTTTATTGACTTAACTTTGGAAAGAAAAGTGAATTGTGTGAATAGAATTCAGAAGTTTAATTTTGTCGTTTTTTCATAGTGCTCCGCGCCAGTGCCTTTTCATTTGGAACTTGGATTGCCCTATAAAAGGAGTCTGTAATAAGTTATTCACTTCCATAGGGCATGTTTTGCATCATCTGTGGTCCACCTACAGCATCTGGTATTAAAAGTGGAGTTTGCAAGAGAGACTTTATGAGCAGAAACCTTACCAGGAGGATTAAAATTATTTTTATACCCTTGCAAAGGGTATTATAATTTTGCCCAGAAGTTTGCAACGCACAGAAATATTCATTTCCGACCCTATAAACTATATATATTCTTGATCAGGGCGACGAGCTAAGTCGATTGAGCTTGTTCCCTCCGTCTGTCTGTCCGTCTGTACGTCTGTTTCTACGCAAACTAGTCTCTCAGTTTTAAAGCTATCGAGCTGAAATTTTGCACAGTCTGCTTTTTACTGCACGCTGCTAATATGTCGAAACCGACCGGATCGGATGACTATATCTTATAGCTGCCATAGGAACCATCGGTCGAAAAATGGGTCTTAGTGAGAAAAACTTTTTTGTTTTCAATGTTAGCGTCCTCAAGCTCGGCTATTATTAATATTATATGCTTTCAAACCGAATCGCAAAATTGGGTGCAAATCGGATGACTATATCTTAAAGCCCCATACGGACATCCGAAGCAACGAGAAGTTTCATAAAAAAATTGAGGGAAGAAGAAGCAGAAGATACAACTTCGCCACTTGAACTTCTTGCAAGTACGGAGATAAGAATTTGAATGTTACCTAACAGTCAATGTTACTCTTAACAGCACATTTGTAGAGACTATGTAAATTGGCTGTGGGCCTTATTGTGCTTTGAGCAGCTGACGCATCATTGAGAATGCACCATGTTAAGTCGCTCTGCTTGTACCTGCATCGATCAGATGAAGTGCTTTTAGTAAAAGTGATTTTTAAAAAAATAATATAAAAACCATGGCAGAAAAGCAAAAAGTAAAGAGTCGTTTGGAAATGTTTTCGCATGAAGAAAATTTTCTTTAATTTTGGCGTTGAAAGATCGTTCTAGTGAATTGCGAGTTTTCGCCCCCGGCCATCGAGACACTGGGCTTGCGCAGGGGGAAAGACGCAGGATTGACATTTATTGTCAATAAAATATAATATATATAATAAAAGTAACTAAGTACTAGGTGGACAACCACGCAGTGGAGGCACCGGGTAAATACAATGTTCATTGTAGAATGTGAATTTAGGCTAGTTGGTAGGCTAATCAGAAAAATAAATTTTAAAAATTATAAAAAGTAATTTTCTTGAGTTTATATAATGACATCTGGGTAAACATCCTTCATGGGTGCTTTCGAGGGTTTCTGTGGATGGGCTGCGGGATCGGCTACCAAGCCGGTTTCTTGCAGCGTCTGCTGGGCAGGATTCAGCGCCCGCACTGGGGCCGAGGTGGGCGGCAGGTGGGCGGGGGCCGTGTTGTGCCGCAGCTGGTGTTCATTTGATGTCGCCTTAGGTGGTGGTGGACGGCATTCTGACCTGGGTGAATACGTGGCATCACTGGGATAGGCAGCATACAGGTGTTGTTGTAGCTGCTGCTGCATTCTGGGCAGGCCCAATTGGGGGCCTTGGGATCTTTACCACCCCAAGCATTCGGACTTTAATTTTGTGAACAAGACTTTGGGAGAAGTGGCCGAGCTTTTACAAAAAATCATCTTGGCATCAAATCAAAATACAGTTGATCGAGCAGTGTGACCCGCCGCCAGTTAAACTAAAAATATCACAAACTTACATTTTCGCCGTAATTTTTTCTTAACTCTGGTCACACTACTCTTTCGTTCCACGGTGACGAAACGTATGACGAAGTTATCTAAATTACGAACGTCGGATGTCCGTATAGGGCTTAAGGCTGCCATAGGGCCGATCGGTTGGAAATTGAGTCTTAGTGAGAAAAACTTTTTTGTTTTCAATTTTATCGTTCTTAAACTCTGCGTTTGTTAATCTGATATGTTTTCAAAAAGCAAGGCACGAAATTTGGTCGAAATAAGTTGTTTATCTGACGGAAAATGTAAGCGTTCTTAAACTGTGACATTTGCATTTGCCTCGGCACAGACGAAGTTAGCTAGGCCTTCTCGTTAATGCTAAGTCGAGTCAAATGATTGCATTTTCAGAGGAGCAACATAAGTTATAAAAAGCACGAAATTATTATAAGAAATTACTTAACCTCATTATAATATTTTTGGACGTTACGCCTGATATAACTTTTTCATTTAAAGCTACCTCTCGCTCGTTAGATGGACAACGCAATATTATTTGAAAATCTTTGTATTCAGGGATGAATTTAATATGTCAAATAAGGAACTAAAAAGTATAAAAGACATTTGTATATTTGTAGTTCTGATTTATGCGAAAGACTTGTATTCAGCACCGTCAGCATCTACAGCACCTGGAAACGACATGCAGCTTTTAAATGATCTTCAGCTTTATCAAAATATCAACTTGGGTATAAATATAAGCCGTTGCATTAAATAAAACGAAACGTTACCTTTGGTATTTGTCCGAAGAGCTTGTTGGATTTGGCTTTTTTTGATGATGGCTTTATCATTCGGTACCAAAATGAAAATGGTGAATGCATTAAATAAGGATGGATCAAATTTCATTGTTCTCAATGTATCCAATGTAGCTTTTTAAAAGCTGTTTCTTGTTTGCATTTCGCAAACCTTTCACACATCTCAAAATGTGTGAAAATAAGAACTTTCTTTTAGAGATAATGTTACGTGCACAAAAAAGTTTCAAGTTTGACGAAGAATTGTGAAAAAGTTACAATTTCATTTATCGAAGTATTGTCCACCGGTAGACCCTACTTTTTGCCATCTTTTTTCAAATTCGGATACCATCGGATACTATCTCGATAAACCGATGCGTCTTTTGATGCTATCCACGAATTGATCCAATTTTGTAGTTCTTCAAAAGAACGAAGCCCCTGTTTGGTAGAACTTTTAATTTCAGCGTTTCAATGTCTGTTTTTACCGGCTGCGCAACATGTGGCCGAGCATTATCATGTTGCAAAATCACCTTGTCGTGCCTTTGCTCGTACTCAGGCCAAATTGAGTTTGTTAGAGATGTTTCACCCGACTGTAGCAACTCATAGTACAACACGCCAAATTGGTCCCACCAAATACAGAGTATGACCTTGCCATCGAGAATATTCGGCTTTGTATGCCCGTATGTCCAGTATGATTTTGGCCTTTAGTTGCTTTTTTCTTTAAATGAAAGCAAGAATGTAAACTTTCCCGCAAATTGTGTTTTGTTGGCACATAAGTTAACATATTCAATCAATGATTCAAGGCAGTGCTGAATTCTTTGATAAACACAGTTGGTAATCCATGTGGGTTTCAAAATGAAAAGTGTCATCTACGGATTCTGAAATCTTTTAAACTTGTTACCCGGGTGCATTCAGAACTACTTAATGCCAAGGTCAATTACATTTTACAATCTTTTCCAGTGGGATTCTGACTAATCTTAAACTAATCTCCCTTATCAAGCTACCAAAGCACTGTATTTTTTTGCCTTATCAGAATCTTATCAATGCGCCAGACACTTGTCACACGTTTAAACAAATTAGTTGACTTTTTGCTTAACAGAATGACAGTTGATTTGCCCGCTTGGCTTACAGCCAACTATCTCCAAGATGCCTTACGTCTTCATTATCAATTGCCGAATCTTCATGTTGATTCATTAAGCCTGCAGCCAGCTTTGGGTCGTGGAGAGAACTATGGGGCAATTTTAACACGTATACGCCTAGTGTACCATATTGAAAATGGTCAGAGAATAGTTGAACACTTAATGGCCAAAACCGCACTGGAGAATGAGGATGCCGACACACGAGAGAAGAAAGCTCCCTATGATATCTACAATCGTGAGTTGGAGATCTATGAGACTGTGCTGCCCAAGCTGCAGGAGTTGGCGGAAGAGCAACTCTGCCCCAAGGTGTTGCATGTGGATCGAAAGCGAGGCGCTTTAATTATGGAAGATTTAAGTGAACGTGGCTATGTAATGGCTTCAAGATTACATAGATTAGATGAACAACATGTTCAACTGGTGCTCAGAAAGTTGGCCAAAATGCAGGCAGCCTCAGTGCTAATGCAGGAAGAAGGCTACTCTCTGGTCCGCTTTGATCGTGGTTTCTTTAATTGTTATACAGAAAGTTTTCGATCATATTTCGTGGGTTGCTTACAAGCCTGCGCAGAGTTTCTGAAGAGTCAGCCGAATTTTGTACAGCAATCGAAGCTACTGCAAGAATTGGCTCCCCATTATATGGCCTTGGGATTGCGTTGCTTTCAGCCAGAGGCGGATCATGTGAATGTGTTCAACCATGGTGATTTGTGGACCAATAACCTGATGTTTAAGTACGAGGGAAAAGTAGCTGTGGATGTGTTACTCATTGACTTTCAATATGCATTCTGGGGTTCAGCCACATTGGATATACATCATTTGATTAACACTTCGGCAGTGGAGATGGTGAGAAGTAAACAGCAGCTGGAAATGAGATGTTATTATTATGGCATATTTGTGGAGCAGTTGAAGAGGCTAAAATTTGCAGGCAATTCGCTGCCCAGCTTAAAGCAATTTCATTTGGAATCGGAACAGAAACGATTTTATGGTGAGAATTTTTTTTAAAGGCAGCAATGGAGGCGTAGTCGACATATTAGTCTGCTGTAAAAAATATGATTTTACTCGGCAGAATGAAATGGGACGATTTTGAATTCAAAATTTGTGCACAGATTCAGAACGGTTGAAAAGTAATAAATTTTTCCTTCCCTCTCCCAAACTACTCAACCTATAAAGCCACAAATTCGCCCTAAGAACTATAAACACTCCTACAAAATCCGTATTAAGGCGATTTACCCTAAATTTTAGAAAAATTCTATCTAAAAAATTAATTTTTAGGGTGATTTTACTTAATTTCCCAAAAATAATTTCTTAATTACAGAAATTCTTTCTAAATTTTAGGGCGATTTCAATTCTAAGGCGACTTTCTTATATTTAGAAAAAAAATTTTTGATTGTAGTTCACTCTTTATGAACTGAACAAAGTACCTGAAATGCACAGGAGTTCATACATTCCATACACTTTTCTTGTTCGTCCAATTTTCGAATACGGACTATGATCAAAATCGATTTGTAATATTTGCAACTTCCTGTGCCTTAGCAGTTCCCTGCTTAATTACCCAAAAAGCTATGTCTGGCGTCATCTTTATACTTAGAAGACTGCAATCCACTCATCTCACTTGATTGGCCCAATTATCCTCAGGGTTCCTAAATACTAGATCGATGCTTAGCTTTATTATCTTATATCTGAAACGTTGTACTTCGACCCGCCGGAAAGCTGAGAGTTCGGATTACAGGACAGTTTTCAAGAGTATCATATCCATGATTTTATTTCGAATCTTGGGTTCATAGCTAAAAACAAGTGAGAAAGTCGGTCAAGCCCGACTATAAGATACTCTGTACCAGTTAATGCCGTCGCTCGCATTTGCTCGCTCGTTATACTTATTATAAGCGTTATACGCTGTTATACGCGTTATATGCTGATATACGCTCAATTCTAAGTTTCCCTCTCTCTCTCTCTCTCCCCCAAAGATTGTGTTTGTTTGAATACAGCGGTGGTTGGCAGGAATTGGGTGGCGTGGCAAAAATTAAAAATTAAATTTGCTCTGCCAGCAAGTATAATGAGTTTTTGTCCCATACATGCCAAACCTCTATCTTTTACCATCTCTGAGATCTCTCCGTTCAAACAGGACAGACGGACAGACGGTGTATATCAGATTTGTATAACTAGCGGAAAACTCATCCCGTTTTGAAACTAGTTAACCAGTCCCAATTGTTAATTTCCACGACTTTCCACTATTCTGTGATAAATACTAGCATCGAGATGAAAGATTGAGATTTGTCTGTCCGTCTGTCTGTTTTTACGCAAACTAGTCCCTCAGTTTTTAAACTAACAAGCTGAACAGAGTCTTCTTTTGACTGCACGCTGCTAATATGACTTCCAATTTCATCAAACATTTGAAAGTCATGCACACGAAACTATTTGAAATATATAAAACTTATAAAACAGGAACTGCCTATGGCGATAATCCACAAACTATTTTTGATGGTAAACTGTTGCACGCAATTGTTGATTTTACATTGTCCATTTCCATTCTGGAAAATAAATCCTTCATCGAACTTTTTGACAATACTGGCATATAGGTGAAGAGCAGGCAAACAGCGGCTAAGAAATTGGAGGAAAAATATACCATCGTGGTTGACAACATGAAAAACCACATTTCTTCAGCAAACTATTTTTGCACCACAGCTGATATTTGGTCTGGAAACCACCGAAGCTTCCTTGGATACACCATGGCGAGCTGAGTCAATTGAGCTTTGTCCGTGCTCTGTCTGTCCGTCTGTCTGTTCAATCTACTATTATTTATAAGATCTACTGCCTAGCCTCAAACGATAAGGTGATAGTCCTATGCAGGCCATGCACGATGCCATGAAAAGGAGAAACCATCTTTTCTCAGCTGTGTTTAATGGCATCAACTGGTAAACGGGACCTAATGTTGTAGTTTAAACAATCTAGGATTACCTGAGCTTTCTCACCGACACAACTTTTAAAATTCTGAAAGAATTACAGAAATTGTATCTTGGAATGAGAATTGGACATTGAAAAAACCGAAAAAGGAAGAAGTCTTAAAGAAAAAGTGTTAAAAATTTCGCGGAATTTTGTAGGTAGGCTTTCGTTTTAAGAATCTGAAAAATTATTCTGGGGAAGAGTATTAATGCCAGCTCTGACCAAAAAAATGTGTAATTTTTCAATGGATAGATGGCCCGGAAAAGACTTGTGATTGAAATGATAAAAATCGCTGTCAAAAATGCAGGGTTGGTACTAGAAGTATAAAAACGAGAAGGCCAAGCTAACTTCGTCTGTGCCGAAGTTTTTATACCCTTGCAAATGCTGTTTTTGAAATATCAGAGTTTAAGAACGCTTATATAAAAATCTAAAAAATTTTTAACTAAAACCCATTTTCCGACAGATAAACATCTGATTTCGACCAAATTTCGACGAATCTTTTTGAAAACATATCAAATTAACAATCGCGGAGTTGAAGAAAGATAAAATTTAAAACAGAAAAGTTTTTCTCACTAAGACACATTTTCCGATCGATCGGTCCTGTGGCAACCATAAGATATAGTCACCCGATGTCGATCAACTTTTTCAAATTAGTTTGAAAGCGTTTAATATTAAGAATCACCGACTTTAAGAACGATTTACTTGCAAACAAAAAAGTTTTTTTCACTAGGACCCATTTTCCGACCGATCGGTCCTATGGCAGCTATATGTTATAGTCATCCGATTTTGACCAAAATTTGCAAATCTGTTTGAAAACATATAATATTAATTATGGCCGAGTTTATGGCCGCTAACATTGAATACAAAAAAGTTTTTCTTAATAAGACCCATTTTCCGACCGATGGTTCTATGACAGCTATAGGATATGGTCATCCGATTTTGACCAAAATCTGCAAATCTGTTTGATAGCATATAATATTAATAATGGCCCAGTTTGAGGCCGCTAACATTGAAAACAAAAAAGTTTTTCTCACTAAGACCCATTTTTTGACCGATGGTTCCTATGGCAGCTATAAGATATAGTGATCCGATCCGGTCGGTTCCGACATATTAGCAGCGTGCAGTAAAAAGAAGACTCTGTGCAAAATTTCAGCTCGATAGCTTCAGAACTGAGACACTAGTTTGCGTAGAAACAGACGGACAGACAGACGGACAGAGAGACAGACAGACAGACAGACGGACGGACAAAGCTCAATCGACTCAGCTCGTCGCCCTGATCAAGAATATATATAGTTTATGGGGTCGTAAATGAATATTTCTATGCGTTGCAAACTTCTGGGCAAAATTATAATACCCTTTGCAAGGGTATAAAAAATCAACCAAATATACCTCGTGATCAAAATGAAAGGTGAATTGTCTCATATTTTCAAAATCTTTATTCCTTTATCTTAATCTACTTCATCCCCTTCAAAGTAATAATCTGACTGACTGATTATCAACCCATAGCCAATACCGCTTACCCTAGAGATCTAAGATTTGGCATAGACCTTCGTTTAGATATGCAGGCGCGTACTAAGAAAGAAAATTTGGAAAATTTAACCGCGAAGTGGCTGAAAATGCCAGGAAAAAGTTTGTTTGAGGTACATTAATGAACAAGGGAAATTTGTCAAAAGCAGAAAACGCACAGAGAGTACAAACACTAACAACAATATAAATTCGCTGCTTTGCCACCTCTATTTTCTCTGTAACTATAACAGTTATATTCTAAACTGTTCTCACTTCTGCTTTGATACTATCATGTTCAGTGTGCGTGCCATGATAAGCCAATAAGGCACAACGAATGAGGTATGGCACTTAGGCAACATTGTGGACTAAGCGCTTTTGCTAAGAGCGCGGGAGAGAGTGAGCGTGAGAGTGAACGTCGCACACTCACACAAATTATGTATGCGTGTAGAGCAAAGAGGGAGGATTGGTGAAGAGGGAGTGAAGACGATGGGAGAGGTATATTTTCAGCATTCACTTGACAGGAAAGGATTAATATATAATTCTGAAGTTTCCGAGCCCTTAAGGCCTTTTTCCTGAACAAATATAAATTTATGTCACGAAATTACAAGTTATTTATGTTAAGTGGATTGATTGTAAGCTAAAGTGGGACCACAATGTCTTAAAAAACCCCTAAAAAATACTCAAAACGGCATGCCGCGGCAGCCAAATGGTAGGGTCACACTGATTGGTCAGCCGCTTGAATTCATAATGTTTTATCAAATTAAAGTTCAAACTATTTCAAAATTACCTCACAGCTTTAAAATTCACATTCAGGGGTGTCCTGGAAATCTCTAGAGATTTTCGTATAAACGATTGCACTTCGAACTTAACTTGGACTACTTTATTTGTGAAGTGTTAAGAATAAGACCGGCTACTAGATCATATGGAAGGGAAACCGTACGCATTAAATCTCCTTGGCTTTGAGCAGGCGTTTTCTAATCTCTCAACTTTCGTCCCGGCATATTTGTGCCCCTTTACATATAAAGTCAAACAGCTATAATATGAAATGCTAACGTTTATACGAAAACCTCTAGAGATTTCTGGGACACACCCGACTATGTACTACCACAAGTGTGCGCGACTTCGTGATCCTTGGTAGAGAAAGTCTTAAGGCACTTAAAATTAAAAAATATGATAAACTAATGAAAAAGAGTGCTAATTTATGTGCTAATATATTTATTATTTCTTGTAATTTTTTGATGCATCTCGCTTTTGCCTTCAATAGTTTCGATGTTGTCCGAAAAAAAGTGCTGGAAGCTATTTATTTTCAATTTAGTTCCTCAAATTGGCTGTGCATGCAATCCACTCAAGCTATCGATGTGGCAACGCTATGATTATTAAGTTTCTCTTCTGGAAATCAACAAAATAAATGAGACTAACTAAATGGTTCATCAGCTGTTCGAAGCTGTTTATTTTTTATTTTCGTGCGTTCTGGAAATAGGCCTTTAGGACGGGATAGGAAAAAATTTTATATGTGTACAGGCCACTGCATTTACCACGCAAAATTTTGAATTATGTTTACCAGCTGTGAACTAGAAACTGTCTACAAGATAAAATAAAGCGCATCATATTAATATCCAACAACACAATTTCTACAATTTTTTAAAATCTTGGATGCGGACGAAGTCGCGGCGGGTTCAGCTAGTGTGCTTTATAGCGTTCACAACAAAATTTGATATTGTAGAAGTGGTTGCTTCGCCTTTCCTTTAGACTTTGGCGCCCACAGTGGCTTAAAAACGAGAACGCTAAGCTAACTTCGTCTCTGCCGATGTTTTTATATGCTTACAAATGCTGGTTTTGAAATATCAAAGGTGAAGAACGCTAACACTAAAATCAAACATTTTTCTTACTTCCGAACTATCACACAGGCCAACAAAATGACAACTTTTTTGAGGTTCAGCCTTCTTTGTATTAAATTCTGATCCAATTTTGTGCACTGATTATATTATTGATAAAATTTTGATGTCATTTTCGCGAGGGTGTTTGATATTAAGCAAATTTTAATAAAGGGGAAATTGTTTGAATCTAGTACCCCTGAATGTTATTGTACATTTGGTTTCCTATTAATGTAAGGTGAACTCTTTTTATTTTATCCTATACACAATTTATGCATCAATCTAGTTGTCCTGCCATAAATTTTAATTCATTTTTTCGGAATTAACCGGCTGTATATTTGTCCATCCAGCTGATTCAAATGCAACAAAATTTGCGAAAATACAAGAGCCATGAGGCTACGTGCTAAAGTGGTTGTAATTAAAACCCAACCACCGCAATGGCTTGTACACGACGATTAAGTTTGAAAAATTTGCCATAATTTGATGAAAATTACTCTTCAATGGCATATTTCGACGCTTTTAGGTTTGCTTATGCTGCTCCTATGATTTTTGTAGGCTGCATTAATTTGTGTAATATTGTATAAAACTCATAAATACCGGTATTTTTGCTCGGTGTAAACTTCTAAATTTTTTACAAAACCAAAAATACCTTATCTTATATCTTGAAAACAAAAGCTGATGGAGAAAAACCGAGACCAGTTTTGGAATCAGAGCACAAAACTGGAACAGAATTTCGCATTGAGAAGGCTGGACCAAAATGGCTGTTAGCCTGTGTCAGCATTCAAATTCGACCAAATTTTGAGAATCTGTTTGAAAGCATATGAAATTAACAATCTCCTAATTTAAGAATGAGTTTAAATCTGAACATGTAAGATAGTCGGTCAAGCCCGACTGTAATCTACTCTGTGCCAGGATTAGCAGCTGAAAGCAGCGCTGCTGAACAATTTATGGCGTCACTACTTGCTTTGTATAATGTTTGTGGAGGGAACTGACCAATAGCTGACGCCACTACTGCTAGCGCTGTGGCAGCGAACATTCTTTTGGTCATAACTTGTGTTTAGCTTATCCGATCTTTATCATTCCTTCTTCAAATCGATAAATAATCTTGATTACTAAATATCTCTAGACGTTACGAACCATTTATCTGGGAGATTTGACTTATGTCGAATTTAGGAGGGCGAGGCAAAAACTAAAAGTAAACTGAAAAAGCTCATTCATGCGATCAATGCGTGTAATGGTGTACCAAAGATCGCTGAGTAAATATAGCTGATCAGATTTTCTGTCTCTACATTTTCATGGCCTCTTTAAATATATCGTAATGAGTTTTTGCAAGCCGATCGTTTACATAGAAAGGTACCTGACTTTTGAAGCACAGCATATCCAAGCTCAGTTTTTGATGGTGTTCTTGACGGTAGACTCCAAGGTGCTTCATTAAACCAATTTTTTCCTACACTTGCTAAAGTTTTGCAATTATCACTCCGTCCACAATGCTGCGACACATAAACGCTCTTACAAACTTTTCATGTACGAGCGCCATTTGTGTTGTTTACGGTGAGTTAAAAAAATCAGTTTTTCCACACCATTTTTGAGAAGCCATCGCGAACCAACCTTATTTACGGCAAGGTTATGAGGTCGGAAATGAATATTTCAATGCGTTCCAATCTTCTGGGCAAAATTATAATACCCTTTGCAAGGTTATAATAAAAAAGTATTTCAGTGAAATATATCTGCTTTCTTTGTTTTCTTTCAGCCGTTCATTGTGGCCTAATCCTCCAGCCAGTGCTGCTAAATACGGACGAAACAGATGCAGATTTTGCGGCCTTACTCTCAGATCAGTTGCGTGGCACAAATATGAAACGACGTCTCTATCAAAATAAGGCTATTCAAGGATCTGTAAAAGAATTGGTTAAGCAATTTCAGCTGGAGGGACTTTTAGATCCCCAACAATATTTGGGACTGGACACCAAATGGGTGTGAGGTACACATAATGAAGAGACTTTTGCCACAAAAAAAACATGTGTATTTCAATTAGACAAGCTAATAAACCCAAAAAATATACATAAACATCAGACTCAGAGCCGCAGGCATTTTCCGACCGCAGACCCTCTTTGAATTATGAACAGGCCAGCAAATCATTTCAAAAACACATTCAGGGAGCCAGAGAAAAGCACAACAAGCCAAATGGGAGAACGAAATAGTTACACATTTTTGGAATTGTTTAGAATTTTTGAATGAATGCGCTGAATAAAAGGGTGAACCGCGAGTGAGTAAATAAAAAAAATGTGTTTTGCGGAGGGGGTGGAGACGGCACGCGCTCATTTTACATTGGGTTCATTAGAACTTTAGCGCGAAGTGCTCACAGCTGCTGCTGCTGCTGCATTAAAATTGCATCAAAGTTTAGCGCCATTACACTAAACTTTCCCATTTAGCCACGGGCTCCTGCAGGTAGGCAACAGTTTATGGCAGGCAATCACGAACGGAGGAGAACATTTCGCATTTCACATTTCCCAAATCACAACTAAGCCTAATGCCCGCCGTTTAACGATTCCGTGTGCTTGTGCTCTACCTCGCTCCCTCCTCTTATCGCCCCTCCCTTGCTCTTAGCCCAGCAGCCAATGCTCTAAATGTGTCGCTAGCATATTGTCAGCCAGCTTTGTTTATGGCGCACTCTTCCTCTTCCATTTCGTATTTATGAGAGTGTCTGCAGTCCTCAAGGCAGGTAAACACATACACACACGCACACACACATGAATAAATCCTTTGGCCAGGCAGGGGCATACCCACATTTCTACCATGGGTGGAGCTTTAAAGCCATGGCAAATTTTGTTGTTTTTTTTTCAGTCTCACTCGTTTTTTTTTTGCTATCATTAAGTTATTTCCATGAATTTCCTTGTCAATTCCAATAGCGACGAGAGCAATATAATATATAATATTTTAATCAATGGTTTGACTGATTTAACGCGATGGCTGAGAAATCCGAAATTTCTACTTTGGGCACCACTGGTTTAACTATTTTATTCTATGCGATTTTGCCTAAAAGCTTATTATGAGAGCCCATTTAATTCTCCGTTGAACAAATGTTGTCCCAATTAATTTGGATACTGATGGACGAAGTTATTCGCATATTTCTGAGTACACCTCGGCGATCTAGTATTTTTTTTAGTATGCTAACATATTAGTGTGTTCTATAACATAAGTGCCCCAATAAGTATGCTTTGTTTTGCTTGGCGCCATATTTAAATCATCTTTTTTAAATATTTAAAATACTATATATATACTAAATATATAAACACGATTTCTGGGTAAATATTAAAGGTCTCCGAATACCTAGTTACCTAGTATAAAGATAAACTAAGCTATAGTGAGTAGCTGTGGGCAGTAAGTGGCTATTATTATTGGTAAATGAGTTGAAATTCGCATATAAAACAAAAGAGCCGTGCACAATAAGAGCCGTACTCAGGCAGGCACGGATAAGGCTTGTCAAAAGCTGATTGCTCTCTTGACGCAAGCCTTGGCAAGCTTTCGGCTCTTGTCGGTGTAAATCACATGCTCATTTTGGCGTTGCGTGTGTGCGTTTAGCCACGGACTCGAAGTTTTATACTTAAGAAATTGCTTTTCAAGTCCACAAATAAGTCATAATGATGACTGCATAATCATGATTGTGATAATACTGTACCGCGATAAAATACCATGGTTGACCAATGATGAAGAAATCGTTTTTCTTTATTACTAAACTGATGGTGCAAATTCCATCTTACATACATTCAGTCCACAATTCAAAATATATACTATCGGCCGTGTTCTACAAACCTCTAGAAACCCAAATGCAACTCAAATGCAATTGTCGGTGTTCCTGAAACCTCTTTTGGTTGTTCTCAAATGTTTCGAATTTTATGGCTACATTTGGTCTATGTTCTGCTAATAAAGAGATTTGAGTCAAATATAATAATGAGGAACAAAGCTTGAATGCTTAACTAATCGAATTGCATTAATATTATTAAAGATTTGATGGGTTTTAAGTAATAAAAATGAATTTTCAAATATTGTCCACCGAAACAATGCAAAAGTCTAAGGGCAGCAGAAAGCAACAATAAGCAAACCTGCCAACTTATTCCAAATGTGACAATATCAATTTCGGAGTTTTAATTTTCTTTTCAAAATTAAAAGTTTGTTCGCTTAAATGAAGTATAAATTTAACAAGATTATGTGGATAAATAAGCAGTTTATTACAATATGATTTAAAAGGTTAATTCAATGAAGTATCGAATCAAACCTACCCCAGCGAGAATTTCAAACTACAAATGGAAGACAAGTTATCAGCAGTCAAATTTTTAACTGCACTTTTTACATCTTTTTTTATCTTTATTAAATTTAAGAATGTTTTTATGGGGGAAACATAGAACTCCGGAGGAAGAGGCAGTAATGCCAAATGGAAAAACAGTCGGATATCGTGGCAGAAAAGTAGCTTACGCTTCATCAGAATTAAAAGTGGATTGCATCATTTCTGAAACTCTTGTTACGATTATGTCTCCCTCTCCAACGGCCTTCTCCCAGCAATATCCAAACAATAAATGCAGCCGCGGGCATTTGTGAATTTATATTTGTACACTCCACTCCCCAGCAAGAAATCGATACCGAAGTCACCAATACAACTATACTTTTCTGAATTCACAAATACTATCACACATGGGTTTCAGTATAATTTACGTAGGTCTAACATGTCTCCTAACGGCTTGGCAAATTCCTCCTCATCTAGTTATTGTTGCAGTTAGACCTACCGTATGCTATAACGATAGACGATAAACAGCTGTTTAGTTCTTAAGAGCTTTGACCATTTCTCGCGAGGTCGTCGAAGTGAACGGTTAGCGAGTTCAATTGGTGTTAAAAAATAATTATAAAAGTGATATAAATAAATAGTCAATAAATATGAATAAAAAAACAATTCAAAACTTAGTGTTAGCAGAAAAACAAAACTTACAAGAAACATTAAAAAATAATGGACAGTTAGATGACTTTGCAAGTTCCAAGAAGGATGAATTCCAGAAAAAAAAAACTACGTGAAATTTCTGAGGCGGATAATGCAGATAGTGAACTTTCAGATCTTTGCTCCAATATTTCAATCTCATCGTCGATAGAACCTCCTAACATTAGACAGGAAATAAAAAAAGCGAGCATTGAAAGAACTATTAATATTTAATAAAATATTCCCAGGTAAATATTATTTATAACAGTTCTATCTCACAATCATTAAATATCTATTCAGATTTGTTTGGCAAAGACGATTTTCTTAAGGAAATAAAATCCACCGAGCTGTTTCACAACAGGCACAAACAAAAGATGAACTTGTAACTAATATATATGTTGATTAAAATTGTCACGAAATGTAAGAATAAGAAAATATGACAAAAAAATGTCAAATTAATAGTATTTAAATTTTCCAGTATTTTTTAGTTCTTGTTAATGTATAAGTATTGTATAGGTTAGTACTAACTAATTTGCTTACCATTTAGAGCTACCAGTTAAAGTCCTAATATAAATACTCAAACCAAAACAGTTATTAATACCAGTTAGCACTTTGGTTATCTAACTAGTAGGACTAACCTCACGCGTACGCTCACCGATAGGTCGATAGTCGGTTAGAATCTTCCCGACGCCCATTTACGTTTGACCACAAACATTCCGTATTTTAACGGTTAGCTATAACAGTTAACTGACAAGTCTTTACCAGTTAGATTTCTTGCTAAGCGATCACTTGTAAGCAACAGGGTTGTCAATACAAAATAGTTTTTTGGCGGGTCAGCGCTCTCTACAATTTTTTTCCGATAGAATTGAGTACTATTGGCTTAATAATAATTTATAATTTGGAACTCAGTGCATACCACAACCACTTGCAGCATTTGGCTTGGAAATTACCAAATAAAATTTGAATCCTACATTAATTTAAATTATTTTGAAGCCTACAACCCTAACGCGAAAACTACCAGTCTGCTGTTTTTATCAGCTGCTTTGCATGCAACTCCGAAGCTTACTCCGAAAAACGAAATCTCCGACATTTGTGGAACACCAACATTTCGATTGGTTGTTTTCAAAAACAACTGACCCCAAAATCTTTAGAGATTTCTGGAACAACTCGGTATATACATAATTTTAATGAATGCTCTTAATGGGCTTAGCATTTCCTATCGCTACTATAGTGGATGCGCATGCTGATGTCAGTTTCTTTTCATTTTTACTTATATTAATCTTCTTTGGTTTTTGTTTGGTATTTAATGGTTCATCCTTCTCGTTATATTGATTTCTATATTCTTCATGATTGGTCATCCATGGTACGCGTTTTAATTTATATTCTAGTTCGGTATATTACGAGTTCAATAGGGAAGTTAAAGCAAAGATCAAGTTGTGAACTTTCAGTACTTATGTTCCATTTTATAGTATAAAACAGTAGAGGCTACGTTCCAATTTCAAATACCAGGCATAATTGAAAGCAGTTAAAAAATTATGAAAAAATTCTAACTAGATTTTCATATAAGAAAATGAAATCTCTCAAAGTTCTGTTGCACCGATGTAGTGATAGTTAGCCATGATGTAGTTTTGCTTTACTTTGGTCGGGAGTCTTTCGGCTAGGGCTCGACGGACGGGGAGGATCTTTTGCCCATGAACGTGACTGGATATCACACAAGAGAAAGTGTTGACCTTGCCTTTGATAGATGTTATTCCAAACTAGGAGATACTATTTGGTTTAATGTTATCCCAATTACCCACCCTTCCATGTTAACAATGGTTCCTTCCTTGCATGTTAACGCTAATACTTCATCGATGCTGACTCATTTCGATACCCCCATTCCTTTGCTCTTGTTACCCTTGTTCATATTCATAATCCATTTCATACTGTCGATAATTCACCAACTTGGCCTTCATGGTAATATATATTAACTCTAGGATAACAACAAAATTAATTACAAATTCACTTCAAATAATGTTTAGAAAAATATGGATAGGGCTTTATAGCTTTTAGCTATTAAGGTGTTTAGTTTTAAACAAGCACTGTATATGGTAATTATAACGCGAGTCTTGTATACATTGACTTTAGTACTTTAGTATATCAAATTAAATCAAACGGTTATTTCATGATCAATACCATATGCTTCACTTTAGCTTTGCTGGTTCTTTGAACAACAAATAAAGATGGGTTTCCGTGCAGTCAGACCTGGTGCATTGATGCTGTACCTAATATAATGAGGTGATAATCAAACTACTTAATAGGCTAATCACACCGAGCACATCTAACATCCAACATAATGAGTCACAAACATTTGCCGTGGCAAAATTAGTCATCTTTGTAGCATGTTTCTATTAGACACCGATCCACTTAACATTTTGACAAAAGAAAACCTTAAAAAATTTGGCTTAGCAAATAGTTATTTAGCATTTAAACTCAAGATGTTGGATGTTAGATGTCCTCTGTGTGATTAGCCTATAAGTAAAGGTTCAAAGAGTTGAAACACAGCTTTTCATTTTCAATCAATTATCCACATGCAGCAATGTTGAAGCTTAGATGGGTCTCGATCACGTGTAGAGATATTAGGGCGAAGGTGCTATCAGAACAGATCCTCACAACAGTCGAGCTTGCCTTTATGATGTCACAATAGGGAGTAGTATGTCTTCAAACACGTGGATTTACTAGCCTTTTAACCTACTTGGTCTGATAGCAAACGGAAATAAATCAGAACAACCACCAGAAGCTGGCTTCGATTGCTCTCACATATTATTGAATGTGTAATCGATAGTCAAAGTCATTGATCAACAAAAGACATGGGTATTCTTGCCTCTGTTCCGTATATTTCTATTTCGTTTCATTCAGCCGTTACACCGACACGTATTTTTCGAGTGCTTTACAAACCAACCGTAGGCGAAATCTCTAGAGATTTCTGTGTCACCCCCCACCCCCGCTTATGTATTTTGCAAATATTATTCTTACTTTGTTCTTTTTGGAAATTACATAAACAACACTTTTCACATCAAGGCCTCATTAGTCCAAACCGCATTTATACAATTTTTGTTATTTTTTTTTTTTTTGTTAAAGCGATTTTGCGTGTCACCTTATGAACAATGATGAAAAAACAGAATGAACAATTTTAATAATATTTATTACATTTTGCAAATTTTATTGAAATTATTTTTTCATATTTATTTTGCTTTTTAGTTGATGCATATTTACTTTATGTACGATAACACTATGAATATTTCATGACAATTTGTGGCTATATTTTATTTGAGTGTGGAAAATATAACTCAGTTGCAGTGCAACCATGTGGCAATTTATTTCAAATATTTTGCTTCTCTTTCTCCATGTTGCTGAGCAAACAAATTGACATAATAATATTATGCCTGGACATTGCCATTGGGGCTCTTTGGTTGAACGTCTTTTAATGGCATTTTTGAATCGTTTGTTGAACAAGTTTCATATCTAGGATTTTGACTACATTTGGTTATGTTTATATGAAGAAATTATTATATAAATTGCAAATACATAGGTTAAAAGTGTTTTGCTGCCTTTCCCTAACAAAATCCCAATTGCTTAAAAACTTTGTTCAGTTGGGGTCAGGATTTATGTGCTTAATCCGAATAATGTCAAAAAGCCACAAACCAGCGACAGTCACATAAAACAACTTAGCAAATGAGCACACACACACACACACAATCACATACTGAAAGTGGACGCAAAAACCAAAGAAAAATGTAATTTATTGTTATTACGAAAATAAATAAGAAAAACAGTACAGAAGATGGCGCGGTGGGGTGGCCACACCCACCAATGCCACAGAGTGCAGCAACTGGAATTGTGGCGAATAAAAACGTAGAAATTAAGCAACTGACCGCTGGCAAATAAACCGAACCAAAAAAAAACAACAGCAGAAAGCAAATGGCAAACGGCAGCCATTTTATATGCCATTACATTGTAAATAAAGTATTGTTTATGTGTGTGTGTGTGTGTGAATGCTAAACTACAAGTAATTTATGTGCACCCAAAGTTGTGCCTGCTACATTTACTTAATAATCCCAAGTCCAACTTGTACTTTTATGTTTTTATTTTGCGACAGGAAAACGGAATCCCATTATTGCTCCGACCAGCACAGGAGAAGGTAACACTTAATCAATGCGCAAATTGGCCAACAAATAGAGCCATGAAATATTTTGTCAAATATTGGAAAGTAGTTCAAAAGCTTAAAAAATAAATTCATAAATATTGTCCAAATGACTTGTTCTGTAGGGTTGACATTTTTTTGTATAGCTTATAGTCTTAGGTTTAAGCTTCATTTTTAGTAAGTATCAAGGCCTATTACAGGCATGTCTTGATTTTGTTGCACATCTAAGCACCCGTGCATTGTCTTTGTGGAAAAGAACTTTATGATTGCAAAAGGAATTATAAAATTGGTGCAGTATTTGTGACGAAGTGTTGGGTAAGGGGTGTTCCTTTCATTGCACTTTTTCACTTGTTCATAGATGGGCAGCACTTCACATACTTTATGGCTTTTTAGCTACTTTGTATGGCCTCTCACTTAAATTGATCAGATATATACAAACTTTAGGGGTACAGAGAATGTTATGGTCGGGCTAGACCGACTTTCTTGTTATTATCCATTTCGGTGCAATGGTACCAAATTTCTCTGTGCCTTCTGATCAAAGACATTCTCAATAAAAAAACTGAATGTAATTGCCATAACAGAGTTCCTATACATTGAAAACAAAGAGAACACTCACTGAGACGGTCACACTGTACAATTCTCTTAACTAGTTACTGAACTAGATTATGAACATATCACTGAACAGCCACAGAACAGCTCACAGAGCAAAAGAGACAGAAGAACTCACTGAGCAAGATAGACT
The DNA here is from genome assembly GCA_037044535.1 of Lordiphosa magnipectinata. Classification (NCBI taxonomy): domain Eukaryota; kingdom Metazoa; phylum Arthropoda; class Insecta; order Diptera; family Drosophilidae; genus Lordiphosa; species Lordiphosa magnipectinata. The sequence continues at coordinate 331,846 of JBAMBO010004084.1, forward strand.
AAACATTAGGGTGCTTGTTTATAAGGCAAAATTGGACATTTAGAGAGGGCGCCCCCTTAAAGTATTTCTTTTGTATCATAGAAAATACAATTTCAAACAAGAACAAAAAATTTCAGTTTTAAAGGGCGCGACGAGGCCACAAAGTTAGAACTAAAAATTACCCATACGCCCCGTAAGCTCCAACAAACATGCAGCAATGAAGTAGATGCAGGTAGATGCGTCGGATTATCCATTTTTAAAATTTGTAAAATTTTTTCGATTTTGTTAAAATTATTCCCAATTTTCAACAAAAATGGAAAAAGTATATCCCGAATTCTTGGTTGGTCATTTTAGTCCTGTATTGGACATGTCAGATAGCTGTCCTATCGACTCGAAGGTTAACACTATAGGAAGTGCGAATGCTATTGCCCACCAACTGCACAATTTATCGGGGGACGTTCAAGCCGCAGTGTGTAAAAAATAAAACAGTTATTAAAATAGAAAATGGAAAAGATTTCTCTGACACAGGCTAGCATTGTAATACTTTTACTTGGTCATATCAATAGTTTAAGTTTGAGTAACCTTTTGAAAGAACGAAAACATTATGTTTGAAATCAACGCCAACTACAAAAGTACATAAAGATCACAGTCAATACTGCGTATGAGTAATATCAAAAACTTTGGAGCCTCTTCGCGCCCCTTAATACATAATTTTTTCAACTTTTTTTTGTTTTCGCTTTAAGTATGCACCATAAACTTACGAAGCAAGGGGCGCCCAAATGACCTTACATTTTACATACAAAAAAAAAGACACTGAAGACACTATAGAACAAATCATTTACTGAACAGCTAGCACACAGAGAGATCAAATAATCAGGTTCATATTGATATCTGCTGGTTAAAATTAACTTTTAAAAATATCATATTTTTCATATCAATTGGTTTCAAAAAAACATCTTTCCGATCCAAAATACTTAATGTATTTTTTTCTAATTGATATTAAAACGAATGATTCAGAATGATCCTGAAAATGTTATAATGATATGACTTCAATATCAATTAGAATTCGAAATTCGTCAAACAGTAAAGGATGTAATGCGCGATTAAGCTGCGACAGAGACAGAAAGTGTTGACATAAGAAATTTCAAGAACAACACACTGCACACTGTGTATGTTTTAATGTTTTTTGTTTGAATAACTTCATTAACGTACGTATGTTTAGAATTATGTAAGAACTAACCTTCTAACACTTGCAACAAAATCTGTTATCGCCAAATCTTATTAACCAACCCATGAGGCAATGTCAAGGTGAGGCAACGTGGGAGAGCGTTCTTATTTCCTTTACTTATTCAAATGCATATAAATATTTGGCGCAGATTGCTTCGTTCCCACTTTCGCAGTCGCAGCTTATAAACCCTTAAGCTTGCCTTAGCTAGTTATTGTTACATGCGACGAGCTGCTGATGATTTAGATATGTAACCATATAATCCATTAGAACTATGTAATCAAATGTATAAAAATAAAATAATTCTGTATAAATATGTACAGATTTTATATGTCTAGCTTGTTTTATTTGAATCATTTTGTTTCATCCGGCTTCCTTAAATGATGTTAATATGGAATACATTTTTATCTAATATAATTCCAATTGAATATTAAAAAACTTATATTTTTAATTTCATAGTTTTATGATTATACATAATATTATGATATTGAAAATCTAATATTTCAAATACTGGTATTAAAAAAAAAAATCGGCCCAGTTCCGAATTCCGAGTCGGTTCGGTGTTCTTCTTCATTCTTCTTTTTGAAACCGGACGGTTTTAAAATTCACCATTTTTGATTTCAATAAGAAAAAATCCGAAACTAGATCCCGACACTCGAACCAAAATGTGATTTTTAGTTTTGCAAAAAAAATTTTCATTAATTTGATAAACAATTTCAAAAACCGTCACAAAACGAAAAAATGAAACAAAAAGGTTTTTTAAAAACTGGATTTCTCAGGTTTGGTTTATCGAATAGGACCCATATATATATACGGTTTCTAGATGAGGTATAACAAAATTCAGCTGAATCCGATAGCTTTAATTCTTTTTAATAAGGGAATTAATCTCATCAATCTTATCGCCAAGATTATACGAGATAAAGTTAAAGTAATGTCGCTCACAGCTGTTTTTAAAAGTTTCGTCTTAAGAAAATAACAAAATAAGAAAGAACTACAATTCATAACCATTTCCTAGTAGTTACTAAGCATGCCTTGGATGACTTTCTTATAGTCGAAACTTCGCAAGTTGCCCAAAACAAGCAACCATTCAACAAAATGAGTCCCATGCATTTGCCTCAATCGCTGATACAGTCGATCTGAACATTGAGTCTTAAATTAATTCAAATAAACAGCCGCCATTCAATAGTTTCAAACAACTCTCTGTATTCGTCGAACAGTCATTGGATATTATGGCACTAGCAGACTCCTCCATTTTTTGTGTAGTACAATGAAAATCGATGGTGTTGATCTCTAAACATCAGATGTTAACATATTTCTTTCCAGACTTTTCCATGGATAGATCTAGTTCCCTTATTTAATCGTTAAGATTAAAGTATTAGATTTAAAGTAAAGTTGGAGTATTATTGAGTTCCGCATCACTCGTACTAGATGAACTAGAATCTTGAGCCCCTTGCTGCTTTCTCAATTTATTAGGATAGTTTTTCCATTCAATTCGAAGTCTTGCACTCATTTTTCAACCTCAGTCAATCACAAAAAACTTAACCAGGTACAAAATAAATTTTGGCAGGTCAATGGAATAGTTTTAATATTAACAATGAGCGCGTTCACCAGCACACACCAATCATCTAACATAAATCATCCATCAACAAAAAAGTGTTTGGCTGCTGGTGAACGTGTCTGATAGAATTTTCATGCAACAAAGTAATTTATACTTTTTGTTGGCGAAAATTTTGACTTTTTGACAACAAACCGCAAAATGGACTTTATTATTATTAAATTTATATGACCGTCGTCAATAGCACCCACTGCCCCTGGAATCCCCCCTTGAATTTTCCTCAAGAATTTGTTAGTCATGTAATGGTTGTTGTAAGCCCGGCGAGAATGTGCATAACAAACTCGAATATCCAATATCTATGTCGAAACGGTCAATTACTTATAAGAGGACTCCTGTTTTGCCCTAAAGCTGACTTTTATTAGGAGTTACGTTTGCAATTAGTTTATCCAGGGTCACGTAAAGAATGGTCTGCAAGTGTAAATTTCAATCAAATATTCAATGGGCAATGAGCTGAGAGGCCTTAACGATACACGGGACATTATTACATAATCCTTGAACTTGTCCATTATATATTTTTGTACTTTCACAACAATTTAGAACGCGGGGCTGCTTCTTTTTGAAGTGGCGTCTTTTCAAGCTTTCCTCCTCCGCAACAACCAGTAAATCCTTTAAAGCCTTGCACGAATTTCCGTGAGCTACTTGCAAAACCACGTCCTCTGCCAATTCATTAATTAAAAACAAAGAGGTTTTCACATTCATTTTGCATTTGCCTTGACAAAATTACTTGTTTGTTTACTACTGACATTTGTGAGCTGTCGACAACAAATCACAATCAAGCAATTCTAATAAACTATTTCTTTGATGTATTCACATCTAACACAATCACGAAAATTAGCAATCATGATTGCACATCATGCCTGTTCACAAGCATAATCTAACAAAAATAGTCGATTTTTTGTCATCGATTTATGCTGGCCTCCTACGACGAGCAATAAAACAATCAAACTAAGGGCCGATTTTTCTTCTTCCAGAAAGCTGCTGTGTGTCAGATAATCTCAAAATTTACTCTGCTATTTGTAAGTTTATGTGACATATAACTCTATGTAGAAGATGAGAAAACGGCCCTAAGTCAATTTGTATGACTTTGTAACCTACCATTTTTACCTTAATGCCAATAACTTCTATATTCTTCGATGGATTTTAATGAAATATGTTGCGTTGTATTTTTAATAGATCAGGCTTTGGTGACCCGCACTAAAATAAATTTTACACAATTTTTTTCGTGGTGAAAATCGCACTTCAAATGTAGCTTAAAGCAAGCTAAAGGTGATGAACTTAATTCAAAATTGCCGATAAAAACCCTTACAACACCGAAGTCAAGCAACTGTTTAAGAAGTGGTGAAAATATGAATGATAGGGCATTAAATTACCTTAAAAATAAATATTACCTCCTTATAATGAATAAACGAAATACCGAAAATATATACATTTTTCTAAAGCTACTTTTCTTCCCAATCAAAAAACTTGCTTTATAGGGATTTCTCGAAAACGGTCCTACTAAACTGCATTTTTGGACTCAGCAAAAAGTATTTACGTATGAAATAACTGCCAAACGGACGAGATTGAAAATTCTGTAAGCTAGTGTAATTTTAAAATGATTCTATTGATGAGTTCGTGTTTAAACTTGAACATTATATTCAACTCGGCCCACACGTAGTGTAAATCTCATATTTAAATATTTAGCCTATGTTGCCTATATCATAAACATGCCACCTTTTGTCATAGCATAAAATATTAATAGCGGCAGTGACAAGGATCAAGGTTCAGAAGCACCATTTGAAAAGGACCATCCATGTGAACCACTTGAACAGGTCATCCGGTGCGCGCCACTTAATATGCATCGTGTGAGGCAATATGTATTCCATTCAAATTGTACACACATATCTTTAAGATAAGTTAAAAGTTAAGGGATGAGAAATTCTTAATAAAAGAAAGATCGCTCGCAATAGTGAGTCAATGCAAATTCAAACTTACAACCGTGCTCATAAAGGGTGTATAGTTCTAAACAGTTCGAAATTACCAAAGTGATATTTTCGAACATATCAATTTGATCTGAGTCATCTTCTTCTTCTAGTTCCAATCCCAAGTGGGACATAGGGCATCAACTAGTCCTCTCCAGCGAACTCTGTTGTTAGCTGTCGCTTTGAGTTCTCCCCAACTTTTCCCGATGCGTTCCGTCTCTCTACCGACAGTCCCCCTTCAAGTTTCTTTGGGTCTGCCTGGTGTCCGCCCGACTCCGTCCAACGGGTTCCACTCCATTGTCTTCCTTGCGAAGTTGTTGTTATTTTTCCGCAATGTGTGTCCTATTCAGCTCCATTTGAGTTGAGCCATATAGAAGTACACTTGATTTGATGAAATGTTTAAATGTCTGGCATTTGATATCAATTGGTGTTGATTTTGGAAGAGCAGTCGCACGGATTTGAGGCTTTCCTCAGTATGGCTCTTCTGTCTGCTGTGGAAACCACTCGATTGTTACCACCCTTGAAGTTTGTCCCATTGCAATTCTTGTTGCGAAGAAAATTGGAAATCGTTTTTCTGTAATCAGATTCGATCTTTGATTTTTCTTTCAAAGATAAAACTGTTTTTTCTTCCCATATTGCAATCAATATATTGATCGTTAATTTAAATATATTTAATAGCTTTTAGTTGACCAAACTAAGCAAGAAAACTAAAACTGAGTTTGGGTTCGCTAATTGATTTCCAATAACACTCAAATTCACTTAAGGTTATATATCATATAAATAACTTTATTGACAATTTAAATAATTTAAAACAAATAAATTAACGTAACAATTCGTAATGGTTGGTTCGAATGAACGTGTGTGTGTGTGCTGCTGCTTCAGATCGACTTCTTTCTTCTGTTTTAAGTCTCCACCGTGACTTGTCTTCATTCTGATGTCTTACATACTGTTCTGGGAGCTTATTGAATTCATCTTTATGCAATTGAATTCTTCTTTTCCATTTCCACTTCGATTGTTGTGACATCCAACTGTTGCTCCTTATGCAACTCAAGTTGCTTAGACTTGTTGCAGTTACTTGCCTGCCGCTTGATGGCGCACTGATAGACATAGTCAGGCACGGGCACCGCAGGAGGTGCCTTCAACTCGGCTCTAGTTGTTGTTGTTGTTGGTATCCCATTATTGTCAGTTTCTGGTCGCTGGCAGCTGCTTATCTCCCCGGGTCCATTCGGTTGCCACATGTGGCGAGTATCCTTCAAGCTCGCTGCTGTCGCCTCACAATTCGCATTGGTTGTTGGGACTACAATTGGGCACTTTAAATGGTTGAATACCCTCAACTTCTCTTGGCTCAACTTACCCCAACAATTCAACAGAAATGCACAAATCCAAAGTTGCCACTTCATATTTTCAACTCGTTACTCTCTCAATATCTTGTTTAGTGGAATTTGATTTAGCTAGTTGTGTCAAGGGCTACTCGCTGCGCTTTGCTAACTTTTTCCTCTGTTCTCATTCAAACTGACATATTGACAATTGTTTTACCAATTTCATTTCGCTTGTTTTTCGACAGTTGCGCTAAAGTTTAGCAAGTTTTTGTGTTTGTTACTGCAGATGCTGTTTGGCAGTGTCAGCGAATGACTTGAAGTTTTCCTTAAGGTCCTTTTGCATAGCCAGGCTTTAGTTTATCAAAACATTTTCAAGTTGAAGTGCGGCTGCAAAAACAAAAGGCAACCGAGAAGACATCATCGATTTTCTCAAGTGCCAGAGCACCCACACGATGACTACAAGGAAAACAACTCAATCTGAATGCATGGCACTTAAGCAGCTCAGGCAGCAGCAACAACAACAATGACAAGGATGCAGCCACTTTGGTTGCCATTTGGTTGCAAGGTGCAGAAACTTCGACGACAGCAGAATGCAATTTATGTGTGTGTGTGTTTGTGTGTGTGTGTGTGTGGGAGGAGGAAAAGTTCATCCGACAGCTCCACGCAATGCGAGTATTTGTGTAATCAGTCAAAGCCAGCTGACTATAGATTCAGAAGCCACATCCACCCATAATCTTAAGCAACCTGAATGACTCACCTGCTGGAGCTGCGGGTTAATTCATTGAAAAGGAAGGAAAAAAACTTTACTCATTATAATTATGAACTGCAACTGACAGCTGGCTTAATTCACATTGAGATGTGAGCCGTTATTATTTTTCCGAGGGATACTTTAAAACTTTGTGACGGTTGCGATAGAGTGTGGCTTTTTTTCTGCTAGAAGAAAGTTCTGAATACGTAAACAGAGGTAGAGTGACACCTTGCAAATCGATTAAGCGCAAATCTTTTCCAGCGATTCTATTACTATTTTTCAATGAAAGGTAATTGGTTAGTTCTTCTTAAACAAAATAAAACTTAATTTTCTACAACTGAGTTAAATGGTTTTATGAAATTTTCCAAATCTGATACAAACTACAAAAATCTGGATACGATATACACCTACCTACATGAAAACATTTGTGTCTCTAACTCTTATTGTCCCTGAGATCGACTCGTTTATACAGTCAGAAGGATGGACGGACAAACAAACTGTTGATGCTAAACAAGCACATATATACTTTATAGGGTCGAAAATTTTTGCTTCTCCCTGTTACACAGCTTCTTGATACATTTGCAGCACTACAGAGAGCGAAAATACAGAGAACATTGGACTCAAGATGATCACAAACGCTACCAAAAACAGTGCAAGTACGATTTTTCTCTTTTGTTATTTGTGAAAACGCAGAAACTTGATTTGAGTTGATATTGTTCCGTTTTCGAGAACGTTTTAAACTCAATTAGGAAAAAAATTTAATTGATTTTATATAAGGTACAAGCGGATCCTCACATTTTGGGGCTTCGGAATATGGACAATCGAGGGAACATTTAATATATGGAAAATTGTAAAGTCATAGTAAAACCGCCTTATACGATGCGTTTTGGTGTAAAAAAGGCATAACAAAAAAATTGTTTTTAAATGGGTTTTAGTGTCTGCGAGTTGGATTCAAAGTTTATCACTCATAGGAACTGGTGCCCTTTCTTGCATTTTCAATTTTCAAGTAGTTGGCGTAGACTTGGCTTGAAGTCATAACATTTGACAAAAAGGGACCATTCCCATTGAAAAAAATTGTTTTTAATCAGTAAATATCATTGAACAAAAATTCAAACAATGATATCTACTAGTAAATATCGTAAGTGATAAAAAAAATTGTGAAGATTGTTCTCATCTATATCACAAAATTATCACATGATATTTATCACTTTCATCACGAGTGATTCAAAGAATTTTTGATCATACTGTAGAGAAATAAATGCCAGTTACTGTAAAGTAAAATGGGAAGAATACAGAAATTCAACAGCAATTCAGTGACATTGCCAACAGAATATTCAGCATTGGTTTTATGCATTATATAGGCATGCAATATAATAAATACAGCGCTCACAACGTCAACATTTCCAGACAACTGGAAAATAGCGAAAATTATCCCAATACCAAAGACTTCGAATGAGTTCAGGACAATATTCATACTGCCATTTCTTTCAAAAGTGTTTGAGAAGTTGATGGCCAAACAAATTAACAGCTTTCTTGAAGAAAATAAGTTACTCGATAACAGGCAATCTGGTTTTCGCAAACATAGAAGCTGTACAACAGCAATATTAAAAGTAGTTAAGGATATACGAGAAAAATTGGATGACAGTAATGTGACTTTTCTAACCCTTCTTGACTATAGTAAGGTCTTTGACACGGTAAACCTCGAAATACTATTAACTAAGCTTAGATACTTAAATAATTTTTCTGAGACTGCTCTGAGGTCAATAAAATCATATCAAACCGGCAGAAAACAAGCTGTAGTAGCGAATGGATGTGAATCAGACCTTGTTTCAATCACGCGGGGAATCCCACAGGGATCAGTGTTAGGGCCACTACTATTTGCCGTCCATATGTGTGCAGAAGACGTCCAAATGTGTGTTAGTCGACCGTTAAGTAAAATCGCTGATTGTATTGATATATGTAATTCTGATCTGTCACGTGTTTCTGAATGGGCAAATAAGAATGGACTGTCTATAAAACCGAGAAAATCAATATGTATTGTTATCTATAAACGAAAGATCATTACAAAAAACTTGCAAAAACTTAAGATAGATAATCAGACCATTGAATATGTAGAAAGAGCCGAAAGCTTGGGACTGACTTTAAATAATACTCTAACATGCAATGCTCAAGTTAATAAAGCCGCTGGAAAAATGTATGGTCTGTTGAGGCAGCTAAATTACACAAAAACACTTCTGCCTACTAAATTTAGGTATCTAATCGGAGAAGCTTTCCTAATTCCAACACTGACATATGGAATAGAAATATTTGCCAGCAGTGATATGACTAGTCAGAACAGAATAAAAGTAGCATTTAATAACATTTCTAGGTATGTTTATAATCTCCGACGGACTGAGCATGTCACTATCCACACAAAAAAACTACTTAATACTAACTTAATCAATTGGATTCACGGCAAAGTATTAAAACTACTGCACAAAATTATATTTACTAAGGAACCCGCATATTTATTTGATTTGTTAAACTTTGTGTCGTCAAGACGAACAAACAACTTGGTATCCTTAAGATGCAACCTGGAGAGCGAGAAAATGGCCCCAAAGAAGACAAATACCCCGGTGATTTTAAAATTAAGCAAAAGCGATTATTTTGAATTCTATTTCACGCTTGGTTTCCTCCTTATCCTTGCCATTTCGTATATTCGACAATGATAGCTAACAAGATATATTGCAGCTTTGAACGGATGGATATAATCACAAATTTAACTCGAGCAATACATCAATTCAAATCGACATGACGGCAGACAAAATATCTGTGGTTATAGCAGAGCTAGTTAAGAATTGTACGGTATGCTTAAAAATGAACTTGGCATGATTGCACTATTATGGAACTGAATGTACAATTTTTGGATGATTTTTAAATTGTGGTGTATACCTTAGGTATGATACAGCTTAAAGAGCGTCTTGCAGCCCAATATCTAAAGGAAGAGGTGCTTAAGTGTTTGGGGAAATTTCGTCTAAGTCTTGAACAGATTTACTCAATGGCAACCGATAACGGTGCAAATGTCATTCAGACATTAAAACTCCAACAAAAGTATGAAGATATGGGAATGTCAGAAGGGGATGACTTCGATAATTTTGAAGAAATTAATGAAAATATTACAACTTGAAAGCACTCATTGCTTGTCTATTTTTGCTTTCATTGCTTTAGTAGTTCCCAACTGATCTAAGCAATGATTGTATGGAGAGTCAGTTGGCAATCATTCTTTCTTCAGCGAAAAGCCTACTGAAGAGAAACAGTTCTGTGTAGGCAACCAGCTCTTTTTGGTGGTACAATGCTACATAAGTTGTGAATAAACGCCATTTTTTCGGACCTAGAGCCAGCTAAACTCACTATTTAAAACTTCTTTAAGCGTGGTTCATTGCGCAGCGCAAACGCTACAAATACACAAGTGTAATGTGACCTGATTAAAACTATCCAAACCAAATTAGAAAACTGTCGGAAATTTGTGAAAAATCTTCGTACTGACTTTCGCAGACAAAATGAGACTCTTCCTTTACGATCGATAATAGCTCAATCAAAAGAAAGGATTAGTGCTGCACTGGCGATCACATAAATATAAAGAACCTACTTTGCGAAAAATTGCCGAAATTGCTAATGCTGTGCCAGCTACATAAGTCTCTGTGGAAAAGGCGTTCAGTGCACTACCATGTATATTTTTATTAGGTTGAGAACTCGATTAAGCGCAAAGTCACTTGAGAAGATATTATTGATTAAGCTTAACGATCAATTGTTAAATTACGCTAGGCAACAAAATTAGACTTTTTCCACTATATTGAAGGACCGGTGGTAATTCTAGATGATTTTCGTGTGCTAAACACGATTCTGTATTCAGAAATGGTCCATCACGTCGACATTTTTCGTAGTTTGAGCTAAAAGATACAAAAAATGTCTTATTTGACTCTTTTTATACGCGTTTTGTGGAGAACCTATACTTATGCTTTGACTTAACTTTGAAATAAACTATCCCAAACAATTCTACGATTTTTTCCAATGAAGATATACCATTTTTTGTAATTGTATCCGAGTTCACAAACACCCAATATATTGTTGCTGCCCCAATGTATGCAATGCGTTTTGTTGAACATTTTTATTGAAATTCTGTATAGATTACTAGCCGGTTGTACACTTTTTGATACTTTAAGCTCAAATTACCCCAATCATTCAACATACTGGACCTTGTTGCCTAGTGTTATATTTAATTTGAATAGGAATATTATAACGAGATCACTTAAAATTTTGTGTTTAGTGGTCAGAACTGTTGACGCTGTTATTTCCTTAAAGGTTTGATAAAAAAAAAATCCTTGAATCACTCATGACTCTAGTTGGAATGATCTAGTTGTCCTCCCATAAATTTTATTCTTGATTTCCGGGCTTAACAGGCTTATGGTCCTGACAAAAATGCAACAAAATTTCCATAGTTTGTGCGTATGTTTAACTATATGATTATATGCAGGGCTGCAAGCCCAACAGATTTTTTCGGAGCACCGACTCGCAGACTCGAACCAAAATTTGCCAATGGTTAATATTCGGAAATTTTAGGTTGGAAGTTTTTGGGTAAAGGTTTTGGTTCGAATCTTGATTCGTCTCAAGTTTTACGCATATTTAAAAGAAATCCAATTTATGTGATTAAAAATCAAATACAGTCGAACTTCCAAAGAAAATTCACAAAACCATAGCCAAAATTTGGGCTGCAAATTTACAACATTGGAATTCCTATATCTTTATTCGCCGCCTGCAGTTGTTTAAATTCTAACTGTATATTTTTTTGAAGTGTGAACAGCAAAACAAGTCCGCTGATGAGAGAATTTGGTTATTCTCGAAACAGCGATCGTTGTAGGGACATACCCAATTGCTATTCAAAAATGTTGTAATTAATATCTGTTGATTTGTGTTGTTTATAAAGAATTATACTCAACCATAGACCTTGAGCTAGCCAGATGTAATACGAAATTGCAGTGTTCATGAAAGGAATTCGTTAAATACAGCGATGTTTTCAATTCCCCCTCCAAAAAAATGTTGAGAGTCCAAATCTACAACTATAACCGGTTTAAAATCACAAAATTTTTGTGGAAGCGGAATTGAGAACATGGATGATAAAAAAACTTCGTTGTACCGAAGTTCTTAATAGAGAATTTTGACTGTGGTATTCAGAATTTCTGAATTTCTGATAAGACAGTTAGCGCAATGTTATTAAGTTGTTTACATTGATGTCAACATCCTTGATTTTATCAGTTCTCTATTGGCGCCATCAAAGACACATATTTCTAGAAATGATATTGAAAACCCATGATACTTTCATAACGATTTCGAGTCTTTGTAGCACAATATTGATGACAACAAAATGGCAAGAGTTCAGAATGTCTTTAATTTTTTAAGCCGAACCGAAAACTTAGGTTCGGCGCAAGTTCAGGTTCAGCTATTTTCTGAACTATGGTTTGGTTTAAGGCTAAAAAAGTCGGAATTCCGGGTTCAATCCAGTTCGGTTCATAGCCGGTTTGCAGCCCTGATTATATGATTCCAAAACCTGTCTGAAAAAAACAATGGCTTGCTGCAGATGGTTTAGTTTGACAAAATTGCTATAAATCAAGTGACTTTGAAGGCCATTTTCGATACCATTGGCTTTACTTATACCGTGTGTTTGATTTTTCTCAGTTGCATTGATGTGTATACTATCCTAGAGGCTTCATAAAATTAGCAATTAATGCTGAGTGTGGCCTAAAAAGTTTCTACAACGGTCAAAAGTTGTAGCTAAATGTATATTTATGCGAAATCTTTTATAACTGCACAATTTCTACAATTCTGCGCTGTTCACTTCTAAATGAAAGCAAGTTTTTCCCGTACACTAAGATGCTATCGGAATACCTTTTAAGTGAAGCCTTACCAGAACTGAACTTCAGTGCTGCCCATCACGGTTGCGGCCGTTGCTGAGCAAAGTCTCTTTATACATCGCAGCTTATAAATAGACTATCGTCCATTTGATCAATTCCAAACTTTGATGATCGATAAATAATGCGGATTACTTTAAATTCTTAGAACTGATTAACATGGCTCCATCGACTCGTCTGATCAAGATTATAGAGTCAGAAAGGCTTCCATGTGGTTGCTCCATACACTTATTGTACCTTTGGTAAAGAGTATAAAAGGACCTCCCTTTCTGTGTGATAAATTAGCTATTAACTATTTAATAAACTAATTGAATAAATAAGTAAATTTAAGCCTCAACAACTTTAATGACATTATAACTCCAACTGTGCCGATTTCCCAATAAGATAAGAGGATTTTGCTTAAACATGTTGTTTAGTTAGAATGTAAGAGGTTGTCATAACTACGAGTTGGCCAACATCTTGCTCCACCCTCGGCCCCACTCACACACAGCCAGCCAGCCAGCCATATATCTATGACTCTCCAGCTCAGCTTATCGAGCACGGCACACGGAAGCATCCCAGGCAAACGCTTGGCACGTGCATTTCATTTGATAAATGTTGCCGTTGTTTTTGTTGTTGGGCTGGCAGCGCCTTTGCCTGATTATGCAGCGCTGCCTGCTCCTCAGCTGGCTTCCCGCTGTCGCCTCTGCGTTTGTCAGGTTATACCGTGGTGCCATGTAGATGCCAAAAACTTGCCTTGGCTTCCGTTTCTCGCCTGGGCTAGGTATATCTTTTTATTGCACACGCGCGCGCGAAAATCAACCGCAAAATGCAAAAGAACGTCCGGAGTGGTGCGAAGCGGAGCGGAGTGCTGAGATGAGAACAGTTCTCGCTTAGTTGGTATGCGGCGTCAGGTTTCGTTGTGTGTAAAATTTACACTGACATGAGCTAACTAGTCGTGTGTGTCTGTGTGTTTGTGTGCCTCACGTTGCCGTTGTAACTTGCAACTTAAATGCGCACGTGATGCTCTGCTTGGGTTTGCTTTATTGCGTGAGCTGCTGGAAATTAACAAGAGTTTTTTTTATTTTCTTCTTTTTTTTTCCTGAAGAGACAAAGTTGAGACCCAGCATCATACGACTGAAAGAAAAAAAAACTACAAAATTGATATCAACTGCAATCAGCCAGGAGGCTCAAGGATAACCTAAAAGGGGAAATTGCATCCAATCGAAATTCTGTCGTTTCCAGGGGAATTATAATCAAAAAAACAGAAAAAAAGAGAAGATAAATCGTGGAAAAAGTTCGCCGCGCGGGAACAGAAATTGAAAGTCAACACAGACAGCCGGGGATATCGAAATCAAATCACAGCATCGTCAAATGCATTTATAGCTATTTGCATGGCATGAAGGCATTCCATTCCGTGCTCACTGCTGATTCCACAACTGATTCCATCAGCTGCCGTTTCCAATTCGCTGTCATGCACTTTGGCGTGCGCCTTGGCATGTGTCTCTTAACTATCTTCTCGCTTTTGCTTTTTTGCAAAAGAAATTGATTTTCATTGCCCGGGGACACGCGTTTGACTGACTGATTTCCTTACGGGAATTTCAAGCTTAAAGTTTGTGGCAGATGATGACCTAGCCTGATGACTTATGTCAAATGTGACATAATTTATATTAAACTATTTTTTGTTGTGCACTTCCTGTAGTTTATTTACGCACAACCAAGCGTAGACTTTTTGTTTTTTCTGTGTGTGTTTTCATGTGCTGCAGCTGCTTTCATTACATTAAAAATTTAATACCAGAAATACCATCAATATTTATACTTAACACATTTAATGAACAAAAATAAACCATAATAAAAAAAAAAAAGGTGGGAATTAATAATGCCTATTATAAGCACATAATGCATGGCAACCGATTATGCAATGCATGGTTCAGTAAAGTCAGGGCTGTTGACTACTAATAATGTCACATAAATTCTCATTGGGGCTCGAACTAATAAAAACGTTCTAGGACATTGTTGTTTGAAGACCAACAAACTGCGGGATATGGACAAAAGAAGGCTTAGGTTGCTCTGTCACCCAGCAAGGTGATGTCGTCAATGCCGTTTTCAAAAAATGTAGAAAGTTATATTGGTCCAAACTAGAGATGCATGCGGCAAAGAAAAAACTTCGGCACAGACGAAGCATGGTATGACATGGGTATGTATTAGAGAACGTCTTCGTTCGATTGCAAGACCCTCATTCAATAATCAACACCCAAATAAACTGGCTTTGCGCTCTGTACATCAAACTTGCATACACATGTTGTTTGCCGTTGAGTTTTATTCAATCCAAGGCTGCAAACCTCTTAAATTTGGTCGGGGGGTTTGAACCCGGTGTTAAGTCTAAGGCTCGGACCGGTTCCTGGAACCACAAGGTTTTGGATCGAACCTCGGTTCGCTTGAACAAAAAAAAGCAGCTTTCATCAATATTACATTCTCCAAAGTTGCATTCCTTTTCCGCTATGCAGGTGTCATTTAAAAGTTCTCCTACTCGAACTATATTTGATCCATTATAGACGGTGATAGTATAAATCTGTCCTAGGGAAAGGTCGTAGGATTGGAGGATTGGAAGACTTGTATGCTGGACGTGGACCTCTTTCATAGCCAGCGTGTAAATGCGTATCTCGTCATCTTTATGAAACTGACAGTTAATTGCAATTATGGCGCGAACCAAGCGATTTACGCAATCAACTTTAATTGACATCAATCTGAAATAAATTCGAAAAAATATAATTTTGATTTAATGAGTATATTTGGGCAAATACATATATAAATATTTATGTGCAACCTCCTTAGTACGTATGTAGATATTATGTATGTATGTAATGTACACATGGACACAGTCTCGAATACACCACACAAATTTTGGCGCCAAACGCTATTGTGTGTTAGTGAAATATGGTTGTCTGCGTCACACGCACACAATGCGTGTACATATGTATTTCACTAATACACATTACCGTTTGGCGCCAAAATTTGTGTGGTGTATGGGGCGCTTAAGGCATGATTTTTCTTGCATAATTTAAATTTCACATGGAAAATAACTTTATATATACATATGCATTGTGAGGACGGTTAATTTTCTAAGTCATTTGGATTTCATATTTTTTGCCCTGCCTGGGCGGCACTCTTGTGTGATCGAACCAGATCCGGGCTCATCACTACACTCAGAGAAAAAATAGAGAATTTCGATCTTGAATCAAGAGCATTCGTTCTCAAAAGTACGGTGAGAGTGAAAATTCTTGATCCAAGAGCGAAATTCTTGATTCAAGAGTGAATTTTTGATCCCGACATTCCTGATTCAAGAGTTTCAGCTCTTGATCCAAGTATGAATAATTATTGATTCAAGAGTTTCAGTACTTGATCCAAGAACGAATAATTCTCAAAATAAAATAATTAAAAATAATATTTGGGGTGGGGGGTGGGAGAGACACGACCGACCCGACCTGACCGACGTGGTGGTCCGCGTCTCGTCCCCCTCCCCCGGTCCCACGCACCATTATCAAATCAACCACACCAACACCCCAACCACCACCACCCACCAAACTTTGTTTTAAACAGTGATTGATTTTGAGATAACCACAGAGATTTTTTTTTTTTTGTACTCTTCTGGGACTTGAACACGGTACCTCGAAAGACTGAAACACACACAGGCGACGGGCAGCTTAACGAGGTCAGCTAACTTCCTTAAGCCAGACGACGCGACGAAATCACACTTATAAATAAACGCTTTCGTACGCATCGCACAACAACAAACTGCGCATGCGCTCTCAGTCTCTGCGCTCTCATTCTCTCAACCAAGGCGTATTTAATAAGGTGGCAGAAGCGTCGACGTCGCCCTCTTTGCTGTTACCTTACGGTTTCGAAAAATTCATATGTGTGTGTGTATACATGTGTATGCGAGAACAAATTTCTTTGAGTTTATTACTCTCTTGCTCTCGCTCTCTTTCTCTCATTTTTCGTAAGGCAACGCGACGTCGACGCTGCTGCCACCTTATTAAATACGCCTTGCTCTCAACGACCAACTGCGCATGCGCCCTCACTCTCTGCGAGAGCGACTCCAACGCTACTCTCTCAAAGTTAAGTTGCCCTCACCCCCCTTGCCTATAAAAAACCAAATTGTTCTCGTTTAGAACGAATTTATCTCGATTCCAAGAGCGAAATTCTTGAAAATTCAAGAGCGACTAATTTTTTTTTTAAGAGCGTTCGTACTCAAATTATTCGTTCTAGTTTTTTCTTAGTGTAGACGATCTGGCAGCGCGGCACGACTACGTCATGAAAGTATTACGCAGTGGCGACGCAGTGTGCGACTTGTCAAAAATCGCAAGTTTGGTTTCCGGCTAGAATGGCCAATTCTTTTCCATCCCGACTTCGATCTATACGGGTGTAACAAAATTGCTGCTCTGCTATCACGTGCATAGCACACGTGCATCGTGCTATTCCTACGCCGCTGAAGCCTTAGATATATCGGGCAGCCCAAGAAAAATCAGCCATTCTGAAGTTTTTTTATATTGGTGGGAGAAATTAGTGACGCGTCTGTGATACAGCTTAAGGTACGCATTCTAGTGAGATTTATTCGCCCTTGTTAATTAGTGATTCCTTTGACACAGTTGGTAGCCGTAGCCTTGACTTGGCGTGGCCCAACCGAGTGTATTACTGCCTCGGTGGCCGATATTGTTTAACTAGGAATCAGTGTGGTCCTTCAAGTGGTACTGGCTACGGCTAGTGACCCATCCTCCAACAAGACTTAGCCACGGCCAGTTGCCACAACACTAATTGAGGGTTGATCAGAGCCCAAGCGCAAGTGTGGCTTAGATGTTTTTGTCATACACCAGAGAGAGTGAGGTTATGTGAGGCCGACCAACACTATTGTTTGCCACCGACGGAGAGCTGCTCCGCACCCATGTGCCGATAAGCACACCGAGTCTGAATACAACGATCGAGGCTACACTTTGAGTGAAGCGATGGCGTCCCTTAATTCTGGTGCGATAATGGAATGAGCGTCAGTATAGCCGAATCCTATACGTACCCTACATCGGGAGATTTTCTGCGTGATTTCGCCCCCATGGAAATGTTCATAAGAACCTTTTGTTGAAGGATTGAGTATTTGTAGTTTTGTAGTAATATTTTCTTTTAGCCGTGCAAGTTAGTTAGACAGAGAAGCTCTCGAATCGTTGTTATACAGGCGTGTTCGCTACAGCATACATATGTACATATACATTTACATCTACATATACAGATGCAGATATATGCAAAGACATTGCATCTGCAATGAAAATTAATACACACACACATAAATATGCACAATCTGCTAGCATATGAATGTACTCAACGATTTTTTAGAATTCCACTGATTTCATTGCGAATAGTTGAAGCCTTTGCTTTCACAAGACTTCGAATATTTTGCCGATTTACGGAAGTGGGCTTTTTAAAAGAACTACATATCGGCTGAAGAATTTTCTTGAAGCCAGGGTCTTCAAACATTTTTAGAGGTCGTCCACTTTTTGTGACCACTTCAACACACGCGTCCAGTAGCTGGTCTTCACTCAAATTTAGTTTCAGGAATGCTTGTTCCATCTGTATGAATGTATTTATGGTTGGCTGTTGATCAACTTTCTTTTGGCGCATTTTTCTTTTATTCCCAATTTCTTCGGCTACTTTTGTATGCTGACGCTGAATTTATATTCTGAGATTTCATTCAAACGGTATCTTCTCAAATGATCTAGTACCTTTTTACCTATAAAGTCATCCAAGCTTAGTTCAAAGCGCAATCGTTTATACAAAACACTTCTAGAGATTTACGTGTCTTTAAAAACACCATTTAATTTTGTGAAACGAAACTATTTTTTTGAAAAAGTGGTGCGGTTCGGGTTCAGGTTCGCGGAGTCAAAAATATAGAGCACCTGTTTCATAATCCGGTTTGCGAACCCCAAAAAACCTCAGGGGTTCGGTTCCGGACCGGTTTGCAGCCTTGATTCAATACCAACTCTGTTGCAACTCTGTATTAAAATCATGTTCGTCTTCATTCCAATCAATTCGGGTATTTTGTTCGTTTGGCTCAACGACGATGTGAATAAACTTTTGCAAAGACGCATAGGCTGAGACGGCGCCGCTGACAGATATGGGAAAAAAGAAAGAGGGAGAGCAATGCTCTGAAATTTTGTTCGATCAAAAAACTCTAGCTCAATCGCTCTACGCTTTTGTCGGTATGACTCTAATTATATTCTACGCTGAGTTTTCTCCGATTAATAAATATGCACATAATGATCGATCAAAAAACTTTGGTTCAACCGCTCGATGCGTTTGCCGCTCTCGCTCTCTTTTGCTGTCGAAAAAGCAATGGTAAACGCCGCACCTGGTCTACCCATCTTCTCTTGTCCCTTTCTCTAATTTTAATTTTGAAAAATTATAAAAACTATATATTATTGGAGCTTCTTTCATGTGATTAAGTTTCGGTCTAAGGACCAGGGTGTGACCAAATGGAGAAACATCAAGGAATGGACGATCGGATCTCTATAAGAGCCAAATGAATTTGCAATAACATAGAGACTATGCAGAAAACTGAAAGTACCTCGGTATATATGAGTAAAATCTAAACAGTCTATACTTTAGTAGCTCCAGCATACAATATTTTCAAACAACTGTTGAGTAAGTAGTTTTTGATTCTGACTTCAATAGGCATTGGGAAAAGATAATGCATTAAGAAGTTTCCTAGACAATTTCTTAAAAAATATTTGGTAGTGCCATCGATGGTAAACTCTTTTTAATTGATTCTCTTGTCTTGGCTGTTGCAGCCCTGGTTAAAATGCACATACCCGTGAACACAAATTGAACCAAAAAAAAATGGATTTTCAGTTGCTTTTATTGTCTTAATTATCAACAATAATTATGCATTAATGTGCAACAAACGCATAAATAATTGCTGTACAAGCTTTGGAATTGTTGTTTAACATATGTGGACAAGTGGACAAATTTATTCCCAGCGAATGCGAATGGTTTCATCAAAGCCACAAACTTTGGCCCCGAAAATTCTACGGGGCCACGAGGAGATGCCTTTAATTGAACATTTTTAATTTATGCACAATAAAAACTGATTTACCGCTTGCATCGCTGAGGTAGAAAAAGTTCAACTTTAACTTTTATGATTTTTACGAGTGACCCAAAAAAAATAACAAAATGGGAAGGAAAGCTGGCAAAGATGAGCAATAAAAGCGGGCAAGGTGGTTGGTTGTGTGTGTGTCCGTGTGATGGGACCGAAACCAAAGTAAAGTTTCGGTAGCGCAACTTTTGCTTTTTAGTGCCGGCAGTTTGGTCTATTTTACAGCATTTAAGTGGCCATGAATTTCCTAGCCAGTGAACAGCAGCAAACAGCAGCAAGAGCAGCAGCATTTGATGCTTGGCCAGCGGGCACAGGCTGACAGAAACACGTGCACGTAGCTCCATAACAACTACCCAGCTCTCGTCCTTCTCCTTCTACTGCTGCTCTGGCTTAGATAGGCGCTTCTGTTGGTAGCGGCGGTCAGTTTTGGTTTAGTTTGGATTTTCAATTGGTTTGGTTTCCACAATGCAGCCGGGACACGTGTGCTCGAATATGTTTTTACTTAGTTAGTGTGCGGACGTGCTAAACTTTAAAATGATTAAAGTGAAGATTATGACTGAACCAATAAATATTACTTGTTATGAGAGGTTCTCAAATGGTTGAAGGAAATCCTTACTAAAAATGGATGTTTATAGCCTTCTTTTTAAAATGGCCAAACGATGAAGCAATCTTTGTTGGAATTTATGGGAAGGCGAGCATTTCAAGCAAAAGTCTGATTAGAGAGACATACAGCTGCCTGTTGACATTAAAGTTAGTCAAGTTTTGAGACCATCTATTGACGAAGCCAAGAATTTAAATATAATAAAATCCGACTCAAATGAAATTTTGATTTTGTTATATGCCTCCAGGATCAGGTTCTTGAGGACCAGTCCTCTCTGAAACAGGATTTACCCCTTCTCGCATAATACAAAATTCTGAATCTTGGTCCACTTAGCCCAGGATCATATTAGATGCAAGAGATGTCCTAAAAACAAATTTGTGGATGCAAATAACAATGCCCTCTAAAGAGCCTGTTCCATAAGAAGGCCACGAAAACGAAGCCCCCTGATGAACCCCTGCGCTAAGAGAACTGATGAAAAGAGCCAGGCAGCTTTTAAAGCAGCGATGGTCACCGGTTGCCCCCAGAGGACAAAGACATTTCGCTATTTACACCTCCAGGCAAAGTTTCAAGAGTTGATGATGCCAGACGTGCGGAAGCGGAGCTGTTAGCCAGCTTTCAAACACGAGCGAGAATCACAAGGTCGCCACTCGCAGCAGAGCCAGCCACTGCACCCCCAACCTTGTCGGAGAATGTTTTTCAGTTCCTGGTAGCTGAAAATACTGATGCTATGGAAACTCCAAAGAGAAGCAGGTACACCCCAAGTCCAGGCAGCCCTTAAAAGGGTACGTCCAAAAAGCTGAGGGTCCGAAAAAAGCACAATAGCCCTGTCCGACGAGTTGGGAATGCTAATCGATGAGCTAATCCAAACATTCGGGGATAAAAGGACCAAAGCAGCTCGCCACTTTACGCAAGCGAACAGAGATGCTTTCGCCCAAATGAAAGAGCTGCATACGGAGAGACAAGAATACTGGGAAATGACCTCAGTACTTCGACCCAAACTTCGCCACAGAAGCCCAAAGTGCCATTACCAATGATGGCCCCACAATCTTTGCAGAAAGTCTGCAAGGAAAGTGGTAGAAGTTCTTGTTAGAGATGGACAAAACCAAATGCCACTCAAACGACCCCAGAACAGCGAGGAAAAGGCAGACCCAAGGCAGCAAACACAGGTAAAAGGCAGAGGCACCAACAGGCACAAGGAGCCACCGTGACACAAGCGTGCACAGAGTCACATCAGCCAGTCCAGCCGGTGTGCAAACAGACGGCGACGGAAGAGCGGGCTACGAGCTGTCAGATGGTCAAACATAGAATGAGAAAACCCCCAGAGAAAGGCGGTCTACTGCCTCAGATGCACTCCTGGTCAAATGCAAGGACCCAGCCTCATATGCGGAAATTCTTAGGGCAGTCAAGTCCGACCTAGCGCTTCAGGCTTACAGAGAAACTAAGAACTACTAATGCAAATGAGCAAAGCAGGCGATGAAGCGACCACCATGTTGCGTAAGGCAGTGAAAGAAGTCAGGGGAGACAAAGCGACAGTGAAGGCAATCTCTGACAAAGTCTCCATTGAGGTGAGAGATATATTGGAATGGTCTACTGGCGAAGACGTGCTAGGAACATTCTTTGCCAATATTGAGGGTGATATTCCGGTAGTTACGTAAAGCATACAGAGGTACCCAGACGGCCAGTATGCTTCTTTTCAAAGAGGTAGCGGATAAACTGGAGCATAGAATGGGCAGTATGCAGAGTGCGGCAGAAAACCGCCCCAAGAAGAAGTTTTAAGTGCCTAGACTTTGGCCTTAGACTTTAGCGTCCAGGTGCAGAAGCGCACATGATGCATCGACGCAATGCTTCAGCTGCGGAGGCGCAAACCAAGCCTCAAAAAGCTGCAGCTGAGAAATGAGGCAAAGAACAGCGGGCACAACACCCTCAACTGAGCTTGCCCGATGTACCAGAATGCAGTGAGAAGCGACCGTTCAAATTAAGTTTCTCCAGCTTAATCAGAACCACTGCAGAGCGGCTCAGGACCTTGTCACTCAAACAGTGCGAGTCAAAGGGATAGATGTGGCACTTATATGCGAGTCATACCAAACCATGCCTGACAGCGTTTGGATCCAAAAGCAATCTAAAGCTGTGAAATAACGACCCTACAGCTCAGCGAGCGGAAAACAGCAGTAGGATACATTAGAGCCAGGTGCGGAGACATATACTGGTATAGCTGTTACATAGCCCCAAGCATTCAGCTCGATGAATTCGAGCGAATCATTGACAAGATCGCGACTGATTCGCGCGCAGCCATGCGCCGACCCTCATAGCTGGCAGCTTCAATGCATGGGCGGTAGATTGGGGAAACAGCAGCAGGACAAACTCCCGAGTAACTATTCTACTGAACATTTGAGCGAAACAGCCTTACTCAAAGGCAGGATGTGGATCAATAATCGATCTCACATTCGCCAGTCCTTGCCTAGCGAGAAATATGACATGGGAAGTCTCCGACGACGCCAGGCTGAAACGTGGCATTCCTTCTTGCAAGCACAGCGAGCCGCGCTAAAAAATGCTTTTAAACGAGCGCATGCCGAGACTTGCCAGGTCGCTTAGCCTATTTGCCAGGAGGCATATATAGTCTGCATAGTCCAGATGCCGCAGTGTTGTAGTCATTGACCACTTTATGCCGCTGTTGTTGGGAGCAGGTCGCATTGTAGCGAACACGTCTACAACCACCATTATGAACAGAATGGGCGACAGAGCACATTCCTGCCGAACGCCACTCAGGACTGGAAAAGGCTGCTAGAGCATCCTACCGTGAAGCACTCTACACTGAGCGCTGTCGTATCTCGCTCTGATGAGAGAAATAAGTTTTTCCGGTATCCCTCTCCTTCGCATCCCGTGCCATATGCACTCCCTGCTTATGCTGTCCAAGGCCTTGGCGAAGTTCACAAAGGCCATGTGCAGTTCTGATCTGTACTCGGTGCATTGCTCAATCAAGATGCGCACAGTGTTTATGTGGTCCGTGCACGACGAGCCCATTCTAAATCCTGCTTGCTCTTCGCCTATGGTAACCATAACAGTGTCTTTCAGGCGATCCAGAACTTTTTTGGCTATGAGCTTCGAGATGGTTGGCAGCACACAGATTCCTCGCCAGTTGTAATGGCAAACTTAATCAGTTTAAACATTAGCGCCTTTCGGTCGTTCGAGTATACAGCTCACGTCCGCTATCAATATATTTTCTGGAGTTACTGGTGACGCTGAATATATTGTCGATCGTGGAGTATCCTTTTTGGAATCCTGCTTAAAAACTCTGTTAGCTGGACGGTTTCATACACCCATCGGTTTAGCCTCTCAAGTAGAACAGCAGAGAAAACCTTCGCAATCGCATTCTGGAATGATCTTCCTCTATAGTTGCAAACCATATACGGGTCGCCCTTTTTAAAGATTGGGAATATAATCGCTTGACTCTAGAATTTTGTTCAATCCTTCTGTAAGCATTTCCAGGAACAGCGGTGTGGCAAACTTAAAAAATTCTGCAGGGATTCTGTCGAGCCCAGGTGCTTTTCTCTCCTTTAGTTTTTGTACTATGCTCGCAACTTCTTGCGTGGTAACAGCCCTACCAGTAGTTTATTTTCAATGTAGGGTGAAGCGTAATACAGAGGGTATCCAACGTCGCTTGGTGTCAACAGTTCTCTACAGTACTCCTCCAGTTTTGGTGCATCGTCTGATATAGCTTTCATAAAGGTTTTCCCATTTAGGTTTCTTTTGGCTTCCCAGTACGACTTACTGTCTCTAATAAGCTCTAGTGACTTTGCTACATATTGCCTTATATGTTGCGTTCGCTTGTTGGTACTTTCGCATAGCTTCTTGAGAGTACTCCATCCTTACCTTACCTTTCTCAAGGTTCTAAAGGAGAGCTTCCGCTCTGCTTCACATTGCCTGGTGTACCATATTTGTTTGTATTGGGTACTGTTTTCTGTTCCTGGTGCGATTGCCGAGTTTGTAATGCAGTTTGTGAGGAACTCTACCGCTTCATTTGGGGTGTTCCATGCTGGTACATTTCCGTCTTGAAGATTGCGGTCTAAATTACTTCTATAGCGAGAAATTAGTTTATTCGACCATCTCAGCTTTGGCAGGAGTTTTAGTTTCTGGGTGCAGGCCGACTGATTTGTAGAAAGGTTATGTGCTATCTCCAATGGGAAATGGTTCGAGTATATCATCTCAAGCACTTTGACATCTTGTATCAGCTCCAACCAATTCCCTTTTGCAAGACAGAAGTCTATTGTGGATCGGGATTCCCTCCGCAAAAATGTTTAGCTGGTTGTTCTCCCATTCACCACAGTAAATCCAAACATTTCTATTAGTTCGCTCAGACGACTACCATTCGTATTTATAACTTTGTCTTTGGCTTCTCTTCTTTACCAGTCGCGTCTGCACAAGCTGTGGACTAGGCCCACATAATTGCAAATCCCCAATTCTCGCATTGCAATCGCCTGTTATCATGAGGTTATCTTCGGCTTGTACCAGATTCTGAAGGTTGTATAGGATTTCAGTGTCTCTGTTCCAAATTGCGCCAATTGCAAGCTGTGAAGTAACTAGCCATGAAAAAGCTTCCTTAACACTTGTAGGTCCCCCCTTTCTAAAGTGCGATAATTATAAGCGCACACACGCCAAGAGATTGAGAGAAGCTCGGGATGAGGCCCTTTGGGTTGTGTTAAGCCAATACACTCTCACTTTTAGGCATCGCTCTTCTTGACAAAACTTGTGCCAGAGTCTTGGGGAGAATCGTACAGGCATTAATGGGATTGTCGATATTCTTCAGGTTCGTACTAGGAGGCATTTATCTCTTAAAAATATTATAATTTATCTTTTTAATTTTTAAAAGACAACATCTTGGAGATAACAATCTAAATCGTCATCTTCTGAAAGTGAGATTAAAGTTAAATTTAAAAAATATTACTTTTGAGAATCGGTTAGAAAACTTGAATCAAGGATCAGATTCGTTGTAAAGAATATATGGGAATTCCAGGCTGGAACCGTTTCGGTTCAAAAGTGGTTTGCAGGCTAGACTTTAGCTGCTTCTAGTAAAGCTATTATTTCCGTAGTAAAGAAATTTGTCTAGCTGGTCAAAATTGCGTGCTTAATTGCATCCTTCTAAGTGGTTATTGCATACCCTGTTACAGTATTGTTTCAAGATCAGGCGGTGTATAAGATGCGTATAAATGTTTTGATCTAGCCAAGTGCCAGTGGGGCAATTGTGGGTACTTTAGCTTCGAAGTTTAGGTAGTAGTAGTAGTAGTAGTAGTAGAAGTATTTAAAATAAGAACAATTTGCATAATTAGGCATGGCATTATTGGCGTCAACCTTAACCGATAACTTGTACAGTGTATAATTATTAATCCTATTGAACTTTAGGAAGACCCACCCTTCGGAGTTACACCACCTGCCTTCCTAGCTCGTCGCGAGACAGATCTTTCACTGGTGGGAAGTCGGTGAGAAGTGGGTGGGAAGTGGGTGGGTAGTTGGTGGTTAGTGGGAAGGATGTGAGTGGGAAATGGTTGCGAAGTGGTTGGAAAGTATGTGGGAAGTCGGTGGGATGTGGGTGCGAACTGGGTGGGACGTGGATGGGAACTGGGTTGATAGTGATATGTGGGTGAGAAGGATGTGGGTGGGAAGTGGTTGCGAAATGGTTGGAAAGTGGGTGGGAAGTAGGTGGTAAGTCGGTGGGATGTGGATGGGAACTGGGTGGGAACTGGGTGGGAAGTGGGTGTGAAGTGGGTGTGAAGTGGGTGGGAAGTGGGTGGGATGTGTGGATGTGGGTGTACTGATGGCGTCGCAGCGAAGTGCCACAGGTTTTATGCTAGAATATACATATTCTTGATCAGCATCAACAGTCGAGTCGATATAGCCTTGTTTTTGATAACATTTATTTGTCAAGAGAGAAACTTATCTAAATCTTATCTGCTTAGAGAAAAAGAAGGCGACGAAGTCAGTCAGCAAGAAAAATCGACTCTGGACGATTAAATTAAATATTTTTACTAAAAAGGTTTCAAATACAAAATGCTTACACGCAAGGACTATATCAATAAGGCTATATTGGCCAAAGTGACGAAACGCTACGATGATATGGTTGAGGCCATGAATAAGGTCGTCTACATGAAAGCTGAGCTGACGGCTATGGAGCGCAATTTGTTATCAGTCGCCTACAAGAATGTGAGTGATAGACTTCGTGCCTCATTGCGCAAAATCATTTGTACCGAAAAGAAGGCGAAAAACATTGGAGCTAAAGATAAATTGGAAATGATCAAAACCTATCGCCGTAAAGTAGAGGATGAGCTTTGCGTCATCTGTAAGTATATATTGTCTGTGCTACTGGAACATCTCATTCCATGCGCTACATCTGGCGAAAGTAAAGTATTCTACTATAAGATGAATGGTGACTATTTTCGATATTTGGCTGAATTTTCCAATGGTTTGGATCGCAAAAAAGCGGCAAAGAATTCGCTGAATGCCTATATGGGTGCAGGTGATTTAGCCGACCAATATCTGCGCCCAACACACCCCACAGTGTTGGCATTAATATTGAGTTTCTCGGTATTCTACTATAAGATACTTAAATCGCCGGATCGAGCTTGCCGCTTGGCGGAAGCAGGCATAGTGGATGCTGCTTTCGAATTGCTCTCACAGAGCACTGAGAGCTACAAAGACACTATTCTATTCATGCAGGCGCTGGCAGGCAACTACAAAATATGGACGTCCAGGATGCAGGCAAAAGTAGAACCCAACGCAGGTGATGGTGAGCCCAATGCAGAGATACAGGATGTTGAGGATCAGGATGTGTAAATAAAATCTAAAAAATATACAACAAGAAGCAGCAATAATACATGAAATACAGCACAAAAGAGAGCAGCATGCAGCCTCCTATTCCACACTATCAGCAAGCAGCAGCAACAAACACAATCAAAATCAACTCTAACTACATTTGTTGACATTTTTTGCATTCGAGAAACAAAAAAACACAATATATACCTATATACCTATAAAACTAATTAAAATAATGAAATGAATATTATCCAGAGCAGTGTGTTTATCTGGACATACAGCAATAGAGGTGAATTTATTAAGATTTTATGTGGGAGTAGAGAAAAGATTAGCTTATGATTTGGAAATGTAAATGTAAGCTTATGTTAAGAACGATAAAATTTAAAACAAAAAATCTTTTATCACTAAGATTCAATTTCCGACCGATCAGCCCTATGGCAGCCTTAAGATATAGGCATCCGATTTCGACCCAATTTTGCGAACCTATTTGAAAGCATACAAAATTAGTCATCAGAGAGTTTAAGGACGCTAACATAAAAAACAAAACAAAAATTTCTTACTAAGACTCATTTTCGACCGATCGGTACTATGGCAGCTATAAAATATAGTCACCCGATATCGATCAACTTTTTCAAATTAGTTTGAAAGCGTTTAATGGAAGAAGAATAAAAAGAATCACCGACCATAAGAACGATTTACTTGAAAACAAAATAGTTTGTCTCACTAAGAGCCATTTTCCGACCGATGGTTCCTATGACAGCTATAGGATATAGTCATCCGATCTTGACCAAAATTAGCAAATCTGTTTGAAAACATATAACATTAATTATGGCTAAATTTAAGGACGCTAACATTGAAAACAAAAAAGTTTTTCTCACTAAGACCCATTTTTCGACCGATGGTTCCTATGATAGCTATAAGATATAGTCATCCGATCTTGACCAAAATTAGCAAATCTGTTTGAAAGCATATAATATTAATTATGGCCGAATTTAAGGATGCTAACATTGAAAACAAAATAGTTTTTCTCACTAAGAGCCATTTTTCGACCGATGGTTTCTAAGGCAGCTATAAGATATAGTCATCCGATCCGGTCGGTTCCGACATATTAGCAGCGTGCAGCAAAAAGAAGACTCTGTGCAAAATTGCAGCTCGATAGCTTTAAAACTGAGAGACTAGTTTTGCGTAGAAACAGACAGATAGACAGACAGACGGACGGACAAAGCTCAATTGACTCAGCTCGTCGGCCTGATCAAGAATATATATAGCTTATGGGGTCGGAAATGAATATTTCTATGCGTTGCAAACTTCTAGGCAAAATTATAATACCCTTTGCAAGGTTATAAATATTGCACAATAACCGCGTGACTCCTTGGATGTATAATATTATAATATTATAGTCGGGAGCAAATGAACTGGTATAGAGTATGTTATAGTCGGGCGTGACCGACTTTCTCGCTTGTTTTTAACAAAAACTAAGAAAACTGAAGAGAGAAAGAAAAAGCTAATATGGGAGTTATGTCTTGTGGTCCATCTAGTGTTTGGAATTAGAACTATTCATAGTTTGACTTGAAAAACGTCAAATGTCATTCGTAAAAACTTTGGGATTTACAAATTGGGTCGCTATTCGATTGGAGAAAGTTGGGAAATATTAAAAACATATTTCCAAAGTGGTGAGCCCTCAACTCAAACAGTGCGAAATTTAAAAAAAACATTTAACAAAAAAAATGTTCCGAAAACGCAATTTATGAATCATTCGTGAAGCGAATTCGTGAAACTGGAATGTTTATTTATTTATTCGCCAATTGAACAAATATCTTAACTGGCTACTCTATTTCTTAACTTAAATTAGTTTCTACAAGAAGAAAAGTATTCAGCTAACAAAATTTTGATTGCCGATTTATTGGAGTCGAATTCAAATCGCATGCTAAAGGGCAAGGAGTTATAGCCCTAGATATAGTTTCATTAAGGGAATAATTAGTTCAGGAAAATTGGTTGGAAAAGGTTTGGAAGGTTCTAAGATTTCTGCCTGGTACATTTATATTTATCTTCCCTAACAATGTAGGAGAATCAATGCAGCCTAAAACAAGGTCGTTCAAAAACAATAAGGACGCAATAGTTCTTCTATCTTCCAGGGTGGAGAGATGCAGCAAGGCACATCTACTAAAATAAGGCGACAAAGAATCAGAATAATTGAACGGAAGAAGCGCGAATTTTAGAAATTTTTTCTGCACCCTTTCAAGCCTCTTTGTATGAACTTCACTAGAGGGATTCCAAATAAATGAAGCATACTCCAACTTGGAACGTACAAGTGCAGAGTAAAGGTTCAACCTAGTATAAGGATCCTTTAATTGGCTGGCATTGCGCTTGTCATCAAAGCCAAACATGGAATAGGCCTTTGGCAAAATATAATTTGTGTGCTCATTAAAGGTAAATTTTTTTGTCAAATTTCACTCCCAAATCAATGGCCTCAACCCGGCTCGATAAAGTTTGATTAGAAATCGAGTAAGTGGCCGTTATATTGTAGAAGCATTTGCTAAATCTAACAATAAAGCCTTTGTTGAGATTAAGAGGGAGTAAGTTGAGAGCACACCATGCACTGAACCTTTCTAGATCAGACTGCAACAATCGACTATCAAATAAGGATATATTTAAGATCATCAGCATACAGCAGAAACTCTGAGTTACGAAAATGCTTACAAATGTCATTAATAAAAATAATGAAACGTAAAGGACCAAGGGCACTCCCCTGTGGAAGTCCTGAAGTAGCCACATATGGAGTAGAAAGGGAGTTGTTTATTTTGACTTTGTAAGTCCGGCGGTCCAAGTAAGAATGAATCCAGCACAATAAAGAGGAATGAAACCCTAGCTTAAAAAGCTTGGCGAGTAGAGCGTTATGACAAACTTTATCAAATGCCTTCGAAAAATCGGTATAAATAACATCAACTTAACAGCGTTTGTCAAAGGAAATGATGCAATAATTACAGAAGACCGCTAAATTAGATGTGGTCGAGCGACCTGGCATAAAACCATGTTGATTTGGGATAATGTACATCTTTACAAAAAAAGAAATCTGTTTGGCTACAATACACTATGGGGAATTTGCCCGATTTTTTGGAATAAATTAATAACTTGCGAACTATGTAACATATTTCAGTGAGGTTTTTTTTATAGTGTTCTACATACCTTTACACACCTGTTGGAAAAGTGAAAGTACAAATGCAGAGCTCAACCTAGTATAAGGATCATTGAATTGGCTGGCATTGCGCTTGACAAAGCCAAACAAGGAATAGGCCTTTGGCAAAATATAATTTATGTGCTCATTAAAGGAAAATTTTTTGTTGAATTTCACTCCCAAATCAATGACCTCAACCCGGCTCGATAAAGTTTGATTAGAAATCGAGTTTGTATAACAAGTTTTACTCTATATGTTCTTCATTTTCAATTTCAATGTTATACAAAAAATCATAGTCGTTTTCCTCTTCATAATCAGCAACATCTAAAGACTCGTCTCCAGGTTCATATTCGCATAATAACAATTGAATGACTTCTGGTGGAAGAGAAATCCGCTTATGTTTTCGGACGCGCTTGTTTAAATTCATTGATAAAATGATGGGGTCCGAAGTATCCATGGCTCTCTGGAAAACATCTGTAAAATTGGAGATTCGACTGTGCTTTCTCGCATGGTGGTGTCTGTCGGATTTATAATACTTATTCCTGGACTCTGCACCCTCTTCGCCAAAATAGCCGACTGGAAGAACGGTTTGTTCTAAGATGAGTCTGGAGTGAACCAAAATCGTGTGGACAGTCGGTGTCAAAGGGAAACCATGGATATTTGTCCACAATAAGGTGCCCATGAATTTGACGCCTTGATTCATAATTTTCCACTTTTTTATATCAATTTTGTATGCGGCATGGAGTATAAATTCAAAAAATCTAATCCAGCAATGTAGTGGACTAACACCATATTTTAAATTGTCCATAATAGGAACAAACTGAAGACACTGAAAATTTTTGTTTCCAAGAAAATCCTTTGGCGTCGCTTTGCATATGGGGCAAGCTTGGATGATTTTGTTTCCGTTAAGGCATTATGTACTTTGCCATCAATTACAGTGAAGTGCAGACTGAACTTTACATACAAGCATTGATTGTTTCTTAGGATTACTTTGGATGATATTAAATTTTGTATTTCAGCTTGTATGTGTAAATGCTCTCTCTTAATAACTTCAATTGATTCTTTTAAAAACTCCAGTTTTAACGGACGACAAAATCGTATACTCTGAGGAGTATTATTATTCCATAAAACATTGCCTGATGAATCTATTAGGCGAAGAGGCATAAATGTCGTAGCGAAGAGTGACGAATCAGCTTGATATAACTGGCAGTCAGTGTATGCCTGATTGAAACTCGCTTGCCCCGTGCTTCCATCAAAACCATAGCTTAAAATCAATTCTGCAGATAGGAAATTTGTGTGCTGATCATTCATTGTCGCTGCAATAAATTCCGCTTGATAAGCTACTATCCGAGCTACGCTATGATCTAAACCTTTTAACCAAAATGATATTTTTGGACGACCAGCGGGTTTTTTCTTTGATTCTCCTTTGCTTGCATTTCCAATCAAATTCAAGCTAAGATTGCCTTCCATCCACTTTGAATATTTTGTCGAAAACTTATCCATCTTCCTCTGGCATTTTCGCCATTTTTGAGGTTAAAAATTCGGTCTTTCTCTTTTAAGACGCTTTGATTTACTTCAAAAATAATGGGATCAACTTGCTTGCTAACAAAAGTGAATACTGCATCTTCTTTTTCTCGAAGACCCTTTTGCTTATGCCACACTTCCAGCAGGGCTGTGTTTCTGATCAAGAGATTGGTTCCGAAGAAATGAAATTACGTGAAAAGTCGCACGAAGCGCACGATGAGACAATATGTTCTAAATTCGCAATTAATGACTCGTCAACATGGATAAAGACACTCACTTAACAAAGTTAAACATTTTTTTAAAACTCTATTGAAAGTAGAACTTTCTTTCCAAAACCCAAACGAAAACATCACCTGCTATATTTACAAATTGTTAGAATTGGACGCACATATCAAGCAACATATTAGTATTTATACAAAGTACATACCTGAAGAATTAGTAATCATTTCAAATTTGACTGTCTTACGTAATTTTGTTTCAGAGTTACTGATTTGAAAGTGAGCTTCAAAGTTAAGCAAAATGTAAACAAACCATGTGCGGTTGCAACAGCTGACTGTTAAGTTAACATTTGCGGTATGTTACAAAACAGCTTGATGTTTTCTTAATTCATTAAAATAAAAAAATCGAAAATCGGCATACTTTTAAAAAATACATTTATTCCAAAAAATCGGGCAAATTCCCCATAGTGCAATGCGCTCAAAGAGCTCAGATATATTGCTAAGCTTAGCAATAGCTCGGTAGTTGGGCAACACCCTCTTGACACCAGACTTGAACAGACCAGACTTGAATGTTGATGGATGAACCAACCCGTGTACGTACTCGTCCGGTGCGCTCGACCGAAAACATTGCTGCGGTTGCTGAAAATGTGCTTGAACAACCATCGACGTCAACTTGCCATCGATCTCAACACATTTGGACATTTCGCGCACTTCTTTGATGCGAATTTTGCATAAAGACCTTGCCATGAAGCCATACAAAGTTCAATTGGTGCAGCAGTTAAAACCAATTGACCATCCGAATCGTATACAGATCGCAAATTGGGCGGAAGATCGTTTGGCCGAATATGGTGAATTTTACTGAAAAATCATCTATTCGGATGAAACACACCAATATGGATGTGAATTGGCCGCCAAGAAGCTGTGATCTGACACCGGTCAAGGACAAATGTTATGCAAACAATCCTGAAACAATTGATGAGTTGAAAATCGAGATTCGAGCTGCTATTGCTGACATACGTGCCGAAACAATTAAAAATGTTCTCAAAAATTGGGTGGTTCGAATGTCATTTGACCGAAATTGTTTTTCATAAATAAATGACATGAACCAACCTTTCCAATAAATGTTCAACCTTTGAAAAATATCGAGCCTTTTTTTTATAGCAATATTAAATTAAAATTTGTAACCCTCTACTGCATGAGCATAGAAATAATAAAGAAAAAATTTTTTTTATGTAAATATGTGTTTATTTAGGTAAAGATAATATATATTTGGACAAATTTTTTTTTGGGGGGGCATAGTTTGGGGGGAAAAAGCCGTATATGGCTTGCTATGCATTAAGCGCATTTCAGAGTTAGCCATATATGGCTTTCTATGCAATTAGTATACTTCATGTGAAAGTTGGTAAAACAGTTTCTTTTGTCATTATAGCATAGAAATACATTGCATTTCTCACAAAAAGTGTATGAGCGGAAAGAACAATTGTTTTGGCAGAGTTGCCTTTGCTTTTTCCAGGTGGGAAAATGCCCAATATTGTCCACCCGAACAGAATTCAAGGGAGTTTCCTGGTGCTTTATTCTTTTGCTGGTAGAAGGAGTACCTTCCCTGCTTGTAGTCGGGGATGTAGTTGGAGTCATCGCAGGACATCCGCGCCTCTTAACTTTTCCTGCCTTGCACAGGTGCTCAGCTATTAAAAGCTTGAAGTCGAAGAGTGGCAAATATTGATCTGACTTACGACGCCATAGAATCCATGAATTAACCACGCACATATCAATCATGTGAAAAAATATTTTTTTATACCATTTTCTCAAGAAATTGCAACGCAATTGAATTCTATAAAGTCCCAGTAAAGAATCCAGTAAGTCAACGCCACCCATATGGTAATTGTACACATCAACTGCCTTAGGAGAGTCGATTTCTACATACTTTTTATCTTTCTTACTGAATCTGTTTTTTGTTGAAAGAAAGAATGTTGACTACTTTATTATCAAACCAAGAGACGAGGCCAAGCTGAACTCCATCGATCTTAGCAACTTTTTCGACCATGCTTCCACGTCCTTGCTTTTTCAATTCTTTTTCGTTTGGCATCTTTGAATTAGGTACTTGATTAATCCTTACCGTACCCAAAGCCAATATACCATTTTTCATAAGGTAGACTTCAAGTTTGGGACTATTGAACCAATTGTCGAAAAATAGTTTGTAGTTTTTTCCTTTTGGTACGGTTGCCGATAGTCTTGATACAACATTTCCGCTTACTCCCAAATTAGGTGTTCCTCCCGGATATGTATCACTTTGGGCTCCCGCAAATATATAAAAATCGTAGCTAAAACCTGATACTCCACTCAAAACTAAATTTTTAAGCCCCATCTGTGAGGCTTTGCATGATTATATTGTTTTAAGTGGTGACGGCACTTCGTGGGAATAATTTGCTCATCAACCACCAAATGTTCTTCCTTTGATTGATTATGGATTTTGTCCAGCACTGGTCGAATCTTGAATAGCTTGTCAAACCCGGCTTCACCTGCCAACTTCATATCGTCATTATTGTTGAAGTGCAGAAAACGTTTTATAGTTTCCCATCTGCTGCAACTCATGGTGCCATGTATAAATTCTTGACCAAGAGTCGGATTCCAATAGAGTCTTGAAGAAGGTAATTTCACCAACGACTTGTATATGATAAATTGCTCTACTTCATTTCGAGTAATATTAGCGAGAAATTCATTAGATCGTCGTTAAAAAAAAAATTATAAAAGTCTGCCGGTGTCTCCAGTTCATTGATACAAGTTGGAAGATTGATATTTCCTTCAAATGGAAAGTTCTCATCCGAATACGGTGGCAAGTGACCAGCTTTCCATATCGGTGCTCCTGTCTTTTTTGGCATTGGCTTTAGCTTTGCTTTCGAAGTGCACGGCCTTTCACAGCTGTCATCGGAACTACTCTCATCGGTCTCCGAAATATAAACATCTTCCTCTCGGAATTTTTTATTTCCAACAACTTCGTCTTACTTAGAAGCGGATTATCGATTTCGTCCACGTATTGCAAATTAGCGTAAAATGATTGTGCATTCATTTCTTAAAAAAAATAATTTTATATGTACATAGAATATCATGCACGCGTTACTGCATGTACAGCCATATATGGCTTCCGCAGTTTTTTGCATAAAATAGTACATGTGATGCTTACTTATACTCAAATTATATTTTTTTATGAAAGAAAACTTTCTATTCTGTTAGAATAAAAGTGTTTTTTAGTGGAGCAAATTAAATTTTAAAATCAGCAAAATTCACTTTCGTTCATCTGCTTGAGACGCTTGCACAAAACTGATTGAAACTTGAGATAAGGCAACACAAAAATGCTCTGAACATAGAATTACAACAGAAAATAGTGCAAAGAGAATAACTGATAACAAACGGTTTAGCGTATGTACCGTTTTATTCCAAAAACAAGAAAGAAAGTCGGTCAAGCCCGACTATAACATACTCTGTACCCTTAACGTCGCAGCTCGCATTTGTTATATTTACGCGCTCATCTCTAAGTTTCACTCTCTCTCTCTCTCTCTCTCTCTCTCTCTCACTAAGATTGCCGTTCAATAGAATGCTGTGGTGATGGGTGGGGGGTGGTTGGTGTTAACTGGCCGTTTTTTGCTCATACCTTGAGTATCGTTCATCCGATCTTTATCATTCCTTCAGCAAATCGATAAATAATTTTGTTTACAAGGTATCTCTAGAAGGTACGAACGATCTATCTTCAAAACTGTGGGAGATATGACGTTTTTTCCAAATTGCGGGGGCGGGAGGGGGCGTGGCAAAAATTGAAAATAAACTTGATCTGCCTGCAAGTATAAGAAATATATGCCACATACATGTCAAACCTCTATCTCTTACCATCTCTGAGATCTCTTCGTTCATACGGACGGACGGACGGACAGACGGACGGACGGACGGACGGACAGACGGACATGGCTATATCGAATCGGCTGTTGATGCTGATCAAGAATATATATACTTTATAAGGTCGGAAACGATTCCTTCTCCCTGTTACATACTTTTGCACAAACTTAATATACTCTATGTACCTTCGGTACAGAGTATAAAAAATTAATGAAAGTGAGAAGCCATATATGGCTTTGTATGCGGTAGAGGGACCACCCATTTAAGGACTTGTTGTGAAAGATCTAGTTGCTTTAATTCCTTCACGGTCGCTAACCTTGTTGACAATTGAGCGCTTGGGATTGTGAACCCGTTGCGTTGCAGCGCAACTATTATTAGCTAAATCGCTATCTAACAGAAAAACTAGAAACATAATTATGCGATATCAGCTGAAAGCAAATCTAATTTTTCATTCTATTTGCAAACTGAGCAAAAATTGTGCACAACAATGCATTGTGTTCTCGGGTTGGGGGTCTGTCATTTTGCATTGTATTGTTCAGCTGACAACTGCAATGAAATGACGAAGATGTATGCATATCTGGGGAAACAAGAGACAGAGACACCAAAAAGAGAGTGGGTGTCGGTGGCATGTTGCAGTGACAACAAGCTGCAGGAGACTGAAAGACAGACAAGACACTTGCATAGCTTCTTCCCCCCCCCCCCCCCCCCCCCCCCCCCTTGCTACGATGTATATGTATATCCTGTTTGCCATGTCCTCCTGGCCAGCTGCATCAGCTTGCTTGGGATTTTCACATTTGCCTGGTACACTAGTGTGCGGCTGACATTGATGTGACATACAACACATTAGTCTAATGAAATTTCCCTTGTTACTAGGTGTTTCTTTCATGTGTTCGTCTCCAGCAGCTCATCCTAATCCATTAACACTTAAAGCATCTCAAGGGCTGGCTGGCATATTAACATTATCAATTTAATAAGCAGTTTACTGGAAAACTGCTGCTGTTGTAAAACGGTCCTTACGCCTCACCTGGACTGCTTTTAATTATGTTTGCCAGGTCCTTGGGCGCATGGCTCATTAAAATGTGTTGCCTACTTTTTGGCGGCCCACGAAACGACATTCAACTTTAATTGTGGCCATAAATACGGGAATGCTCTGGGAACGGGTATGCTGAATTTTGTTGTTAGTTGAACAACAAGTTATTTTCGATTCGTCAAGACAATATTGAGGTTTGAATTGCTTCCTCAGCCAACTTAAGCGTCAGACTTTGAAGAGAGAAAGTCTTTAAAGTAAGTGTATAGAGACTTCGTCCTGTCTTGGGACTATTTAGGTTCAGTTTTAGTTGGTCCACGTGCCGACAGCTTGTACGCTTGTATCTTGGGCATCTCCTCATTTTGGGGTTCTGTAGACAATTAAATTTTTTTGTCCTCCATGCAATTAAAATGCGGACTGCTGCTTAGCTGTATCTTTACAGAGACAGACAGAGAGAGAGAGTGAAAAAAAGACACTTGAACTGAGAAAAATGTCTTGGCTCAAGTCGCAATTTGATTGACTAAATGTCACACTGACTGACAAACTGAACCATGAACTGCAGCTGTCAGAGTCTTGGATTCAAAATCGTTGCTGGGCTGCTCAAACTTCAAAAAACAAGTGGAGGCTCCCGGCTTTTGTCAATTGCTGAGCTGTGCCTGTCTCCTAAGCAATTTCCAACCGGCTTACCTGATGCTTCCTACGCTGCCATAGCCATAAATCAACTCAAGTGCCTACGCCCCAGCTGATTTATTTTGTCCTGGCAACTCCTCAGCAGCGCGGGGCCGGGTTCCGGGGGGATGTAAGGCATTTGCCTAAAATATTTAACTGGCACTTGTGCACAACAATTCCTTTTTGCCATTCGTTGTCGTTTCTTGCCTGTCTGCACATCTTCCCTTGCTTTCTATTCTATTCTCTTCTTTCTTTTTTTTTTGCTTTTTTATATTAAATTCTCAAGTGGCATTCGAAGGCGAATTTTCTGTAGCCTTTGCAGCTTTTCCCTTTGCTATTTTCAAGCCCAAAAAAAAAAGTTTCTTTGTCAATTTCCGTATAATGCACAATAATACAACAGCAGCGGCAACAACAACAACAACAACAATTTGCGGCAAGTGATTACCTTAGGCATTTTGCGGCTCGCAAATTGCGCTATTCCCCTCTGCCGCATGGCTCAGGGGAATGCCCCGTCCATCACACCCTACACTGGAGTACACTGGTGAGTGTTTCTGCCCAGCAGAGATCAGAGCATTAGTGACGCCAACAAATTTAATTTTTAATTTCGTTGCGCATAATAAAAATACCAGCCAGAGGAGGGAGCCTGAGACTAAGATCTAAGCTAATGGTAAAAATAGAATTAACTATGTGTGGGAGCAAAGCTCGAAGCCAAATTCAAAGTTATTTTGCTTTTAAAGGAAGTATTTTGTAAAATTTGTTTGATTTCTAGAATATTTAAGCTTAATATTTTGTAAAGTGTGTCGTTTAGAAAAAACAAGAAAATTAAAATTATTTTATGAAATTTAAATTTATGAAATAAGAAAAAAATTGTCCCAGGGGGAGTTCGTTAGTTAGGGGCACTTAAAAATTAGAGATGCATTTTCCATGTCATATTTTATTTATAAATGTATTTATCATTTCTAAATCATTTAGATAAGTTTTTATGGTAGAAAAATGATTTAGTTTTAATGTAGAAGTATTTGTAAATTCCAATGATGTGTGTATCATAAGGTTTAACTCATTTGAGGCGAAATTTTCTGACCACAAATCGAACACCAACTTGTAATTAGACTTATACCCTTGTTCCACTGGCACATTCTTGAGGTCATTCTCAAAAAGTGAATTTTCCTTGTTCCTAATGTTTATGACGGTTACACGCGAATGGTCAAAGTTAAACTAAAGTAAACAGATATCAGCTGTTTGGATTGCTTTGATTTGAAATTACAAATTGAAAGTTTAATTGGCCTTAAACGCTCAACTGAAATAGTTTTAACTGCGTTGCTGCTAATTTGTCACAAAAATCAAATTTGCATATGCCAGGGACCGATGATCACTTCGACGAGTTGATTGTGGAGTACCACCAGAAGAATAGATAGCGAAAATCACCTAGTGTAAAATTATTCTTATTAACTGAATTTGTTTTAATTTATATTTTGCATACATTGTAGAAGCGATTTGGCGTGTTTTGGGAACGAGATGTGCTTGAAAACATGACGGCAAGTTTGTCGAACGAGGGGCTTCAGAGCATGACGGAGCAGATTGTCACCAGTCGCTGCAGGATCCGATCGGATCCGATATGCCATCTTCCACCTCGCTCTCAATGTCCTTCGCATTAGGACCATTTGCTACATTTAAATTTTTG
Source organism: Lordiphosa magnipectinata (assembly GCA_037044535.1). Classification (NCBI taxonomy): domain Eukaryota; kingdom Metazoa; phylum Arthropoda; class Insecta; order Diptera; family Drosophilidae; genus Lordiphosa; species Lordiphosa magnipectinata. The sequence continues at coordinate 371,342 of JBAMBO010004084.1, forward strand.
TTGGAATTTCAGCTGTACTTTTCATAATCTTTTCGCAAAAGTTGACCGACTTTACGTTGCCCAAAATACGGAGTACCCTGTTAAAGTGGCGCCATTTAGATGGGACTCCTAAATAATAAAGAAATTTCGATTACTTTCGCTTATAAAATAATTCATTGCTTACATACTTGTATTTACGTCTTTCACTCCAGCTTGAGCCCGGCGTCTTTAAGCTTGGCCGCAACCTTCGCATACAGATCCGAGTTCATTCTGAATGCCTCAAAGTTCTCTTCCCACATTTCAAATAGCATGTTCTCGTGGTAGTCCCACCAGGCAATGGCCAGTTTTCGGGTTTTAATCATCTGATAAACTAATATTATTATTGTTTAGAAAAGTATTAAAGTTTTTAGCTTGATCAGTCACAATCAGCGGTTCTATTGATGACACTTGGACTAATCTATAGAAAATCTATCCTTTTAGCGGGAAAAAAGCTAAAACGTACCCGGGCGAATGTCAAATGTAGTAACAGTGAATTAATCATCCGCAGCGGATGAACTGCCGAATGTACATCCATTTCTTATGGGATTTCCCCACCCAGAAAGAATGAGGTCATTTAGCTCATCCAGCGAATGACCTCAAGAATGTGCCAGTGGAACAAGGGTATTACAGTCTATCGAAAAAACAAAACAACTTTGTGCAAACCGATGCAAAACAAACTTATGCATTTTGAAAAGACTTTGAAACGAACTTCAATTTCGCGTCAAGCACAAATCGAAACAAGCACACACTTTCAAAACAAAAAAAAAACCAGAAGACCATGCTAACTTCGTCTGTGCCTAAGTTTTTATACCCATGCAAATGCTGATTTTGAAATGTCAGAGTTTAAGAACGCTTACATAAAAATCAAAAAGTTTTGTAACTAAAATCCATTATCCGACACATAAACATCTTATTTCGACCAAATTTCGCAAATCTTTTTGAAAACATATTAAATTAACCATCGCCAAGTTTAAGAAAGATAAAATTTAAAACCAAAAAATTCACTAAAACTAATTTTCCGACCGATCGGCCTTAAGATACTGTCATCCGCTTTCGACCAAACGTTGCGAATATATATGAAAGCATATAGAACAAGTAATCAGTGAGTTTAAGGACGCTAACATTAAAAACAAAAAAAATTCCTTACTAAGAACCATTTTCGACAGATTGGTTCTATGGCAACCATAAGATATACTTACCCGATGTCGATCAAATTTTTCAAATTAGTTTGAAAGCGTTTAATATTAAGAATCACCGACCCTAAGAACGATTTACTTGAATACCAAAAAGTTTTTTTCACTAAGACCCATTTTCCGACCGATCGGTCCTATGGCAGCTATAAGATATAGTCATCTGATTTTGACAAAAGTTTGCAAATCTGATTAAAAGCATATAATATTAATATTGAACGAGTTTGAGGTCGCTAACATTGAAAACAAAAAAGTTTTTCTCACTAAGACCCATTTTTTGACCGATGGTTTCTATGGCTATAAGATAAAGTCAACCGATCCGGTCTGTTCCGACATATTTGCAGCGTGCAGTAAAAAGAATACTCTGTGCAAAATTTCAGCTCGATTGCTTTAAAACTGAGAGACTAGCTTGCGTAGAAACAGACAGACGGATGAACAGACGGACGACTGACGGACGGACAAAGCTCAATCGACTCAGCTCGTCGCCCTGATCAAGAATTTATAAACTTTATGGGGTCGGAAATTAATATTTCTATGCGTTGCAAACTTCTGGCCAAAATTATAATAGCCTTTGCAAGGGTATAAGAATCGTAAAAAAATGCAATTATTAAAAGCTTCATAACTTTTTTAGTTAAATAATTTTATGTTCACTTTTGATGCAAAATTAACTAAATATATTAGCACAATAATTTAAAACATCAAAAACATTATGGCGAATATACGTTTTTCTTTTCAGTTCAAAGAATTAAAGTTGCATTTAATTTCCGAAATAGTCATCTACATTATCAAGCAAAAACATTCTTTTATGTCCCGTTACTTCTGAGTTCTCAATTCTTGGTTTTTTTTTGCATTTGCATTGTTCATTTTCGTAACAGGCATTCGTAGGTACTGCAATGAGTATGTTTTGCTTTTTCATGTTTTCTTTAATTTTTGAATATTTTAATTTCAAGAATGAATGGCTGTCCCCCCCCTTTTGTAGCTTTAGTTTTAACTATAAGTACAGTATATAAATAAATAAATTTTGATTAAATGCGTTCCGAAATTTTTCAGCATTTGAGCTTCTGACAGATCACTAAATATCAAAAATATAGTGCCGAGAAAGCTCACACTGATACGATGTTCCTATAGTAAGATTATGAAAAGAATTTCATAATTCTACATATTCATATTCTAAACTAAAGCTACAAAGGGGGGGGGACAGCCATAGCTACTGTGGCTTTCGGCTGATTCTAATGATTTTTTACAGGTGAATTGAATATACAGGATATAAAGAAGGACTTAAGCTTAAAGTAACATATTAAAGATATATATAGAATTGAAAGAAATACTAATTAGAGCAAGTGAATAATATTAGATGATTTAAGGAATTTCATTATATCTAGAAGGTTTTTTGGAGATGGATCTGTAAGGATGGAGGTTAGGTTTCGGTTAGAGAAGCTGTTCCTTTGGCTTTGCAGTGAAATACACTCGTTTAGGACATGATCTATTGTAAGAGGTTCATTTGTGTTGCAGAAGTGGCCAATTGTTACTATTGATTTGTAAGAGCCGATATTCGTGGGTGAGTCTTGTATGTCCAAGTCGTAGTCTGATAAGTTTTACCAGTTCTTTTCTGGGTAGGCGACTGATTTCTGTCTGCTTGAGGTAGTGGTCGATATTGTTTTTGCTCGGATTTAAGGACTGGTACCAGAGTGAAGTGTGTATTCATTGCCTAATATACCAACATGACTGGGTATCCAAAGGATTTTGATTTTTGGGAAGTACCTAATTAAAAGAGTTCTTATGGTTGCTGGATAAAAGGACGGATTGTTTATGTTCTGAATAGCATCGATAGCTGATAATGAATCTGAGCATATATTTTTGATATTTAGTGATCTGTAAAAAGCTCAAATGCTGAAAAATTTCGGGACGCATTAAATCTCATATCGTAAATTACGGCTACACATGTTCAATCACTACTTTACTAAAAAATAAAATGGAAAAATTTCTCAATTTTGGAAAAAATGTTTTTTGCATAAAAGAAAACGTTAGTCAGAAATACTCATATTGTTTTGACATAGATGAAAACATTTCCTTAATTTTGCAAGCATCACGGCCTAGAATAAATTATAAAATAATTCAATTTTATGATGTAGACAGGTAGAAGGGGGACATATACGTCGTCAAAGGTGCCTTTTTTATATGTATTATATTGTTATACAGCTATATAGAAAATTTCAAGTCGATATCTCTACTGGAAGTATTTTTGGCCACCTTCTCCATACATGACCGACCATATGTGAAAATATATATTTTCTGAGAACTTTTTTTTTTCTTTTTCATCGTCTAGATTGCTGAAAGTACACTCTGTGCAGCGGTCGGATTAGCCGAATTAGAGTTGCAAAAATCATATTTTTAAGCTCAATTTTTTTGACCACATTATTTTAATTTATCTCTGGGAACCCCAGATAGGTTTATTGAATTTACTCAATTATTTTGGTTTTAACAGGGGTTCAATGTTAAAAAATTTTGTAAACAGCTGAATATTTGATATTTTTATACTCTCTCTGTAAATGATCTAGCAAGCTATTGTGAGCAGTGGGGTCTGCAAATAAATACTGAAAAATCGAAGGTTGTGCCCATTGGAGCACGAAGAAGCAGGTTAAGAGTTGGGGAGTGTCTGCACATAAATGGAAGAACGCTAAAGAAAGTGCGGTACTACAAATAATTAGGCGTCACAGTGTCCATTAATATAAATTTCTCAGATCATATAAAAGGGAAACTTGGAGAAGCAAAAATTGCTATAAACGCTACATGGAGGACATTGCTGAGTAGAGACAACGTGAAGCCAAGTTGCAAATATAAGGTGTTCCAGGCAACTGTAAGAAGCATCATGTGTTATGCTGCTGAAATTTGGGGATTTCTTAGATTCGATGATGTTGAACGCTTGTTGACGTTTTTCATCAAAAAAAGTTTTCAAGCTACCGCAGAATACGTCAATTTACACGATTTATATAGAAACTGGCCTTCCAACTCTGTATACGTGTACACTGCAACTGCGTCTCAACTATGTAGCCAAGGTCATGAACATGCCGGAGAAAAGACTGCCTAAGCAAATAATGAGTCAATTGCTTCTTAAGAAAACTCAGTTTCAGGACTAAACTTTGATTGGGACAATATACAAGGATGGCGTCTTACACAAGCTGAAGTCATAAGAATGCTTTGCGAAGAAGAGCGTCAAATCTTTATAAACCGAGCTAGACATAGCACTGAAAGGACCACTTATAAAAAGCTGACTCACAACCTGGGTCAATCAAACTATTTTCAAGATAGCCTAGGAACAAACTGCATTAGCAATATTTATAAGGCGAAATAAGAAATGACTGCATTAAACTTTTGGCCACACAGAATGGACTTGGATGAAACCTGCAGCTTTTGTAACATGCGTGAGAGGATCGGCAATTGTCCCATCTTTAGAGAGGTGCGATATCTCCACTTCCGTCGCATCACTTTAAACGAGTTTGAACTCCAAACCATTTTAAACGGAGAAAATTGGCGCATCCTATCAGCATTTTTAGTAGAAGCAACCAAATATCGGCGACAATTTATAAACGAAGATTTTTAGGTTTTTTTATATTTTTTTTAATTTATTTTGTTTTTATACAAAAGGGCATTAATCACAATAAATTTTGTGTGTATACATTTGGGTCAGCTGTTCGCTATCACTTACGTTCTCTGGATACATGTGGGAATATGTCCGTATCGCTCTTTTTCTTTCTTCTTTTTGGGCACTATAAGTATCTTTTCTTGCGCACTATCGCTTAGCACCTGCAAAATTGAGGGGCAGCGCAAATTGTATCTCTTATTCTCATTCTTCATGCTGGTGAGATCCTTCTCACGTTCCAAGTGGATGGTGGTCAGTTGCAAAAAGAAGTGCGCAGTTTTTTTGAATGAGTATTTAAGTGAAGACTTTTATCAAACAAAATGTAACATCGAAGCACAATTTGCTGTGTCAACAACTTCTCCCTCAGATATTTGTCAGCTGTTCGCTGTCATTTTAGCTGAGTTATTTTTTGACTCTCTAACATTGTCTGTTTCCCTCTATCCAGCGTGTTTTCCAATGTCGACAATAATTCTGATTAAAGTATCTTGTTGTCACAATGGAGTTAAAATCACTTAAAAACGAAAAGCCGTTTCAAATTGTGCTTCTATGTTAAATCTTCTTTGCACATTGACGCTGAGTTTTGACAGCTCAGCGCGCGCTCTGTCTCTGACAGGGTTGCAAGACATACAGATGTGCATTGGAAATGTTATCGCTTTTGAACATGGGCCACTTCTTACTTAAATTGATCAGATACACAAACTTTGATTGTGCTGAGTAAATATATTATGGTCGGGCTTGATCGACTTTCTTACTTGTTATTATTAAAAAAAAAATTTATTTTGACCAAGTTGATATGAAAAAAAATTTAAAAATGGACCAAATATATATAAAACGAGAGCGTAAGTTAAAGTCGGCTCTAACCGACTTAGATATACCCGTTACTCATGGAAAGAAATGTTCAATAACCTTCCTGTGTGCCTCAGATGGGACAGCCGAAAAGTAAACAACATTTCTTAACTCGGCTATTTATCATCCGATCTTGATGAAAATTTCTATTTACTTTTTATTCCATACAGCGTGGTTGGTTACCCTGTTGACATCCTCACGTATAGCAACTTGTGCAAAAATCCATTTAATTATTACCGTTTTGCCATTTTGGCAAATGAACCTTTCAAAGTTGCAACAATTTGCCTGACAATTGTTTAATTATGCAGCACAAATTTGAAGCAAAGTGCCGTGGAGACAGAGTCTCGACATTATTCAAATGCCGGCGAATGGAATGTAGTTAGTTGGGGAAGGTAAGTATGGAGGCAATGGCAAAGTGAACTTTGCACAGCTCCCCAGGCAACGGCAACAAAGAGAAAAGGTAAATAACACTTTTGGCTGGCCTCAGGCGAGACGCAGCAGCAGACGCATTCCTCATGCCATCATCAACATCAACGGCGACTGCAAGAAAAAAGTTTGTACTAAAGGAACTTGCTCAGATTTATTTCAATGCTGCCAAAGCCCCAGGCAAGACTTTGAGAAAAGGAGAACTACACTGAGAGAGAGAGAGAGAGAGAGAGATGGATGGAGTCTCTGGAAAACTGTGTCAGTTGCAGTTTCCTTCTGCAGCTGCTTCGTATTCTTGGGGGCTAAGCGCAAAGAAAAACACATAATAAGTAAAGTGTTTTGAGGGAAAGCAGGAAATTTCTGTTATTTTGCCAAGTGGTTGCAAAAATTTCGCAAAAAATAAAAATGGAAATAAATAAAGAAAACTTTGGAAGGCAAGCCAAGTTATTTACTTAGCTAAAAATTGACTGAAACTTGCCTGATGGCTGTCACAGGAGCAGCTGCCCCTTATTGGGCTGCAGTTCCAGCTCATTTGCATGCACACAAATTACGCTTCATTTCCCAAATTTAATTTTAAGGCTTGCGTCTGCATTTGAAGTTTGAAACTTAGGCAACGAGATAGACAAAAGAATTGACTTTTAATTAGGCAACTGTCAACACTTTTGCGGGCAGCCAGAGAGCCCCCCTATAAACTTTCATCAAAATCTCATTAAATGGGTGGCTGGTGTTGGTTTTCTCTTCTCTGTAGGTTCATGGGCTCGTGTGTGTGTGTGCGTGTGTGTGTGTGTATTTAGGCACCCAAACAGTCCGATGCATACAACAGAAACTTTTTATAATTAGTTTGTCTGCCATGTTATTGTTTCAACTACCAACTCACACACAGCTACACACACTCCCACACTCATGCATGTGTGAATGTGCCTTACTCTAATTTCGCGTCTAATTGCATAAACTTCAACCAACAGCTTCGGCCAGGCAGGTGGCAGGCCATGCCATTGCAGTTCTATTCCAATGCTACAACTTTTTCGTATTTGTTGCAACTGTTGCAAGCTCTGATGTTTGCTGGTACTCGTATTTCGGTTGTTGTTTGGAGTGCTGCTAGCATTTCGTTACCAGCAACCTACAGTTTTGCAATTAACAATGCACAAACTGCAACCGAATATGAAAATGTGAGTTATTTAAAAATAAAATTGAGAAATTCATTAAATTTTGATAGGAATGCTGAAATTTACAATTGGTGCTTCGATGCTTAAATACCCATGGGGACGGAAAACTTTAATTAAACTATGATTTTTTGCACGTTATGCTCTTTGGCTGCTAATGTGGGTGTGGCCCGGTTTCAGTTTGTTTAGTCGAGTTTTCTGATACACATTTGAAAATTTACAAATATTTATAACAATGTTATTCATTTAGTTACACTTATATGTGTTTGTTAGTTATATAAATCCCGTTGGCCAACTGACTGAACGACTAATTCATCATCATCGCATCGGACCAAGGCCTAGAGGGCAGAAATTTTTAACGAAAATTATCGCAAATGTTTTTGTATTACGGTCTTAAATAGTATAACCAACTCAATCAGCAGAAAACCCAAAATATAATTCAGCTCGATACTCGAACTACATTCAATCCGAAAAAGAATTGCACCAAAAATGGCTGAGATAGACTTTAGCTCGTTGGTAAAACTCATTTTGACCCCAAAAAAAGCATCTCATAAGAGCTTCATACTACTTTTTGATTATCAAGCCAGCAAGTTCTATCCGGCTCGAGGTCATTAGTTTGCATACAACTGTAAAAGCAGGACGCAATCAATATTACAATGGACCCTGCGGTTCTGAAAACCAGTCCAGTGATAGGCCTTTGACTAGTCCGTATGGCCCATCCCTAGTCCATGGTGTATTGACTACTCTACTTGAAGACTCTTCAATAGACTTGACTCATCAAATGTAATTCAGCAGCTACCTTCTCATGCTGGAAGTGCTTTAGCTGGTAGGGAATTACAAGGCAACGGTTAGTGGAAAAATCCACACTACCAATAACTGCTAAGCTGTCAGAATTTCTGTATGTGTGTGTACACATTTAGCCTGAGAGAGCTTTACTCTCTTAGTTTCGAACTAGCTCTCGGTTCCTTTTCGCTCTTTCGCTTTGACAGTGGAATTCCGTACTTACTTTAATTTCGAGTCAGGATCATTTGATTTCAAGTAGGATCCGTACTTGAAATGAGCATTTTCGGATTGATCCAAGAATTTTAGGATTGTTCCAGTCTTTTCGTGCTGGATTCCAGTAGATTCTACTACGACTCGTACTTGTAATTGCAATGATTTTGGCTCGCTTTTTTTTCTGTGAACGTAACGTTCTGAGCGGGCTTCATTCACTGCACACTTGAGAATTGCAACGAGCTGTCGCGAGTAAGCTCGTTCACCCGTGCTACAAATGCAAAACAAGTAAACTCAACGCTCGTAGCCCGCTCGTAAAATGCAAAAGCACTCGTGTATTCACTCATCATCAAAGATCTACTACGGGCTGTGGGCGATCACAGCTCGTACTCGAGTAACCAGTGATTGGAAAGGTACTCATTTTTCTTACCTATGTAAGGTATAAGGTAAAGTAAATTAAAATTGGCTCAAACAGCACCTCAAGGAGGGCCAGGGCCAAGCTTCTCTCAATCTCTTATAAGGTAAAGGTAAGGTAAAAAAGTATAAGGTAAATATCATAAAAAATACCTATATAAGGTAAAAGGTATATGAAATTTCCAGTACCTAGGTAAAGGTACAAAAAAGGTACTTTTTAAATGCCTTTTAAAGCATGGTTTATCCACACCAACTACCCTAAAAATGTTGTGAACTGAATGACGTGAACTATCCAATCAAAACTTTGAGGTTTCCTCGAAAGTTCAACAAAAGTGTAAAGAAAATGAACAAAACATTCTCAGGAATCAGTAGAACAAATCTGTGTTCCAAAACTCCCAAAATTTCTACAGAGACATACATACACTTTTTTATACCCTTGTAGAGGGTATATTAAAATTGTCCAGACCACACAAAGTATATATATTCTTGATCAACATGCTGAGTTGAGCTGAGTTGATATAGCCATGTCCGTTAGAGCAGGGAAAACATCGATGTTCGCAAACATCGATGTATTCGATGTTTGACAAACATCGATGTCTTCGATGTCTTTGAAAAAACTTTGATTTAAAACATCGATGTTTCTGATAGTAAAACTACATATAAGTTAAAATTTGTTCAAAATATAAAATACGTGAAACGCGGGAAAGCGCAAAAGCCCACTAAATTACATACACATGGGCTAATCATATATTTGTCCATATTTTTGATCCTGCGACTGGGCAACTCCAACACCACCACAAGCTCTCCTATTTGTTTCTGTTAAATTGAGAAATAATTATTTAAAATTATATTTTAAATTTCAAATTTTAATAAATTTCTTACAATTTTCTCACTTCATCTGCCGACGCTTTTAGAGATGGTAGAAAAGTAAAAACATCGATGTCGGAAAAAAAAACATCGATGCATCGCTAAAAACATCGATGCTTTGACCTGCTCTAATGTCCGTCCGTATGTCCGTCTGTTTCTATACTATCTCCTCCGTCAGTTTTAAAGCTATCTTAACCAAACTTTGCACGAAGTCTCTTGGTACAAATACGCTGCACATTTGTCGGAATCGGCTGGATCGGATGACTATATCATGTAGCTGCCATAGGAACTATCGGTCGAAAAAGTAGTTCTAGTTTGAAAAACTTTTTTGTCTTTAACGCAAACATGCCCAAAACTCGTATTTTTAAGATTTCCGTGCTTTCACATAATACTACTAAGTTTTATGAAAATCGGTTAACTATATAGAATAGCTGTCGTACAAAAGATATGTCTGAAAAAAAGTCTTAGTAGGAAAAACTTTTTTGTTTTCAATGCTATCGCTCCCAAACTTGTTACTAATCAATATTATATGCTACTACACAATTCTAACAAGTTTGATCCATATCGGATGACTATAGCATATAGCTGCCATAGGAACTATCGGTCGAAAAAGTAGTTCTAGTGAGAAAAACTTTTTTGTTTTCAATGGAAGCGTCTTAATACCTTTCAGCTCTGAATATTATCAGTTTCCACCAGGGCTTAACGATTTTCGGTTCCGGTACGTCCCGAAATTAATGTTTCGGTTAAAGGTTCTATTTCGGTTTTTAATTAATTTCGGTTTTCGGTTTCAATACGGTACCCAGATTTTTATTTCGGTATACCGGTACGTACCGGTACGTCCACGTCTTATGTAACTAATATATCATTCTTGTGATTTGCTCACGGTATCATAACTGCATTCAATGTGGTTGAGCACATACATTTTCTTAGCGGATTCATTAGAATTTTATCGCCAGAGAACCTGCGTTGCTGGAACGGAAAGCACGACTTTTGAAATCTCATACAATTCTGGGAACTTTGTAGAGGATTCTGACCACCAGTTAAGAATGTTTTCTTGGTTTCAAACACGCTTAAGTGCGAGAAAAGTCTTAATGGAAACCAGATTTTCGGTTGAAGATTAGTTGTGGCCACCTCCGCTGGTTCTAATATGCGTACAATTTCGCGAACTGAGTCCCACACTTTCCGGTGCAGAAGAAAGTCATTATCTGCAGCCCCAATACTGGAGCAAATGTTGAAGATGTCTTCCGCCAGCAAATATTTGAGCATTTTGCATGTAGAGCTCCAACTAGTGACCAAATCTACGAAGCGCTCTGCAAAAGAAAAATAAACCGAAACAGTGGACTTGTTTTGTGTGTAGCTTTGGTAGCTTGAAGACATACACACCTGATCATATTAATAGGTACACACCGAAATTTTTTAATTATAGATGGTTTATTCGTACTTTTAGTGTTGACAACTTCTTAATTTTTGTTTTTTTGTTGTTGTCAATGTCTGGCCACACTGTGACAAAGAGTTGAAAGAGGGGCTGCCCCGTATATCAAAGCTTTTCTATAAATTGCGAGTCCACCACACATTTCGCCTGATCATAATAGTAGGTACAGTCTCCGTTTCTCACAAGTATCAAGTGATTAATTTTGTAATCAGTGATCTTTTGGTAACTAAAGGTAAATTAAGTATAGCTCCTGTCAATACAAATGGGTCGGAATTCTCATTGTACTAAAGAAGAAGCTCGATTGGTTCTTAGTCTGAGAAAAGAAGGCAAATCTTTACGAGCCATCGCCAAATTAATGAACAGGTCTCATAATTTTGTTAAAAATGCATTAGAAAGAAAACCAAGACAGGAAACCCGACAGAAACCCTTGACCACTACATAGTAACTTTGAGCAAAAAGGACCCATATAAGTCATCGAAGGCTTTTGCAGCCGAAATTGGGAATTCAGTTAGTGCTCCAAAATCCGAAGATGACTACAAGATGCCAACCTACCAGGAAGAATTGCCAGAAAAGTCCCACTTATGCGCAAAAAAAATATCACCATGAGGCAAATTTTTGCAAGGGACCACAAAGACTGGGTAGGATGCACCGGGGAGAAAAACTGGTGAAACATATTATGGAGCGATGAAACCAATATTAATTTGTTTGGGAATGACTGTGAAAGGAATGTTCGACGCCCTAATGGAAAGGAATTCCATCCACGGTTTACAAAAACAACAGTCAAACATGGATGTGGCAATATAATGGTATGGGGTTGCTTCTCCTGGTACGGCGTAGGTCCAATTTATCAGACTACGAACAAAATGAATGCTGAAGAGTACAAATCCATATTGGAAACAGTTATGGTACAGTATGCTGACGAAAATATGCCATTACGTTGGGTATTTCAGCAAGAAAATTATCCTAAACACACATCAAGGCTGTTATCTAAATTTTTCGAGCACCAAAAAGTTGACGTTCTGAAGTGGCCAAGCCAATCCCCCGACCTTAACCCCATTGAAAACTTGTGGGGAGACTTAAAAAAGAAATTGGCAAAGCATTCATTTTCAAATAAACAAAAATTATGGGAAGGTGTCCAAAAACTGTGGTATGAGACACCAGTGGAGACCTGCCAGGCTCTTATTAAAAGTATGCCAAAAAGAATAGCAGTAGTGGCCAAAAATAGAGGCGGATACACTGGATACTAAGTTAGGAAATACTAATTTACCTAAAAAAAGAACACAAAATGGAAATTAAAATTTTTTTTCTTACCAACACATGAAGTGTACCTATTATTATGATCACACTGAAAACGTATCTGAAACACAAATTGATCTCTTTTATGTTATATTATTATTCTATGTTACAATTAAGTTTATTTTATTAAAAACAAATAGTTTAAGAACCAATGAGAACAAATTTTAAGTTTGAAACAATGAATAAAACTGTTTTCCGTTACCTTAAAGTCAGAGTTGATGTGTGTACCTATTAATATGATTAGGTGTGTACAGTAGAAGCGGAGTCAACAGCAGGCTTAATAAGCTGGTGGCCGAACGAACCATGATCTTGTCATGGACAGAGGTGTACAATGATACAAAAAATAGAAGGTAGTTCAATGCGTCGCTTGTCAAAAAAAAACTCCAATGTGACGTCACAAACTCACAATTTTGTGTTAACTTTTTTCGAAAGTGTGCTTCGGTATCCAAAATGAAAATGAATTGAAATTATATCAAAAACTAAAACTAAAAATTCAAATTCCCTACCTAAGACTAATCTGTCAAATGACATCACAGACTCACAAAGTTATGCTCATGCGAAATGGAGCAAGTGTTTGCACTACCTTGTTTATATTGTATCATGGAGGCTTAAGACAGCAGCAGTTTGGAGAGGACAGCTCATTTTATTCCGCTTGTGAGATCTTAAGATCTCTAAGAAGTGCATTGGAAGAATCATCTCCGACCACATGAAGTAAATAAATTCTTGATCAGAATGACAAGCTGAGACGATTGAGCTTTGTTCTTCTGTCTGTGCGCGAACTAGTCCCTCAGTTTTGAAGCTATCGAGTTGAAATTTTGCACCACAGTATCTGAATCTAAGGGTCAACACCAAAGGTGTGTATTTTAATGAATAGATCGAAAATCTTATGCAAGGGTTTCTGGCACATGAAGCATAATTAATTTTTTACAACTGCGCCCAATTCTGAAATTATGTTGAAAATATAATTTGACGAAATGCTTCGCTTACGTTACAAACTGTTTCTCAAGGTCCTTTTAGTTTTCGTCGTCAGAAAATAAAGGGTAGACATGCGTAAAAATAAAGTTGCACTTAAACTCGCGGACAACCCAATTAGAGAACATTTCACACATTTCCCACATTTCTTTCTTAATTAAAATTGTTCATACGCCATGTAAGACATTCTGAAAGTCCCTTGTGGAGCACACACGCACACACACACACACAAGCATACACAGTTTAAAGGGCAACTAAAAATCGCTAACGCAATGACGGTAATTAAGTTGTGCTCAACAATTTTCAGCTTTGGCATATTGCCTAGAAGCCGAACACTTCTCCTTGTGTAGTTGCAAATTTGATTAGCTGTTAATTAATTTCATTATTAGGGCAAAGTTAGTTCGGCAAACTTTTCGACAGCTGCCAACGGAAATTGTCAGAAATTGTCAGAAATTGTGTGAGGCAACTGAATATCCTGCTGCTGCTGTAACTGATATTGTTTATGGCTTTCAGATTGTGTCGATTTGATGTTGAAATCGGAGGCATAAATATTTCATGTGAAGTCTAATTAAGCGCAATCAATTTTGGTGCGATAATTTGCATAAAAGATCTAATAAATAATGCAGTTATTTGTTTATGCAACAATTTGCTAGCAACCGCAGAAACACAAGGCTGATGGCTTTAAGGTTTGCGGTTGAAAAAAAAAGCCGGAATAAAATTCAAAGCCAAACATGTAAGGGCAGCAAAAGTGCCTGGTTGCTGTAAGCAAATAATATGCAAAAACGTGGAATTTGTATTTCAATTTGGCCAGCGTCGGATGAAAAAACGCCAACGAGTTGCAGGAGCCACGTGAAGGAGGGAGCAAGCGACAGGTTGAGCACTAAGAGAAACTCGATGGGTAACCAGCAAAACTGACCAGAAGCACCAAACAGCGGACTGACACGGTGCATTTGAAAATTGATCACCGGAACATCCGTGCGCTGAACGGAAATGCACGAATACAATTGCAAATGCATAAATGGGGGTGCATGTGAGCGCGCGTGTGTGTCTGTTGTCTGTTTGTGTATTTGAATAACTGTTTTGCATCTGACAATTGTCTGATATTTGAAATGTTTTGTTTTATGGCTGCTAGCAAGCCAAATGGAAATTGCAAATGCTTTTAAAGTTTGCTTTAAGAGCTGTCCAGTTAAGCTCTGCCCGTACAACAGGATTTTTGCTTCCACATTTTAACATTTTAACATTCCAAAGCGAATTGACTGTTTCCATTTGATTTTGAGCATAAAGATGGCAAAGAAACGAAAAGACTAGTTGAATTTTTTGGCATTGGTCAGTGTATGGGCACCTCGCAGCCGAAGAGAGGTGTTGTATGCAGAGAAGATAGGGACGCGCCAGATTCTGATGTAAAGCCATATCGCAATTCAGAAGCGTTAGATAGAGTAAAGCAGGATATGAATCGGAAGGTTAATAAATTTCCAATATTTTTATTTTATACCAAAAGTACACAGATTTGATTAAGTTTGTAAAAGGGAAAAGCAAAGACCTCCAACCCTTTAAAGTACAGTGAACCAATAAAGTATTGGCTCAGCTTCATTTTCAAGAGTTTATACAACCATTCCTAGTGGGAACGCAGCTCAACAATGTGGAGGAGGCCAAGTATCTAGGTATCATTCTGAACTCGAAACTCTCCTGGAAGAGAAACTCCGAGGAAGGAAGGAGGAGACTATCGGTAGAAAATGGGTACTGCAAACGTATATCATTCACTGGTTATACATAGCGGCCGTCAGACCTATTCTTACTTATGAAGCACTGCTCGGGTGGAAGGCGCCTAACACCAAATTCCATCTAAACAACCTCCATAAGGTTCAAACAGCGGTTTGCCTGGGTATAACAGGATCCCTGCGATCTACCCCCAAGGCGACCCAGGATGTAATTCTGAACCTGGAACCTGTAGACACTTTCCTAAAGTATACAGCAGCGAGATGCGCGGTAAGACTCCGTGAACTGAAACTTCTCAAAGCATCTACTACAGGCCACAGCATTATCCTGCTTGAAGTAGGAATAACAGCAGAGGCAAAGGGAAGTGACTTCAGTTTACCAGCTCAGAAATGGAACGACAATTTTAGAACCTAGTGTCCGGGGAGAGGGCTATGGGAGCAAGAAACTGCCATCAGAGAGAACGAGCTTACCATCTATGCCAGAGTCCGGCACATCTCACCCTCCAGTGTATTGAACAGGGCTCTGCGGCAGCGACGTCGACACACCGACAGTATATGAGCTGCTCTCCTTTGCAACAACAAAGATGTGCTAAATGAGCGCGCTCTCGCGTAGCTAAACACACACACACGCAACGCCAAAATGTGCATGTGTGTTTCGCCGGCCCCTGATCTATACAGACGGTTCGAAGACGGAAGAGGGCACAGGAGCTGGCTTCTTCTCCGAAGAACTAGCAACACAGCTCTCACTTTGTTTATCGAACTGGTGCAGCGTTTTTCAGGCAAACTGGCAAGCGACCGAATTAATCTCCAAGGCACATTTCAATTCTGGTCAACAGTCAGACTGCCATTAAAGCTCTGTTATCAAACGCCACAAAAAGCAACCTAGTCCGCAGCACGTTGACAGCCTTGAACCAAATCCAACAACACTCCATCACTCTCGTCTGGGTACCTGGCCACGACGGCATACCAGGCAAAGAGGGAGCGGACGATAGTGCGCAAGGAACGGTTCATCGCTGCCCACGACACAAGCGGTAACGGACATACAAAGACCCCTGCAGGACTGGGGCGAAACAACAATGGGACCTCGCACCTGGCTGTCACATCTCCCGATCACTCTGGCCCAGATACTCACCTGAAAAAACTTCCCAACTCCTAAACTTAAGCAAGAACAGGATTTGAACTATGTTCGGAGTCATAACGGATGCGCGCACCCTACCATGACTTCTGTCGTAGTTGTGGGAATGAGGAAGAGATAGAAAGCATACAACACCATCTTTGCGACTTCCGTGCACTTCTTAAGAAGCATCTGGGAAAACCAAGCTTTGAAGACCTAGGCAGTGTGGCAGATCTGCCCTTGAAGGACCTGGCTCTTTTTGTAGACTCCACAGGATGGTTTAAAAAGACATAAATTAACGACACGGTAGTACATGCATAGTACCCGACCGTCACAACCCAACCAAACCCACCTTGCACCCCATTTCCATTCCCCCAAACCTAACTTAACCTAACCTAACCTAACCTAACCTCACCTAACCTAACCTCACCTAACCAAACCTTCGCTTTGGTTTATGGCATTTTTGCACGCAGCATTTCGGTACGGTCACCCAACTGCTTAGGGAAAACTAACCATTCCCTTCTGATGTAAGCGAACAGTGGAATCATATAATCAAAAAAGTCTTGCGGTATTTCCGCAAGCTTGTCTTTGCAAGCGCGTAGTTCTAGTTGTATTCGTCGCATCGGTTCACGCTAGAGCTTTTTGGAAAGCTCTTTGCACGTGCTAACACGTGTTTGATTTATTGTTGTTTGTTTTTGGTCGTTCGTGAGTTATAGCGTCGCAAACATATAGCAAAATAAAGAGAAAATACATATAAGAATAAGAATAAATACATGGGCATATTTTACAGTACTACTACGATAAAGGCAAAAATGCATCTCATGCTGCCAATAAAATTTGTGCAGTTTATGGACCCGATACAGTTTCCATTTCCACCGCACAACGATGGTTTCAACGTTTTCGTTCTGGTGCAGAGGTGATCGAAGATGCGCCACGGTCCGGAAGGCCTGTCGTCGAAAATTGCGATAAAATCGCTGAATTGATCGAAAGAGACCGGCATAGTAGCAGCCGTAGCATCGGCCAAGAGCTGGGCATGAGTCATCAAACCGTTATAAACCATTTGAAGAAGCTTGGATTCAAAAAGAAGCTCGATGTATGGGTGCCACACGACTTGATGCAAAGAAACATTTTTGCCCGTATGGATGCATGCGAATCGCTTCTGAATCGCAACAAAATCGACCCGTTTTTGAAGCGGATGGTGACTGGCGATGAAAAGTGGGTCACTTACGACAACGTGAAGCGCAAACGGTCGTGGTCGAAAAGCGGTGAGGCTGCCCAGACGGTGGCCAAGCCTGGATTGACGGCCAGGAAGGTTCTTCTGTGTGTTTGGTGGGATTGGCAGGGAATCATCCACTATGAGCTGCTCCCCTATGGCCAAACGCTCAATTCGGACCTGTACTGCCAACAACTGGACCGCTTGAATGCAGCACTCATGCAGAAGAGGCCATCTTTGATCAACAGAGGCCGAATTGTCTTCCATCAGGACAACGCCAGGCCACACACATCTTTGGTGACGCGCCAGAAGCTCCTAGAGCTCGGATGGGAGGTTCTTTTGCATCCACAGTATAGTCCGGATCTCGCACCAAGTGATTACCACCTATTTCTGTCCATGGCGAACGAGCTTGGTAGTCGGAAGTTGGCCACAAGAGAGTCCTGTGAAAATTGGCTCTCCGAGTTTTTTGCCAATAGGGAAGCGAGCTTCTATGAGAGGGGCATTATGAAGTTGCCATCTCGTTGGGAACTCGTCATCGAACAAAACGGCGCATATTTGACTTAAATCGCATTATTATAACCAATTTTATGAACAATTGAAAATTCAATAAAAATACCGCAAGACTTATATATCACACTCCATGAGTACGGCTGCCAAGGAGATACTCGGATACGCCGAGCACCCTCCAAAGCAGACTTGGTATGATGAGGACTGCCGCGATGCTACTGCAGATAAAGACGCTGCCTACAGGAGAACTTTGCAGTCGGAAGCAACGAGGGCTGTTAAAGAGCAATACCGGAAGAAAAGAGGAGACTAGAAGCGCCTTTTCAGAAGGAAAAAGAATGAGCGAGAAAGGCGAATGCGTGAGAAACTCGAGATGCTATTCGGCATGGGTGAGACTCAAAAATTTTATCAGAAGATTAGACGACTTACAAACCCGGATGCAAGCACGAAAATGGAAATCTGGTCACAGATCCGCAATAGTCGCTAGACAAATTTAGAAGCTATTTCGCCAACCTGCTGGGAGGCGACAACGAACGCAATACCGCCTCTGCAGAAGTAGCGACGCCACCAAGCGACAACATAGAGATAGACCCACCGGACCATCACGAAGTCTGCGTAGCCATAAAAAGGCTAAAGAACAACAAATCAGCAGGAGCAGATGACCTGCCAGCTGAACTGTTTAAGGCTGGAGGCGAGGAGTTGGTAAGGTGCATGAACCAACTCCTCAGCAGAATATGGTCCGACGAGAGCATGCCCGAAGATTTGAGTCTTAGTGAAATTTGCCCACTTTTTAAAAAGGAGACCCTGCAGTTTGCGCCAACTACCGCGGGATCAGTCTCCTTCCCATCGCATATAAGATTCTGTCGTGCATTATTTGTGAACGTCTAAAGCCTCTTATTAGCACACTGATTGGACCTTATCAGTGTGGCTTCAGACCTGGTATATCCACCACAGACCAGATATTCATATTACGACAAACCTTGGAGAAGACCTATGAGAGAAATATCAAAACCAACCATCTTTTTGTTGATTATAAATCAGCCTTTGACAAACCGATAAGGTCAAGTTTCTTTGACGCCCTGTCTACTTTTAGTATACCAGCAAAGTACGTTCGACTTTTGCATGATGACGTTAAGAAGCACTCAAAGCTTAGTCCAAATACCAGATACCAGATACCAAGAGAGGTTTTAGGCAGGTTGATACCCTATCGTGTGACTTCTTTAATCTACTGATGGAGTATATACTGCGCCAGTGCCCAAATGCCAACAGATCGAGCTCATTTCTTTATAAAGATCTACGCCGATGATATTGACATTATTGCCAAAAAACGAACGGGCGGTAAGCAGGGCGTTTTCAGAGATTGAGAAGCAGTCTAAACTGATGGGCTTAGCGGTAAACGAGCACAAAACGAAGTACCTAGTATCCACGGACAAGAAGTCTACGCGTCTTGGACAATTTGTGACTATGGGGGAGTACAACTTTGATGTTGTAGAGGATTTTGTCTACCTCGGGACGATGATTACCGGCGACAACAACATCAGCCTGGAGATCCGAAGAAGAATTACTCTTGAAAACCGTTGCTACTACGGGCTCAGTAGGGAGTTCAAGAGCAGAGCCTTTTCTCGAAGAACAAAAAATAGCGCTATGCAAGTCGCTCATCATCCCAGTCCTGAAGCATGGACAATGACAGCAGCGGCTGAGGAGGTGATTGGCGTTTTCGAGCGAAAAATCCTTCGGAGGATCTATGGACCTTTAAAAGTTGGCGATGGATACCGCATTCGAATGAATCACGAACTGTATGAGCTCTGTAGGGTCATCAGTCTAGCCAAGCGCATACAGCAACAGCGGCTGCGCTGGTTAGGACATGTAATCCGGATGGATGGAGAAGCTCCAGTAAAAAAGACGTAAAAAGCGAAGGCGGCTGACTTTGGAGGACAAGGCAGGAGGGTTCGCCCACCATTAAGATGGGATGATCAAGTGCGGAAAGACATTTCTAACCTTGGTGTGAACAACTGGTGCCAAATCGCACAATGCAGAATCGAGTGGAGGGCATTGATAGCAAAGGCCGAGACCGTCAAGCGGTTGTGATGCAACATCGGGCCTATAAAGAAAGAAGAAGAAAATTTCGGAACGTTCTTTCTTCCCGTCTTTTCGGCTTAGCTTAAATTAAAAACGCACATTCAAGGCCGGTAGCATTTGTATCTTAGCATTTTCTACACTTCGAAAGACGAGGTGCTCCTCCTAAAAATGTGAACCTCAATCGGGCATGCGATGAAGGTATTAATATCGAAACGAAGTGAGTTCGTTTGAGATGCGATATCCATGATACAATGAATACAAGATAATGCAAAGACTTGCTCCATTTCGCATGCGCCTAACTTTGTGTATTTGTGACATCATTTGACAAATTAGTCTTAGGTTGGGAGTTTAAATTGTTTGTTTGTTTTGACAAGCGACGCATCGCACTACCTTCTATTGTTTGTATCAAGTGCAGTACCTACTATATGTAGTGTCTTTGGTAAGGCGTTCTCCTCACAGTTTATTTTTGATGTTTGGGAATGAAAAGTAATCATTGGGTGCTAAACCAGGGCGGATGACACATCTATTCGATGTTTTGGCTGGTCAACAAGTCGCTTTAGTGAAGTGATGTGCGAGAACTCGCATTGTCATGATGGAGAATGAATCATCTTAGACGGGAGACTGTGAATTTCTCCAAAGACTTTCACAAATGGTAGTTTACAGCTCAGAATTGACTGTGGAACAGTGGCCACATGACACATTTGGCTGAAGAACCAGGCGACCATTTGCTTCGCAGAGCTTCGTGAACAAATATACATGATTCGTCACCTGTGACGATCTTATAAACATCTTTAGAAGCATCGCGATCGTATTCTTTCAGCATTTCCTTGCATCAATCCACATGAAACTTTTATTAAGCGATTGTCAATTTATGCGGAATCCAACGCCAACAAACCGTTTTCAGGGCAAGGTGTTTATGCAAAATCTTACATATGCTGGTGGATCACAGTATGTCACTTGACGGTCTCGCATCATCAGTTCACGCACAGCATCGTTGTTTTTTTGGCACAACAACCGATTTTGAACGACCTTTACGGAATTCGTCGCTGAGCGAACTACGACCACAATTGAATTCACTAAACCAGCGAAATATAGTGGTTTTTGATGGCGCTTTATACGTGGCAAAAAATGAAAATAAACTTGAGCTGCCTGAAAAGTAGAAAAGAAGTTTACGTCCCATACATGTTGTACCTCTTTCTTGCCTCTCCCCGCCAAAGTCATTGTAAAATTTTTATTTCAACCTAGTTGGCTCTGCTTAAACAAAATTGAAGTCTAAAATTGTACACTTCAGCCTTCTCATTAGTCTGCTGAGCCTTGACCTGGAAAGACGTTTTGATTTCTCTCTTAATTAATTTATTTATTATTGTTTACAAGTAGCACTTTCTCTTTCTTTATTTCTTTATTCTTTCATATATCAAATTTGAAACAATTTGCAAGTGTTCATTCTGATGGAGGGACCTCGAATTTACGACCATGTTTCTTTTTAATTGATTTTCAAAGAATTTATAGTAATTGACAGCATCAGTTCACGTACTTCTTGCAAATTGGGCAGCTATAGGTCGATTCATTCCAGCTCATTGGGCCCTTTCCACAGGGCCTTTCTCTAGTCTTCGGACGTCCGCCCGTTCCCGTTAAAGAGAAATAATGTAGCTTTTTTTATTAAGTGCAACCTTTTAATTATTAACATTTGATTTGTTTTTATAAGCTTTAATATTCTCAAGAAAACGACATTTAGCACGCGACATATTACAAAAAGCTGAGAGCGAAAAAGGCATATCTTCAGTATTCAGGTCAGTTTTCTCATAGTAACGATTAAGAAAAGCTTTAAATCAGGGCTGCAAACCTATCAAATTATGGTGAAGGTTTGGTCCTGACATTCGAACCCTTGGTAAAGAGTAAGGTTCGGTTCATAGAGCGGTTATTGTACTAGTCGAAGCTAAGGTTTTGGTTCGAATCTGGGTTCATAGATGTTAAATAGTTGACTGTTTTTTGCCTCTACATTCGGTGTGATTTAAACAGTCAAAAATTATACTTTTGTTCGAAGAATATGGTACCCTAGCCGAGACTCTTTTTGAAGAGTCCTTTATAGACCGTGTTTCTGATTAGGTTCGACTCGTAATTCCAATCATTTGAGAGTCTTATTCGAGTCGTATTTCAATAAATCACTTTGAGCATATGCACGAGTTATTGTAGAGTCTTCTTTATATCGGACATGAATTTAATCTCATTTAATCTGCAAAAGGGCTAAAAAAAAGTCTCAAGGCCATTTTTGCGAAAATCATCTTCCAAATGCTTCTCGCAATATGGATTGGATTTCTCAAAAAGCATCTGTAATTGTCAATTCATTCGATTCTGTACTATAAAATAGTTTTTTCGGTCATAAAATTGAGATAGTTATTAAAGATCTTAAAAAATTGAATTGAATGATAGTTTTAACCGAACCTTTTCCTTGTATACAGGCAGTTCGATTCGGGTTAAGGTTCGGGAGCTTCAAAACTTGGAAAATTCGGTTCATGGTCCTGTTCGACGGACCCGAAAAACCCGAACCGTACCAGTTCTTTGGGAGGTACACCTTTCAAGTGTATAATGAACGAAAAGTATCAACAACAAAATATTCGATCGCCTCTGAAAACTATTCGATAATGAAATATCGTCTTTATAACAAATAAAGGGTAGCTGATGAAAGCCGCTACCAAAAAAAAAGTTAATAACTTTTTTTCTTTTTAAGCAATCTGCTTAATTTTTTTTATTTAGTAGATTGATCTTCAGACTTAACAAAAATAGATAACTGGGACACTAAAACAAAAATTTGAATTGTATTGGTGTTGAATTGCACTGGAGTCCGTAGATTTGGTTAAAAGAGCGTATAGGCGCACGTTTGGCGGCAATCCTCCGTGCAGATAGACCATAATGAGGCTTGTAAGCCATTTTGCCGAGCATGGGGCAGTCGCTAGAAGACCTTACCATCGAATCCCTTCAGTTCGGACGGAGGAAGCTAGCGCTGCTGTAGTTTCTGCCATACAAAGCAATCCAAGAGTTTCGACAAGAAGCTTATCTGCTCAAATGGGTATCATCAGACAGTTATTGCAGACAATTATGCACAAAGATTTGAACTTATTCCCTTAAAAAAATTCAAAAGGGTTGGTATTTAGATAGAAGATGCTTTTAATGCTCATGTTGCACTGAACTTTTATGTCTGATGAGGCCTATTTTGATCCAAACGGTAAGGTAAACAAACAAAATAGTCGAATATGGAGTGTTTACAACCCACAGATACTCCATGAGAAGGAATTGCATCCATTTCGCTTCACTGTGTGTTGTGCAGTTTCATCAACCTGCAGTGTTTGGAAGTACCTAGGTACAAATACCTAGGTACATACCTAGACACCAGAGAACTGCAGCGAGCATACACATGTATGATCAATCACCCATGCTTCATAAGCGGTAAGGAGTAAACTTAAAGCTCAAAGCTCGAAGCTCGTTGACCATTTTCGTGTAGCATACACAAAACAAAAAATTCAAAAGTGATCGGGTATTGGCGAGTCATTGTATTGGCGAGCTCGAGCACTGCATAGTAGAAATACCCGAGATGACTCGTACCTTCGGCTACAAGTCACCGCAAGTACTTATTGCCGAAATCAATGATCTGCTGCGGGCTGTTACAAGCCAATCTCTTTTACCCTTGCTACATATGCGATACGAGTAACATATTCGGCGCGAACAGCACGCCAAAACCAACAACATGTGAGAGCAAAAGAGATAGCACGATATCGTTTGTATATTTTGCATTTGTATTTGGCGCACGGTTCCCTCTCTCCTTCTTGTGGTAAAGAATGTTTTTAGAACTTGTGACTCCTTTATTTTTTTTACAGCAACTGTGGCGGGTTAAATTAGACGTTTGATTTTCAAAGGACTTTAACACCTTGCAGCGCAAGTGCGACAGTAAACGAAACCTGCCACTACAGTTTCGTCTGGTCTTAGAATTTCACACACCACATTCCACACAAAACTTTTTCTTTTGCGTCGGCCAGACAATTTGCAATTTGCCCAGAAATAATTTCTAAATTTTCTTTCATTATGCCACGAAGAGAATCCAAATTGCAATAACTTTTTAATTTCTGTCATTCACCGCTGCTCAGCTACTCACATTCATTTGCACATCATATTAGCCGAAGCTCGCCGTCAACAAACCGAGTAAGCGTTCTTGTGTAAGAATGTTGCTCGCTTGGGGCTTGTTGTCAACAAGCCGAGTAAGCTTGGTAATTTTATGATTAAAGCGCGAGTCACTAAAAGTACTCGTCAGTGGCTGGCATCCGTTCAGCCGCGAGCTTTGACAAGCTTGTTCGATTATTACACGAGCGAAAAAAAAGCTAACCCATTCTGACTTAATGTGCTTTCGATCAGTTCTTGTGTGTCACACCAAAGTGGCGTGCACAAACAAGCCGAGTAAATGCGCGAGTGTACACGAAAACAAGTACTCGTTGCAGGTCTCTGCTAGACACATATTTTGTGTACCTTTTTACCTTACCTTGATCTTAATTTTCATTTACCTTTTCAATAGGTAAGGTACTAGTTACTTTTCGTACGTCATTTTTTTTCGTTCTGATTACATTATTGTCGAGTTGCTGGCGCGCTCTGCTATATTGAAAAGAAAAGTATCCGGGACCTGTTTGTGGCTTTAACTGGACGTCTGGTAAATATTCCGTGTTCAAAAACTATACGATTCATGCTAGAAAAGAGGAAACCGGACTATCAGCCGTGCTTACATTTTCACTTTCGCAAAGTTTTTGAGAATTTTTACACCAATTTTGTACTGGAAACCGGTTTTAAATCGCAAAATTTTTTACGAAAGTGAAAGCGTGTACGATTTTTACACACACATGAAATAATTGCTACTATGTATATTAGCTGAAGTTCATGGCAAATACCGAATTAGAGATACCCAAATGTTCTTTCCCAACTTCGGAAATAAATGCTTTTACTGTTTTGAAGGAAACACGTGAAGCCTAAACACGTGATTCTGTTTTAAAGGTTGTAGATAGTTCGGCATAGTTCAGCTGATGCTGAAATTATTTTTCGATGAATTTTTTATCATTTAATGAATTGAAAAATGTTACTGACATTTTCTCTAAAGCTATTGATCTTCAATTTAATTTATTTATTCGGCTCTAGCACAGTGCTACAAGATGATACTTTTTTTTATCGCACTAGTCACAATTTTGTAGGGCAAATCCCGTTGTAATTTAGGATTTTTCCGGACTTCAATGCTTGAAAAATTTGAAATATTGTTATCAACTTAAAGATGCTCTTATACAAGGAGTTTTAACTTCAAGCGTGGCAATGCAATCTAAAGTCGTTTTGATTACAACTAAACGTATCCAAAGAAGAAAAATGGCTCTTGCGCGACTTTGCATTCGAAAATCCCGAAATGGGATATGAATAAATTTATTACACTGTGCAACACTAAAAAGTTGATAGAGTCGAGACTAAAAAATTCTGAAAGGGTATGATGGTAGTACAAAAACCTTCGTTGGGTTTGGTCTAGTTAGCTGCCGTTTTTTATACTCTGTACCGAAGGTACATAGAGTATATTAAGTTTGTGCAAAAGTATGTAACAGGGAGAAGGAATCGTTTCCGACCCTATAAAGTATATATATTCTTGATCAGCATCAACAGCCGAGTCGATATAGCCATGTCCGTCTGTCCGTCTGTCCGTCCGTCCGTCCGTCCATATGAACGAAGAGATCTCAGAGATGGTAAGAGATAGAGGTTTGACATGTATGGGGCATATATTTCTTATACTTGCAGGCAGATCAAGTTTATTTTCAATTTTTGCCACGCCCCCTCCCGCCCCCGCAATTTGGAAAAAACGTCATATTTCCTACAGTTTTGAAGATAGATCGTTCGTACCTTCTAGAGATACTTGTACTTGATACTTGATACTTGTAAACAAAATTATTTATCGATTTGCTGAAGGAATGATAAAGATCGGATGAACGATACTTAAGTTACGAGCAAAAAACGCCCAGTAAACACAGAACTCCACCCCACTTCACCACCGCAGCATTCTATTGAATGGCAATCTTAGTGAGAGAGAGAGAGAGAGAGAGAGAGAGAGTGAAACTTAGAGATGAGCGCGTATAGCTCGTGAGCAAATGCGAGCTGCGACGTTAAGGGTACAGAGTATGTTATAGTCAGGCTTGACCGACTTTCTTTCTTGTTTTTTATTGAACTTTGAAGTTTGCAGCTTCTGATTGGGACTTGCAACTTCATATCTCGTTAACTATTTGGAATTTTGCTTTGACGTCTTAGAGGAAGTTGTAGCTTTTGGCTTGGCTTACTAAACATTTCTAAGTAGCACGTCAAAAAAGTCACATCTATATACTCAAAATACAAAAATTTCTTAAAGTCATCATGTTTTCCCCTCATTTTGTACTGTTTTTCAACTATGTCTTGAAAACTGTTACGAATTTAACTAAGCAGTGCAGGACAAAAACGTAGCTAAGACTTAAATAAACAAACTGTTGGAACATATCAACTTCATTCGATTGGTCCTTTATATAGTTACGGGCCCCTAAGCATGTAGAATTGAAATCAAAACTCGAAAATTGCCTTATTTGGTAGCAATTGGCTGACACAGTCAAAAATTTCGATTGCTGTGTATTATATCTATAAATTAGTAAATAAACCTTACTTAAAAATTATAATTAAAAAATTTAACTTTTTTACCTTTTTACCGAAAATATTTGTTTTTTTTCGAGATTTTATGACAGTTGTACATGCGTGTTGGCCTATAACTATGTGATAGAGTACTTAATCAAAATAAATACCACAAAGTCAAAGATTCTAGTCTTCAAAAAACACTGGAGAAGACTTGCTCTTGAAGAGAAGTGGTACTTGGGAACTTCTTTCAGCCACTCACTGCGAAAGACTTAACCTCGAAGGAAGTTCAGAGTGGGAATCATGGGCTACAGAAATTCTTAAAAAGATGGATGCTTCATATAGATCATCTTTTATGATCGATTCAGAGCGGAGCTCTCAGAGGCTAATATACAAAGAATTGAACTACGACCTAGGAGAAGAAAATTATTTCAACGACGCGTTTTCAGTGGAGCAAATTCGCACAATTTTTATGGCCAGAGGTGAATTGCTCAAACTCAACTTTGTCCCAAACATAGCAAGCAGCAACACAGCATGTTCTCTTTGCAATTGGAACGAGCAGGAAAACACTGTCCATTTTATTGGAAACTGCTACATTTTGGTAAGGCAAGACTACATCTGCACGAAGTTCACCAGCTATTAAATGGATCAAATTGGAGGATCCTTTATAACTTTATAAGTCAGGCAACTAAATATCGAAAACAAATATTGGAAGGGGACTTTTAAAACAGAGTAACCGAATCTCGCGTTATGCAGTTGAACGATCTGGTATCTGGGGAAGACCCGGTAAGCTAGGTGTATTAGACTGAATAGCGAAGAATTTGGAAGGCAGTGATCGACTGACGGTTTCAAACCATGTCGATTTATTTATTTTAGTATTTTATATACGAAAAAACTTC
Organism: Lordiphosa magnipectinata; assembly: GCA_037044535.1. Lineage (NCBI taxonomy): Eukaryota > Metazoa > Arthropoda > Insecta > Diptera > Drosophilidae > Lordiphosa > Lordiphosa magnipectinata. The sequence continues at coordinate 398,783 of JBAMBO010004084.1, forward strand.
TTGTTTAGATATAAATTTAGAGTCTAAGCCATCATCTATGTATTAACTGTTTTATAAATTTAAATAAAGAAGAACACTACTACTTCTACTACTACTACTACTATAGTAATTAAATAAAGTTGGTTCGTTCTAACAGTTTGTTTATTTAGGTCTAAGTTACAACTTTGTATTATATAAGGTTGTCAAAAAAGTCTTGCGGTATTTTTATTGAATTTTCAATTGTTCATAAAATTGGTTATAATAATGCGATTTAAGTCAAATATGCCCCTTTTTGTTCGATGACGAGTTCCCAACGAAATGCCAACTTCATAATGCCCCTCTTATAGAAGCTCGCTTCCCTATTGGCAAAAAACTCGGAGAGCCAATTTTCACAGTACTCTCTTGTGGCCAACTTCCGACTACCAAGCTCGTTCGCCATGGACAGAAATAGGTGGTAATCACTTGGTGCGAGATCCGGACTATACTGTGGATGCAAAAGAACCTCCCATCCGAGCTCCCGCGTCACCAAAGATGTGTGTGGCCTGGCGTTGTCCTGATGGAAGACAATTCGGCCTCTGTTGATCAAAGATGGCCTCTTCTGCATGAGTGCTGCATTCAAGCGGTCCAGTTGTTGGCAGTACAGGTCCGAATTGAGCGTTTGGCCATAGGGGAGCAGCTCATAGTGGATGATTCCCTGCCAATCCCACCAAACACACAGAAGAACCTTCCTGGCCGTCAATCCAGGCTTGGCCACCGTCTGGGCAGCTTCACCGCTTTTCGACCACGACCGTTTGCGCTTCACGTTGTCGTAAGTGACCCACTTTTCATCGCCAGTCACCATCCGCTTCAAAAGCGGGTCGATTTTGTTGCGATTCAGAAGCGATTCGCATGCATCCATACGGGCAAAAATGTTTTTTTGCGTCAAGTCGTGTGGCACCCATACATCGAGCTTCTTTTTGAATCCAAGCTTCTTCAAATGGTTTATAACGGTTTGATGACTCATGCCCAGCTCTTGGCCGATGCTACGGCTGCTACTATGCCGGTCTCTTTCGATCAATTCAGCGATTTTATCGCAATTTTCGATGACAGGCCTTCCGGACCGTGGCGCATCTTCGATCACCTCTGCACCAGAACGAAAACGTTGAAACCATCGTTGTGCGGTGGAAATGGAAACTGTATCGGGTCCATAAACTGCACAAATTTTATTGGCAGCATGAGATGCATTTTTGCCTTTATCGTAGTAGTACTGTAAAATATGCCGTATTTTCTCTTTATTTTGCTCCATGTTTGCGACGCTATAACTCACGAACGACTAAAAACAAACAACAATAAATCAAACACGTGTTAGCGCGTGAAAAGAGCTTTCCAAAAAGCTCTAGCGTGAACCGATGCGGCGAATACAACTAGAACTACGCGCTTGCAAAGACAAGCTTGCGGAAATACCGCAAGACTTTTTTGACAATAATTATTTTTGTAACAACCTACTATAATTATTTTTGATAGTTGTTTTTGCAACTGAGTTTCCAATATTAAATAGCAATCAAATGACTTTCATGTTGACTTTTCTTTACAAAAAATCAATATGTAATTTTAAAAAAAATATTTATACCCCTTCTGGGAATCGAACCTGGGTATCTTCGATTCGTAGTCAAAAAACTAACAGCTGAGCCACGACACTTTCGATATTATCCAGCTCATCTGAGAACAGGTCTTAAATTAATAAAGGGACATTTTGCGCCCTAGATTTTCCTAGATTTTTTTTATCTAAAAAAACTGAACTTAAATTTCATGAGAGATGAACACGGCTCACTAGTGAATTCTCATAAATTTTATACTAAGAAAGTACCGGAGAATAAAGCACCCGGTATAAAGCTTGTAACTTTTTATTAGCATCAAAGCAGGTCCTCAGCTCATAAAATTAAAAGGTAGCAAAAAAAATTGCAAATTCCATTGCCTACTTATAAGGGCAAAAATTCTCAAAATTTTATTGCCTTTTTCTTTCAAAATTTAACAAGTTAAGTCTGCGTCCCTGAAACCAGCCACTCCAAGTTCCCCTTTCGTTTTCTTCATTGTTGAAGTGAGCAAGTTCTGCTTTAAAAAGTTGTTCATCAAGTATACGCCCATGACTCATTCACCTTCATTTATAATTCATGAAACATTAAATAGACGCCTTAGAGAAGATCTCAAGGGTCTTCCCACTCAGGTTGAAACAAACACACACACACAACGCGAACTCTGCCAATTTGCCCAGCACAAATTGCAATTTGCCAACGACTCGACGCTCACTGATTAGTTGCGGTGCCGCGAGCAGCGCCACTTGACTATAATTTTTAGACCAAGCACTCGCTGGACAAGAGCTTCTTCCTCCAGTTACATTTTAATTCCTGCTTACTCACTTATTTATACGCCAGCATGGACAGCGCCAAGCAATCGCTGACCAAATGTCGTCTTAGCTTTTCTAATGGAAAATTATGTTTGTAAGGAGAGAAGAGCCAACAGCTTGCCACATGTCAGGGACAAGACAAATTCAGTCGTGACTTTTGCTTGCCTTAAAGTTTTATTTTCAAGTTGATTGTATTTGTAATATTATTGCAGAGGGTTTCATAATTTTGGCAAGCGGCTTGTAAGGCGTCAGGCGCACACTTGGTAAAATTGAATGCCAAGAATTTGATATATATTCAGTTAAGGGATATTTACTCTTGAAAGAATTTGCCTTAGACGGTTGCCTTTACCTGAGCTTAGACATGGTTTGCTCACAACGACTGCATTTCAAAGAACAAGTTGAAAAGCTTTCGTTTAATCCTCAATTCGACTTCTGGTTGATCCAAAATCATTGCTTATTATTTTGAAAATAAATGTTGCGAATTATGCCTGGGCGAAAACAATGAAGGTCGAAGTGTTCTTGATTTTCCATTAGCTTTCTGATAGTTTTTCTTACTCAAGTATTTCGTAATAGATTGTGCAATCTGAGTTTTACCTTTGTTAAGAATTCAGCAGTGTAACTTTCCGTTTTTAACCACATTCTTATACACAATCCAGTCAAACTCTAGTTTGCTTTGGCATCTAGTAAGGGTAAACGAATTTCGATACATTTCTCTAGTTTTCTTTTCTGTCTGGAGTTTATTTAAAGCATTTGACAGCTGCTCGGAAAATTTTGTAAAAGTTTTTGTAGATTTTGGCTCAATTTCTGAAAAGTTGTTCAATCTGAAAAAAAGGGAACCCCCGCTGCAAGCATTAATTATTTTGTCTTGTAACTTCCACCCCAAACTTTTCGGCTGACAGACAGCCTGATAATGTCAATAATGATCATTATTAAGCCATCCAATGGTAACAAATTAATTAAACTTGAAAAAAAAACCAGTAAAATTGTTCAGCAGTCGTTTACTTTAGGCAGACCACAGATAAATTGATTTCTGAAAATCCTTGTTTACTTTTTTGCGTCCTTTCAAAATAAAAAAAAAAGAACCAAACTTAACGAGGCAACATTTTATGACACATTTTTCTTACAGCAAAACGCTGACAATTCAATTGAAATGCAGGTCCGAGGGGAGCTGCAATTTCATGGCGCTGTCATCAAAGCCCCGCCCCAGACCAACAACGACAACAATAACAAAACAACAAAACGCCGGCAAACGAAATTAAAACAAGCGCAGGCAGTGTGGAAGGGGGGGGGGGCGACAGTCAAAAAAAATGCAAATATGTATGCCAATGTAAAACAGAAGCTGCAACCGGGGTGCCATCATACATATAACACAGTGCTCCAGTTCCGTCTCCTCTTTGTCCTTCTCTTCTACCACGGTGCAAGAAGACAATGAAATGGCACAGCGAAAAAAAAATGGACATACTAGAGGTAGCTGGTGGGTGTGAGCGGGTTGTTGGAGCTAACAAAAAAAAAAACGGCAAGAGAAAAAAAACTAGGAGTGTTGATGGAAGGCAGGCAGCACTGGGCCAAACGGGGACTAAGCGAAGTGGCCATGCACTGCCGTTTGCTAACGAATAAAAGATAATGCAACAAAACAATTCCAAATTGAAGAGATAATAAGAATTGGAAAAAAAAATACTTGTAAAGTGCAATAAACATGAATTGTTATATAATTAAACATAATTCAAAAGAAAGCTTAAAAAGATGAGAAAGCTGGTTATAAAAAGGAAACTGAAGTACTCTTTAGTTGCGGCTAACCAGCACTTTGTGGTTAACAATTTTGAAATAATGCTTGTAAAAATGTGAAATTGGCTGTCATGAAGCAATTAGTATTAGAGATCAAATTTGGGCTTCCTCTCAATGTTGAAAGTGCCCAACGAGATAGCAGTGTTTGGAAGTACCTAGTTACAAATACCTAGGTACATACCAAGATACACACCTGATCATATTAATAGGTACACACCGGAATTTTTTAATTATAGATGGTTTTTTCGTACTTTAAGTGTTGACAACTTTTTAATTTTTGGTTTTTTGTTGTTGTCAATGTCTGGCCACACTGTGACAAAGAGTTGAAAGAGGGGCTGCCCCGTATATCAAAGCTTTTCTATAAATTGCGAGTCCACCACACATTTCGCCTGATCATAATAATAGGAACAGTCTACGTTTCTCACAAGTATCAAGTGAATAATTTTGTAATCAGTGATCTTTTGGTATCTAAAGGTAAATTAAGTATAGCTCCTGTCAATACAGAGAATTAAATAATTATTTTTTTCAGAAAAAATGGGTCGAAATTCTCATTGTACTAAAGAAGAAGCTCGATTGGTTCTTAGTCTGAGAAAAGAAGGCAAGTCTTTACGAGCCATCGCCAAATTAATGAACAGGTCTCATAATTTTGTTAAAAGAACCGTGTGCTGAGGAAAATATGCCATTACGTTGGGTATTTCAGCAAGATAATGATCCTAAACACACATCAAGGCTGTTATCTAAATTTTTCGAGGACCAAAAAGTTGACGTTCTGAAGTGGCCAAGCCAATCCCCCGACCTTAACCCCATTGAAAACTTGTGGGGAGACTTTAAAAAGAAATTGGCAAAGCATTAATTTTCAAATAAACAAAAATTATGGGAAGGTGTCCAAAAACTGTGGTATGAGACACCAGTAGAGACCTGCCAGGCTCTTATTAAAAGTATGCCAAAAAGAATAGCAGTAGTGGCCAAAAATAGAGGTGGATACACTGGATACTAAGTTAGGAAATACTAATTTACCTAAAAAAAGAACACAAAATGGAAATTAAAATTTTTTTTCTTACCAACACAAGAAGTGTACCTATTACTATGATCACACTGAAAACGTATCTGAAACACAAAATGATCTCTTTTACGTTATATTATTATTCTATGTTACAATTAAGTTTATTTTATTAAAAACAAATAGTTGAAGAACCAATGAGAACAAATTTTAAGTTTGAAACAATGAATAAAACGGTTACCTATTAATATGATCAGGTGTGTACATATTTTGTGTACCTTTTACCTTACCTCGGTATTTTCAAATTCGAGTACCTTTTACCTTACGTAGGTCTTTATTTTCATTTACCTTGGTAGTAGGTAAGGTACTAGTACTATTTCGTACGAAATTTTTTCGCGCCTATTACATTATAGCCAAGATATTGCCGCTTTGCCATGTTGAAGAAAAAAGTTTCAGGGAAAAGTTGGGTGTAGCTATCATTGGACGTCCAGTAAACATTCCCTGTTTAAAAACTATACGATCCTTGCTAGATAGGAGGAAGGAGGACTATTAGCCGTGCTCTCATTTTCACTTTTCCAAAAATTGTACGATTTTAAGACCAATTTTGTACTAAAATCCGGTTTTAGGTCTAGAATTTCTTAGGGAAGTGAAAATAGAATCGTATATGAAAAATATCGCTGGTATTTTTCAAAATACTCATTTTATTAGTACGACTGCCGATATCTGGTGTTGGAATAACAAAAGCTACTTTGGTGTAACTGGCCAATCTACATCGTCATTCTCTTGTGCTCGCATATAAACGTGTGCGATTTTCCCACACACATGAAATAATTGCTACGATATTAGCTGAAGTTCATAGAAAATACGGACTTAGGAATACCAATATATGTGGAACAGATACAGATAATTCATCCAACTTCTGTAAAGCATTTATAGTGTACAGTTTTTAGAAGAGTCGGATCTAAAACTAATAGACCTGCATAGTACAACTGTTGCAGAAATTTGTTTGCCAAGGCGATTTGGCTGCTCATCGCACACTTTGAACTTTGTTGTCACGAAAGATGCTGAACAGGCTCTAGAATTCTTTCTTAGACTTTGGTTTTGTCCACTATGATAATTCCAAAATTTCAATTGACGTGAATTCCATATTAAAACAACTAAATTGTTAAGTTTTTTATTTAAAGATTAACTTGTTGAAGAAATTACGGAAAATTTTTAAACTGTTGACAATGAGAGTTCAAATATAAAGAATTCTGAAAACTGTTAAGATACCAGCATTGGAAGATTGAATGTCACTGAGAATTGTTATGAAAATTCAAATATTGAAATGGAAGCCTTAACTTATGTTGCCGATAATAGCAAATCTTTCCTTAACAATCCTTAACATAAGTGCCTAAGTGCCTAAGTGCATAAGATTCAAACAATCTATTTTAAATACTTAAAATGCAAGTGAAGATAGACCTCCATGTTTCACAATTTCAGGGTGAAGATAAACGATCTACGTATACTGTTACACATAACTATAAGTTAAGCTTTAGAGCAGCGGTGGGTATGAAATTTGAGTTTGGGAGCAGTCGAACAGTCCAAAACCACCCTTATCAGCGAGTCTCGGTCGCCAACTCTGCACTTGCTGCACCGTCTGCTTGTACGGGCTGACGCCGACACACATGAATTTAGTTGCTTTAACTCACTTCAAAGCGAACCAATTGCACTTGTTGCGACGTCAGCTTGTGCGTTTTATGCGCTGAGTCCACAGAGTATTTTATTGCGCATTGCTTATAGGCGGAATAACGGGCCATGCGTCGAGGCCCAAGCGGGCTTTGCATTAACCATCGCAACGATGGATTCGCATGCTAATGTCAGTATCTTTTCCCCTCTCGTTATAGGGGTTTATATAATCTTCATCATTGGTCATCCATGGTATCTTATCGCGGTTCAGTATTATTACAATCCTGGTTACGCAGTTATCATTGGGCTTTATTTGTGGACTTGAAAAGCAATTTCTTATGTTTTAAGCTTCGTGTCAGTAGCCAAACGCACACACGCAACGCCAAAATGAGCATGTGCGTTTTGCCTTTCGGCTCTTGTCGATGCACAGTGGTTTTTTTGACCTTTTTATGGCATAAACCCCAAAAAATGTTTTTTTCAGATTTCAAATATTAACTGGTTTTTAATATTTACATACTTCTATTAGATAAAAAAAAACAATACTTATTCAAACTTTGTGGCAACACTGTTTTGTTGACGGGCTGTTGAAGTCAGCTGTTTGAGTGCCCCGTGTTTTTTGTGAAATTGACGGCAAATATTTTCCAACTTTTAGTGCGTCTGCTTAAAAAGTTAGAAACAAAATTAAAATTCTAAAAATGCAAATTTGTAGTCCAGATATTTAAGATTATAAGTTGATAACGCGTTTGTCATTTTTGTTTTCGGTTGCCCAATTATGCCGCGTGTTGGTAAGGTGTAATTTCAGGTTGACCCTAACCAGTGTAGCTGTGTTTTGTGGAATAATAGTTAAGCATGGCACAACGCTGCACAGGGTTTTAAATGCCTAGTTGTTAACGAAAGTGTGCAGATTTATGAGTAACTAACACTTCTTGCTACAACGTGCGACTTTTCGATAAAATCGGCTTTATTTCAGCTGAATTCGTGCTTAAGTTGAATAGATTTCATGAGAAAGAGATAAAAAAAATTTTTTGCTTGGTAGCGTCAAACACAAAATAGTTTTGTAAGTCGTATTTAGAGCTAAAAATTAAAGTACAAGCCGAATTTCAGCCCAATAGCGTAAAATACCACAAAGTTGGAACAAATCGGACAGATCAGTTATATGGCAGCTATAGGAAATAGTATGCCGAATCGAACCATTTTCGATAAGTCGCTAAAAAAGCTTAAAATACGTGTTCAAGCCGAATTTCAGTTCAATATCTTTAAAACCAATTAGGTTGGTGCAAATCGGCCAGATCGGTTATATGGCAGCTATATGAAATGGTGTGCCGAATTGAACAAAGTTCAATAAGTCGCTTAAGGAGCTTAAAATACATGTTCAAACTAAAATTCAGTTCAACAGCATAAAAACCAAAAAAGTTAGCTCAAATCGACCTATGGGAGCTATATGAAGTAATGGTCCAAGTCGAAACCGATTTTGCAAGTCGTATTAGAATCGTATCAGATTCAGTTCAGTAGCATAAGAAACAACATGGTTGTAGCAAATCTGCCAGATTGATTATATGACAGCTATATAAAATATTGGTCTAAATTGAGTGAATCCTTGCAAGTCGTCTTTGGGGTCCAAAATATGCGTACAAACCAAATTTTGGGTCAATATCTTAACAACTAGAGTTTATGCCAAAAAAGGCAAAAAAATACAGGTATATGGCATTGCCGCAAAAACCCACCTGGCAAAAATCAGGGTTTTTCAAGCCAAAATCCATCGTTAAAATCCTTACAACTAGAATTACTCGAAAACAAATACATCACAAGAACTGACATACAAATGAAATACTACGCACACTACACTATAAGTTCCTACCCCACCCGACAAAAAAACGTATGTAATGGGACCTACGACATTTACGATAGTTTCTCTTATCAACGAAATCCGAATTTTTTAAGAAAAGCGGGTATCATAGATTTTTAATTGTTTATCTGTTTGTTGCAGCTAGTCATTGGTTGCCACCTCATTTGTTGATAAATTTAGAGCGAAAAAGTTCGTTTCTGCCAGGTAAGTAAAATAGGGTTGCTAAGGGTAATTCTAGTTAAGACTTTCTTAATTTTGCAGCTGCGCTTTGTTGGAGGTCTGGACTGAGAGCACAGCCTTCTTTAACCTCTTCCAATTGCTGGCCTGCAGATGTGGGAAACGCGAGCTGGTGGAGAATCATTTGACTGGCATTAAGAATGAGCGCTTGCGACAATTCTTAGACTCCTTGATATATGTTTATCTATTCGATGAGGGAAGGGTAGGCAGCTGAGAAAAAAGATGCGGCCAGGTGATGGTCTCTTTGCAACTGTTGCAAGAGTTTTCCAAGTATATTATCTTCGAGACTATATTGGATCGCATTTTGCCCTTCATCTAAATCTCTTTTTCTCTGTCTTTAGCTGAATCTGCCCCAAAAATCTACGTCAAGGTGCAACACTTACTGCTTACGTAGCCATAGTTAAGAATATACCACGCAACAAAGCCAATGTCTTTCCCGATTATATACTGCCCTATATCATGGATTTTGGCAGAGAACTAAGTGCGGTCATTACTGCCCGGAATACTGCCGCTTTGGCGAAGACAGCTGTTTATTTTCTGGAGGAGACACCGCACAATGCTCCGAATCAGTTGCCCACACCATGCTATGAAGAGCAAATGAATGCTTTGCATGACGCTCTGTTTGCTGACCGATGCACAACGCATTGTCAAGCAAACCCTAATGGAGTTGGGCATCGAAAACGGATCGAAAACTGAATCGTTTCCAATATGTTTTCGCTATCGAGAAAGTGTCAAGAACGGATCCGTAAACGTGTATCGAAAACTTACGTTTTGCTGCCACAAACTGAGCGACAGGTAATACTTTTTCGGACCGAAAACGGAACACATTCTCGATCTAACAAAAATATTCATACAGACGGACGGACAGACGGATATGGCTATATTGGCTCTGCAGTTGATGCGGATCAAGAATATATATACTCTAGGATATCGGTAATGCTTCCATTCGCCTGTAACATCTGCGCAACTTTAGTATACCCTTTTTACTCTACAAGTAACTGGTATTATCTTCATCTACGACCACGTAAAGTATAAATATTATTGACTAGCATGAGGAGCAGAGTCGATAGAGCATTGTCCGCGAACTAGTCCCTTAGTTTTGAAGTTATTGAGCTGAAATTTTGCACAGAGTCTTCTTTTAGCTGCACTCTGCTAATATGTCGGAACCGCCCGGATCGGATGACTACTTATTGTAGCTGCCATAGAAACGATCGTTCGAATAATGGGTTTTTGTGAGAAAACCGTTTTTGTTTTCAATATTAGAGCTCTTAAACTCGGTTATTGTTAATATTATATGTTTTTAAGCTGATCTGCAAAGTTTGGTCGAAGTCGCTAACCTTTGGAGCGAGCTTTTTCAAGTGTATTAAAACTTCGGCACAGATGAAGTTGGCTTTCCCTTCTCGTTTTTAATTTATTACCGCAGGGCACTGACCAACTTAATGTACATATGATGTACATAATGTACATATGTATACATTTGCAATGTATCTTCTTGTATGTATCTTCTGTTGCCATGAAGCAAAACAAAAGCAACATGCAACCAGTGCAACAGCAGCCCCCCAACCCTTAAAAATCTCGTCTGCAAAACAAACAAAAATATTTGCGCACACAATCTTTTGCATGGAACAATGAGTACTAGAGCCGGGTTCCCCAAGAAGAGAGAGCGAAAATGTGACAGTGTCTTTCACTAACACACAGAGATGCATGACTTCGACAAGCATTCGGTGTGAATTGGCGAGTTTGTTCGGCTCCAAGTGGCTATGGCTGGGTAACTCTAACTCTGGGTATAAGAAATAAAATTTGCGCTACCTCAGTCAGCTGGGTACATTTGGGAATATGTTCGTCTCGCTCTAACCACTGTGATTTCCTATGTGGCACTATAAAGTATCTAAACAATGTATATAAGGACAGACAAAATTGAGAGGCAGCGCAAATTTGATCTCTAGTACGCATTGCTTCATGCAGCAACACACTGAAGCTGTGGAGTCCCGAAAAGAGAGCGCCATAGCTGTCATAGTTGTATCATGCCCAACATGATTTAAGAACTAATTTAACTCTTCCATCTGCACAAAGTACAAAACACATTTGGCCAACAGGAATAATTGAATAGCTTACAGATCGCCTGTGAGCCAATATACCCATAGTTGGAATATCTCTATCATCATCTTTATGTCGTTGAACGCGCCATTGAGCAGCATACATTCACTTTGCAATTGCATACGAATTTCTTTATTTTTTTTCTTCTTTTGTTTGCCCTGCATAAATAAAAATCGTGCATTTGCTTTTATCTCTGAATGGATAGAGCTGCCCCTGCTACATATATAAAAAAAAAATCAAGCGCTTCCAATAAAATATTGACAGAGTGCCGACCAGCCAGCACAGAGACCTCTTTAAACATGCGGAAGCCACCGAACACCGAAAGGGACAAGAGGTGGGTGGGTAGTCACCGACACTGGCAACGTTTGAGATTTTCTTTTTGTATTTATTAAACAATCTTTAACCCAAGCTGGTCTGCAATTGGAGCCTCATTAGGGCCAGTGAAATGCATAAATTACAAAGTTTCAGCCAAGTCACGGGAGTCAGAATGTTACAATAAACAGATTTATAAAGCCGGGCCGGGTCCGTCCGCCATGGCCATTATTCATTGCGGCATGTTGACAGACAGCTGAAGGAGGCAATGGTGGAGCGGCGCGAAAAGGAGCCAGCCAGGAGTCAACGTGTCTCCACTTAAACAGTAGTTGCTTAGTTGGGTGTACCGTTCACCTCGCATAATTTTATGGGTGATTATTGTAGATGGACAGTTTGACCTACTTTACCAGCATTTCGCGAATTACAAATATGTTTTATGATAACATTTCACCAAGTATCCCAATCTAATAATTTGGGTATTTACTGTACAATATTTTGCCGCTAATTGGCAACGGTGCCAGCTTACCATCTTTGCCTCTGTCTAATATCAGCACGTAACAGTTTGAAAATATTTTTTAATTATTTGCCTCGCGGTTGCCTTGAAGTATCTGACAGGAGAAGGTTTTCTTTTCGTGTTTTTTTTCTTTTTTTGGAAGTGGCGGCCACACACCTGGAGCGCATTTTTCTACACTTTGGAGCATTTTTTGTTGGCGCTTTGGCTTGCCATATCTCTTATCATTTATCAGCAGTTGGAAAAGATCAAAAGCGAATGCAAGCAAAGCCATCAAAAGCAGCGCGAGGAATGGGAGTGGCGACGCAGCCGAATGTGGCTTATCCTATATGCGGGAAATGGTTAAAGCTCAGTTTGTTATGTGGGTCGACGTTGACTGCCATGCCATTTGTTCAAATGAAACTAATTTTGTTGATTGTAAGAGAGAGCGAAGCAAGCAAAGCTTTATAGCCATCGACAGTTGATATATGAGCGGTCGGGCAGAGGGTGTGGGCAGGGGCTAAGTATCTCACAAAAGTGCCAGCTAGTGGCTCCTTAGCCAATGCTGTCTGTCAGTTTAAGTTGCGTAAAGTGAGGAAAAAAATTGAAATGTCCCAGCGAAATGTAATAGAAATTGAAAAAAATGAATTTCATACCAGCCAAGTATAGGGCTTTGCTCGGGTCCCTGAAGTTAAGGTTAGGGTAGGTTGCGATGCTAGAAGCGGAAAAGCTTCTTCACTTAGGGCTCGCGCACACATGCAGCTGAAAGATGAACTGACGGCGGAACTTTAGGCCGAGCTTTAAGCTTTCGAAAAACAAGCACACTAAATGTTGAACATTTTAATTTAGCCGTTAGTTCAGCCTTGTTTGAATGAACAAACATGGTTGTTTATTTTAGTTCGCTGATATATTTATTAACGGCGGAAGTTACAAATCAATAATGTTCTGCGAAACATTATTAAGCTTAACATCAATCATATTGCTTGGCCGGAAATGCTCCGAAAATTGATCGATTACCAAAGATTTACATAGACAATACACCATTATTACCCATAGCATCCTTAACCACCGTTTTATGCTATAGATTATCCAAACACATAGGGCACATCCTGAAAAACATAACCTCAGAATCTTTCAACTCTTTAAACTCATTCCAACTTCGGCTGGACCGAAGTTTATATACCCTTGTAGCTTGTATAATTTATAAAATTAAGGTTTTAAATGATTTTCGTCGAACATTGTTAGTTGAGTTATTTCCCAAACTCAGTTATAGATGGTGCCATTACTTTGACCATTTGCTTGCCAGTTTGTTATATGGCAGCTATACGATATATTCATCTGATTTTTACCAAACTTCCCAAAATTGTGTGGAAACTAATAATATTCATAATTGGAAAGTAAAAAGATGCTACCATTGAAAACAAAAAAAGTTTTTCTCACTAGAACTACTTTTTCGACCGATAGTTCCTATGACAGCTATATGCTACAGTCATCCGATTTGAATTAAACTTGGCAGAATTGTGTGGTAGCATGTTATATTGATCATTATTAAGTTTGGGAGCGATAGCATTGTAAACAAAAAAGTTTTTCCTACTAACACTTTTTTTCAGAACTATATTTTGTATGGCAGCTATACTATATAGTTGACCGATTTTCATCAGACTTGTTGAAATTATATAAAAGCATAAAAAACTTAGAAATACGAGGTTTGGGAGCGTTTGCATTGAAAACAAAAAAGTTTTTCTCACTAAATCTAGTTTTTCGACCGATAGTTCCTATGGCAGCTATATGCTATAGTCATCCGATCCGGCCGGTTCCAACAAATGTGCAGCGTATTTGTACCAAAAAACTTCGTGCAACGTTTGGTTCCGATAGCTTTAAAACTGACGGAGGAGATAATTAGAAACAGACGGACGGACAGACTCAGCTTGTCATGCTGATCAAGAATATATATACTTTATGTGGTCAGAGATGCTTCCTTCTATGCGTTACAAACATCTCGACAAATTCCCTCTACAAGGGTATAAAAAACAGACTACAGGATATACCAATTGAGGCTGATGAAATGATGGTGTCGTTTGATTTCATTTCATTATTCTAGCTGATAAGCCGAACCAGTGTCCTTTTGAAAATGCTGAACCGAACCGAAAACCACAAAGAAGAGCGGTTCGGTTCAGCTCAGTTCACTACCGAGTTGTAAGACGCGTATCGCTTACCTTCAAGCAACGACTATTGTAGTTTTGGGAATTTAAATTGATTTCCTTAGATACCACTTATCCGACTTTCTGTTAAATGAAGTTTGAATTAATCCTTATCGATGTCGCATTCAATGTCTTTATGAATGATTTCTCAACCATTTTAAAACATGTGATCCTGCCAGCTGAACTGTATAATGCTGGAGGCGAGGAGTTGTTAAGGTGCATGCACCAACTCCTAAGCAGAATATGGTCCGACGAGAGCATGCCCGAAGATTGTAGTCTAAGTGTAATTTGCCCTCTTTTTAAAAAAGGAGACCCTGCAGTTTGCGCCAACTACCGTGGGATCAGTCTCCTTCCCATCGCATATAAGATTCTGTCGTGTGAACGTCTAAAGCCGCTTATTAGCAAACTGATTGGACCTTATCAGTGTGACTTCAGACCTGGTAAGTCCACCACAGACCAGATATTCACATTGCGACACCCCCTGGAGAAGACCTATGAGAGAAATATCAAAACCAACCATCTTTTTGTTGAAAATAAATCAGCCTTTGACACACCGATAAGGTCAAGGTTCTTTGAAGCCCTGTCTACCTTTGGTATACCAGCAAAGTACGTTCGACTCTGCATGATGACGTTGAGAAGCACTCAAAGCCGTCAAAATAGGAAAGAACCTCTCCGAACCATTTGATACCACGAGAAGTTTTAGGCAGGGTGATACCCTATCGTGTCACTTTTTTAATCTGCTGATGGAGTATATACTGCGCCAGTGCCCAAATGCCAACAGATCGGGCTCATTTCTTTATAAAGATCTAATGCTACTCGCATACGCCGATGATATTGACATTATCGGCAAAAACGAACGTGCGGTAAGCAGGGCGTTTTCAGAGATTGAGAAACAGTCTAAACTGATGGGCTTAGCGGTAAACGAGGACAAGACGAAGTACCTAGTATCCACGGACAAGAAGTCTACGCGTCTTGGACAATTTGTTACTATGGGGGAGTACAACTTTGAGGTTGTAGAGGATTTTGTCTACCTCGGGACGATGATTACCGGCGACAACAACATCAGCCTGGAGATCTGAAGAAGAATTACTCTTGGAAACCGATGCTACTACGGGCTCAGTAGGGAGTTCAAGAGCAGAGCCTTTTCTCGAAGAACAAAAATAGCGCTATACAAGTCGCTCATCATCCCAGTCCTGCAATACGGCGCAGAAGCATGGACAATGACAGCAGCGGATGAGGAGGCGATTGGCGTGTTCGAGCGAAAAAGCCTTCGGAGGATCTATGGACCTTTAAAAGTTGGCGATGGATACCGCATTCGAATGAATCACGAACTGTATGAGCTCTATAAGGACATCAGTCTAGTCAAGCGCATAAAACAACAGCGACTGCGCTGGTTAGGACATGTAATCCGGATGGATGAAGAAGTTCCAGTAAAAAAGACATACAAAGCGAAGGCGGCTGACTTTGGAGGACATGGCAGGAGGGGTCGGCCACCACTAAGATGGGATGATCAAGTGCGGCAAGACATTTCCAACCTTGGTATGAACAACTGGTGCCAGCTCGCACAATGCAGAAGCGAGTGGAGGGCATTCATTGCAGAGGCCAAGACCGTCAAGCGGTTGTGATGCAACATCGGGCCAATAAAGAAGAAGAAGAAGATCCTGTAATTGCCCTCCGACTTCATAATATACCTTTCGTCAGATGTGTACCTTTGGTACAGTGTACAAAAACCTCGGGTTGAATGCTTTCCTGCATTTGAATATCTTGGTCACTGTTTTAGCAGTCGGAAGAAATTCTCTCTCCCTAATACAGTCAGCCCATTTGGGTACACACACACACACACTAAGGCTTATGTCAACTTGGCATTTTCTTTTGGAGTCTGTTTTTGCACTACGGCTGTTTTGGAATTTCAAAGCAGTCATGGCAATGCTGGCATGAGGAGATAGCTGCTGACTTACAGTCGATCGATAATATCAATATCAATATTACGGTAATTATGAAAATACTTGATTGATGTACAAAATTCTTATTCCAATTAAGATTTTTCCAGTCCCAAAAATTTTTGATTTAAGACTGTTTCGGGATGTATTAAGTTTTTTTTTTTTATTTTTGTTTCCAAATTTTCTGTCACCTTGCGTAAATTTGGCAACTTAATTTAGATTGTGATGTATTAAGTACATTTCGAACTGTTTTAAAATCTTTTTGGTCATACATTTAGGTTGCAATTTAATTGCAAAATATTCTTCATTAAAAACTCATAGATTCTACAGTCAACCCCCCTACATTCTTGATACTAATTTTTAGTTCGAAAATTCGAAGAATGTATGAATTGTGCAACGAAGCATGCCGAATGTCGCAGCTGGCGATGCTTGACGTGTCACATTTAGTGTTATCAAAAAGTATTTTTATACCCTTGCAAAGGGTATTATAATTTTGCCCAGAAGTTTGCAACGCATAGAAATATTCATTTCCGACACCATAAACTATATATATTCTTGATCAGGGCGACGAGCTGAGTCGATTGAGCTTTGTCCGTCCGTCTGTCTGTCTGTCTGTCCATCTGTCTGTCCGTCTGTCTGTCCGTCTGTTTCTACGCAAACTAGTCTCTCAGTTTTAAAGCTATCGAGCTGAAATTTTGCACAGAGTCTTCTTTTTACTGCACGCTGATAATATGTCGGAACCGACCGGATCGGATGACTATATCTTATAGCTGCCATAGGAACCATCGGTAAAAAAATGGGTCTTAGTGAGAAAAACTTTTTTGTTCTTAATGTTAGCGTTCCCAAACACGGTCATTATTAATATTATAAGCTTTCAAACAGATTTGCAAACTTTGGTCAAAATCGGATGACCATATCTTATAGCTGCCATAGAACCGATCGGTCGGAAAATGGGTCTTACTGAGAAAAACTTTTTTGGTTTCAATGTTAGCATCCTCAAACTCGTCCCTTATTAATATTATATGCTTTCAAACAGATTTGCAAACTTTATATATATATATAACTAAATATTTGTTTTCAAGTTAATCGTTCTTAAGGTCGGTGATTATTAATATTAAACGCTTTCAAACTAATTTGAAAAATTTGGTCGAAATCAGATGACTATATCTGCAGGCTGCCATAGGACTAATCGGTCGGAAAATGAGTCTTAGTGAGAAAAACTTTTTTGTTTTCAATATTATCGTTCTTAAACTTGGTGATTGTTAATTTGATATGTTTTCAAAAAGATTCGCGAAATTTGGTCGAAATCAGATGTTCATCTGACGGAAAATGGATTTTAGTTACAAAAGTTTTTGATTTTTATCCAAGCGTTCTTAAACTCTGTCATATCAAAAACAGCTTTTGCAAGGGTATAAAAACTTCGGCACAGACGAAGTTAGCTTGGCCTTCTAGTTGTACTTATTTTATGAAGCTATGTTGATGTTTTGAGAATGTTTTGGGGTTAACATTAGGATTTACAAGACCTCGATGAAGAACATTTTGCACTTATTGTGAGAATGACACGGGCTGTACTTTAGTACCATAACGTACTTATAGTATGACCATTAAGATTTTATAAAAGTTCGAAACGTAGTTAAAATATCCCGAAACGAGTCTTATAAACAGTATGTCGGGACTAAAAAAAACCGCACTTGGACCAGGGATCTTGTACTCGAGACCAACTATGTGCACGCTTACCGTCTCATTCTTACTTGAAGTCTCATAACATTCTTAAACCAAGCCCCGTACGCTTATCGGTGCTAAATAAAAGTTCGTGAAATGCGTACAAAACATAGGTCAGAGATCTACCCTACACCCAAAAAAATTTTGTATCAATATCAATTCTTATACGCGTTGCTCGCAAGTTTCAACGTGAAACTAGCATCATTTGTCTCTTTCGTATCAATTTGAACCTAGAGAGTTTAAAATCGACATTTTGCGTATTCATTTGACCCTCTGAATCTCAATTGTGAGAGGTTCAGAACTATTAAATTGTAGCTTATGTCAACGAATTTTGTTACGCTTATTCGAAGAATGTATGCATTGTGCAACGAAGCATGCCGAATGTCGCAGCTGGCAATGCTTGACGGTGTCAGCACTTAGTTAATAGTAAACGCTATGGAATACGCTTTCCCAGACGACGATGCTGAAGATAAATATATTGCCCAAATGGATTTCAAATACGTAATATGGAGCACGAACTTAAAGTTTAAACATTTACAAGGTAACATTTAAGCAGCTAAGTATATATGTTGTTGTGGTAGTTTCGGCAGACATATGTAAATAACAAATGTAACTTTTTAGACAGGACATATACCACGCCACTAGATGACCGAACAATGCGAGAGGCTCGAAACAAAGGCAGCTACAGAAGCGGTGTCTTTTCGCGTGTCTTACTCAGGGTCTCTGCGAAGGCGTAAAGCTATACATCAGAGTCCGGCGCGACCCTCATTACTGTGCGTACAATAATGCTTTGCGGCAGCGACGTCGCGACGTCTAGTGTATAACTCTAGTGGATAACACAAATAATTCAAAAGTTATGATATTTGAAACGTGGTATGAGAAAGGGTCACACTGTTGTAAGAGTTCAAAATAAAAGTAAAAAGTTTTTAAAATATTATGTTTTAATTTAAATTTCAGTTTATGGAGAACTGAAGAGGTACTACAAACTTGATAATACAAAATATTAAATTGATAAAAGCTGGTATCAAAATGATACTAAGAGTTTGACAATGGAAATATCACATTCATAAAACTTAGTATCAAATTGATACTACGAAATTAATACAAAAAACTGTCAAACTGATATAAGCTAGTATCAATTTTTATATCCTCGAAATATCATTTTGATACTTTCGAAAATATCAATTTGATACAAACTCCATGCGTTCACCGCCGCGTTCTGCTGCTACTGCAGCAGCAGGTAAAGAGTATATAACAGTCGAGCTTAACCCTCTGTTTACTTGTTATCAAAGAATATTAAAGTTAAAATATAATTTGCCCATTCAAGTGGGTTTTCTATGCCAATAGTTGGAATTCTTTTGTCCTCTTGTCAATTTATCGCTTACTTGAACCAATCATCTGCCTCTCCTGCATTCTTTTCCACTACAATGCATCAGTTCTTTCATTTTATGACATTTTATTATACCAATTAGACTTCTCTTTTGTGCCTTTTGCATTTCTATTGTTCTAGTTGTTCCGCTTCCACTTTGCTCTCTGCACCTATTTCACCTGACGACTGCTGGAAATTTACGACTCTCGATTGTGCCCTAACACATTTATTCATACAGGCGATGAGGCAGCACTGGGGAGATGGGGGGTCACTTCAGTTGAAGCACATTTTTCAAATGTGCAACACTTGCCACGAGTTGGTGTAGTTGCAGTTGTCGCCCTGCTCGGTACACAAATGACATTTACATTTTGAGCACATAATGTTGGGTTGAGTATTCTTTTTTTTGTTGTTGTTTGTTTGTTTTCGTGTTGCTACCTGTAACCTAGGCCGGAGAACTGCAGCTTCAGCACAGTTGGACCCTGCAGCTTTTTGGGGCGATAATTGCATACGGCGCCGAGTACTCAACAACAGCAAGTGCCCTACAACTGAATGTTGCTGCCGTTGCTGTTTCTGTTGCTGCTCCTCTTGTTGTCAACTAACAACTTCCTGAACTGGCATTTTTATTATGGCTTTAATTTTGGCCTCTACGAACAAAGTTTTCTGATAAATTCTTAAAGCTACATACAAGCCAAGTTAAGCCGTTTATCAAGACAAACTGGCCTTAGCCGCCCTTGGACAGGCCATAAATTAAAAACGCCCCAAAAATAAACAGCTCGTATATTAAGTACAAAACGAAATTTAGCGAAGGAATATCGAGCAGAGCCTACTTCAAAGGTTGAATTTGAGTATGTTGCCATAGCTCCAAAGGCTTAACAAAAAAAAAAAAAAAAACAAAATGGCAAGCAAAAGCCGCTTCTCATGCACCTTGCTGATCAAAGCGCATTGCTGAAGGCAAAGTTTATTGAACGAACTTTGTTAACCGAACATTTAGAGGTGGCTTAGCGCCAAAATGATGAGGTAAGGGAATAAGTAGCGGATGTTGAGCCAGTGAGCCAGTTTCAGCGAATGGATGAAGATGATGTAGAGAGTGAAAAAGCAGTTGGGGTGTTGGAGAGCTAACTGGTAAGTAGAAAGTGAGAAGTTACATAGAATCACTTAAAACATTGCACACTTTAAGGCAGATAAAACAAAAGTTAGCTTAGAGTTGAATTGTAAAGTTTGATAAGGGTAAGAAGATAAAAAATCAAACAAATTGTATAACTTCCGCTAAGCCGACACGTTTTGTACCCTCATCAGCAATGTTTTTTCTAGCTTACTTAAAAGTCTGAGTATCATTTTATCATCTGGTTGAGAGTAGCGTGCTGAATTCCATTAATCTCGCTTCAATCGCTTATCGTCTCCATTTGTTTTTGAGCTAACTAAAGTTTGTGGTGTAGTGCTAATACGATAAGACTAAGCTTACTTCGTCTGTGCAGAAATTTAAACACCCTTGAAAGTGCTCGTTTTAAAATATAAATTAAAATAGAATATTCTTTCTTAATAAAACTCTCTTTCAGACCGATTGTCATCCAAGTTGGACCTAATTTTGCGAATTTGATTGAAAGCATATAAAATTAATTTTATTACAGACCAAATACCAATACTATTTTATCAGCTATGTTCCTTAAATAATTGTGTTGTGTTCTGGAAATGTCGGATCAACGATTGCATAACTAACAACGTAAGCTCGATGACTTTCTATGTGAAGTGCCCCGAACGGTTGCAGTGGAATATGCAAAAATCATTAAACAAGCTTAAATAAATTAAGTGCGAACAATTCAACGCCAACAATTAAGCGTACATACACACACACACACGGTCGACCACACACGCATACAGACATGCTGACGGCGTTTGCAATCACATGTCAAACTGCAGAGACAAGACGAAAGCAATTCATCCCGGGACCTAATTCACGTATTAGCTGGCGACAGGAGACTTTAAACAGTGACGCACTTATGCTGATGTTAGAGAGTTTAGAAACTGATCTACAAGAGGAGGCCAACGACTGCGCGAACAGCTTAGCCGACACTCTTCAGCGAGCGTGCGAAGAATCAATGCTGCGCAAAAGAAGAGGAACGACTGCTCGCAATCTCGTTCACTGGTGGAACGACGAGATAGAGGAAGCCCGTCAAGAAGGCGGCAACAACGCAATCGACAAGGCGAGACTTTGACGAGCAACTGGCCGACTTCCGTACCAAACGGGCCCTTCTCAAAGCCGCTATTAAGCGAAGCAAGGCGCGGTGTTGGAAAGAGTTGTGCTACGAAGCTGATGCTCAACCTTTTGGGACAGCGTACAAGGTGGTCATGGGGAATCTTGCCAAAAATCCTATGCCAACCTGTCCTGAACAGTTGACAGAAATAGTGGAGACACTATTCCCACGGCAGCCAATTGCCTCATTGCGTGAAGCTTACGCCCAACCTTTGCCTACGGCCGTGCTTCTCACCGACGAAGTCGAGGTCTTAACTGCCCTAAGCAAAATTCGAGGTGACAAGGCACCAGGTCCTGACCGTATGGCCACCAGGGTGATAAAGATGGCCGTAGCCGCGCATCCATGAGCGTTTTTAAAACTTTACAATATGTGCATTGAACAATGCCGCTTTCCGGACAGATGGAAACTGCAGAGGCTGGTCTTGATCCCCAAAAGCGGCACCCAGCTAGAAAACCCTTCTGCATCCAGACCGTTTGGAGAAGGAGCTTGTTGAACGGGAAGGCCTTTCTGAGCACCAATACGGGTTCAGAAAGAAGCTGAGCACTACAGACGCAATCTCAAAGGTAGTGGGTATAGCGCAAGAAGCTATCGAAGGGACCAGGTGGCGCGGTGGACGCAAGAAATACTACCTTATTACTACACTAGATGTCAAAAATGCCTTCAACACTGCCAGCTGGCAAAGCATACTTGAAGCTCTACACCGGCTGCGAGTGTCTGAGTACCTCATCAGGATGATCCGCGACTACTTCACGAATAGAGTACTCCTATTTGATACTGCAGCAGGAGAAAAGCAACGTGAGATTTCTGGATGAGTACCTCAAGGATCAGTGCTAGGCCCAACTCACTGGAATGTCATGTACGACGCAGTACTGCGCCTACCGCTACCTCACGGCTGTATAATAGTGGGATTCGCTGACGACATTGCACTCATCTCAGTCGCTAAACACGTGGAAGAAGTCGAAGTCAGCACAAATGCGGCCATCCGTGAGGCTATCTCATGGCTCGGAGATAACGGACTGAGTTTGGCAGCCTACAAGACGGTGCTAGTCAGTAGCAGGAAGATAGTGGAATCTGCCTCCATTGAAGTCGGAAGCTGCTTAATAAGGTCGAAGCCTACCATTAGGTACCTGGGCCTAATATTGGACCATAGGCTTACGGCGAGAAAGCTGCCAGGACCTCAACCGCGTTAGCGGGAATGATGTCGAATATTGGCGGACCCTATACGGATCACCGATATGGGCACCAGCAATGGAGGTACTTTCGTACGGCCGGGACTGCAGATCTGTATACCGCAGGTGCGCACTTAGAGTGTTGTGCGCTTTCCGCACCGTCTCCGAGGACGCTGCGCTGGTCCTAGCAGGCATGGCCCCGTTGGACCTACTTACTAAAGAAGCCTGCAGCAGAAACACGCAACTTGGCCGCCGGTAAGTGACGTTTGCGCTGTGGGAGTCGAGATGGAGAACTGCTACCAACGGGCAATGGACAAGACGGATAATACTGGACTTAAGGCCGTGGGTTAGTAGGACGCACGGGCATACCGACTTTTACATGACGCAAGCACTGACTGGACATGGATGTTTTAAATCCTACTTGTTTAGGTTTAAGCATGAGACGGATCCTTTTTGCACACACTGAGCAGGGATGAAGACGCTGAGCATGTCTTTTTTGTCCGTCTTAGATTCGCTGCTGAACGGGAAGAGCTAAGTCTAGAGATTGGGAGACCATTCATAGTCAACGACTTGATGAGTATTCTACTTAGCTCGCAAAACAATCGCTTTTAGCAATTTCGCAGCACGAATATTTAAGTCCCTGCGTCGCGCTGAAAGACAGCGCAGAATGAATTCAAGTCCTAGATAGGTATCTAGCTGAGGCTTTCATGCCAGCTCCTCCTCGTGAAGTAATACTTAGTGGTGCTACCGCGAGAGAGAAACGGAGAATAGGGGTGGTTTTAGTGGGTGAGGTAGTCCCAAGTCCCACACTATCCGGCTTTCAATGCTTTTCCCCCTTTATAAAAAAAAAAAAATAAAAAAAAAATGCTGAGCTACCCAGTCGGACAATACATCCATTGGATGTTCGAGCTTACGAAAAAAAAAACGTCACTTAAGCAATTCAACAACAAATGGATCTCAAGTTCCTGCGCAACAGCCCAGTCAAGCAACCTGTTGTGCCTCCGAACACTGGAACCACACACAACATATTTTAGATATACAAGCCTGCATTTAGCATCAACTTCCCTGATAATCCAGTCAACTCGACTCATCATTTAGTTGTAGAGTAGCTGTAGCGTTTGCAGTTCATTCAGCTCCAATCACAGATCCAGTTCATCTATCTAGTTCCCACAGCACTAACAACTCGTTACTCGATCTCTCTTACTCACACACTCAACTCTTGGCATTCTGTAATACTCATTCTTCACGGCAAGACGCTACTGCAATAAACCAAACCGAAACTAAGTCGGGACTGTGTGTTACATTAAGGGGGGAGCCTGCTTTAGAGGCTTCAAAAAATCGAATTTTTTTTTTTGCATAAGTGTCTACTTAAACTATCCAAGAATGTGTCCCTAAAATTTCAGAAGCAAATTCAAAATATTTTTAAAGTTACAGGAGAAATAGTGAGCAAGCGTCGAGATTTTATATACACGATTTTTTATATACGAAAACTTTGACGTGCGATTTCTCGGTTTTTCATTTTTACGATTTTTTAAACACAAACTTTTTAAACAATCTCAAGTGAATTTTTTCTTCAAAATAAAATGATTTTTTTTTTAATTTACGAACATTTTTTGAATTTCTCACTTTTTTTTCAATTTTCTTGGTTTAACTAGAAGCTATACTATTGAAAATAGAAAATTTTTTTGGGTTTTTTGTTTCAGATGGAAATTGCGACCTGCATCTTTCCCGCCGCACGACACATGCACACTCGAGGCGCCTCGGCGAAATGCTTGTACCAGGCATAATATGACATATATTTTAATGAAAAAATTTGAGAAGACTGTTGAAATATATAACAATAAAACCTGTAAGTTTCGTTTCAATCGAATATTTCTTTCCTCCCCAAAAGAGTCCTCGGAAAAATCGAGTTTTTGAAGCTTCTAAAGCAGGCTCCCCCCTTTAATAACACAAGTCAACAAAATTAGACTTTTTCCGGTATATTGAAAGGTTGGTGGTGATTCTTATAACTTTCGTGTGCTGATCATGCTTAAAGTTGCAAAATACAAACAATACAATAAAGTTGACAGATGAATATAAAACTATTTCATAAAATTAATTTCGTGCTAATGTAGGTAATAGGTAAAAGCAAGCATCCCCATCTAGCTCTCTTGCCCTGCATTTCTGACTGCCTGTCTGTATGAACACCTAAAACACCTAAACGTCAGCCACTATAAAATCTGGAACAAATAAATTTGATTTGGAAATTCCATTAATATCACAACCCAAGAAAACAAGCAATAAAAATTTTCGTTAAAGGTAAAAGCTGAATTTGGTTAACATGCAGCTATAATGGTTCAATTTCTATTTGTGGATGCTAAAAGACATTAAGGCTCAACGCTTGCATCTCACGATGAAATTAGGCTTACGAAATCTGTATAATGTAATCTGTATAATGTATAATGTAATCGATCTTTTAAACAGATGATGTACTGCTGAACGGTTAGCGTATGCAGGCACAGATTACACTTTTGAACACCATAAAGTTGATCGCGTTTAAGCCAAAGAGTTTTGAAAGGGTAGGACGTTACTATCAAAACCTTGGCTGGGCTTGGGTCAGCATAGCTGCTGTTGGCTTTTCAGAGCGAAGCTCTTTTACGGACGTTTGACGGGGGGACTAAAACTACAAAAATTTTGTCTCTGCGACAGCTTCTTTTGGGTACGCCTTGTCTTTGCATTTTGTGTTTGCATAGTCAATCGCTTTTGCCATTTGCCGTAGCAGCAGGTGGGTTGTGTGTTTGTGGAGTGGGAGGGTGCACGGGTGGGAAGAGAGGTTAACAGTGACTAAACAGTGACCTAATAGTGACCAAACAGTGATTAAACAGTGACTTAACAGTGACTAAACAGTGACTTGAAAGTTACTCAACAGTAATTCAACAGTGACTTAACAGTGACTCAACAGTGACTTAAAAGTGACACAACGGGGCTTTGCCCACTCTTTTTATTGCATTTTGAAGCTTTCAGCTTCGCGAAAACTTTTTAGAATTTTGCTTTAATGTCTTCAGCATAGTTGTTGCTCTTGGTTTGCCCTACAAAAAATTTCTTTCTAAATTAACAAAAAAAACTCACCTTTATGCTCAAAAATACAAATTACGAGGATATGTTTCAGTACCAGTAGAACCTTCTCTATAGGTACTACGATATAGGTAAACGATCTTGGAGAAAGTAGCGAGAAGGCTAATTGAGAGAAGAGCCCACGCTGTACCATTGGCATCATAATCACAATGGGGACGATTTCAGGGGCTCGGAAAATGACTCACTTCCACAAGCCGGCAAAAACGACAGACTTCAATGCTTTGGACTTTGGTCCCCCTGTACCAGGGGCAGTAAGTTGCAAAAATATGTGCTTTGCCCCCTCATAGTTGCCGCCCCTGACCGTGACTGACAGACCGCACACATATGACTGATCGTGGATTCTCGCTTAAAATTCTGATGATTCTTTCAGCTTTCCAATGAACGTTTCAGTTAACTAATATACATAAAACTTTAAAATCAATTTGTTTCCCTGCTCAAGCGTAGCCCTAACGAATTGTATACATTTTGAAATGAAAGAATTGTAAACCAATTCTCAGTTTCAACTAGATCATCATGGGTGGCATTTCTTTGACTTTGCTGCTGCTGGTGTGCTTGCTGGCCTATCAACATCATCAGGTGGAAGCTTGTAAGTAGATAATTTTCCAAAATTTTTACAACTATTTAAACAGTTTCTAATTTAAAGCTTGTTTTGCTGCTTCAAAAAGAACGTTTAAAGATGATTTAGTGTGGAATTGGTTGGAGGAGACCTGTTCACGTCCAAGTTATGAGAAAGTTGTGGCGCTTACTCACAAAATTCTGTTGCAAAAAGCAGCAGCCAAAAAGACCGCAGAGGCTAAGGAACCAAGTGTTTCCTTCTTTGAAAGAATTAGGTATTGGATCTCATTGATCTGGAAAATAGTCAAATGGTATTTTAATATTATGAGAGGTGAATAAAACTTTGGCAAGTGCCTGAAAACTGAATGTCTAATTGCTTTTGTCAAGTTTTGTTGTTTCGTTGTTATCACATTGGGTTTTTTTTTGTGTGACTTTGCATCCCCTACCTCCATCCTGCTCTGTTGCCAGCAATTTGAGTTATGAAAAACATTTTTGTTCTTGCTTTGTTTGCTTTGTTTTCGTCCATTGTTGCTTTGCATGCATTTCACATGAGCTGCCGTTTCTGTTGCCGTTTTCCATTTGGTTTATTGCGAATTTTATTGTTTCGCGGTGGTTTATGGCAAATGCCACACAACCAAGCGTGTAAATATTTGAAAGATTGAAAACAAAAGGGAGTAGTTTCAGCTGCAACGCTTTAATATGCACACATTGTTGTTGATGATGTTGTCTCTAAATGAAATGTTTGCTGAACCATTTCAATCAGCATTTAATAAGGGTATTTTGTAAAAAAAAAAACCGTAAAGCCATTACAAGCAAAGCTCAATTAAACAACATAAACTTAGGCCCACTATTAGGCTAATGGGCTAGCATAAAACTTTGCTTATCCCTTCCACTGGCCAAACAAACAAACTCTGAAAACTGCACTAAAAATAAAGCGTAAACAAAAGGCTGTGCGGAGGCGTGCTTTGTTTGCGGTGTCCGGGGCGTGGCAAATACAAATAAAATTAACTAAACTCAAACTCGTAAGCAAGGAACAGCAAAAGTCCAACATACGAAAAAGCTCTCGTTGTTTGGCTCCCGGCATTTTGGAAAACGTTCAACGAAAAACTCTGTGGCAATAATTAAAAACTAATTAAGGGGGCTATTTGGACAGTGGGGCAGCTGTTGTAGAACTTAATTAACTAAACGCCAGCGACAACGACAACAACAACAACAACAATAGCAATAATTCTGTGGAAGTGGCTGTGTGTCGCCCACACAAACACACACACACACACACTCACACACGTGGCGTATGTGTAATTTAATCATGTTGTTGGCTTGGCCAGCGAGAAACTTTTGTTGTCAGCCACAAAATGCAATTTGTGCCATAAAACAAAAGCTGGCAACATGAAAAGACACACACAAAAGATGGAAACGTCAAACCTGCTTGGATTTTAAGGTCAACAAAAGAAGAGAGTGCCAGAAACTACTTAAATAGATTGTGTCGAGTTTTGACAAATCTGAAAATATTAAAGAGTGGAGCGACATTTATGGAGTAGATGCTTGGTGGAATTTTTCTGATCGGTAACTGCTTTAAAAAGAGAGACAAGTCAGAGTTCCTGTACGATCAGATTTGATATCAGCGAGTTGTGTTATGTTTTAGTGTGACTCGTTCTTGTTATAACCTTGCCAAGGGTATTACCTAGTAATCGTAATTGTTTGGATCATAAAATGAAAACGAATGAACATTTTTCTAAACTTGTTCTTCTTTTTTAAAAAATTTATTATATCCAGCAACGGCGAAGTCTCTCGATCGCAGTGCGCACCTCATGCATTGAGAAATTGTAGTCTGCTCGGAGAAGAGCACGCTTCAAAGACTCAATATTTGGATGTCGAGTAGAGCAACCCATAGCCTCAAGAACGGACCACAGTTTGTAGTCCAATGGATTCAGGTCTTGGCTACCAGCAGGTTAATTATACGCAGAACTGAAGTTCGGTACACGATTTTTTAGCCATGTTTGAGTCGTTTTAGCCTTGTAAACTGGAGCGGAGTCTTGTTGATAGGTCCACGGCTTGTTTGCTGATAATGTCGTGTTGAAAGGCTTCACAATCTTTTCCAAAACTTCGGATTGATACACTTTCGCCGTAGTTTTGACTCATTTTTCACAAAAATGGAGCTTGGTGACCCCCTTATAGGCACATTAGCTGGTTTTGATGACACATCCTACACTCTATCGTTCTGTTTTTGAATGATTTCTCTATAGTGAACATTTTCTTTTTCGACAACAAGATTTTCGAGCGAGCCAAAAACTTGTGATGTAGTAATATAGCATAAATGTCAATTGTCAAATAGCCGTCAAGTTGGAGTGGATGCGATCAATGGTTCTCGAGATCGAGTGTGTTCAATTCGTGTACCAAAACAATTGCGACTACGTACATTCTCAGAGTACTACATTGAATTGGTGGCTGTCTTCAAGTTAAAAACAAAACCAGTAAAAAACAAGAAAGAACGTCGGTCAAGCCCGACTATAACATACTCTGTACCCTTACACTCGCATTTGCTCAGGAGTCAAACGGCCAGTTAACACCCCGCGCACAACGCGGTGCGCTCTCTAAGTTTCTCTCTCTCTCTCTTTTCTCTCTCGCACTAAGATTGCCTGTGTTGAACGGTTAGGGTATGTTGCTGTGGTTGTTGGTGGGGGGGTGGATGGTGTTAACTGGCCGTTTTTTGCCCATAACTTGAGTATCGTTCTTTATCATTCCTTCAGCAAATCGATAAATATTTTGTTAACAAGGTATCTCTAGAAGGAACGAACGATCTATCTAAAAAACTGTAGGAGATATGAAGTTTTTTCCAAATTGCGGGGGCGGGAGGGGGCGTGGCAAAAATTGAAAATAAACTTGATCTGCCTTCGGTACAGAGTATAAAAACGAGAAGGCTAAGCTAACTTCGTCTGTGCCGAAGTTTTTATACCCTTGCAAGTTCTTGTACGAGATGCTAGATTTTCTTCGCGAATAGCGGCCAGTAGACTAGCATTTCGAGTTGATATCCGAGATGCATTTTGCTCTATCACGGGACGCCTGCCGTCGTTGCTCCTGGGACATTGAAGACCCTCTTGGCATTTTGATTGATTTTATTGGTCAGGCTGGAATGACACCTGCTTTTTTCCGACAATTTCTAGCAGTTGTTGAATTCGCCGCACAATTTATTGCTGCTAAAGGCAGAGAAGCCGGCAGAATTGTTTTGGCTAGATACAATATTATCGCTATTTTAAATTAAATTTAAATTTAAACTTTATACATCTTGCAATTAAACAATTTATTTATTGCAATAATAAAAATTCAGATTTTCATTATGTTAATTTTCATTAAATTAATTTAAAAAAAAAATCAATTTTTCCTTTGAAAAAAGCAAGTTGATTAAGACTCACGCAGACCAATAGGTTGCGCTTCTTTTGTGAACATTTGGATAGCAAAGCCACAACGGACATGGTTAAATAAGAATGTGCTTCCTTCTATGCGCCTAAAACATCCGACCTGATTACCCTCTGCAAGGTATAAAAATGCAATATAAAAGAAGTTGTGTTCAATTCTTTGATGTCCTGGGTATCGGCGCCGAGAGGACCTGGCTCGCCGTCAACACCCACTTACCCCAGCCTATCCACCATACTCCTATTTAACCAGCTATTCGGCATCACAATGGGTCTTTAGTTGATCACGGCCTCAGGCCGAGCAGCCTATTTAACCTAACCTATTCATCATGACTTCTTTATCAAAACCCATTACATTTTTTATTTTTAATTTATTTAAATTTTATTTGAGATGTCAACAACAGTCGGCATGACCTTTCTTGTTGAAAATACCAAAAAAGTCGGCTGGAAATACTAGATTCTCAATGAACTTAAGGATTTTTCTGGTATGTTATTTAAGTATGCGCCGAATTTGCCGTGTTCGTCAAATACGCCGGACAATATTGCTGCTAGATCTTGTCGGTAAGAAAAGCAGATGTCATCCCAGCCTCACAATATTGGTTTCAACACTTTAAGCACATAAAAAAACAAACAAACAAGTTCCTTTTAGTCTCGTAGCTCAAACTCGACTGCCACATATCATACATTTATTTTACTAGAAAAGTTCCTACGCCTACTAGGAAAGTTGTAAAATTGACTCTTCGACCGATCGTTCCTATGGCAGCTACAAGAAGTAGTCATCCGATCCGGGCGGTTCCGACATATTAGCAGCGTGCAGTCAAAAGAAGACTGTGCCAAATTTCAGCTCGATAGCTACAAAACTGAGGAACTAGTTTGCGTAGAAACAGACAGGCACGTCGTTGCAAACTCCTGGGCAGAATTATAATACCCTTTGCAAGGGTATAAAAACGGGCTTAAAATCAGTATAGATGTCATTCTGGTCTGAACCTCGAAAAAAATGTTGTGATTTTTTTTTGACAAAACGGCGGCCATTGAAAAACGAAAATTCGATTTTGGGCTCTTTTTTTGTAGTTGAGTGTAAAAAAAAAGTAAAATTTTTTTTAAAATTATGATTGAGGTTCAGACCAGAATGGTGACAATACTGTGTCGATTTCAATTAGTTTCATCAAAATCGGTTCAGTGTGACTGGAGATATCATGGCCTCAAGTTCGAATAATGTGATTTCGATGTAAATGCGTTTAAAGATTGAAGTAGTTTTTTTGCACAAAAAAAAAAAAAATCAAAAATGCAGTTCCATAAAGGAGACACTTCTGCGTCGATTGCATTTCATCAAATGTTTCATCAAAATCGGTTTAATAAAACTGGAGAAAAGTGGCTAAAGTTGTTTTTAAACCAGAAATATTACAGATATTATATTCTTACAGATATTAGTCGGCGATGCCAGCTGCATACAGCGGACCTTCCTCATCTTGCTATGTAATTCCTGCCTACTCCTTCTGCTGTCAGTCTGAGCAACGTGGTTTTTTTCTTTAAGCAGATGGTATGGTGGAGTGGTGTTAACTCCATCAGTACTTCTAGGGCCGCTGTCGGACAGGTACGCATGGCTCCGGTCATGCATACACATGCCAGCCTTTGTAGCTTTTGCAACTGCGTCCTAACAGTGAGAAGATTTGCTCTATCTCCCCACACGACAGCTCCATACGTGAGCATCGGTCTCACCACCATGGGGTATAGCCATCGGAGTATGTGTGGTGCCATGCCCCACGATTTTCCGGCTATGCTCCTGCATGTATATAGTGCCCTAGTACACTTACTGAGTGTATTCTCTATGTGTTTGTCAAATTTTAGCCTGTTGTCGAAGACCCGCCAAGATATTTGACCTCCTTTTCCGGTGTTATGAGGCAGCCGGAAAGACGTATTGGACTCATTCTACTAGGTTTATATCTTCTAGTGAACGGTACAACGATGGTTTTTGCAGGGCTTAGGTTGAGCCCAACCTCCTTGCACCAATCGGACGTCACTTTCAGTCCCCTTTGGACTATGTCACATAGGGTTTCTTCGTACTTTCCTTTTGCAAATATAACGATGTCATCTGCGTATCCCTGGTATGTTATGCCCTGGGACGCGAGTCTTTCTAATAGTTCATCCACAAGTAGGCTCCACAACAGTGGGGAGAGTACTCCTCCCTGAGGTCATCCTCTAGTTGTGGTTACTGTGATGGATTTTCCGCCTTCCACTACAGAGGCTTCTCTGCATCGTAGAAGTGAGTCTATCCATCTGCCTATTGTGGAGTTTATTCCACTTCTGATTAGAGCATTTTTGACAGCACTATGGGATGTGTTGTCAAATGCTTCCTCAATATCTAGGAAGGCGCACAGAGCGACTTCCTTATCTTCTATTGTTTTCTCGAGCATCTTCCCGAGCTGATACAGTGCCGTGTCTGTTGATCGGCCTACTTTGTACGCGTGCTGTGTTGGCTACCAGCTTTTCTATCGTTTCCAGTAAAAACGATGTCATGCTGATGGGTCTGAAAGACTTGGGGTTAGTTATATTCTTTTTCCCTGCCTTGGGGATGAAGACTACCCTTGCTCTGCGCCAAGCGTGTGGGATGTACCCAGTAGCAAGACTGCTTGTCATGATTTTCCTGAGGAATTGTAGGAGTGTGTCCTTCCCTTCTTGCAGGAATGCTGGATAGATGCTATCCGTCCCGGGGGATTTGAAGGGCTTGGAATGTTCCAATTGCCCACTCAAGTCTCCCTGCGGAAACAATTTTCTTGGCTTCTGCCCAGTCAGGGCCACGTGTGTGATAATAGATCTCTTGTTTGTCACGTTCTTCCATGGGGATGTTTCCCGGGAAGTGAGTGTCTATTTAGATCAGATTTGTTTACTTTATTTAATTTATTTACTCAAAAATTAATCGTTTTAGCGAAGACATTGTTCGACAAAAAAGGCTATATCTTCTAAAGTATTCCGAATTTAAAAAATCCTTTTATAGCTATATTCTCAAATATCAGAGCTATAAAAAAATGCAAACAAAAAAATGGAAAAAAAAATGTTGCACATGAAGAATCCCCCCTTAAGAACGCTTACATAAAAATCAAACATTGTTGTTACTAAAACCCATTTTCCGACAGATAAACATCTGATATTGACCAAATTTCGCGAATCTTTTTGAAAACATATCAAATTAACAATCGCCGAGTTTAAGAAAGATAAAATTGAACACAAAAAAGTTTTTCTCACTAAGACTCATTTTCCAACCGACCGGTCCAACCAAATCGGTTCGACCAAATTTTGTAAATATATATTTGCAAGCGCATATAGAATAAGTAAGCAGTGAGATTAAGGACGCTTACATTAAAAACAAAAAAAATTTCTTACAAAGACCCATGTTCGACCGATCGGCCCTATGGCAACCATAAGATATAGTCACCCGATGTCGATCAACTTTTTGAAATTAGTTTGAAAGCTATTAATATTAAGAGTCACCGACCTAAAGAACGATTTACTTGAAAACAAAAAAGTTTTTGTCACTAAGAGACATTTTTCGACCGATGGTTCCTATGGCAGCTATAAGATATACAGGTCTGTTCCGGTTTTCACTTTCGACAAAAATTGTTGAATTCGAATTTGTTAATTGTGCTGTTGTATCAAATTTATTGGGTTAATCAAATTAAAGAGTTATAATTTAAATCCGTTGAGTAGAGAGTAATTAAAAACTAAAGATTTGATACAGATTTTCTTGATCGTTTATTTGAAAAGAGAACATTTAAGAAATTCGAAATCACTTTAGCGAAAACCGGAACATGGCAGATAGTCATCCGATCCGGCCGGTTCCGACATATTAGCAGCATGCAGTAAAAAGAAGACTATGCTAAATTTCAGCTCGATAGCTTTAAAACTGAGAGACTAGCTTGCGTAGAAACAGACAGACGAACAGACAGACGGACAGACAGACGGACGGAAAAAGCTCAATCGACTCAGCTCGTCGCCCTGATCAAGAACATATATAGTTTATGGGGTCGGAAATGAATATTTCTATGCGTTGCAATCTTCCGGGTAAAATTATAATACCCTTTGCAAGGTTATAACAAGAATTATACATTTCCTGTACATGTCTTACCGAGATTTAAAAGACTAGAAGAGCTAGAGCAACCAAATTTGAAATGTAGACTCCTATTGTCTGCACGCAGATCAAGTTTATTTTCAATTTTTGCCACGCCCCCTCACGCCCCCGCAATTTGGAAAAAACGTCATATCTCCTACAGTTTTGATGATAGATGGTTCGTACTTTCTAGAGATATATATTACTCAAAATTATTTATCGATTTGCTGAAGGAATGATAAAGATCGGATGAACGATACTCAAGTTATGAGCAAAAAACGATCAGTTAACACCCACCACCCACCCCACCCATAACCTAAGCATTGCGTTCAGCAGCAATCTTAGTGAGAGAGAGAGAGAGAGAGAGAGAGAGAGAGAGAGAGAGAGAGAGAGAGAGACTTAGAGAGCGCACTGTGTTGTGCGGATAATAAATAGCCGAGTTAAAAAATGTTGCATACTTTTCGGCTGACCCACCTCAGGCACACAGGAAGGCTATTAAACATTTGTTTCCATGAGTAACGGGTATATCGAAGTCGGTTAGAGCCGACTTTAACTTACGCTCTCGTTTATTCTAATTATTTATATTTTGATTGTTAAAATATAATTTTATTCTTATTTTTGATTGTTTTCCAGTATGGAACCAACGACGTGACAGTATCCATGCCATTGGTTGGAACGGTATATTCAAAGATCTTCAAAGTGTCAACCTGGCTGTCGCCGTCAACGACGGATATATGTATGTAATATCAGTTAAACAACGGCAAAACTGTTCTAAGTATTAAATTTGTAAAATCATTTGTGTTTTTACTTACAACCGAGAAGATCTATGCTTGATATGAAGCCGATTTAATTTAAAACAAATTATTTTAATCTCAAAAATTGATGGTTGATTTCAGTATTTTCGGCTTGGATGTAAGAATATTCCGTCTTACCTACTTTTGACATCAAATATGCTTGATATCAAGCACGATCGGATATTTCTAAACCCGCATTTGCAAGGGTATAACACAGACGAAATAAGCTTGACCTTCTCGTTTTTCTGTGTGGTATCCATAGGCTTTTTTGAAAATCTGGGTTTGAGGCTATGCTTACAGAAGTCCGTTGTTAAAGGACTATTAGTGAGTTTTTTTTAAGTGTTTTACTGTGTTATTGTTACTTT
The DNA here is from genome assembly GCA_037044535.1 of Lordiphosa magnipectinata. NCBI lineage: Eukaryota > Metazoa > Arthropoda > Insecta > Diptera > Drosophilidae > Lordiphosa > Lordiphosa magnipectinata. The sequence goes on from JBAMBO010004084.1 coordinate 433,579, forward strand.
AAATATAAAGTTAATTCGGTTGAGCTTCGGTATCAGTAATTCAAATGTTGGAGTTCCGAGATCAAAGAAGTTTGTCTTAAGACCGCTTTGGAGGCCTGGATTTAAGTATTGGTAATTTTGAATAAAGACTAGGGACAGTTATGTATTTCACATAGTTTCTTTTAAGGAAATTCTAAAATTCCCCAGGGAGACGAAAAGGTGTACTTCATCTTTTCTTCGACTTAATCGGTAATGGTAGAATTGACTGGCTGAAGTTTGTTTGCTGAGTTTTCTTCAAAAGTGCTTGATGAATTCATTATTGTCAAAATTTTGGCATTAACTAGAAGGACCCAGCTAGATTGCTATAACTTGTAAAATTTTCAAGCCTGCAGCTAGGGTTCATGGTTCTATATTCTTTCAGAGCAATTAACTTTTCTTCCAATAATCCTAAAAAATATTTTTTTAATTCATGCCAAAATTTTGACTATTCCGTCCAGTGTGCATTGAAAAAAGTAGTGCAAAATGTTATATTGGCAATCCTGATTGCCTGTTTTGGAAAACAAATTTATCAATAAATGCACTTGATCCCTGCTTTGCTTCGGTCTTCAGCTTGCGGCTTACTTTTATGTTGTTGTTATTTTTGCCCTCAATCCCCGTACAGAAATGCGCGTGTGTGTGTGTGTGTGCTATTGACTTACATATTTGCCTTTCCACTTCAGTCTCCCACCTGTCGTGTTTTGTTTCAAAATGTTTCCCACCTGACGCTAGCTATGGCTCTGGCTATGTCATTTTGCCCCGAATCGAGCCACTTCACGCACGTGCCATCAAAGCAGAAACAAACAAAAAGCAATAGAAATTGAGGGAACGACGTTTGCTTTGGGTTTGGCTCTTGCCTTAAGTACACCGTCAAGAGCATTGAATGTTTGCCCAGTCACTGAGCACATACTCGTCTACCTATATACGTATATATGGATGCACAAGTTGTGGGGTCGTTAATGAAAAGTAGCAGTCACAGCCGAACAAAAGATGAAAAATCATTGTTCAAGTTTTTTAGTCTCACTGTCAATAATTCGTTTCCGGACTGCAATTGTGTGCGAACGCAGATTGAAAACGCTTTGGCCCTCAACTCAAACTCAAGCTCTTCTCGAACTGATTGAATAGCATTATTCTTCAACGGAGACTGAGTTGCACTGATACGCATTGTGCCTGCTGCTGCCACTGGCCACTCAATTGTATCTCTGGGTGGCGCATTGTGTGGCCAACGCTGCTTTCATATGCTTAATTGAAATGAAGCCGGACAGGGAGTGGCTTGGAGCTGGAATTGGATTCGCTTGCATACAATGGAGTGGAGCTATTAGGAGGAATGATTGTATAGCTTTTAGAAAATGAAAATGGGAGGGGGGAAATTTAAACTGATTGAATCTTTAAGCCATTAGATTAACTTTGCTGGAGTTAAAAGTAGTTCTTAATATTATAAGATATTAAGTTGGAAGAAATTGGTTTGGAAATCACTTTTTTCATATTTTCAGTTTCTTCATCTACTACAAAATGAGCAAAACAAAAATCCCAAAAACAATTTCGATAATGCTATGCCATTTGAGGAGCTTTGGTAATTACATTTTTAATTAAATGCAATGCATTTGCTTATACTTTCTCAATGTTTCTCATTTTTGCGCTGCCCCTTGTGGTACGCAATGGTTTTTTTTTTGGCGTACAAAATGTCTGTCATTTGTATAATTTCAAACTACAATTTGGCAATGTACTTGAATTGTATAATCCAGCTCATCCTTTCTCACACGTCCACAAACAAAAGCCAACAACATAATGGGACACTGGCTAATGAGAAGCAAATGCATGAGGAGGAGCTACCGTAAAGTTGACCCACAGCAAGAAATTGTCAAACATTTCTCTGCATACATTAGAATGAGTTTCTGAGCCAAAAGCCAAAGGATATATGCATTGTACATATGTATGTATGTACAATAATGCAGAAGGCAATATGTTTGTTTTACTTTAATCAGGCATAAACAGGCGACCGGAGAATAGAAACATAGAAGCTGTCCCTATGGGAATTGGAATGCAAATTTGTAATTTCTGTATGCCAAACAAGCGTTTGCATGTAAATGTTGTCGTCGATTGAGGCAAGCCCCAAGTTGTCGAAATGGGTAATCAATGGGAAAGTTTTTGGATAGAAAACAAACAGCAACTTAATAAAATGATCTGCTTGAAAATTGAAGTAAAAATTGTGCAAATGCGTCAAGTTGATTAGAGGTTAAAAAACTGCTTAAGTTTTTGACTGTTTTTTTAATATTTTATTCAAAGTTTTCATTCTTTCTACAACATTCAAATCTCATTAATGATCTCTATTGACAATCCGGCCTTTTCCTGTTTTCGATTTCGTTTAAGTCAGGCGGAATCGAATTATATATGTTCTCACTTCCAAAAACAGAAATTTGACATTCTGCCAAAAGTTTATAATCGTTTCTAAAGCTAAGGTCACACAAGCAAAGAAAATTTGAACACATCGTGCAAACAAAGTTAGCCTTGAACTGTAAATGTTTGCGTTTTGAGGACTTGATTTGTAAAGTCCCACAACTTATCAGGGTAAAAACGTAGTTAAGATTATATAATATGTAAGATTTTTTGTAAAATTAGCTTATGGAGTGGTGGGGTGTGCTTTAAAATGTTGGCCGCATAGGGTTGAGATTGGCGGCAGCTATAGGGGAAGACGAAGTCTAGTGGCAGCACTCAGCAGAGCTTAACGGGGAAACCCATTGTATCTGCTGAAAAGAAGGAAACAACGGAAAAGCGGAGACGAGTCATCATGCTCACACTCGCTCAAGCACAGGAGAGTGCCCGTGGAAAATTCCATTGAACTGGCGGCGCATGGCAACAACGGGAGGCCAGGTATTGTGCATCGACAACATGCAAAAATTATTTGAGCAAAGTGAAGAGAACCCAGAAGAGCAGCGCGAAGCAACTGAAGAGTCAGCTGCAAATAATCATTTTCGTTAGTGTATGTAACATTAATGTTAGTGTAACATTAATGTTAGAATATTAAGCGAATCATGTTTTGTGTATTACCATATTTATACCCTTGCAAAGGGTATTATAATTTTGCCCAGAAGTTTGCAACGCATAGAAATATTCATTTCCGACCCCATAAACTATATATATTCTTGATCAGGGCGATAAGCTGAGTCGATTGAGCTTTGTCCGTCTGTCTGTCTGTCCGTCTGTCTGTCCGTCTGTTTCTACGCAAACTAGTCTCTCAGTTTTATAGCTATCGAGCTGAAATTTTGCACACAGTCTTCTTTTTACTGCACGCTGCTAATATGTCGGAACCGACCGGATCGGATGACTATATCTTATAGCTGTCATAGGAACCATCGGTCCAAAAATGGGTCTTAGTGATAAAAACTTTTTTTTCAATGTTAGCGTCTGTTGAGACAAGGAGCTTTTCCCTCATCTACATTTAACTTCAGGATCTGGGGCGTGCGCAGTTAGTTGGAATGGTTTAAAACAATTAACAAAAGACTAAAGTTATCGCTTTTTTTTGCATGCGCAATGATGTTGTCTTCGCTTTCAATGTCAAGGCAGAACTGTTTTATTGATCATTTGGTAGAAATGCATTAGCTTTAGAAGAAGTACAATGTGGTGAGTTTATGAGGATATGCATGTATGAGTCAAGAGTGAAGTCAAGAGAGATTAACAATGAGAGAGCTGTTCAAGTAGTTAAAGATTGTAATTGCTTAACAATTGCAAGATAAATTGAATAAGTAAATAAAGTTAGGAAAATAGCGTCCTTAATCTCTGCCATTACTAATATAATATGCTTTCAAACAGATTATCAAATTTTGATCAAGATCCGATGACTAAATCTTATAGCAGTCATAGGAACCATCGCACAGTGGTTCCTGCCATAGGCCAAAAATAAAAAAATCAAAGTCAGAAATTTGGATTTGTAAGTGTCATCTCTAACTTATAAAAGACTAAGCTTTTTTATTGCGCAGTTGGTTTTGTTTCATTTTAACTGTACTCTGTAAGAATAGCTTCAAAAGAGAGAGCATAAAATTCATTGGTTACTGAAGTGTGAGCAGCATGAGATTGAAAAGCAACTTAAAACAATTAAAACAACATTAATCAAGCAGATATTAGGGAAAATCAAAATGAATATTATAAATAAAGGTATTAACTTATTTTTTAAATAATTTAAATGTTCTTAATTTGTTGTGTTCTTTTTATAAAATTTATGTTTCGTCAGTATTTTTTTCAATGTGCCATTGTCCATGTGATATAAGTTCAGCTAAAGTAATAATAATGATCCCCCCCGATTCCCCTAACTTAACTTATTAATTAATATTAGTTAACCTTTTAAGATTCTAAATTACAAATTTCAGCTGCCGGAAAGTGCCGGAAATTTTGTTATGTCCCAAAGACAAAGTACGCTTGATTTTTTTTTACTACTGTTTTCTGCGGTGCAGCTGTTATTTGCGGTTTTTTGTTGCTGCCATGTTGATATGTGTATAACCGAATTTGTTTGCTCCCTACTACTCTTTGTGATTTTAATATTTTTATTTTTTTAATTTCATACTATTTTCTTTGATTTTGTGATAGGCTCATCTTATGAATGCAAATTTTCACGCATGTATATTTGATATTTGATGCTTAGAAAATAGTACAAATGCTGAAACGTCTAAGAGAGTATGCAATGTCTTTAAAAACGAAATATGTGGCTACACTGTTGAACCGAATCAATTGGAAAAACGCATTAATTACAACTGCAAGAAAACCTGAATGTTTTGGAAAGAGTCTGGACGAGCAGAATTATTAGTATTGGAAACTCATTCTAATTGGCTTGCACAAAAGTAATCGATTTCAGTAAGCAATAATTTAGAAGCATCTGGCTCTATTAAGGATCGAGGACATCCAAAAGTGAGTTTTGCAGACTCTTCAGGAAGAACAAAACGTCGACGAATAGCTGAAATCGCAGAGTTTGATGTGTCCGCTGCTGATATTTTACGTGATGCTTCTCAACAATCAAAAATAACGACTTCGCCACCAAATATTAATGAGGTTTTGTCGCTTATGGTGGAAGAAAATTTAACAAAGCATCAATATTTGATAATAAGAAGCTTTGTGAACAGTAAAATTTCTGTCGAGTTACCCGAACCAAATTATTGTTGGCGAATCTCACGCCGAAGTTGAGCTTCAAAGTCTATTGGACCATACCGCAACGCGTATACTGGAGCTACAGAGCGATGTAATCAATGAAGTCTTGAATGACAGAGAAAATCCTTACACTCATAGGAAAATGGGGTTTTGATGGTAGTTCAGGTCACAGTGAGTACAAGCAGAAAGTTGAGAGCAATAATATGGAAGAGAGTAACTTATTTGTTACATCATATGTCCCGCTTCAACTAATATCAAAATCAGATGGAACTCATAACACCAAAATAATTTGGAAAAACCCACGACCATCCTCCACTCGCTACTGCCGCCCAATCAGGTTTAAAAAAAAGACGACTCAAATGGCCATCGATGAAGAAATTTATTTCAATTGACATGTTATGCCCCACCAAATTCAATACAGCTCAAAAATTGATACAAATTAAACACATGTTGCAACTAACTATGGTGGATGGTAAAATTTGATACGCCTTAACCCAAAGTTCATCAGCAAAATGCTACATATGTAGTGCGAAACCCATCGAAATGAACGATATCGAAAAAGTCTGCAAAAAAAGTTTAAAAAGATCGGTATGAGTTTGGATTGTCAGCTCTGCACGCATATATTCGATTTTTTGAATATTTTCTTCACGTATCATATAGACTTGACTTAAAAGTATGGCAAATTAGGTCCTCAGAAGGAAAAGCTGAATTTTCAAAGAGAAAACAAGATATTCAAGCCAAAGATTAAAGGGAGTGGAACCTCAAATGATGGAAACACTGCAAGACGATTTTATAATAACTCTGGTATGTCTTCTGAAATAACTGGTCTTGATAAAGAGTTAATAGAGAGATGTGCAATACTATTGCAAGCTTTGTCTTCAGGGTACAAAATTAATACAGAAAAATTTCGATCATATGCCCTGGATACTGCTAGAGAGCTGACAAGAAAATGTTCATGGTACTACCTTCCAGCATCCGTTCTCAAAATATTAATTCACTCTTCAGTCGTTATAAAACATGCACTGGTATCTATTGGAGAGCTCTCTGAAGAAGCTGCTGAGGCAAGAATCAAAAATATTGAAAAATTCCGACTACAACACACGCGTAAAACTTCGCGTGTTTCAACAAATACGGACTTGTTTAATCGATTAGTTATAAGTTCAGATCCTCTTATAACGGGACAGCGTAAATTACCATCCAAGCACAAGTCTATTTTACCAAAAACTGTTTTTAATTTACTGGTTTAACTTAAAAATCTATGATTTCATTTATATATTTAATTTTTTTGTTTGTTTAAATTTTATTTAACGTAGTTTTCTAGTTTTTTTATTTAAGTTCTTTATTTCTATTTCTTATCTTATAATGTTAAACTAATTCTTTAAATGCACAAACCAAAAGAAAAACTCATATAGCTAATATTAATAAAATTAATTTCTTACAAAATATGAAATGGGTTGGTAAAGGTGGGAGTACAAGGGTTATACCACGCCCATTTTGTCAAAACCTATTTTAAACAATTTTATAAAGCCGTAAGCAAAGCTTCAAGTCCATATGTTTGCTCGAAGTATTTTTGGCCACACACTCCATACAAGCTGGCCCACTGTGCATCGGTCGGAAAATGGGTCTTAGTAAGAAAAACTTTTTTGTTTTCAATGTTAGCGTCCTCAAACTCCTCCATTATTAATATTATATGCTTCCAAACAGATGTGCAAACTTCGGTCAAAGTCGGATGACCATATCTTATAGCTGCCATAGGACTGATCGGTCGGAAAGTGGGTCTTAGTGAGAAAAAATTTTTTTTTTCATTTTATCGTTCTTAAACTGGGTGATTGTTGATTTTATATTCATTCAAACAGAATCGCAAAATTTGCTCAAAATCTGATAACGATAGGTCCGAAGTAAGAAATATTTTTGATTTTAGTGTTGGGGTTCTTAAACTCTGATATATCAAAACCAGCATTTGCAAGGGTATAATAACTTCAGCATAGACGAAGTTAGCTTGGCCTTCTCGTTTTTTATTAAGGTCCACCCATCTGAAATATATGACAAAAGTTGATATTCTTTATCACCGATCTTTATGAAAATTAGAGAGGTCATAGATGTTGGGTATATAAATGTGAGTTTTAAAGTAGAGATCCACTTTGAAATTGTGGGGTGGGAGGTCTTGATATGCCTGCACACAATAGGAGTTTTCATTTCAAATTTGGTGGCTCCAGCTCTTCAAGTCTCTGAGATCTAGGTGTTCATAAAGACGGACGGACTGACGGACATGGACAAGAATATGTCTACTTTATATGGTTGGAAGTGTTTCCTTTTGCCTGTCTGTTTAGATTGGAAATGTTATTTATATGCGCAGATATGCGCTGGTGGAGCACCACCATCCATTGGATTAGAAGACATTTCCTAAAAACTTAAAGAATTCCCATTTGTATTCAGTCGTTTCGAAATGAATGTTTCTCGCCCATCAAAGTTCTCTTTTAAAGCCTCCCACATTCCGCATGCCCACATAAATTCAATTTCCCCTTGCAGTCAGTCAGTCGAGCTGCATCCGGGCAACGTTTGGTGTTTGTTTCTCCTGGACAAATGAACTAAATGGGCTGTCTATGTGCTGATGTGGCGATGTCCTTCGTTGTGTTTTGGTATATTATATTTATGCCACAGCAAGTGCTTATTGATGTCACATCTGAAATTGAAATCTGCTGCACACAGGCAACTCTTTGTTGTTTCTTTTTTCTTTCTCTGTGTGGCTTGTGCGGATTCACTGTTTTGTGGAATTTCAATTAAGCAAGTTGGCATTTTACATACGTATGTGTACACACCTGGGAAAAAACCAGAAACAGAAACAGAAACTGCAACTTTTGAGATGAGAAAAAGCACGACCGCCTCAGCCCATGGTAAAAGTTTATTTTTAATGAATAATCCAATTGAATTTATGTGTAACCGGGAAGGATAACCGAAGGATTTTTGCCAAATTCATTTACTTTACTTCTGACTGATCATCCAGACAAACTCCTCATAGTTGATCATACCATCACCATCGAAATCCGCTTCACGTATCATTTCATCGATCTCCTCATCCGTAATCTTTTCACCCAAATTGATCATCACAAAACGTAGCTCAGCGGGCGATATGAAGCCATCGCCATCTCGATCAAAAATCTTGAATGCCTCGCGCAATTCCTCTTCCGTGTCGCTTTCACGCAGTTGTTTAGACATCATGGAACAGAATTCGTTGAAATTAATCTCTCCATCGCCATCGGTGTCCACCTCATTGACCAGATCCTGAAGCTCCGCCTCTGTTGGGTTCTGGCCCAGTGAGCGCATTAGAGTGCCCAGCTCTCGTGTGGTAATAGTGCCGCCGCCGTCCTTGTCGAAGAGATTGAAGGCTTCCTTGAACTCGGTGATCTGCTCCTCGGTTAGATCGGTCATTTCGAATTTTTTTGTTATTGCTGAAAATTGTTTGGAGCTGGAGCTATAGCTGAAGCTGAATGAATTTTGGAAACTGACATTTGCCGCCGACCTGCCTGGATTTGACTCAAGACTGTGACATCATGGTCACGAAATTGACATAATTGATATTGCCCTCTGCATCAGAGTCTGCATCACGTAATATATTCTCAATCTCGTCCTCCGTCATTTTGTCACCCATATTCGTCATTATATGCCGGAATTCGGACTCATGAATATAACCATTTCCCTCTTTATCGAACACACGGAAGGCCAATATAATCTCATCTTCGGGTGTCATATTTCGATACCTTTTCCACATGATAACCAGGAAATCATTCAGTATTAAGTCGCCCGTGTTATCCGGATCGTATTCAGCATAATAGTCCTGCAGCTCAACCTCCGTGGGATTATGTGCCACGGCACGCATCAAATGCTTCAACTTCTTAATGGGAATAACGCCTGAGCTATTGGTGTCGAATAGACTAAAGGCTTCCGTCAGATCCTTGACTTGATCATCCGTCAGCTCATGGGTACGCGTAATGGTAATTCGCTGCTCTGGTGGTGGGGTACTAAAGTCAAATTCTTTATCCACATGGGACATGACTGGGCAGGGCTTAAGGCGGTCGGTCTTGGCTTAACTTTACAGGATCGATTTACAACATTATATTTTACTAAGTAATTTTGATTGGAAACTGAACAATTTGACAACTAAAGCTTTATTGAAACTGCTTGAATGTCATTCCATCAATTTCCCAATGATTTGTAATGGTTTTTGGTTGCGGAGATAGCTCCCTCGACAACTTTGAGGGTCCTTTAAGGCATTCAGATGGGCCTCCACATACTAACTGTCTCTCTCTTCAGTAGACTTAGCCCATCGAGTGCATAACAGCAGCTGCCTTCTCATGTCAGGACTACTAAAACTGCTTGGGAATTGCATGGTGAAGAGCACTCAGCCGTTTGCTGCTCCCGGCACTCGATCTGCTGCTCTCAGCACAGAGTCAAGAGCTGAGTGCCGTGAGCTAAAAGCAAGCACTGTGGCGTATTTTGACTTATTTGGTTGTAAAAACCATAACATGAGATCGAACAGCGATATTTTAGGAATATATACAGCCATGCTCCCATTTTCACTTTTGCAAAAAGGTTTGCGATTTCGAAGCAAATTTGGTCCAAAAACCGGTTTAAAATCGCAAAATATTTGTGAAAGTTTTTATCCAACTTTTATTGTGACATGCAACTTGACATCTTCATTGCAAAACTTGAAATATTTCTTATCTGATTAATATTTTTCTTTACCTTGTTCTAAGCTTTAAATTTCTTTCATTTCAAAACGTAGAACATAAGCATTAAATTCTTTGTTTATTTATTTTCAAAATTTAAAATTATTTATCAAAAAAAAAAAAATGGAGCAGCTTACAGATCCACAATTGGCCGCCTATAAAGATGCATTTAATCACATAAACAAAAATGCCAAAGGAGTCATCACGGCCCAGGAACTTGGTCAAATGATGCACACTGTGGGCCTAAGTCCCAGCGATGAGGAAGTTCTTGAGTTGATTACCGCCTCAGATGCAGATAACAATGGTGAAATTGATTTTCAAGAATACTGCAGCATAATGGTTCAATACGATCGGGAGGAAAAATTGCAGCTCGTTCAGGCCTTTCGGATGTTTGATAAAAATGGCGATGGTTTTGTAACCACCGATGAGCTGCGTCTCATTATGAAGCACTTGCAGCCAACACCCAAGGATGTGGTAGTTAAACGTATAATGAATGTATGTAATATCGATTGTGGTGGTCGACTAAGTTGCTGTGAATTTGTGACAATAATGAAGAAGTGGTGGTGCGCGGAACTGTTACCATGAAACGGATGGCTATACAAATTGTGTTTAGTCATATGTGGAGTATACAAAATTTTGCGTAAAAATGTTCTTTTCGAAATAGGTTTCTGAAATAGCGAAATGGCTCCCAGCTGAGCTGGCAGACTTTTCTTAGAACAAATATAAAGTGACCATGGAGTGCCTTTACACAAACGCTACTCTCTAAGTGCGCAATTCTTCGAAATGCACTGCATACTATAAAAATGTAATGTTTCGAACCATATTCTCGGGTGAGCTGTTGAACTTCGAATTCGATTGTTTGGAATTAGTATGAGTTGTGATTTCTTAAGGTACGGTCCCACAAATAATTTGCCTATTTTGTTTGCCTTAAGTGGAAACACCAAATAGTTTGCGCGCAAACATTTACCAAGTAGCATTTGCCAATGTTTGTGCACCAATAATTTGAAGCAAATATTTGCCTAGCGGGAGCACGTGGAAACTTCCTATGTCAATTTTGTTTGCTCAACAGATTTCAGCCAACTATTGTCGCTTCTAACCCTCAGTTAGTTAGTCTGTTACCTCAGGGTACGTCTGGTACCACCACTAGACGCAATGACTAGCATTGGGTTGCGCATTGGCTCCTGGAACGCCAATGGGGCATTTTCCAAAGCTCTCGAAATAGAGCTGTTCATCCAGAGGCACCGGCTGGACATTCTGCTGTTGTGCGAAACCCATTTTTGCTCGAGATCGTTTTTCCGAATCCCAGGATACGACCTTCATTCAGTAAACCACCCTGCGGACCGTATGAGAGGTGGTGCAGCAGTTCTCATCAAATCTTGCCTAAAATATCATCTACATAGCTCGATAATGAGGGCCTCTGCTATGTGCGTTGCTGTTAAGGTGGACAGTGACCTTGCGGCTACTGTCCGCCAAACTTACAGTGGTCAGCCGAAGACTTTTCTTGTATCTTCGAAGAGCTTGGTCCCAGGTTCTTGATTGCCGGGGACTGGAACGCGCATCACCAGCTCTGGGGTGGAAGAATTGCAACTGCCAGAGGCACAGCGCTCCATAGCTGCCTAACCTCTGCACACCTGCAAGTCTTATCAACTGGAAGTCCCACATACTTTCCATCAAACCACAACTTTTCCCCATCAGCCTTAGACTTTGCTATCTTCTCTGGAATCCGATCGAACAATCTGGCTATCAGCGGATTGCTGGAACTCTCTTCCGACCACATCCCCTTGGTAATAGATTTTCGAGAGGCAGCTTACACCATCAGCGTCAAGCCGAGACTTTTACCAAGGCATGCCGACATTTGTCGGTTCCAGAGTAAACTGGAACAGACGGTTAACATCGACATGGAGCTGAACTCTCCCGCGGACGTTGACGACGCAGCCCAACTATTTCTTCTAAATATCCGCACAGCCGCTGAGCAAGCTATGAGTGGTAGACCCGCAGGCACTTTTAAAACCTGAGGTAATCGCCATGGTGAGACGCAAGAGAGCGCTGCGTCGGAGATGGATGGGCTCTCGCAACCCATTAGATGAGGCTGAGTATCGTAGAGCTGCAGACTCCCGGAGAAAGCTTCTCTTTGATATTAAGGCTGAATACCTGGAAGAAAAACTTCGTAACATCGACCCATCGCAAGACCGAGGTTTCTCCCTTTGGAAATGCACCCGTCATGTGAAGAGACAGCCCCTACAGAGGTTTGTAGTCCAGAGGGAAGATGAATCCTGGGCTCGCTCTGATCTGGAGATAGTTGAGGAGTTTGCCAACAATCTAGAGGATCGTTTCACCCCCTTCAGACTAGTTTCAGCTGAGGATGCCGCCACCACTCAAGCTGGTCTCTCAACAGAAACTGGCCCACTCTCTCACATCAGACCCATCTCTCTGGACGAAGTGCGTCTTCAGATACGGCTGCTAAAGTCCACTAAGGCCCCGGGCATAGACGATGTTGACGGCAAAACTGTTAAGGCACTTCCTGATGTGGGAGTCCTGTTCCTGCTGATGCTTTTCAACACGATATTACGGTTGCACTACTTCCCGACCACTTGAAAGTCCGCTGTAATCATAATGATTCCCAAGAAGAGCAAGGATCACTCAAAGCTCGACTCCTACCGGCCAATTAGTCTACTGCCAACTTTCTCCAAAATATTTGAAAGAATATTTCTTGAAAGAATGTTGGCAGGTAGCGCGGTCGAAGATGCTATACCTGACCATCAGTTTGGTTTTCGAAGAGGACACTGTGCGCCGCAACAGGTTCATAGACTTTCAAACCACATTTTGAAGGCATTCGAAAACCTGCAATATTGCTCTGCCGTCTTTCTGGATATAAGACAGGCATTCGATCGCGTTTGGCACGAGGGCCTGCTATTCAAGCTTAAGTCCCTCCTCCCTCTAGAACAATATCTGCTGATTCGCTCCTTTCTCCTGGGGCGCCGTTTCACGGTTGAGCTGAGAGGCGAGCGATCAAGCATCCGTCCCATTCTTGCAGGGGTACCTCAGGGTAGTGTTCTCGGACCGGTGCTATACTCTCTGTTCACCTCGGATCTGCCGTATCCAGTTGCCCATCGCACCTTTATCGCCACGTATGCTGACGATACCGCTTTTCTTGCATCCAGCACAAGCCGCAAAAGAGCATCTGCTAAGGTCCAGCAGTTCCTGGATGGCTTTGGTCGTTGGGCGAACCGCTGGAACATAGCTATTAACCGTTCAAAAAGCCAACACTGCACCTTCGCTATGAGACGCGGGAAAGTTGCTCGAGTGCGACTCCTTGGGTCAAGAGTCCCATATTTGAAATCTGCGGTTAAATATCTTGGTGTGACATTGGACCGCCGCCTGTCCTGGAAAGCCCATGTGGTACGAGCAGCAGCTACAGTAGCAGCTAAGGCGAAGGAGCTTGATTGGCTTCTCAAGCCTCGTAGCGGACTTTCGTTGCGATCTAAAATCCTTGCTTACAAGGCTGTTATCATGCCTTCCTGGACCTGGGGGATCCCGCTATGGGGTACGGCATGCTCCACTACACTCAAGAAACTTGAATCTTCTATAAGCCGAGTACTACTGCGCATTGCTGATGCTCCCTGGTATGTGAGGCATACAACTTTATATCGCGATTTGGATGTTTTGCCATTATGCGCCCAAATCAATTTGCATACTAGTAGGTATCATGACCGACTGGTGGCCCACTCCAATAGACTTGCATTTGAATTGGCTACAAACAGGCTCAGAAGACGCCTTAACCGACGACATCCCTCAGACCTCTGGGTCCATGGAAGGCGTCCCTCGGGCCGCCTCATCAACTTGGCTTAGGTGTCCCCTTGAGACTATCCCCTACTAATATTTGCACGCTGCTGGTTTCCCCAGCAAGATGACAGATCACTCCCAGGACCTGTGCTGCGTGTTAAGTTGTTATCCCAGGCGTTTGCCGTGCTGTCTAAGCCCCGTATAGTATTAGTAATTCTTGTTAACCAATTGTAAATAGATTAAGTTCTATGTATCAAGTATTCTCCTAGCTATCATTAAACAAAAAAAAAAAACAAAAAACTATTGTTTTTAACTTCGATTCGCGGGCTTAGACCGACATTGGCCAATGGTAATGATTCGCCAAATTTTAGTTTCAAATTTTTTGGGAAGGATTCACCAATTTGCGTCTTTGATTTTGGCCCAATAGTTTTTACATTTAAAAACAAAATGTCTGCACTTTTGATACAAAGAAAAAGTGCTAGTTTTTGCTCTCTGCTTAGCTGCTAGTTGGCTGAATTATTTTATTATTTCGAAAAACAACGAATTTAATAAACTTATATTTTTTAAACTTAAAAATTTTTACTCACTCTGCGGGGATTCGAACTCGGTCTGACCTCTTAGACGGCTGCGCCATGGGGGGGCGTTTAAGACAAAGTATCTAAGGTGTTGCTTGATTTGAATCTGCCTTAAAACTATCACTACAATGTGATTGCTTGTAGTTCTCAAGTTCGAATTCAATTATCTGCTAATACATATAATATGTTAAATGCAAAAATCAAAAGTGTTAGCAGTTTGAAATCAAAGGAACGTAAAGTTGATTTTAAATGACTATTATCTTGCTTAAACATTTAAATTGGGTGCATGGAACTAATACTCCTTAAGCCAGCAGGCACTCGATAAGCCTACAATTTAAGACTGCATTTTGTGCAGTGTTCTTAGCGAATCTTTTCTTATGATGAAGTGCAATTATTGTAATATCTTGATTACTTTACCGCTTGTTGGTCTCATCTGAAGAGATTTTGTTATTTCAACAAATTTATATTTAGTTGCTACTTTCTTATTAGTGAGCTACGAGTTTCAAACAGTATCTCAAATGACAAAGCAACATAAAATCTACCACAAAGAATCCTATTTAAAGTTTCCTTTTACTTTGAGAGAGATTTTCAATACTTGAGCTCAAATGTGGTGAGTTTAACTGGCCCCATTTTCTTGCACATCGATTTGAACTATTTCTTTGAATTTTTTCCTTTCATTTTTTTTTGCGGTTTGCCGCCCACGTTACCATTCAGAGTGTCATTTGGGACACTTGTGCACAGTCACTTGGACACGCAAAAAGGCGCATGCAAGTGACGAGCTCCCCGAACAAGGACAACAAATGTGCAAAAAAAAAATTGAAATTTCAGACAGTTGCGGTTTCAACTAAAGCCTCAGCTGGTTAAAGTGTTAAGCTTGGAATTCTACAATAATTGGAGCTGAAGGAGGCCAGCTTAAGCTCAATTTATTATGCCTAGTTGCGGTTAGTAGTCAACCAGAAAGTGTGCAAAACTTGTCAAACGAAACCCCTTTTTGCCTTAAGCAAAAGCTGCCTCTCAATCAAATGGCTAAAGTCCAAAGCTTTCAGCGAACCCTTTTCGGATTAACAGATCAACGCACAAATGACCCAAGCAATCGTCTGGGGTTTTCTTTTTTTTACGCTCCTCAGCTGCCATTTCGATAAGGATATAAAGCTTATCAAGGCTAAAGGACTTTGACGACCCAATTAATTTCCTGCCCAAATAAAAAATGAGAAAAGAGCAAAAAAAAACATGAAAATGTTGCCACATGCGTTGTAAGTCCACTTCTTTTTTTATACAGAAAGGAAGCAAAAACTTGAGAGTGCTGGAAAACGTTAAGTTAAATTGCGCGGAAAAGTTATGCCGCCCCCACGACCCCCACTCACAACTTTGTTAAGCATTTCATTTTCTACTCTTCGCGTTGGCTTAGCAAACTACTTGAAATGTTAAAATGTTCGAGCTGGAACTGGAAAGGAAAACTTAAAGAAACTTTGAAGGCTCACATAATTATGCGCATTGCAACGCTGGCCGTGGCCCTGGTCCTAATCTCTGCCCCAGCCACGCATGGCTATCAGTTGAAAGAGCAGGTGAGCTGGACACAGAAATTGTCTAAAAATTGTTCCTTCCGCGAAGCAAAAGCATGAGTCACATGGAACACAATGACGGCGGCAGCGGCGCCACTTGTGGCATGAGTCTGGGGCGCGGCAATTCCAAGCAAATTGCCTCTAGCATTGCACAGAAGCCTGCCATGGAGGCCAAACAGGCGTCGTATACCCAGCAGCTGCCCGACAGGTCAAAGCCCAATTGGCTGAGAAGCCATTCCTGTCCTGGCTGGCAAGCAGCAAATTGTCGAGCAACTGCAGGAAGAATGGAAATGGTGGTCCAGGAGGAGGTTAGGTCGATGTTAGGCTCGCAGTGTAAGCTGGCGCGCTTTATTGCTGCAGGCCTTGCAGAATGTCATTAAGATTGCCCAGGAAAATCTGGGAAATGCCGGGTAAATGTTTAGTACAGGTCCATCATGGCCTAAAATTTTGAAAAAAAAAAAATGTTCTCGATGTACCGCGAATTATGAAGAATTTACGTGCGGGAAACAGTTGCCGGTCACCCGCGGTTCTCTTGCAATTGAATTTCAAACTGCATTACACAAAATATGTGTAAACGCATGTGATTTTCGAATTATGTGTTTGATTTGAAATAAATTTCGTGCAAGTTTGTTAAAGTCTGCTGAATATGTTTGTACGGGGTGCAAGTATTCTTGCTCAAGTTTTTTGAGTATGAGCTCGTATAAGTTAATGAAGTTCTTATGTCAACAGAATGTCATCCGTCAAGAAAAATTGTGTCCAAAGTGCGGAAATATGTGCAAGCTGACAAACCGTCCTTCCGATTTGATGTACAGATGCTGGGCTTACGTTGAACTAGAACGGAAGAAGACGAAGCATGCCAGAAGAAAGTGTGGCTATATTGAATCCGTGCGGAAAAATACTTTTTTCGCGGGTTCAAAAATAAGTATTCAGGAAATTTACCGCTTCGTGATGTGGTCTCTGTTATGTATTCGCAATAAGGTGTCTTTCTTTCACTTTGGCCGAGAAAAGGAGCACCACTTTGGATATCTGGCGAAATTCCAGTTTCAAAAAGTCTATAAAAACACCCAGAGCGAATACATGCGATTTTGGGCATCTTTATGACCCGTCAGAAGAAAATATAAATGAAGATGTCCGTTTTGAAGTGGTAATAAATAGATGCACCACATACGAAGAAGAAAAATTCTGCGGTCCTCATCCAATCCTTCCTCCTCCTTATTCAATCCTCCCACCGATTTTCCTCTTCCACCGCTTCCTTTTCTCCCTCTTCCTGATTAGTTTGTTAAATGTTATAGATGCACCACATACGAAGAAGAAAAATAGTGGAAAGCTAATTTCGGCTCGACCGAAGTTTATATACCCTTGTAGCTCGCATAATTTATATAAATTAAAGTTTTAAATGATTTTCGTCGAACATTCTTAGCTGAGTTATTTTCCAAACTCAGCACCCCCACTACTTTGACCATTTGCTTGCCAGTTTGTCAGATGGCAGCTATACGACGTATTCATCAGATTTGGATCAAACTCGTCAAAATTGTGTGGAAACCAATAATATTAATAACTGGAAAGTAGAAACACGATGCCATTGAAAACAAAAAAGTTTTTCTCACTAGAACTACTTTTTGAACCGATCGTCCTTATGACAACTATATGCTATAGTCATCCGATTTGAATCAAACTAGGCAGAATTATGTGGTATCATATAGTATTAATTAGTAACAAGTTTGAGAGCGATAGCAATGAAAACAAAAAAGTTTCTCCTTCTAAGACTTATCCTCTGAACTAACTTTTGTATGGCAGCTATACTATATACACTCAGAAAATTATTGTTCTATATTTAAGAAAATCGCCCTTAAATCGAAATCGCCTTAAAATTTAGAAAAAATTAATATTTTTAAGAAAAAATTTTCTGCATTTTAGAAAAGTTGCCGTAAAAATGAATTTTTTAGAAAAAACTTTCTAAAATTTAGGGTTATTTCGCCTTTGATTTTAGAATATATTTGTTACAAATGTAGGGTATTTTGCCTTTAAATTGAGAAAATAAACCCTAATTTTAAGAAAGTTTTTCTAAAAGAATATAAAAATTAAAAAGGAAAAGGTGCTGCTTCGGTGACTTCATCCCCGGCCTCGCCCAACTGCGTACTTCTTAACTATGGTTTTGACGCAACGTCTTGCTTAAGGCAAATAGCTGAGTGGGCTTAGGCGTCCGTCCGCGTGTGAGAGTTCCCAAGGTCGAATCCCAGTAATGAAAAAAAAAGAAAAAAAACTAAAATAAACATCCCTTTTTTTAGAAAAATTGCCCTGAAATTTAGAAAACAATTTTTATTTTTTTTAGAAAAATTTTTTTTTGTTTATTAATATAAATTCTTACCCTAATAAACAATGGTTTACAATATTAATTCGTAACTTGTCCCTTCGTGGGCTCTCTCGTACACTTAAATAATTAGGCATTTTTTGTTTTAAATTTACTATCTTATATTTACAAAATACTTAAGCTATTAAAGATAATGTATCTATATATTTGTTATGTAATGAAAAACGAAAGAACACAAACATTACATTAATTTTTTAAGTTTTTTTGGTGTATATAAAAGAAGTAAAAGAAAAAGTAATAGATGTAGATAATAACTATAAGTATTAGGCTAGTTGTTGCGCCACCAATACATTTTGGAGTATTTTTGAAAGATAATACCATCTCTTTTAAAAATGGTTTGGCTAAATCTAAGTTCATTAATTTCTAAGGGGCTTAATTTTACTTTTTTATTATTTGCTCTTCTGAACCTGTGGTAGAGTATGGGAATGCCTTCTCTGTTTTGAATATAATTAATGCTATCTAAATAAAGAAATGCTTCTGTTGGCACAAAACCATTTTCAAGTGTGCGCGTTATATATTTTTGACTAACATGATTGGGTGCCAGGATAAGGTTGTTATTATCACAAGCAAAGCTTTTTTGGATGTGATTTCTTATGATTTTTATTATAAAGTTCTCTATTTTTATTATGTTTGCTTTATTGTGGCGTTCTGTGCATCGATAAGCAAGTTCTAAGACATCTCCTTTCAAAGGTTCTGATTCTCTCCATATATGAAGGTGAGATGTTGAACCAAATAGCGCAAGCATAAGTTATTATGGGTCGTATTAAGCATTGATACATTAGTATTTTTATACCCTTGCAAAGGGTATTATAATTTTGCCCAGAAGTTTGCAACGCATAGAAATATTCATTTCCGACCCCATAAACTATATATATTCTTGATCAGGGCGACGAGCTGAGTCGATTGAGCTTTGTCCGTCCGTCTGTCTGTCTGTCCGTCTGTCTGTCTGTCTGTCCGTCTGTCTGTCTGTCCGTCTGTTTCTACGCAAACTAGTCTCTCAGTTTTAAAGCTAACGAGCTGAAATTTTGCACAGAGTCTTCTTTTTACTGCACGCTGCTAATATGTCGGAACCGACCGGATCGGATGACTATATCTTATAGCTGCCATAGGAACCATCGGTCAAAAAATGGGTCTTAGTGAGAAAAACTTTTTTGTTTTCAATGTTAGCGGCCTTAAACTCGGCCATTGTTAATATCATATGCTTTCAAACAGATTTGCAAATTTTGGTCAAGATCGGATGACTATATCTTATAGCTGTCATAGGAACAATAGGTCGGAAAATGGGTCTTAGTAGAAAAAAATTTTTTGTTTTCAATGCTAGCGTCATAAAACTCGGCGATAATAAATATTATATGCTTTCAAACAGATTTGCTTTAGATTTTTGTCAAAATCGGATGACTATATCTTATAGCTGCCATAGGACCGATCGGTCGGAAAATGGGTCTTAGTGAAAAAAACTTTTTTGTTTTCAAGTAAATCGTTCTTAAAGTCGGTGATTCTTAATATTAAACGCTTTCAAACTAATTTGAAAAAGTTGATCGACATCGGGTGACTATATCTTATGGTTGCCATAGGACCGATCGGTCGGAAAAAGAGTCTTAGTGAGAAAAACTTTTCTGTTTTCAATTTTATCTTTCTTAATCTCCGCGATTGTTAATTTGATATGTTTTCAGAAAGATTCGCAAAATTTGGTCGAAATCAGATGTTTATCTGTCGGAAAATGAGTTTTAGTTAAAAATTGTTTAGATTTTTATGTAAGCGTTCTTAAGCTCTGACATTTCAAAAACAGCATTTGCAAGGGTATAAAAACTTCGGCACAGACGAAGTTAGCTTGGCCTTCTCGTTACTCGTGTTTCGAGTAGAATAATTTTCTGTTTGCTTGAAATGCTATCTTGGCTTTGGCTAGCTGGTCTTTTAGGTGTTTATCGAAATAGAGAAACTTATCTACATTTAGCCCCAAGTATTTTACCGAACTACTTGTTTCAATGATTGAAGTCCTGTTTTGGGATCTAATGCCAAAAGATTTCCAGTTCTTGCGAATGTTGCTATTACACTTTTTGACTGGGGGTCTGAACAGTATAGTTTCACATTTATCTATATTTATGCTTAAGTGCCAGTTTTTTGTGTATCTACTAACTTCGTGGTTTTTTTTTTTGTAGCTCAGTGTTAATTTTGTCCACAGTGTTGTCAGCAAGATAAATGATTATATCGTCGGCAAAAGCTATAATTTGGTCTATTTTGGTCTAAAGGATTGGGGAGTTTACAGTTCCTTGCTGTAAGCCGTTAACTATTTTAAATTTTTTTTAAACTTCTTTTATCTGCATTTTCAACTATAAAGTCTTTTTGGCTGACTTTTATCTTTGTTATCGATTTAAGCTCAAAAAACCTTGTTTAATGCCATTAAACTGATTTGTAAAGATATTGAACTATTTGTTATGTCCCAATTCTTTTCATATAAATACATATCGTTCAGTTACTTTAAGACTTTCACGACTTTTGAGTTAATGATGCAGAAATATTCTCCATATTGTGTTCTATATGGTGTACAATTTTCATATTGATATAAGTTATTCTCTGAAAATATGTTATTTCATTTTACAGGTTCATTTTCATGATCCAACAAGAGCAACGTATCTTAGTTGTCCTACAGACGAAATCGTTACAGATTCTTTAGCTTACTGTTCAGACGTTATATTTTCGAATTGGATTGAATATAAACAATAAGATGTATTTTCCATAGAGAATACAAAATCGATTATTTTGAGGTATGATAATGCTGCTGCAAGTGCGAGAAATATAAATCGACTTCGTTTTCACTTTTAGATAAAGTGTCAGAGCTAATTTCCACACTTAGTTGGACTTGAACAGACAGGAATATCCGCCAAAATAGTTACCCAGGTAATTGTGTGGTATTATAATGTGGATCCGATAAAATGCCAGGATAACTTTCTCAAAATCAAGTGCTCAGTCTAGTTGCAGTCTAGTTGTTACGCTCAGAACCGAAACTGTACCGGTACAATGTTAAGGTTCTTTTCGGTCTTTTCGGTACCAAGAATAACGGTTCTCGAATACCGGTATACAAATAATTAAAAATATGAGTTCCAGTTCCAGTTCTGCTTTCATTTTGTGATGGCGGTCTTAATTCATTTTGAAGAATGAAATAAGGCCGCGCGATCTAACTTCATTTGATGGTCGCGGCCTAAATTAATTTTGTAGAATGAAACTTGACCGCCATGCAAAATGCACGCGGTCTAATTTCACAGAGCCTTTCGCGACCCATTTTTAAATTATGCTTTATGCCATTCGAAAGAACACTTCAATCTCACTAAACACTGTGTATAAGTTGAAGGTATATCTTTGAAAAACCATAATGTTTATATGTTAATCCAAACACGAGTAAGAAAGTAGCGTTCGTCACGCTGAATAATAGTAATATAAATAGCAATAATAATAGTAATAAAATATTGTCGAGATTACTATTCACGCAAATACCAAGGATAAGTTTTGGCTAAAATTAACTCATAACTAGATAAACTAACTAAGTATATTGCTAAGTAAAACCAAAACAAACATTTTACAAAGTAACTTAGATTTCCTATAGAAATTTCGAAGTACGCATAAATGAAGTAAAAATTAAGCATTTTAAAAAAATGCCTACTGCTCAGTTTGAGTACGTATTTAGTGCGTACTTTTCATAGTGCTTCAAAACTTCAAACTTTTGAGTCTACGTACTACGCATACTTAGTTTTTTTCTGATGCGTAGTGTGCGTATGCGTAGGAAACCACAAAAAACGCGCCTTGAACTATACCTCAAATTGGTGGTGTATAAAATATTTCAGAGAAGTTTCGTCTATTGTCGAGCGCCATTTTGACAGTCGGAAGCGAATAAAAAAGAGGGTAAAAATATCCAACTTGTAGAAAATTTGCACGAAATTTATTTTATATCATACACATAATTCGATAAGCACATGCGATTACACATATAATGTAGCTGCAAATATGCAAACTTTGAAATCCAATTTCAGGAGAAGCGCGGGTGATCGCCAACCGCCAACATAACTCGCGGTACATAGAGGACTTTTCGATGATGTACCTATACCTAAACATTTCCCAAATGCCGAATCGGCAGCCAGTGGTGCTCAGCAAGAATGATAGAGAAAACTCAGCTCGTGGAGGCGTCACGCAATCGTGTGGAAATATTAATCAAGCAACTTAATGCCGCAAAAATGGATTACAACAATAGGAAAAGAGAAATATAAAGCTGCCTGTGCGGCGGTAGAGGCAAAAAAAAAAAAAGCTTCACGAGATGGACGTTGGACAAACTAAAGAAAGGTAGTCGCAGCAAAAAGGGAGCTGGGAAATATATTCTAAAAATAAGTAATTAAATATTAATTTGATAAATTGTTAAAAAAATAAATTTGTTTATACCGATTTTTCGCGGTCAAGTGTGCGCATTTCTACTTTCTGGCCTTGGTAGGGCAAAACTATAAAAACTTTGAAAATCAACTCTTATAAGTGTTCCCACTGTGAGAAATCATATATCAAAAAAAAAAATAAATTAAGAAAGAAATCAAAAAGGTCTTTACAGCACAAGGCTCAGCAGACGAATGATTAGTCTGATATCCAAAATTGTAGACTAAACTTTTATTGGAACAGAGCCTACTAGGATGGAATAAAAATTTTACAATAACTTTGGCGGGACTTTTAAACTAGAGATGAGCGAGGGAGAGGCATGATTTCAGTTTTTAGACAAATCTTTAAAAAAGCATAAAAAGAACCAAATGGAACTTTGATTTCTGACTCTTTTAGTGTCCAGAAAGTAGGTACAACTTTTACTTTTAATGTAAAATTGGTGAGGAATAAAATATATATTTTTTTTGTTATTGATCAAAATTTATGTTTTCTTATAGCTTCCATAAAGTAATACAAAAAAAAACCACAAAATATTATATTTTCCTAATTTTTTAATAACACTGCAACACTTAAAAGTTGATAGAATCGATACCTAAAATTTCTGAAAGGGCTTGATGGTAGGTAGGTAGTTCCGGCTGGCCCTTTGTAGGAGCCACACATACCCTTACGGTCCTTAGTGAGGCCGGGTGGTTTGTAGTATATGGTAGTATAAAAACTTCTCAGGCTTTGGTGTGGTTGGCTGCCGTTTTCGTTTTATTATACTTTGAAGTTTTTAGCTTCTGATTGGGAGTTGCAACTTCAAGTCTCGTTAACTATTTGGCATTTTGCTTTAACGTCTTTAATGAAGTTGTTGCTCTTGTTTTGACTTTCATAATAATTCTCAGTAGCAAGTCAAATCATTTCATATCTTCTTAGCTCAAAAACTACAAAAATGTCGAAAAATCATCTTGTTTTCCACTCTTTGTTTTCAAAAAGTTACGAATTTGACTAAACAATGCAGGGCAAAATACGTAGCTTAAGCTTAAATAAATAATCGGTTGAAACTTACCAAGTTCATTCGATTGGTCCTTCATTATACATAGTTAAGGGCTTAAGTGACCATGCTTAAGTGCATGTAGACTTTTTAGCAAAACTCGAAAAAAGCAATTTTTAATAGCAATTAGCTAGACTAATTCAAAAGTTTTAATTATCTCTCATTACATCCATAAAATAATAATAATAATTTCAATAATTTCGATTTGCGATTTATGATGTATGATTGTCGATTGGGATTGGCCAATTTCACATTCATGATTTCTAAAAAGGAATCGAACAAAAAGTATAATTGGTTACCGATTGCTGGAACAGCCTGTTTTAGTCATTTTGGTCCTGCCTTCTCTATGCAAAATTCTGTTCCAGGTTTGTGCACTGATTCTTCTGATTCCACTGATTCTCGGTTTTTCTCCATCAGCTCTTGTTTTCAAGATATCGCGGAAAATCAGTTTTGCCGTACTTTTGGCTTTTAAAAAATTATGGACGTTACACCAAGCAAAAATATCTATATTTATGAGATTTATGCTACGGTAAGCATATTAAGGTAGCCTACAAAAATCATAGGAGCAGCATCAGCAAACACTAATTAATGTATGTGAATACAAAACTTAATTTGTCCCTGGGGTTTTTAGATCGAAGCACTTTTACGGACGTTCGACTGGGGGACTAAAACTAGAAAAATGTTGTCTTTGCGACTGATTATTTTGGGTTTGCCTTTGTCTTTGCACTTTGAATTTGCAAAATCAGCCGCTTTTACCATTGGCCGTAACAGCAGGTGGGTTGCGAGTGGAGTAGGATAGTTTGGGGGTGAAGTGGGGGGAAGTTGTGAAGAGTGGCGGCCATGAGGTCAAGTTGTGAATTCAGTGCGATAAATTATGTTTGTTTGACAGTGACTTGACAGTGACTTGACTTGACAGTGACTTGACAGTGACTCGACAGTGACTTTACAGTGACTTGACAGTGACTTGACAGTGACTTGACAGTGACTTGACAGTGACTTGACAGTGACTTGACAGTGACTTGACAGTGACTTGACAGTGACTTGACAGTGACTTGACAGTGACTTAACAGTGACAACTGTATATATTTCATGCCCATGGTACTGTTGGGTAAAAGTTGTTCTTTTCACTGAACATGTTCACTTGTTCTTTTTTTTTGAGTGATTAAACTCACTCAAATTGCTCACTTGTTCTTGTTCAGTTGTAATTGTTCACTTGTTCTTGTTCACTTGTTCTTGTTCAGTTCTTCAATTGTTCAGATGTTCAGTTGTTTACGAGTCAATTTGAATTGAAATGAAACATATACTTATATACTGAATCGGTCGATTTGCTATCTTTTACACAAAACTTGTAATCCTTTGTTGGCTTATAAGACCGACTTGCTCGACATTTTTATCAAGGGCAGAGTGGTCGTTGTTGTCGTTCTGTCGGACTACTGGTTCCACTGCTGCCGGGTCTGTGCAGTTGAGGTGACGATTTAGATGGCTTTGTGAGTTGCAACTTAAGATAATGCTGCAATATTTACATTTCGCCTTTTTATTTTCCAATGCGGTGAAATGGTTCCAAATATCGCTGTGCTTTCTGTTCAAAGACATTCTGCCATAAATTTACCACAAACAGTGAACTAAGTGAACAGTCAGGTCACACTGAACTAGTTATTGAACTAGATACTGAACACACATCAGCTGTACAGCCGACAGAAGAAGAAGAAGAACAGAGCAAAGAACTGAGAACAACATTAAGAGCAGTGATGGCCAAATGGAGAGGACAAAAACGTTGTGTTGGTGAGCAAGAGAGCTCTCTACAGACTGCAGCCGTTTAACTTGCAATTCAGTGTTCACGGATTCACACAATCATGAGTTCGGCTCGTGTTTGCGCAAGAACACGACTGACTTCGGCTCGGGGTAGCTACCCTGCAGGGAAAGTGTCTAGTTTACAATCTAAAATATATACCTGTCTCTAAAAACTTGCAGCTGGTTGCACTTCCTATCCAAATCAATGTATTGGAGTCGTCCATTTTACACAGACTTGTCATAGGCAGGAGACAATTGTCCCCTTAAGTAGCTATTTGCAACCAGTTTAAAACCAGACGGCAAAGGCGGGAGAGAATTTTCCCTGCAGCAGCCATTTTCAACCAGTTAAATGCCAGTTCACCTTTGAATGTTCCTTATGACAGTCTGCTTATGTCGCTGCTCAGTATAAGAGTACATCGAAATCTGTCGGTCAACTCACTCATCACCAATTCGTTTGCAACTAGTTAAAGTTCAATTGGATTACAATTAGCTCAAATTAATATATCAAACGAACATTTCTTCGAAAGCTAATATTTGTTGTTGCTCAACGCACCCGAATCTAGCTATTTTGCTACCAGTTATATTCTACTAGCATTCCAAATAGGTGTAGGACAGTTTTGTTTTGTTACTAGTTGACAATTTCTCTGCAGGGAAGGAACTCAAGAAGAACACTTAGAGCAAGACTGAACATTCTCTCAGAGCGAGACAACTTTCTGAGCAAAAGAGAACGAGCAGCTCTAAGAGCAACTCAGAGCAAGAACAACTCAGAACAAGATGGATTGAACAAGATAGACTGAACAAGACTCGCTGAACAAAAATCTTGTTCAGTTTAAAGAACAACTCAATTTTGTTCACTCACTCATGAACAACCCAACACTAGCCCATAGTTGATGAAACCAATCTACCACAAAAGCAAACTGCCATTTCATTTCCTCAACTATATTAAAAATCTGCATAAGCCCTAAAAGTACATGATTTTCCTTTAAAAAATTCAGTTAGACAATGAACCACAATTCTTACCAGTTACTACATTAAAAGATAGTCCAACAAATATTTATTTATACAGTCAAAAATATATTCCTTACATTTCAGAAATCCAAGTCCAAAATTTGTTGAAACTTTTTTTTGCTATTTCAAGATTGAGTTTATCCAAACGAATCCAAAAAGTGTTTTTTTGCCGGTACTTAACTTTACAATCGGACTTATCGTCGTAAAGAGCGTCGCTCGGAACGGGCGTACCATGATACCCATTCTTTTTATACCTTTGTAGAGGACATCTTAAAATTGTCCAGATGTTTGTAACGCATCTCCGACCACATAAAGTATATATTATATATTCTTGATCAGCATGACGAGCTGAGTTGATATACCCATGTCCGTCTCTCCGTCCATCTGTTTCTATGCTATCTCCTCCGTCAGTTTTAAAGCTATCGTGACCAAACTTTGCACGAAGTCTTTTAGTACAAAGACGCAGCACATTTATCGGAATCGGCCGGATCGGATGACTATAGCATATAGCTGCCATAGGAACGAGCGGTCGAAAAACTAGTTTTAGTGAGAGAAACTTTTTTGTTTTCAATGTAAACGTCCCCAAACTTCTGATTTATTAGATTTCTATGCCTGTTCATAATTTCACCAAGTTTCATGAAAATCGGACAACTATATGGTACAGCTGCCATAGAAAAGTTAGTTTTGAAAAAACTCTTAGTAAGAAAAACTTTTTTGTTTTCAATGCTATCGCTTCAAAACTTGTTATTGGTAAATGTTATATGTTTCCACACAATTCTGTTAAGTTTTATCCAAATCGGATGACTATAACATATAGCTGTCATAGGAACGATCGGTCGAAAAAGTAGTTCTAGTGAGAAAAACTTTTTTGTCTTCAAAGCAAACGTCCCCAAACCGCGTGTTTATAAGTATTCTATGCTTTTACATAATTCCACTAAGTTTGATGAAAATCGGTCAACTATATAGTATAGCTGCCATACAAAATATAGTTCTGAAAAGAAGTCTTAGTAGGAACAACTTTTTTGTTTTCAATGCTATCGCTCCTAAACATGTTACTGTTCAATATTATATGCTACCACACAATTTTGCCAATTTTGATCCAGATCGGATGACTATAGAATATAGCTGCCATAGGAACGATCGGTCGAAAAAGTAGTTCTAGTAAGAAAAACTTTTTTGTTTTCAATGGTAGCGTCTTTATACCTTCCAATTGTGAATATTATCAGTTTCCACACAATTTTTGGGAAGTTCGGTCAAAATCGGATGAATATACCGTATAGCTGCCATAAAACAAACTAGCAAGCAAATGCTGAATGTCGTGGCGCCAGCAAACTACAAGGGTATACAAACTTCGGTCGAACCGAAGTTTGCTTTCCAAACCAAACCCAGAGAAGATTTTTACATCATCTGATAATCTTGATCTTGACGCGATCAACTTTTTTGAGTTTAAAATTGTGGCACAATATTATTAGACAATTTACAATCAGTCAATTTATCAACTCCTACTTCATTTCCTATCAAATCATTGTTGTTTTCGTAGAGTTATCGTGACAAATCACAACATCAATAGTGACCCTGCCTTTTTCCCCTTAATAGTTTTCCATATAATTTTCCCACCTGCTTCGCCACTTTGTTTTCAAATTACAATAAACTTGAAGTGCTTAGGGCAGGTATTCGTTGTTTTGAGTTTTCCCTAAACTGGCGCACTTTGCATAAATTTCAACTTGAGGCATTGCACTTACTTGACACATTTCGTTTACCCCGGCCACGAGACGACTTTGTTGTTGTTCATTTGCAAAACAGTAAGAAAAAACTGTTTTGTCTTTGCTTCAGCTCGGGTAACAATTTACGGTTAAAAGCTCAACATTGTAACACTGGTTTTTCACTTTTCACTAAGTACCGGGCTTGTGTTACACATAAAAAAAAGAAGAAAAAAGTAGTGGGTGGTGGCTGCTGAGTAATCTGCACAAGTTTTGTCGACGTCTTTTGTGCAACGTGCGAAGTTTGTCACTCCGTCAGTTCAGTGAAATGGCAACGGCAACGGCAACACTTTGTCTATGCTATGCATCCGCCCTGTAATCCACTTCCCGAGACACAACTCCCACATACACACACACACACACACACACACACAGGTGGCAGGTGTGAGTGGCACAGTCAAAGAGTGGGACAAAATGTCGTGTCAACACACAAGTTTTGCATTGGGCGATGTAGTGCTCCTTTGTCACCGCACACTTTTGCCCCACTCTGTCTTTCTTTTGCACTTTTAAGTAGTTAAATGAGTTTTCATAGTTTGGCGCCCTGCTTGGGCAATAACCCTTCTTAGGGCCATCTAACCCCTTGATACTGTGTGTAAATTAATTCTTTTTTTTTTTGGTTTTCTTTTGCTTTCGTTTTATAAACTTGCCTCGGGGGTGCATTTGCTTGGTAAAAGTTTTGTGTTTCGTGCATTTTTATTAATATTTAGCAGAAGAAACTGTTTAGCAATTTTGCTGAAGAAAGTTTTGATAACTAAATGAGAGTTATGTTTGTGTTTTGGGAAATGATCGCGGGGGGTGGCGAATGTTGATAAATATTTTATCGTAAATTCTAATGTGGTTAACAAAGCTGTTCGGGCACCCCTTTAATATAGTATGGAAGGCTTTAACGCTTGTTTTGGTCAGACATAGCAAGTGTTTCTAGAATGTTATTCAATGGCTAATCCAAATTCTATGGGGGAACAATTCAATTTGAAATTTCTTTTTAATGGGCAGATGCAAAAGCACTCAATCGCAATGCCAATCCGTAAGCCATACACTAGAGTAAGCCTTTACTCTGCATTTGTGCATACCAAGTTGAAGGTAGCTGATGATGCACTTCATCTGGCGAGTTCTGAAGGAATACACAAAAAAATTCCAAAATTTACGCTTGTCACTGTCGACTCCAAAAGAGCGAAGAACTATTGCTTCAGATAAACTTAAACTTGCCAAGAAGTAATCTTTGATTTTTTCCAACCCATTCACCATTCAACCAAACAACTTTGATAAGCACAATTAAATTTAGAAATGTAAACAACATTTATATTCTGTATACGTTGCATCAAATGAATAAATTATGTAATTTGTTGTAATTTGCATTTTATAATTACTAGCTGTATATGCAGCGATGTTTGGGTCCTTTGTATTGCGGTTAATTCTCTGTTAAATATGATGAAACCAGAAAAATAAACCTACTTAGAAACTCAAAGTTTAATTATATTTTCATAAAGAAACAAGCAACTTGAACTAATGTAAGTTAAATCTTAAGTGAATACTCATGATACATTTCGAGATTTTCGAAAGCAAAGTTACGCAAACAAAATTTTTCTCATTTAGATTCGTTCTGTTTTGATATTAGTGCCTGTAGATTGCATTGAATTTTGCTCTCTAAAGTAGAAAGATTTAAAAAAATAGTGCTTGAGAAACCATAAGAAACTTTCAGGCATGTTCTCAATTCCATTTTCACGCCAACTTTTTGAAAGT
This sequence comes from Lordiphosa magnipectinata, assembly GCA_037044535.1. NCBI lineage: Eukaryota > Metazoa > Arthropoda > Insecta > Diptera > Drosophilidae > Lordiphosa > Lordiphosa magnipectinata. The sequence goes on from JBAMBO010004084.1 coordinate 463,493, forward strand.
GAAATTGAGTCGTGTTTTCGCAACACCAAAACGAATTTGACAATGGCAGCCAAAACGAAAAAGTCAGCCTCTCTTATCTTCAAGTGTTCTCTCTTATTTATCTGTCTATCTCGTTCTGACCGATGATTAGCAAAACGTAAAAAAGAGAGCAATTTCATTTGGAATTGAAAACATTCCAGTTTGTCAGTGTTGCCAATTTCTCCTTTTTGCGGAAAAAATGCCCTTTTTTTTATCCTTTATTCATCCTTTTTTCTTTGTTCTAAGGCGCTCATACAGTTTATCAATTACAAGTATGTGGCATCGCTTTCATATTGATATTCCGCCTTCGATAAGCATTTTTTAAAGCGATGCAGCCCTGTTTTATTTGTGTGTAATCAAAATCAGAAGAATCGTATATCGGTTCACTGCGCTTTAAAGTTTCAACATGCCGAAAGACGTTTACAATAAAATATGTCTCGAATCTTGGTTAAGAGAACCTGAATTAATGAATTAGATGTCCTTGGAATACCAAGGATCCGGATCCGGAGGCATACTGCGCTTAAATCCAAAGATTGACCAGGTCCGCGCGCACATGGCCACACAAAAAAAAAAAAAAAAAAATGCAGTGCCCTTCGCATAAAGAAAACAATATTACGCTTCAGCCACTTTCAACATCGCTTGTGGTCAGGAGGCGGCACTATTAATGTTTGGTGCCAAAATTATCAAGTTTCTGATAGTTGTCTTCGGTTAATTGGAACAAATGTACACAAAATTGATGCTATTAATACCACTCTCGATATAAATTAGACAAAAATAAAGATATTCGAAATTCCACGTCAGACGGCACAGAAGTGTACAAAATTGTATACCCGAAGATGGTTGCCGGTCAGCAACCGAAATAACCGAAAAAATAGCATGTACATCTGTGTGTTTCATTTGACCTCGAGCCGGCTAAACTCAATTTTCTACAATTTAGAAAGGTAGCCAACTATCAACTTCTTGATTTTCAATAAATCTTTATTATATTAATAAGGAAACATAGCATGTCCTGTTTTTGTCTTTATTCTGCGTTCAACCGTCCTTTTTTTGTGTAGTGGCGTTGGCAACACTGCAGTATGTTAATACAACCAACTGTAATACATACAAATTTTATGATTGCACTGTCAATTTTTAATGACGGCAACCTAGCTCTAGCCTCTTTGGTAATGTCATCACGAATATTTTTCGCCACTTCTGCCAAAGTTTTCTTGCAGTTCGAGGCATTTAAGCACATCTAATTTACTTCCGCAGTTCTGATGTACTTAGCGTTTTTTTGACCATGGACAACCTTTAACTCAGAATCGTGCTCATGCATTACATCTGGGATAATTTGGTTTGATTTTTACTATTATTGAATTTCCTTGGCCTTTTCGCTATTTAATAATTGTTCAGTCTCTCGGTCACGGTCTCTCTCTGAGGTAGATTTCTCATCTGCAATTCATGTTTATGGGTTTCTCTTATGTGCATATTAATGTTCCTAAACGCTATTTGAGGACCTTGGTGTAACTTCACGTTCAACTTTGGACACCCACGGTATATTATCGCGGTTTAGTGTAGTCACAGTTATAAAGCAATGAGTATAAATTTCTATACTCTGTACCAAAGGTACACAGAGTATATTAAGTTTGTGCAAAAGTATGTAACAGCCAGAAGGAATCATCTCCGACCCAATAAAAAATTGTTCGTACCTTCTATCAAACACAATCTTTGGGAGAGAGAGACTTAGAGATGAGCGCTTATAACACGTATAACGAGCGAGCACATGCGAGTGACTGCAATAACTGACTTTCTCATTTGTTTTGTCTGTAATCAAATCAATTTCTAAAGTATTTAGCTGTTCTTTGACCTTGGACAACGTGTATCTGGGATAATTTGGTTTGATTTTTACTATTTTGGACTCTTCTTGACCTTTTCGCGATTTTATCATTCTTCAGTTACGGTGTCTCACGAACTATTTGCTTAGATTGCCGTAAAAAAAAAGTCAATCAAATGCAAAACTTTCAAAGCAGCGACTGCTGATCTGATTTCGAACGTTACAAATTTAGTTTTTTTGATTTGAGACTGACTACTGAGATTTTCAAATCAATGCATTTTAAATATGCATTTTTTTTTTATTTTTTCGGTAGGTTACACTTGTCTTTAAAGAGATTTTTCGACGATAGTGAAATAGCCAGTGCTTAAATTGCTTTGTCGAATTAGCAAAAGTTAAACAATTTTTGTTTTACGGCTTCGACATTTTTCTACTTATTAATATGAACTCTTGCTTCTGCTTTTGATGGAAACCGAACTCGCAGCCAAATGAAAAGCAAAAAACGATTATTGAGAAAAATAAAAGCATCAGCAGCAGATGTCGCTTTATGATTTTGATTTTGGTTTTGCTGATGATTTTGTTCAGGGCCGTAAGTCGGAGCAGCAGTATGTGTGTCGACGGCAGCGCTGTCGCCAAGATATTTTCTTGGAATTTACCAGCCCACCAAAATTTAACGCAACGCATTAACAACATTTGTTTTTTTTCAGTGCGCTGTTGTTGTTAACTTCAACCTAGACGAGCCGACTAACAGTAAATTTTTCATTGTGTGTGTTGAGAGAGGCCAAAAGCAAAATGCAAAAGCAGAAAAGAGATGCGAGTGACTTCTGTCGCGCTTGCACTGCCGTCGAATTCTGAAAGCGAACACTTACTGCAGCTTCGACTTACGCCACTAAACAAAAGCAAAATGAAAATCAGATATGATGAAGCGTCGACTGCTGCTGCTGTTTGCTTTTTCATAATAATTATTTTTTGCTTATTCTTTAGCTGCGGGTTCTGTTTTTATCAAAAGCAGAAGCAAAGCAGACGAAATGAAACTTATTGCTGTTTTTTCAATTCAAAATATATCAAAATATTAGAAAATATAGCCTACTTTTGAAGAAATAAAACAGGTTCTATTTGATAAGAGATTCTCTTTAGTGAAGTTACACAAACGACTATTTTGAAATAAATGACAAGTGTAAAGGCAGCCTTAGAGTTAGTAGTTTAAACACAACGAGCAATAATATTTTGAAAATTCTATGCGTTGCAAACTTCTGGGCTATAGTATAATTCCCTTTGCAAGGGTATAAAAAAGCGGTAATAAAGCGGGTGGCTAGGATGTTGAAATGTGGTTGTAGGTGGAAATACGTAATTGAATTGTGGTTATAAGGTATGCACGGTGTTGAAGTGTGGATCGAATTAAATTTGCGGCATTTCCTGTGGTTTTCTTTTTGGATATATGTACTCGGATTTTTATACACTGCTTAAATATAAGTAGAGAGCCACCTCTTCCACATCTCTGTTGTCCACCCAGTTAATCATGTATTTTCTCAATTTGTCATTGTAATCATTACCTTTAATCAGACTAATTGCTTCCACAACAAACACTTTCAACAGCATTTGCCAGCATCACCTGCATCACAAGCATCCACATCCACACTAATAATTAATCAGTGGCAATATAATAACCGCCATTAAACTAAACAAACACACGTTTTGCCATACACAGTGCTCCAATCGCATAAATTTCAATATGAGCCTGGCAACATTATATGTATTTAGCCCCCCTCTACCCACACTCGCGCACTCTCACCTGGGCACAATTCCAATTAAATGGCCATGTAAATGGGAGACCGAAGTGGTAGTAATTCCATTCCAACTCTCGCTATCCTGGGAATTACCCAGCGCGCCGTGAGTTTTGTAAATAATGTTGCAGGGCAAATGCTTAATGATATGAAATTAATGCGCAAATATCATCGACATCCAGAAATGGATGGAGTTTGGTAAAAATGTTATGGTGTCATTTCCCTCGCCGCTGTTACTGATGGTTCCATGAGGATTTCATTGAGTTTTCACAGCTGTTGCCAGCCAGGTGAAATGTTAATGATATAAGCCTCCAGCTGAGTGAATAAATTGGCAGCAATGACTCGATTACACAAAGAGAAACAATTAGGCATAAAATATTTTTCATGAAAAATGTAACAATGTGGTTTTAGAAGAAGGCTTCATGCAGATCATTGTAGCAGCGTTTTGCATATAATGAGGCTTTGGACAGGCTTGTTGAAATCTACATAACGTGGCCGTTTTTCCACAGAATTCTGAGAACAAGAGCTTTTGGGTCCATCGAACCGGACCCAGAACCGAACCGTCTAAACCGTCCCCCGAATCTGGACCCGAACCGGACCCCGTCTGCTTCGAAAAAAGTTCGGTTCGGAGAATAATTTTAGTCAGTTTTACAGATGCTCCGTTTCCGATGCACTATCATTTCCAAACAGGCAAATTACGACTTCAAGAAGGAAATAAAGCAAAGGTGATAATTTCAAATGGCAAAATAAATCCTTATATTTATACTATAAACAGGTGGGGCTAGTTTTATATTTTGAAGCTCCGATTTTTGTTGGAAGCCGCTCTAGATAACGTGTGAATGATAGCTGTAACTAATTAGGTCCATTTGGGTATTGATAAATGTTTTTAATAGCTTCGTATGCCAGACGCTTCCCTCTCAACAAAAAATGAATCAAGCTTCGAACGAAAACCTTAGCTTCAATAAGTAAAGGAATCGGTCCACGTACTAAACCTTCGAATTTCCAACGCGTTCGAACCCCAGGACCAAACCTTCTCCAGAATTTCTGAGGTTGTCAGCCTTGGCTTGAAGCCTAATTAATGTAACTTTATGATCATGACAACTGGCTTTAACATTTTTTCATATTTTGCCGATTTTGTTATTTTCAATATTGTAAAAAAGAAAAAAGGCATAGTTGAAAATTCTTATTGAAAATATATACAAATTACTAGCCTTTTGTACTGTTATTGCAAGGCATAGCTTTGGGCAGTAGACAATTTTGTTATTTTATCATACATATGAACGGTATGTAAAATAAAATAAAAATAATCGTACAATTCTTTGGAATAGTTTAATTTTAAAGCTAAGAAATAGTAACTTACGATAAAGTAAAAAAAAATTCAAAACAAAAGTACAGATTCGGGTTCAGCATACGAAAATCAGCTAGAATCATCACCAACCCTTCGATATAATGGAACTTGTTGCCTAGTGTTCTTAACAAGTGACACTGTAGACGCAGATTTTGTTTTTCAGTTCAATTTAGTTACAGTTCAACACGTGGCGCAGTAGTCGGTCATTCCGTTTGACCGCAAACAATCATTAGAAGCACTCGATCGACCCAATAATCGTCGCTTTGGTGGCGAGATGATACTGTTGGCGGGCGACATCCGACAAACACTTCAAGTAATTTGAAAAGCAACAGCGACGGATGAGTTAAACGTATGTCTCAAGTCATCGTATAAAAACTATTCCATTGAGTATGAATATGTGAGTGTTCCTGCAATAGGATCGAACCGGTACAGCTTACAGTGCACAGTGATTGCGCCCATATGCCAAAATTCAAAAAAATACAACTAAAACAAGAAAGAAAGTCGGTCAAGCCCGACTATAACATACTCTGTACCCTTAACATCGCAGCTCGCATTTACTCACGAGTTATACTCGCTCATCTCTAAGTTTCACTCTCTCTCTCTCTTTCTCTCACTAAGATTGCCATTCAATAGAATGCTGCGGTGGTGGGTGGGGTGGTGTTGGGTGTTTACTGACCGTTTTTTGCTCATAACTTGAGTATCGTTCATCCGATCTTTATCATTCCTTCAGCAAATCGATAAATAATTTTGTTTACAAGGTATCTCTAGAAGGAACGAACGATCCAAAACTGTAGGAGATATGACGTTTTTTTCAAATCGCGGGGGCGCGAGGGGGCGTGGCAAAAATTGAAAATAAACTTGATCTGCCTGCAAGTATAAGAAATATATGTTCCATACATGTCAAACCTCTATCTCTTACCATCTCTAAGATCTCTTCGTTCATACGGACAGACAGACGGACAGACGGACAGACGGACGGACGGACAGACGGACAGACGGACATGGCTATATCGAATCGGCTGTTGATGCTGATCAAGAATATATATGCTTTATAGGGTCGGAAACGATTCCTTCTCCCTGTTACATACTTTTGCACAAACTTAATATACTCTATGTACCTTCGGTACAGAGTATAAAAATGTAGTCAAAATGTAAACAAATTGTCTCAAAATTGTCAAAATTTCTTAATAGCAAACCAGTTTTTCCGGAAATCTAACGGGACATTCTAAACATAGAATGCAAAGCGTGAGCACGTGTTCAATTCAAGCAGTTCAAGCGTAGTTCTAGTTGTATTCGTCGCATCGGTTCACGCTAGAGCTTTTTGGAAAGCTCTTTTCACGCGCTAACACGTGTTTGATTTATTGTTGTTTGTTTTTAGTCGTTCGTGAGTTATAGCGTCGCAAACATGGAGCAAAATAAAGAGAAAATACGGCATATTTTACAGTACTACTACGATAAAGGCAAAAATGCATCTCATGCTGCCAATAAAATTTGTGCAGTTTATGGACCCGATACAGTTTCCATTTCCACCGCACATTGATGGTTTCAACGTTTTCGTTCTGGTGCAGAGGTGATCGAAGATGCGCCACGGTCCGGAAGGCCTGTCGTCGAAAATTGCGATAAAATCGCTGAATTGATCGAAAGAGACCGGCATAGTAGCAGCCGTAGCATCGGCCAAGAGCTGGGCATGAGTCATCAAACCGTTATAAACCATTTGAAGAAGCTTGGATTCAAAAAGAAGCTCGATGTATGGGTGCCACACGACTTGACGCAAAAAAACATTTTTGCCCGTATGGATGCATGCGAATCGCTTCTGAATCGCAACAAAATCGACCCGTTTTTGAAGCGGATGGTGACTGGCGATGAAAAGTGGGTCACTTACGACAACGTGAAGCGCAAACGGTCGTGGTCGAAAAGCGGTGAAGCTGCCCAGACGGTGGCCAAGCCTGGATTGACGGCAAGGAAGGTTCTTCTGTGTGTTTGGTGGGATTGGCAGGAAAACATCCACTATGAGCTGCTCCCCTATGGCCAAACGCTCAATTCGGACCTGTACTGCCAACAACTGGACCGCTAGAATGCAGCACTCATGCAGAAGAGGCCATCTTTGATCAACAGAGGCCGAATTGTCTTCCATCAGGACAACGCCTGGCCACACACATCTTTGGTGACGCGCCAGAAGCTCCGGGAGCTCGGATGGGAGGTTCTTTTGCATCCACCGTATAGTCCGGATCTCGCACCAAGTGATTACCACCTATTTCTGTCCATGGCGAACGAGCTTGGTAGTCGGAAGTTGGCCACAAGAGAGTCCTGTGAAAATTGGCTCTCCGAGTTTTTTGCCAATAGGGAAGCGAGCTTCTATAATAGGGGCATTATGAAGTTGGCATCTCGTTGGGAACTCGTCATCGAACAAAACGGCGCATATTTGACTTAAATCGCATTATTATAACCAATTTTATGAACAATTGAAAATTCAATAAGAATACCGCAAGACTTTTTTGACAACCTTATATTTTATTGAAGAAAAAAGTTTTTGAAGTCAGTTCTCCGAGTCCGAACCGGATTCTTCGGTTTCTTCAGTTTCCGGATAATCCAATATGAGATTTTGGGCGTCTCTGTCAAGCAAAAATGCTTTGCCAGAGTTATTTAGTGTAATCTTTCTCAAGCTTAATATAACTGGATCCGAAGAAACTAATAGAGAGTTCATCAGAATTTTTGCGAGTATGTTCAAGTTCAAAATTTCCGTAAATTTTTGTTGCTAGCTTCCAAGGCTTCTTCCGACATCATGCCAATCGGAAGTGGAACACTTTCTATAATATCGGCTCCATGAATCAATATTTGATGTACTTTAAAACCATGGATATTCCCGTATGGAAATCTGTGCGGTTTCTAATGCGTATTCGCGAAATCTGTCGGAATTTATTGAATATCCGGAGACAATACAGCGCAAAATGATACCAATTCTTTTTATTAGATCATGGCTTACTCCAGTTATATGTGCAGACAATTGAGAATTTTCAAAAAACCTTCGAGCCTTATTACCACTATTAGTGTTGCCAGAACCTTGCATTGGAATGTCTATCAATAATGCCATTTCGACCCTGAACCCATCTTGAATGGCTGCCTTTCGTTGATCGACTATGCTCTTATCTGAACCACGGACCTGCCACTTTTTAATCGGTAGCCGATAACCTATGTGTAACATACATTCAAAACAATGAATCCAACAATGCAAGGTCGACAGTCCGAATTCTAGTAAGTCATCGTTTCTTGGAAAGTTTTTAATGGTATGTAAATCGTTCATCATTTTGGACGTGGCCTTACAAATGCCGCAAGTTTGCGATGATGTTTCCGCAATCACGCTAAACACTTTTCCATCGATCATTGTAAGTTGCAATATGTGTTCAACTTGAAATTTGCTTAGTCGTGTGGGCACAATTTTCTGTATTTGAGACTTAATATTCTCAATTTCGGCTCTTACCAATCTCTTTGGCAAACATTATTTTAAGTAGCGGCACAATACAAATGAAAAACAAGTGCTCATCTGCCATTTTAAGTTCCGAGTTGCTGAAGCTTTGGCGATAAGTTGCGTGTCCCGAACTCCCATCGCAGCCTCATTTAGAAAAGAGTCTCAAACTACATTTTTCGTCATCAACTGAGACTGGGCTAAATACATCAGGATGTGCTTCAACAATTCTAGATATTGTGTGGTCCAGCATTTCTTGCAGCGGGACTTCTGTCCAACATTCTTCCGTTCTAATGGAATTCGGATAAAACATCCTCTTGGCAGATCGCAAAACATCATATGTTGGAAGAATATTAGCTTTTCGCTCTTTTGTGCCTGCTTGCAAAAGCTTATATGAGTTTTTGGTGTAATTGCCATCAATGTAGAGGGCCAAAGCTTCCTCTGGAGTATATTTTATAGGAAGCTGTTGGTCTATATCCAAGCTTCCTTTTATTTTTTTAGATGCGTCGGTATCTGTGCCGACCATTGAGACTACATATATCCGCTTCACTGCGTTTTCCACATTTGTATAGACTAATACGTGTTGCTCTCATTAGCTCATTGCAGCTGTTGTCTTCGACGAGATGCGAAACTTTGGTGCATTGATGTTTCGGGTGGCAATCAGCAATGTCCTTTTCTTTTCGTCCTGAACCCAATGTTCTGTTTTGTTGTAGAAGAACCAAGTGTTCGTTCAGCCAAGCTGCGTTGTTGTGCTCAAATCGCTTCTTATCCCTATGACACTTTCTCCACTTCTCAGACAGTCTTTAGCAGAAAATTTTGAGCTCCTTTATAACAGAATCGTAGTCCGCGCGCTGCCACGTGTGCATTGGAACGTCGCGACGTGCCCATCTCTGTTTTAAGGTAATAAAAATGTTAAGTGTAGCTGCTGATATTTGCTGATTTGTGTATATTCATGAATAAACTCAAGCTGTCTTACTGTTTTCAAGGTCAAATTTGCGACGCAATCTGATCATGCGATATAACACTGGATAACTGGACTTTTTCCTGTGTTCAATGCTGAAAAGAGTGATCCAAAATTGGACCATCCTAATGAACCATTTATGGCGTAGTCGCGGTCAATATTTGAATGAAATTATCTTTAAAAAGTAAATGTCAGAGATAGTTCTTTCAGCCCTTAATAAAGATTCCACCATCCAATTCCGTTTTTTGTGTTTTATTTGTTATGGATCACCCGTCATAAAACAATAAATACCGTATTAATACCCTCCCCTTCAATATATTACATCTGGCTGTAAAATCTTTGAGCAGGCTTACTTTTCGATTATGTATACAAGAGGACGCCCTTTGATTTTAAATGAGAAATTTTGGTCATTAGAAATGTTCTCAGTGTATGGAGATAAAATCAAATTCCAGGCTAGACCATCTTTGCCTTGTGGCATTTCATTTCATGACAGCTGAAACTTTTGTTCAAAAGTCAATTTAGTCAAAATTTATGCTATTGTCGATCTTCATTTGCATGCCAGGCACACACACACACACAGACATAAAGACAATGTGCACGCACACACACACAAAACACGCACACGCACCCGCAGAATAACCCACAAATTATGTTATTGCCCCTTAGATTTTTACGGTCTTTGCAAGCCTAGCACATTCACATACACACACACACACGCCCTTAACGCCTATTTTTCCCCATAAATATTTGCCGCAATTTGAGCCAACAGCAACAGATTTGACTTAACTCAGTTGCGGTTCGGTTTCAGTTTCCGTTTCCGTTTCGTTTGCCGAAATTTTTATTGTCCAGCCAAAAGCGACGAAATACGCATGAAATTTGATTTGCTTCATTGAATTGATTTCATTTGTTTTGATTTGTTTCCAAAAATAAACGCAAATTCGCAGCGGGTAAGCCTGAAAAAGGAAGCAAGAACAAACTTTGTTGAAATGAATACATTTCGGGTCTGAGCAGAAAGTTGGGGGCCCTGCGGTTTATGTTGATACCCATTGACTGACATGGCGTCGCCACATTTTGCTGCTGGTGGTCTAACTTTTAGACGTAGTTTATTTAGTTTCGGGCAAGAGCGATCAACACTTGACAGTTTGCTTTGGCATTAAAGTGTCAGCAAATATGCTGCATCGACATGTGCGAAACTAAATGAATGAATGGCTAGGCCACTTGCGGTGTAATGCCTCTTTGACAGGGGCAGGCAACGGCAAGCCAGAAAACCAAAGTTGACTCTCAATCAAATGACAAATCCAGGCAATGGTAGCCCGTCTTTACACATGAACCGAAAAACAGTGGGACATAAAACGAAGGGCTAAAACAATAAATGGGAAAGGAATTTGGGAATATAACAATTTATTTGAGAACATTTACGAAGATAATTTTCCTTAGCACTTTATAGTTTTCATTGTAAAATTGACAACAGATATGGTGGATAGCTTCTTGTGTATGGTGAGATCCATCAATTTCCCACTTTGCAATAGTTTATGGAGTTAATGAATAATTCTTTAGAGCAGAATGTCTCAGCTAAATAAGCTAAAAAGGGAACTCCCTGGCCCTCTTAATCGCACATTTAGCTGTCTATTATATGTTGCAGAAATCATTTTGAAGTGTAGCAGAAGCAGAGATCGTTTTAAGGCCACACATCGACAGCAACGAAATTACCGGAGAGTATGCAATAGTTCAGTTCGTCTGCTCCAGGCGAGCCGATCGCTTGGCGAGACTTGTGCCAAGAGAGCAATCAGCTTTTTAGCGGTCGAAAAGGCAGATCAGATCCAATTTACGTTGCTTTATTTTCGCACACCAATACACAATCACTTTTTGGCCTCTCTCTTGAGGACAGAAAAATGCGTTTGAGGTCGAGAGCGCAAGAGACGTCAGCCGATTTACTTGTTTTCTGTGCTCACCGAATCTCACACTCAAAAGAAAAGTACATGCTCATTTTGGCGTGCGTGTGTGTATTTAGCCACGCTCATTTAGTGCTTCGTTGTTGTTGCAAAAGAGCGCAGTGTAAGCTCCACGTGTCGACGCCGCTGCCGCAGAGTAGTATTGTGTGCGACTAGTGCATTAACTTAAGGAACTCCTTGTAGCACTAGGAAGAAGAAAATAAAAATAAATAAATAAATAAAGTACTACGGAGTACCACCCTTTGGTGGCATCACTTCAATGTGGCAGAAGATAGGGACGTGGAGAACCTATATTTTTGTTTTGAGTTTTATCAAAACAACCTAACCGGGTACGAAATAAATATGGCAGGGCACCAGTGAACAAAAGTCCGTTTTCGGCGGGACAAAAAGGAAAAAACAGCTGGACTTTTCGACAAAAAAGCTGAAAAAAAGCGCATTGCTTTTCGTATGATTTATCTATCTACTTCTACTCTTTATATAAAACAGTGTGTCCTGATTCACTGATTCACTGACTGATTGGCAATCAACGCAGAGCGCAAACGGTAAGAGATAGAAGGCTGAAATTTAGACAATAGTTTCCTTCAGTGGTGAAAGTGCGTACTAAGACGGGGTTTTGGAAAATTCCAACCGGAAAAGTCGGATAAGCGTCGGAAAAGTTTGTATGGGAAACATATGTTTTTTCATCCGATTGACTTGAAATTTGGTTTGTAAGCATATTAGCATACGAAATAATTTGAAATGGGGCGGTAACGATGACGATGACCGATGACCGATGACCGATGACCGATGACCGATGACCGATGACCGATGACCGATGACCGATGACCGATGACAGATGACCGATGACCGATGACCGATGACCGATGACCGATGACCAATGACCGATGACCGATGACCGATGACCGATGACCGATGACCGATGACCGATGACCGATGACCGATGACCGATGACCGATGACCGATGACCGATGACCGATGACCGATAACGATATCGATAGTGGGTGGGAATTTAAGGGAAAACCCTGCAGCAAAGTCGTTACGTGGGAAAAGACAAAGTAGTAAGACGTTGAATTCAAGCTAATGTAATGTAATAATGGCTCTACGGGGGACTCAAATTAAAAAGGCTATACTGATGGCGGGGCAGTGAAGCGCGACGGGTTATATGCTAGTTAATTATATATTTAATATAAGGTTGTCAAAGAAGTCTTGCGGTATTTCCGCAAGCTTGTCTTTGCAAGCGCGTAGTTCTAGTTGTATTCGTCGCATCGGTTCACGCTAGAGCTTTTTGGAAAGCTCTTTTCACGCGCTAACACGTGTTTTATTTATTGTTGTTTGTTTTTAGTCGTTCGTGAGTTATATCGTGAGTCGCAAACATGGAGCAAAATAAAGAGAAAATACGGCATATTTTACAGTACTACTACGATAAAGGCAAAAATGCATCTCATGCTGCCAATAAAATTTGTGCAGTTTATGGACCCGATACAGTTTCCATTTCCACCGCACAACGATGGTTTCAACGTTTTCGTTCTGGTGCAGAGGTGATCGAAGATGCGCCACGGTCCGGAAGGCCTGTCGTCGAAAATTGCGATAAAATCGCTGAAAGACCGGCATAGTAGCAGCCGTAGCATCGGCCAAGAGCTGGGCATGAGTCATCAAACCGTTATAAACCATTTGAAGAAGCTTGGATTCAAAAAGAAGCTCGATGTATGGGTGCCACACGACTTGACGCAAAGAAACATTTTTGCCCGTATGGATGCATGCGAATCGCTTCTGAATCGCAACAAAATCGACCCGTATTTGAAGCGGATGGTGACTGGCGATGAAAAGTGGGTCACTTACGACAACGTGAAGCGCAAACGGTCGTGGTCGAAAAGCGGTGAAGTTGCCCAGACGGTGGCCAAGCCTGGATTGACGGCCAGGAAGGTTCTTCTGTGTGTTTGGTGGGATTGACAGGGAATCATCCACTATGAGCTGCTCCCCTATGGCCAAACGCTCAATTCGGACCTGTACTGCCAACAACTGGACCGCTTGAATGCAGCACTCATGCAGAAGAGGCCATCTTTGATCAAAAGAGGCCGAATTGTCTTCCATCAGGACAACGCCAGGCCACACACATCTTTGGTGACGCGCCAGAAGCTCCGGGAGCTCGGATGGGAGGTTCTTTTGCATCCACCGTATAGTCCGGATCTCGCACCAAGTGATTACCACCTATTTCTGTCCATGGCGAACGAGCTTGGTAGTCGGAATTTGGCCACAAGAGAGTCCTGTGAAAATTGGCTCTCCGAGTTTTTTGCCAATAGGGAAGCGAGCTTCTATAAGAGAGGCATTATGAAGTTGGCATCTCGTTGGGAACTCGTCATCGAACAAAACGGCGCATATTTGACTTAAGTCGCATTATTATAACCAATTTTATGAACAATTGAAAATTCAATAAAAATACCGCAAGACTTTTTTGACAACCTTATATCATCAGAGTGATTAAGTTCCTCGTTCACATCCAAATCGTAGGCCTCAGTTGTGCCTATTAGCTCGAGGTAACTAGGAAGAACCTTATAATCGACACAGCATTTCGCATGTTGACCTAACCCCCGTATCTATAACTACAAATAGAATTTGAGTATTGTCGGCTCTAGCTCAAGACCAAATTCAATAACTAAAAACATTATATTTTGAATTTAATTTCTTAATTTCAGTTTCACTAATATCCAATATCTTATACATAAGATTGAGTTGAGTCACCTTCATTCGATTTTTGAGTTTTGATTTTACAATATTAACCTGACTGCACAACATCTGAATCGCAAACGAGGCTAACTCAAAAAGTCGTTGATTACCACCAGAGTCCTTGGAAGCGATAAATTTACACCAAAACTTTAGTTTCATCGTCGTTCTGCCATTTTACTAAGTGTATATCATTACTTTGACCCTTCATTTTTCAATATCTTCCACAAAAAATACTTTCAAAATGGTACCAATGCTTTGTTTGTTTTGGTCGTAGAATGTTGTCAACCGAAAATATGTCAAATTTGTTGAAGAATGCAATGAATTCTGTCAAAATCAAAAAGTAGATCAGTGAACTGGGCTTACACTTTGAGATGACTGTTTCCTGAACGTTAGAGGTGGCAATTAGGGTCGATAAATGACTGCCAAAGGTGACAAACTATTGATTTGCTTATAAGTTTTGCAAAGTACTCCAAAATAAAGATAAAGCTGATAAAAACCAAAATCATTTTTAATAAAGAATTCCAGAATTCCCGCATCCCGCAGTTCCAAATTTTTCCCGCTTTACAGTTTTAAAAAAAGCTAGAAATTACGGGAAAAAAAGCTTATTTGGCAACATTCCTCCTACGCCTCCTACGACGAACAATAAAACAATCAAGCTAAAGCTGCCTTTACACTGGTCATACATCTCTAAAGAGACTCTCTGACGATAGTGTAATAGCAAATCAAATAACTCTAAATATTTGGAAAATTTAGGCTTTTTTGATGTAATTTGACAGATTCAATTTGATAAGAGTTTCTCTTTAGAGAATTTTGACAACCGACTATTTAGAGATATATGATAAGTGAAAAGGAAGCTTTGTAACCTTCCAATTTTTACTTAAATGCCAATAACTTCAATATTCTTCGATGGATTTGAATGAAATATGTCCAATTATATTAAATTTTACACAATTTTTTTTTCGTGGTGAAAATTTTACTTAAAATATAGCTTCTTTTACAAAAGTGATGGATTTAGTGCAAAGTTGCCAATAAAAGCCCTTATAACTTCGAAGCCAAGCACCAGATTTAGATGTGATGTATGAATGAATGATAGGGCATTCAATTATCTTCCAAGAAAACATTACCTTTTCATAATGAATATGAATGAGAATGAATTCTCAATCAAAAAATCGGCTATTCAGCGATTTTTCAAAAACGGCCCCACTAACAAATTTGTGAAATGGATTTTTGGATTCAGCGGAGGGATTTACATAAAGAATTGTTCGGGATGTCAAAATTTGTCTTATTTTGTAAATTAGTGTTATTACCAGGTCTGCAAACCTCCTAAAAATCGGCAGGCGTTCACTTCACGGTTCAAACCCGCGAAACATTTTGTGTTGGCGTTCACGGAGCGGGTTCAGAAGGTCGCTGTACCTAGGTTTCAGGAAGAATTTGTTCTTTGCTAATTCAGAAAACATGTAGCATCTTCCAGATAGCTGCTATGTGTCAGATAAGCTTACAATTTACTCTGCTGTTTGTAAGTTTAGCAGGCTCCAGGTCAATAAGACATGGAGCAATAAGTATTAGAGATATAATGTACACTGCCACTCAATTTTTAGTGGTGTTAAACGATAGTCCGCATTGAGATACTTATAGTCCACATTGTAATTATTATTGTTCATATAGGAAATCACAGTGGTTAGAGCGAGACAGGCATATTCCCAAATGCACTCAGAGAGTGTAAGTGAGAGCGAACAGATCTATATATTCACCACAAAAGAGGATGGACGACTGTACACGTACAGCTGTTTCAAGAACCTCCCGGTTCAATGATCAGCAGGCTTTGCCTATCTTCTGCAAGTCGGCAGAGGCCAGTGCTATGACAGTTTGGGAATTCTAAAGGTAGCACAAGGTCAACAACTGACAACAGACAACGCCAAATTGACTAGAAATGCCTATATCGATTCGGCTGTTGTTGCTGATCAAGAACATATATGCTTTATAGGGTCAGAAATGATTCATTCTCCCTATTACATACTTTTGCACAAACTTAATATACTCTATGAGCCTTTGGTACAGAGTATAATTATGATACAAAAATATATGAAGTTTCACTTTATATTGGAAAACGAATTCTTCATTCTGCATTTCTTAACTTTCACTCTCTCTCTCTCTCTTTTTTTTCACTCCAAAAACATCCATCAGTTACCCACCGTTTTTTCATAAGAATTTCCTCACTCAACTCACTCAAATGTTGACCTAAAAGCAATCGACGCCGGTTGCCCTCCAGGGTGCTTTTGTTTTAAGTGCTTTGGACATGGCAACTTTAAGACCCATTGGTCCATTTCTTCGAATGTTTTCTTTTCACCCAGCTGATGACCCAATTAACACAAAAGGGTGGCGAAAATTTATTTATGTCCACATCAAAATTTTAAGTTTAATGCATCTTGCTGATCCTTTTCACAAAACTAATCATTATTGAAAACGTGTGGTAAAAGTTGTTCCCTGGACAATCCCTTGGCCATTGACAGCTGAAAGTGGGAAAAAACCAAGTCAAAAGTTATAACAAAAATAGCTTTGACCAAATTGTTTTACAAGCCAATTGTGTTTGTGGTCCCTTTTTGATGGGTCTTGTGTCCCGCAGGAAGTGGCAATTTATAGTAGGCAGAAGTTATTTTAAGAAAGTTATAAGTCAATAGAACTATAT
Source organism: Lordiphosa magnipectinata (assembly GCA_037044535.1). NCBI lineage: Eukaryota > Metazoa > Arthropoda > Insecta > Diptera > Drosophilidae > Lordiphosa > Lordiphosa magnipectinata. Next base: position 480,239 of record JBAMBO010004084.1, read on the forward strand.
AAATACAATTCACACTATGAACACTCCAATTTGTTCACTATGTACCTCCACCTTTTTAGTTAATTGTGTTAAATTTTGCAGACAGAGTATATAAAGTTAATTAGATTTGCTGGGTGCGGCGAAGTTTTGAAGTGCTGGCAAGCGCCACAAACAGCAGCAGCTGCAACTGACGGACTCAAAAAATATTTATTTAAGAAACTAAATTTGAAAAACAAAATTAAAAGTGGAGCAAAGACGTCTCTCTTGGCTATCAGTTGTCCGCAAGTTTTCAGAATGGGATGGGGTTGATGTGTAGTTTTGTCTGTTTAGCTCAGAAGACACGCAACGGACACGCTGACTGACGGCCTAAGCGTTGCCGGGCTCTTAGTTCGTGTTCTGGCCACAGTGAATGACATGCAAGTCTGCTTGCTGTGTGCGTGATCCGTTCGCTTGACATTTGTTTGACGAAATCGTTGCTCTGAGTGCTGCCCAAGAGGAAAAAGGAAACGCCAGCCTGGCAGGCGACATCGACCCATACCCCTAGGCCAACTTCAATTGATGTTGGGCTATGCAAAAGAGAGGAGGAATAGTTAGTAGGTTGGCTGTCAGCTTGATGTTGTCACTTTAGAGCGCGAGGCAATTGACTGTAAGTAGCCAGCAGGAGGACTCCGGCTGGTGCTCTTGCTGCAGCTTGCAAGGAATTTGGATTAGAAGTGTTTATGCAAATGCGGACAACTTTGAGTGATGGCTTGGCAGTCGACAGGAAAAGGGAAGTGGAGCTGACAGCAACCTGAACGGCATCTGGAGTAGCGCGAAAATTGATTCTAAATTGTTTACACAGAGAGATTTTACAAAAAGGAATATTTAAAAAAAAAAGCGTACGTAATTTTCCTTAAATGAATTGCTTAAAAAAACTCCAATTAAATTCTCAATTGTTTCCGGTTTTTTTTTTCCCCTCGTTACATTTCCCACACGAAAACAGTTCGATGTTGCGCTTTTATTTGCGGTTATCGATTTTTGGTTGAAATCGCAATTAATTTCTCACACATTTTTAAGTGAGTTTTTTTTTTTTTTTTTGTATCGCATTCTTTGTTATAAGCTTAACCAACGCAATTTCCGCAACTCTTTTTTCGAACTGTATATTTTTTTTTGAATGTGCATTAAATGGTTTTGATTGCTGGCCAATTGACGGCTTTTACACTAGACACTAGATAAAAATTCATGGAAACAAATAGATATATATTTCTTTATTTAGTGATTGTATTTTCTGATAGATATAATATTTGTATGAGTTTTCTTTGTTATGCAGACCTACGGCGGATAATGCTTTAGTGAAATCGAAGGAGTGCATTAAATACTTGGGAATGATGCTGGACAACAGGCTAAGCTTTCGTCCCCACTTCGAATATATAAGCCAAAAGGCTTCGAAAATGCAGACAGCTCTTTCGTGGATGCTACCCAACATAGGAGGATTCAGAGTTGGAAGACGACTGACCAGTAGTTAGTTAGTAGTTACCTCAGTTTTGCTTTAGGCCGTACCCATATTGGCGTCTGCGGTGGCAAGCGACTAAGCGCTCTTCGAGTCATTTCCGGATTCCGGCCGGTCTCCGATGATACAGCCGTAGTCCTGGCTAGCATGATACCTGTGATATATATATATGCCAATGCAATGAATAAGATTTACAGCACTGCGAGCACTGATGGGAAGTTCGGTGAAGACTGATGCCATAAGACATTTGGAAAGAGTAGTAAAGATGGCTAAATGGCAGGCGCATTGGAAGTGGAATATGGCCACCAAGGCAAGATGGACTAACAGAATGATTCCAAATTTGGATGAATGGGTAATATGTAAAGTACAAGACCAGGCAAGCGGCCGTACCACCCATCGAAGACCTTGTCAGATACATGGTAAAGACAGAAGCAAACTGGTGAACCATAAGCGAGCTCGTTATAGACATCCAGAGCGATCTGAGAAGAGGTTCTAACTTTATAATTGTGACTCTAACCTTTTACCTTACCTCAGTATTTTCAAATTCGATTACCTTTTACCTTACCAAGGCTCGTTTGGCCAGAGAAGTTTGTGTATGTGCATGTACTTATTTGGGGACATACAAACGTGAATATGTACATCAGTGCGTGTGCAAAAAAAGGCAAGCAAATTGCACACGCACTAAATGTGTATATGCATTTACAAAAATTCTATTGAGCTGCTCAGACCAAAGAAAGAAAAGCAATCAAAAACGAGAAGTCCAAGCTAACTTCGTCTGTGCCGAAGTTTTTATACTGTTGCAAAAGCTGTTTTTGAAATGGAAGAGTTTAAGAACGCTTAGATAAAAATCAAAAACTTTTGTAACTAAAATCCATTTTCAGTCAGATGAACATCTAATTTTGACCAAATTTCGCGAATCTGTTTGAAAACATATCAACAAACAACAAAACATATTAACAATCGCCAAGTTTAAGAACGATAAAATTGAAAACAAAAAAGTTTTTCTCACTAAGACTCATTTTCCGACCGATAAGTCCAATGGCAGCCTGAAGATATAGTCATCTGATTTCGACCAAATTTTTCAAATTAGATTGAAAGCGTTTAATATTAATAATCACCAACCTTAAGACCGATTTACTTGAAAACAAAAAAAAAATTTTCACTAAGACCCATTTTCCGACCGATCGGTCCTATGGCAGCTATAAGATATAGTCATCCGATTTCGACCAAAGTTTGCAAATCTGTTTGAAAGCATATAATATTAATAATGGCAGAGTTTAAGGCCGCTAACATTGAAAACAAAAAAGTTTTTCTCACTAAGACCCATTTTTTTACCGATGGTTCCTATGGCAGCTATAAGATATAGTCATCCGATCCAGTCGGTTCCGACATATTAGCTGCGTGCAGTAAAAAAAAGACTCTGTGCAAAATTTCAGCTCATTCAGCAACATTTGAGAGTACATATGTCGAAAGAGATGACATTAAGGATGCCATTCCGCCAACTGGGCTGCAGGTACTGTTTCGCGTGAAACTTCTCCTTTGGAAAAAGTCTAGGGTAAGCGAAGAAATATATTTAGTTGTATTTTTTAGTCTTATTATTCATATGGGCATTTCCAAACTGTCGTGACGTTACGTTTGTACGATAAAATCTTGGATATCTTGGATTTTTAAAAAGATTGTTTTACATTTGGGTAGCACTACAATCAGCAAAAACAATGACATACATCGATCATAAGAAGTTAACGATATAAGCAAAAATATGTGCTGGCGTAACGTTACACAAAACGGAAGTGGGTTTTGACATGTTTTAGAAAGTTGCAAAACTCTGCGAATTGGGCAAAGCTTTTTGTATACATTTTTTTTAAAGTCTGTTTGGTAATTTCCACCCGAATGCTGGGCTTAAACAATTCATCAATGCACCTGGACCTGGAACCAGCAGTTTTCTTTTCCTGTGCTTGATTCGTGGTTTGCTGATCGACTTGATTGTGAAGCTTTTTTATCAAATCGGCGTGAGATCGAGCAATGTGCTTTTTTAAATTTGTTCCATGATCGCCCTATAAAAAAGGAAAGAACATACATACATAGATATAAGTCATGTATGTTCCCTTGCAACTGGTATATAGACATATGTACATATATGTACAATGTACACACAAACATAGTTTTCGCTTCTTTTCATCAAAGGCATGCAAACATTTTCATGTACATACATACATAAAGGCAGGCTATTTAACTTTCTAAGCACTTACAGACGAATTAAGTATGTATGTTTGTATATGCATGAGAAAAAAGTCTCGAAGCTTAGATATGTATGTGCATTAGACTGAGTATCATTGTACATTGTACATACATTATGTATATATTTCGGAAAGTAAAATCGTAAATAACAAACTCACATTAATTGTTTGTCCACACTCGTTTATTAAGCAATTGCTTACATTTTCTTCATTGTCAAAGGCGAAATACTTCCGATACCCATTTGTTTTTGGGCTTGGCGTCTTAAGCGATCGTTTAGATTGACTTGCAACTCTTAAATAAATTAATTACTCTTTGCAGTTTTGCAGCACAAACATGAATAAAAATTTTAAAACGATTAACCGTAGGCGACTGTACACTGAGCTCTTTCGTTGTGCTTAAAAAAGGGACAGCATCCGAAGAATTAGCAGAAAGCCAACATGCAAAAACGGAACTTAAGTGAAACAGCGCCAAATATACACATATTTTTGTTGCTGTTTTTGTTTCAGTCTTTCTCACAGAAACCTATATGCATAGACAAAAACAATATCTTTTGTCTCACTCTCTCACGCGCAGTGAGCAGCTCTGAATATAGAGATGACACTTTCTGGCGCAGGAAGCAGCTCTGAATATAGCGATGACAAAATGCCGTGCGGCAACTACGGAAGTTAAAAAAAAGTAGAAATTGCTCAGAACCGAAACTGTACCGGTACACTGTTTAGGTTCTTTTCGGTCTTTTGGGTTCTAAACATATCGGTTCTCGACCGGTACAGGTTCCGGTTCTGAGTTTTAATCGGTTCTTCGGTTCCGGTTTGATTCCCTGATCTAAAGGCATTTGTATGACAACAAAACGTATCAAAATGAGAAAAATGGCGCTTGCGCGAGTTTGCATTCGAAAATCTCGAATTGGACTATGAATATATTTAAGATTGGCTCATATTAGTTCATTTTGATTGTTTTCTCATAAAAATATGACAAAAAAGGTGTTTTTAAGCACTTTCAATTTTTTGGTCTCGGTGGACTTTTCTGTGGAAATGCCCATATTTTGATTGTTAAAATATAGTTTTATTAATTGATTGTTTTCCAGTATGCCATTGGTTGGAACGGCATATTCAAAGAGCTCCAAAGTGACAACCTGGCTGTCGACGTCAACGATATCCGTTAAACAACGGCAAAACTGTTCTTAGTATTAAATATGTAAAATCATTTGTATTTTCAGTTTTAATAAATATAATTAAATAAAATTTAAATATCAGAATATTTTACTTATATTCAAGAAGATCTATTCTTATAATCGAGACAGCATGGCAAACTGAGTTGATATACTACATCCGTTCGTCTGTTTCTATGCTATCTCCTCCGTCAGTTTTAAAGTTCAAACAATATTTATTATTTAAAACAAAACTTTTTTGCATATGTAAATGTTGTTCTATAAAAGTCGTTTCCGTTTTAGCTTTTAAATATGCACAATCTGCTTAACACATTTGATTTTTCTTTTGGGCCAATTAATGAAAATCTCTTCCGTTATGCTCTTTAGATACATGCATGCATTTATCTTGTGTGAGTGGCTTTTTTAATAAAATTATTAAAACTTATTTGCCAGTTGACAACTCAATTTATGACCTCAGCTCGAAGCACTCAAAGGCATTTTCCATAACGTTGGCTTTCTGTTTTTACCCTTAATTTGCCTCAGGGACGGCAACAGCATCAGGAGCAGCAGCGGTAGCATCAGTCGATGCCATAAATAAGCCCCCCCAAACCCGTCCCATGCAATTATGCGCTTGAGCTGTCATTGCAGTTGCCGTTGCTCGTTGGTGTGAAAATTGCATATTGGCATAAATTAATCAGCAGCGACAACGACGTCGCCGACGATGACGACGACGACATCAGCTGGCCATGATTGCTCTCCCCCAACCTCAAAGCCTCGATTCGAACTGTCCAAACTTGACTGAATGCCTGCAGCTGAGGCGTTAATATATGTATGTATTGAGTAGAAGAAAATTGTCAGCCTGAGGTTGATTGCGAATTGGCAGATTGAAGTAAACGGCAGTGCATTTGATTTTGAAAGTCGATTCGAGTTGATTAATCCCGACTATTTACACAAAATTGAAAGTTATAATTTGGAACAGTTATTTGAGTTAATTTTCATTTATGGTAAAATGCCAGATGACATCAATTGAAATGGTTTTGCAACCACAAATGCTGACACAGACCGCTGCTTCTAAATCCATCCTAACCATTCTTCACACTTTGCCTATGCAAGGCATTTCCGACTTGGACATGGGTGTCCTTTTGCCTTGTTTGCGGTTCAGCTCAGTTTAATTGATTTGCCTTTGCTTTAAAGCTCAACACACAGCACTTGCCACAGAGGGCCAACAAATAGGCTACAAAAAAACTTTTCCTAGTTGCTGAAAAGAAAACTGCAGACAATTAAGCGAACCCATCAGTGGAAAGGCAGTGGAGGGAAAGAGAATTGAGAACTGCAGCAATTACTTACTTGCAATCTGTTGGATACTTGCTCCTCCTAACCGAGAGTCTCGAGGCTCGACTCTTGCGGCTGCGGCGTGAAAGTGAAATACTTTTGCCAAGGACTTTCATTGTTGCGGTTTGGCGTTGCAACTGCAACTGTTGTTATCGTTGTTTGTTTGTGAGCAAAAGGTTGCAATGCAAGCTCTGTTTCAACAAAACTGTGTCAAGCATTTGGTTTCATTTTGATTTTGAGTTGTTAATGGATTTTTGGCAATAGGCAAATTGTTACAGGAAATGACAGTGGCAAAATGTATTTATAATAGAACACAATGCACAATGGTCGGAGGTGGGGTGTGTGTGTGTCCATAAACATACTTAATTGTTTAAGTCTCCAGCCCTTCGGCCATTAGTTTAACACAGACAGAACCTAATACTTCATTGCCTTCGTTGGATTTTGTGCTGACAGATTGTACTAAGAAGAAATTTTGAAATTCTATTTCCAATACCACCCCAAAATGCATATCATAATTTTATTAAGGCTGAGTGTGAAAACTAACTTGAATTTAATGGTCAAACTGCTAAAAAATCAATTTAAGAACAAACAAAATGTTTAAACTTTAATCGGGTCTAGCCAGCTTTCGAATCAACACCCTTTGTTTTTTGGAAATTAATTTCAAAACTTGATAACGGAGCATAACAGCTTTCTTTTGCCCGTCTATTAAAAAGATGAATGATTGATTGAATGGTATAAACGATCAACCACCTACAGCCTTAAAAGTTACATCTAGAAATTACAACTTTAACAGTAGATTCCATTTCTAAGGACCTATTAGTACTTAGAAGGACGGCGAAAATGCAACAACCAATTCCACCACAAAGTTCAATAATAATAAAAAGTTTGAATAGGGATAGTATCATTTTTTAGAGCGAAGCTTAAGGTATGCGGAATGAAATATGAACATTTTTATAAAGGCAGTCACAAAGTTTTAAGACAGACAAGCAGAAATCAAATTATTAGAAAAGTATCGGTACTATTCCAGCATGCATTACACCAAAGATGAGCTTTCTAAATAACGGACAGTAGCAATTATGTCATTGAATGCAGCAGAGCGTCGAAATCTAATTTGCACATATTGCACCAACAACCCAAAGCAGATGAAAAATGAAATATTTCATTATTTTTTTTGCAATGGGATTCAAGAAAATTTTTATTTATCTTTATAAAGGCAGTCACAAATATCGGATGTAAAGACTGGAAAACAAATGGAGAAAAAACCTGGATCCGGAGAAAAATTCAACTTATAGCAATCTGAATAAGAGCTAAATCAAAGGCTGAAATTGTGGGTCGCACAGCCAAATCATATCGTGCGCTGGCTAAAAGTTATAATTTAAGTGACAAGACTATACAAAAATATATTTAAGACATGGGAGTAATCAAATGATATAAAAAAAACTGTGCATACTGTTTCTGAGCTGCAAAGGAAGACCATTAATCATCAGCTAAGAGAACTTTAAAGAAATTTGTTCTCTTCAAACTCGTCAGAAGTTTGTATTATGTATAACGATACTTATTTCACTGAAGAGGGCCACGAGTGGACACCCATGCACTATTTCAAGCTTCCTAACACTAAACCACCTGTGATTGTCACTCAAATCTCAAAAACCAAGTATCCTAAGAAGGTTTTACTGCGGCTGTCCATAAGTGAACGTGGCATCAGCAAACACGTCGTTTTCAAGTCAGGATTAGCTGTTAATACGACGATTTACAAAGACCATTGCCTTTCAGTGCTTAAACAATTTATTGAAAAGCATCATTCAAATGATACACCTTCTTTTGGTACGATTTAGCACCTGCTCACTATGCCAAAAAAAAAACACTGGAGACACTTGATATATTAAATATACAATATGTACCCAAGTTGCAAAACCCCCCAAAGTACCCCAATTAAGGACAATTGAAAAATTTTGTTCCAATTTGAAAAAAGGTCTACGGCAAAGGAAATAAGACCAAAAACATCAATTGATTGATCTTACAAATCAAATGGGAGCTTGCGAAAATCTATACAAGCTGTATTCAGAAGGTGATGCGGAAAGTTCCATAAAATATAAGGAAGACAGATCGATATGGTCATGAAATTGTTTGGTAAAATTACTTTAAAGTGTAAATAAAAACACATCCAGAATATAAGTTTCTCGGATATCAAATGTATTTTCTCCTACTCTTAAAGAGTTTGTTCGTAATTCATTCCGCATACCTTATTTACGGACTTTCGACTGGGGGACTAAAACTAGAAAAATGTCATAGCGATAGATTCTTTTGGGTACGCCTTTGTCTTTGTAAAGTCAGCCGCTTTGCCATTCGCTGTTGTAGTGCACACAATCACTCACAACTGAGTACTAATTATCGAGTAAGAATTTTGAGTACTAAGTATCGAGTACCTTGTATTGAATGCTGAGTATCTAGTACTTAATATATACTGTATTTAATATACTGAGTATCGAGTATCAAGAATCGAGTATCGGAAGTAGCCCACTTTTATTTATTTATTTTTGCTTATATGCGCGCGCGCTGCTGCTATCTTGTAAGCTCAATTATTTCGCTATGCGCATCATCTCAGAGCAGAAGAGGACCGGACCACCAACCCACAACCTCCCACCAACCAAGTTTGGTTCTGAAAAATATCACATTAAGCAAATTAATATATTTTTTTTACTTACTCTGAGGTGATTTGAACTCGGGGCCCTTGGACTGAAAGACACGGTTGGAACGTGGCCAAACGCATTCTCGACGACTCGCCTAGCTTTGGACAAATTATAGTTGAACGTCCGTTGTTCCATTGATGCGGTTGTCGAATATGGATATGGCTTCATGAGCTTTCGTGAAAATCGAAAAGCAGAGTCCCCAATAAGCACGACTGGAACTTTCACTCCACATATCGTCGAATTCTTCGATTGGCTTATTTGAATTCAGCGCCACCATAAGTTTTTGTAACAATTGGTGTTGTTGTTGCGCAACAGATAAAACAATTGCCAATTTATTCATATTTTTTTACAATTTGTACACCTTTGCACATGCATCAGCTGATTGCCAATGGATGGTGGATGTTGGATGTTGCCAGTGTGAATCGGTGTTTTATATCTTTCAAAAATCCCATTCTTTCCCCAAAGATGTGCTCAGTGTGAAAACCATATTAGACGGCTGAGCTACGCAGCGCCTCTGAGGCAAGGCATCTAATGTGTTACTTGTATTGAGTAAGACTTACTTGTATTGAAAACATACAACAATTTTTGCTTGCTTGTAATTCTTACGTTCGAATTCAGTGGTCTCATCATTTATATACGGGACTGAAATTTGCACACGTTTCGTGTAGATTTCCAACATGTTGCTGTCAGCATTTGTAGTTCCAAGCGTTTGTGTACACGTCGCGTGTGGAGATTAGTTTTCTAAACATAAAATGTAAGAATTCAGTACTGATTTAAAGCTACATTTTTCGTATAGAATTTACACACGCGCATGTAGGATTTCAATATCCACACGGCGCGTGTAGAAAACCTAAACGTTCGTGTGGTAGTCAGATTGCTGCATAAAAAATGTAGAAGTTATTTGGAAAGCTGATTTTCTAATGTCGTGTAGCAGTTAGCTTTTCTACATGCGGCGTTTAGAAATTGAAATCCTACACGTTACGTGTAGCTTTTCTGCACACCACGTGTAGCTTGCATTCTACATTTTGCGTGTTCAATGTTTCGTTTAGTTTTAAGGTTTCTACACGCGCCGTGCAGCCAATTTAGTTTTCTCTGTGCAGCTCTCACCTTTGTACCTTTGGTACAAAACAAATAACTTCTTAAAACAGTTAACTTTATTTCAAATACACAGACCTGCCGTGGAGCCTTGTGTCAAATAATAAACATTTAAAAGACACATCCACCAAAATATCATTACAAAATAAAATGTGTTGTTTAATTTACTTTAAACCACAACATAAAAGCCAAGGTTAACCTTAAATAAAACGCTTGTATAACCTCAAATGTAATAACATTGTACAATATTGAATTAGAAAAGCGTAAAATTAGCCAAAAACCCAAGTCAACAGAGAGACTAAAACACACACACACACTCCCGCACACAAAAACCAGACACACTGAGTCCCATGTTGGCAGCCACGTTGGGTAACCGTTTCATCTGCATGCATAAGAATAATAAAGCGTCAAATAATATAAGTTGAAATTAAACAGCTGAAAACAAAAATCAAAATGCTGTGAAAATTTCCCTCGAGTCATGGTAAAAGGCAAATACCAAGAATCATAATAACAAAGGGTCACGCCCACGAAACAATGACAAGAAAGTCAGCAGTCGTTGAGAGGGGAAAGCATATGTAAGGCACCAGGTGGTACACCCCTAAAAAAACGGGGGACAGACCCCACGTAGAGTACTGTTAACCACCGTGTGTGGCGCTGCCATTAATTTGATGTTAAGTAACCAAACTCCCCCCGCAGACTCTTAGCAATTTGCCTACTTCTCTCACTTATCATCCATTTCATGCCCTTTGTTCTTGTAATTCATTTCATTTTGGCTTTGTCCTTAGCCAGGACCGCGTATTCATTTGCCATTAGCACTTAAATATTTAATGACTGCTGTTTATCGCACATAATTGAATTCTGGTTCTGGGCAATAAGTATTATTATTATTATTTGGCTTTGCCATTGCCTTTTTGCTCATTATGTTATTATCTTTTGTTTGCAAAATATCGGCCATATTGTTTAAGCCCCCTTGGCATTTTTATGTGGCTGTTATTATTTGGTTTTCATTCTGATAAATAAATAATGCAAAAACCGGGGCATTTGAATTTCTCTTCTCTGTTTCATGTACCACCCAACATAGGCAACTTTGAACTGGTTTTTTTGCTTTACGTGTTTTCTTTGGCCCAGAAAATTTAATTAATGTATTTTCTTCGTGTTTTCGCATATTCATGTTTCAAAAGTTTTTTGGTGTATGTGTGTGTGTGGGTGTGCAGGTGTGGCACGTTTAGCTCATTAGCCATTAAGGTGTTATAAATATGCGTTAAAACTGCTGCGCTTGGCCTTATGTAGACGTAACTCGTAGTTACCAACTGCAAGGCAACCGCCAGTGGCCAAGGCTAATGAAAAGACAACACAAATGTCCAGAATGAAATTTTCAAGACGGCATTTTTCAGTTAAAGCTTTTACCAAAAATTTAAGCCTGCATTAATTATACAGAAAGTTAAAATAAAATCGTACACTGATAAAAATAATGATAGCGAAAATTAAAGAGCACAGCAGAATCTGTATATTTATATATATATAAAATGGATCGTGGTTTGTTTGAGAGCTTAAAACTGGAAAACGACTGGACCAAATTGGATACTTTTTTCTGCGCGAAGGTTACGGAAAAAATAAAAGTCAGAAAATTCCTAACAGATGACGCTGTAGGCGCACGTTTGTGGCAGCTTTGTTCACACTATTCATCGTGATAACGCATCAGCAGCACGACAACCCATGCACCATCCCTAACGCGCAGTTTCTGGATAAAAAAGGAAATATCCGTTAGGAAAGCAATTTCTCGGGGGGCATTGCCATCGCCCTGAACTATCAGCAGAAATCTAAAAACAAAACTTATATTGGCTAATATTAATTTTAAGCAAAATGGCGCCAACTGTTAACTTAACTTTTAACTTTTTTCTTCATCATTTGCCATCATTTTTAGAAAATGACAGAAATGAAAGGCAAATCGTATGGAAGAAATGATATAACTTTCTTCATTTCGTGTCATTTCAAGAAATCAAGTTTCATTTTTTGGTGGAAAAAGGCTATAAAACAAAGTTTAAAACGAGTGAACGAGAACAAACAAAGTCCCTAACGAGTGGCAAACAAAGTCACCAGCAAGTGGCAAACGAAGTCCACAACACGTGGCAAACGAAAGTCTCCACTTGGGGTACACTACCTCAAACCTGCTTGGGTTGAGCAACGGCCAACTCAAAGCAACACCGTCAACCGAGCTTACCATCGACGCAACTACTCAAATCTGTACTCGGTGCACAAACATCACAGCAAGAAGTATACGCAAGCTTTCCTACACATTGGTACTCGAACAAATCCTGAAAGATGCTCTTCCTGGACATACATGCCAACCATACTTGAAGATCATTGCATCCCAAATGGACTCTGGAGGGGAAGTATTATGCAAGCCCTGGACACACTATTCATCATGATAGCGCATCAGCAGCACGACAACCCGTGTACCATCCATACAGCGTTAAGTAAAAAATGTCAAACTTTTTTTTTGGAAATACCAGATAATAGCTATTGAAATTTGTGTGACCAGATTCCGAAATATAAATAGTACCACACGTATCTACACTCAGGAAAAAGAAACCAAGAACTTTGTACTTCAATCAAGTACGGTAAGTACGAAAATACTTGATTCAAATACAAAATTCGTATTTCATGAACTGTTTTTCAATCCCGAAACACTTACTTTAAGATTGATAAGGGATATATTAAGTACATTTCGAACTATTTTTAAATTTTTTGATCATACTTTTAGGTTGTAAAGGTCTTAAGCTTAACCCGATTTATTCTTAAAATAAGTGAAAAATATTCTTAATTAAAGTCAAATAAATTCTAAATTCAACCGCAATACATTTTGGAAACAAAAGTTCATATTATAAGTACAAAATGTTCTTGGTTTAAACCCATTAAATTCTAAAGCCATTCCCAATTCTTGAAATATGCTTCTGTATTTAATCAAATAAGGCTAGGAAAATCCGAAGGAAATTAGAAAAATTATTATCAATATTATATTGTTGCTACAAGCCTGCCAAGAGATTTAGAGAAGCTTGGCCCTGGAGGTGCTGTTTGAGCCAATTTTACTTTACTTACAAGCCTGCCTTTGGGATTCCGAAGCGCTCATATTAATTATTTCATGAGGTAGCCTCTGTCAGCTTATTGAAGATGGGTAAAGATCTCTGATGATTGAATTGTGAAAATTCATGAAATAGCTATACGATCAACCAGCCTTCCTTGTGGCGTTATGCATGTCTTGTTTTGGAAAAGTTTTGAACATAAATCATTATTTATTGACCTGGAGCCTGCTAAAATTTCTATGACTGCTGCCAAAATGCTAGCAAAAAATAGAAACAAAAATTGCTGTTGTTTTTTTAAATTTCTCTAAACTTTAAAGCCGTACGAATGTCGCGCTCGCGACTGTGGACATGCCCCCATATAGAGAAGACTTTTTAACTTTATTGGTAAAAATAAATGTTTATTTTATAAGTTACTAGCATAAAACACGTCGCGCTTCGCTACGCCGCCATCAGTATAGCCTATATCAGTAAAGAACCAAAATACCACATCCAAACATACCACCCACTTACCAACCCACATCCCACCCATTTCCCACCCACATCCCACCGACTTCCCACCCACTTTCCATCCACTTTGTACCCACTTCCCACCCGTATCCCTCCCAATAACCACACAATTCCCACCCACTTCCCACCCACTTGCCATTCACTTCCCACCCACTTACCACCCACATCCCACCCAGTTCCCACCCACTTCCCACCAAGTTCCCATCCAATTACCACCCACAACGCACCCACTTCCCACCCACATCCGACTTACTTCCAACCCAGTTCCCATCGCCTTACCTCCCACCTCCCACGTACTTCCCATCCACTTCCCACCGACTTCCCACCCACTTACCACCCACAACCCACCCACTTACCACTCACTTAACAGTGGGCATCCCAGCGGTATTTCCAACATCGGAAAATTAAATTACAAATGAATTCGAATTTTATTAATACAAACCGAGTTTCAAGTAAATCGGATGGAAAATAGTTTATTGCATGTAGAATTTTGCGAGCACTTTCACACCCTGTGTTAGGTTTTCCAACATTTCAAATTATTTCGTATTCTTTCCTTACAGAGTTTCAAGTCAATTGGATGAGTAAACTTTGAAAATGAGTTGGCAACTAAACTTTCGCCCACGCAAGCCAGGGGGGGGGGGAATTTTCCGGAAAATTGGTATGCAGTTATTGTTGAATTTTCATAGAGATCTTTGAAAATGAGTTTGAACTAAATCGGATGATAAACAAAAAAGTTTCATACAAAAGTTTTTCGCGAATTTTCCACATTTCCCGACAGAATTTTCTAAAATCCGTTCTTAGTACTCACTTTCAGCAGAAGATAAAACTACTGCGAAAAAATCAGCATCCTATCTCTAAGGGGTTGGGCTTTGCGACAGTCACCAGTCAGTCAGTGAGTCAGTCAGGTTGAACTCTTTTATAAACATAGATATATCTTGATGGTTGAATGGTTGATGGAAAATGATGGCTAAATAAAACATAATTTTATTTCAAATTGTCCTCCTACGCGTTTCGGTCGCATTTAGCGCTTTCATCAGGGAGCCTGTATTTATTGTCTATTAATATACAAACATTTATAACATTTATACATGCATACATACATCCCAATGTATATGCCGTCGCAAGCCTCTCCTTCTTTTCCGTTACATATTATTTCGTAAACAACATACTGTTGTTTTTCTTTGCCTATTTTGTCTTTTGTGTTTGTAAACAGTTTTCTTGTGTTTGTAGCCGAACGTTAAATTTTGAATGTTGCTTCGATATTATTTTGGCAATCGCCTGTTTGCATGTTAATTTGTCCACATATGGTACACTTATGTGTTGTGTCTTCTTCGTATTGTCTCTGTTGTCAGGTTCATTGGTCTTTGTTTAAGTGGCGTTTGGTTATTAGATAACTATTTTTCCTAAGTATTGTTTTCAGTTTAATGTATATTTCGGGTCTGAATGACGCCTTGCTTAAGGTATATGCTCTGTTTATCATGTTCTTTGCTGTGTTGATTTATTGGGAGATGGGCTGATTTGAGTGAAAACTCATTATTCTCATTATTTCCGTCGTCTCTTTATATTTCCGTGTCAAGGTAACATATTTTGTTGTCCTTCTCCACTTCCATGATGTTGCTTGCTCAGTGTATCTAGTATAGTCTGAGCGTCTTTATAATGCAAACAATATCATCCACATATTTTGTCAGCTGTTTAACTTCTATGTGTTTCTTCTCTAACATTGTCATTGCATCGTCCATAATTTTGTCCAATATAATATTTGCTATGGTCGGTGAGATCGGATTGCCCATGGGCATACCATAAATTTGATTATAAATAATATTGTCCATATGCTACATAATTATTTTCCGTTAATACGAAGTCTAGAATTTCCTTAAATCTAGTCTTTGGTATCTTGGTGTACTCAGCTCTGTTTGTCCATCTGTCCATTATTTCTGTTCACAATTTTTCTTTTAATTGTACCGCATTCTGTATAATGTACTTCTCGGAAACAATGTTCCTAAGAATGCCTCCCAAGTATTTCGCCAACTTGTAACATGGTACACATTGCGACGCAGCTATCGGTCTAAGAGGTGTATCTTGTTTATGAATTTTCGGCAGTCCATACATCCTCGGTGCATGCCCTCCGGAGCAGTACAGATCCATTTTTAGTCTTGTATCAATATAGTTTTGTTTGCGTTGTTCTTTCTAATCAGTGCTTATGTCGGATCCTTTCGTGCTGTTATGTACGTTGTTGTATCATTTAGTAGTGCCTGCATTTTGTCCACATAATCTCTTTTGTACATGACTGCCGTTTTGTTTCCTTTGTCAGCTTGTGTGATTATGATTTTGTCTCGGTGTTCTTTGATAAGAACTTCCGTGTCCTTGGCAATGGTCAGTATTAATTTGTCCTTATGGTTTAATTTCCGGTTGTGTTTAAAATTGTTTAGCAAATTCGCTTCTAGTTGTATCCCTCTGTTTCTCATCTTGTATCATTTGTATTCCTTGTATTCCAGCCGGGGTTTCAACTCAGCCTGGCCAAGGTCAATTACAAGAAATTTGTTATTCGCGGGGACTATTGGGAATGATAGGGCGATGTGAGAATTGGTCTTCTTCTAAAAATCCTCTACCATCAAGTTCACTCCACTACATTATACTCAAATAAAGTGGGAGATGCAAACTAATAGACGGACTGAGAAACCACGTGGTTAGTACCCGACGCGGTTCCGCGGTCTGACTGTGGGACTGTAAGGGGATCGATCATATCTACGGACTACCAAGGAAGGGGACTCTACTCTGCTTAGAACACTATGACTAAGTGAACACACGGTGAGTGTCCAGTACGACTGATTCCTAGCTCAACGATATCGAGGATATGGCCTAACACTTGGTTAGTGCCCGACGCGACTAGTTGACTGCCTGGCGAAACTCAAGAATGGGACAGGACACGCGGTTAATACCCAACGTGTCTTACTAACAGCCTAAAGGTTCTCAGGGGCGGGACAGAGTACGCGGTTAGTACCCAGCGTGACCCTAGACTGGCCTAAAGACGATCATTGGAAGGGACAGAACACGCGGTTAATACCCTACGTGATTCACAAGTACCCTAAAGTCACTCAGGGATGGGGCAGAACACTTGGTTAGTACCCTACGTATCTCACTAATATCCTAAAGACGCCCTAAGGGGGGATAGACCACGCGGTTAGTACCCAACATGTCTCACTAATACCCTAAAGTCACTCAGGGGTAGGACAGAACACGCGGTTAGTGCCTCACGTGTCTTACTAAGGGCTTAAAGATTCTCAAGGGTGTGACAGAACACGCGGCTAGTGCGGTTAGTTCAGTAGTGATATTTTCATGTTGTCTAATTTCCGTTCAATATCCTGATCTCTGCTTGTCCTAATTCTTTGGTACGCTGGTTTCTGATCTTTTTCTAAGTTTGTTAGGTCATATTCGTTTAGTATCTTCCTTAAGATGTGATAGTGGTGTGTCTGAGTTCTGTTAATTGTACATATATGTCTGTGTGTTTCTTATATCTCTAGTTGTAGCGCTTTCTTCATTTAGAATTAAATATTTTTATTTAACTACCATTTAAGGGCTGCGATTTTACTACTCACTTAAAAGTGTAAAGAGTTGGTCTGAATATGTTGAATGTAAATCTGCATTCACTTCATATGGAACAGCACAACACTTCGAATGTTTTTTTGTTTTTTTTTTTGAGTGTATACCTGAATATTTATGATGCTGTGAAAAAGAGTTGTGTTAAAAGGCCTAAACAAAGCCACGACAGCCATAATTCAAATATAAATATAAAATTTCTTGTTCTTTTCCATCTCGCCTTTTTTGTTGTTTATTTTTTTTTTTGTCAAAAGAAAACCACAAAAATTGAGGCCTTTAAACACCATTTGTCAAGGCAAACACACAGCAAAAAGGTAAAAAAGAAACAATTTTCATGGCTCTTTAGGCAGTCAGCTAAAGGGAAATTTTATATAAAGGAGCATCAGCTGTCACAGTCAGTTTTGAAGGTAACGCTTAGCTTATTAACCAGCTACAGCTTCAACTCCTCACATGGCAATCCATCAGCATGTCTGACGTTGATGGCCCCAAACAGCAAAAGATCACACCAGAAGCATCAGAGCAATCTAATTCAGCAAAACAGGCAAATTGTCCAAAGAGTTTTTTTGAATTGCGGTTAACTGACAGCAAGACACAGAGCTCTGAATTGTACGAATATGCTTTGGTTTTTAGGTGACTTAATTAAATGCACACGTGCTGGAAGTGGAAATGTTTTTTTGAGTATTTGATAGCTACTAAGAAGCAGATGATGTTTTTTTTTCTCTCTCTCCATTTTGTTTTTAGTTAAAGGAGTAATTAGTGAAATACAACAAAAGTTGAGTCCATTAATTAACTAGAAAAATAGTTGTTAAGTAATAATTTGGTAGCAACATTCATTAGAAATGAAAAAGGCATATTTAAGTTTTTTGTACTTCTTCTCAATGGTTCAGTCAGGAAGTACACTTTCTAAATATCCTTTAGCCAACCGTTGACCGGTTACTATTGCTTACGTAATAAGTCACATGTTATGTATTAAGCATAAACCTTACTTAGTAGGCAAATAAAGAAATGTTGGCAAAGACTTAGCTGGCCTACGTGACGTATGCGCAATCTTTTATCGTGCTCCTGCCCCAAAATTAAGCTGATTTAATTTGGATAAATGTGTAGCAAAGTTTCTCCGCTGCTGTGTATACAAATTGGGTTGGTCCGTCAGTTTATGGCTAAGCTGGGGGACATTTAATTCTTGTGTGTTGCTTCGCATCAAGAAGTAAGCCAAGGCAATTGATTTATCCCCGCATTTCTTCGCAAATACAACAATCTTTTCTCGTTTCCAGTCAATTGAAGGGCATGAGACTAATCAGTTGGCCAAACTTCAAACAAGAGAGCACTAGCAAATGTATGAATTGTTTACTTTGGCTTTGCTCTTTCAATTTGTGTGCTAATGTTCTGGGGAGCATTTGCACTTGAAAGAATGCAAGTCGCTTGTTTTTATAAGTTGGCGATTTCCTTTTCAGCGTATTAGCAATTTTAATGCACATGGCCTTATGGCACATATTAAATGCTAATTCGCATACGGCGCACGCCCCGTGCTTAAACCAAAGCAGGAGCCAACAGTTTTTCCCAGAGGTTCGCCCCCACACACACATACACACACACACACGCACGCACACTGACAGCTACAAGTTATTATTATGCAAAGGACACGCGATGGCTGCCGATCTGGGACACTCTTTCGTGTTACAAAATCTGCGTCGGTGTGGAGAAATTTGCATTTATTCATGGCATAAATAAAGTATTGTCCCCACACACATACATACATATATCGGCGGCGGGTCGCTGTCAAAAAAATATAAATTTACGTAATCTGGCCCATGGCAAAATTCTGATAAATCCCGGCACCATTTCAGTTGATGCGCTTTATTTATACATTATTTGCGGACAATCCGGTGTACACACACACCTGCAGGTGCAGCCACAAAGTTTTGTTTGCAATTACATTGCATTTAAGAGCAGGTTTTGGGTTTAGAGATTCGCGGTTCATTGCCCCAAAAACTGCTGTCATCTCACATCGTTGGCCATTGCGAGTTGATTTGGTATGAGTGTGAACCTACTTGCGGTGCCGGAATTTCTGATGTACCGGTATCATTCGCTTTGTGTGCTGTGTGATTAGAGATGCGTGCGGGAGCTGCGGGTTCCAAATTGAAATGCAGAACGGAAAATAATTTAAAATCCTCTGGACGTGAGGAGATGAATTTATAATTATGATATTAAAGCATTGTCAAGTAATTTGGTACAAAAAAATAATCTAAAATCGGGCTTACTTTTTAGGAAAATTACAATGGGGGAGTGTATGGAAATATGTAAATTAGACATGTAAACTTGGGATGATAAGGTGAAACAGGAAATGATATTTAAAGCTATATTATCGCATCTTATCTATAATTTTTTACGAAATATCCATAGTATTGTCATTCGTAAATACGTTTTCCAATTCCAAAAAAAAACATTTATCGAAAAAAATGTTCTGCAAACTCTATTTGTGGGTCAATTTGTGAAGGAGTTCGTGAAACTGGAATGTTGGTGGATAAACCAACCCGTGTACGTACTCGTCCGGTGTGCTTGACCGAAAACATTGCTGCGGTTGCTGAAAATATGCGTGAGCAACCATCGACATCAACTATCTCAACAATTGGACATTTCGCGCACTTCGTTGATGCGAATTTTGCATTAAGACCTTGCCATGAAGCCATACAAAGTTCAGTCAGAAGCCGTCGGGTTTAAAAAAGAATCGTAGCTGTATAACTGCCATCGTAAATATAGTGGAAGATATTCGTAAGCAAGCTGACGTAAGCCATGTAACATTCCTGACCTTATTAGATTTTTGTAAAGCTTTTGACAATATGGACCAAAACATTCTATGTACTAAGCTAAGCTATCTATTCAACTTTTCCTGCTCAACTTCGAATATGATTAAGTCATATCTTTTTTTTAGACAGCAAGCCGTTGCCTCGGGTACTCGCATGTCAGAATTACTTCCAACTACAATGGGTGTCCCTCAGGGTTCTGTTCTTGGTCCACTTTTGTTTTCTATGTATATAATTGACCTACCTGATAATTTGAGTATTTTTGCCGTTTATAAGTATGCTGACCAAGGCTGCAAACCGGTCCTGAACCGAACCCCAAAGAACCGGTGCGGTTCGAGTTTTCCGGGTTCCTCGTACTGGACCATGAACCGAACCTTTTAAATATTTGAACTCGCGAACCTGAACCCGAACCGAGCCCCTGTATACAAAAAAAAGGGTTCGGTTCAAACAATCATTTAAGTCAATTTCTTAAGATCTTTTCAAGTTTTCTCAATACTATGATGATGATGAAAATCATAACTAATTGACCTAGAGCCCGCTAAAATGTTCTATGATTGAAATCTTAAGGTCGCTAAAACAGTCACATTATGACCAAAAAACTATTTTAAAGTATAGTTCAGAATCGCTTCAGTTGAAAATTAAAAATGCTTTTTAGAAATCCAATCCGAGAGATCCAATATTGAGATTTCGAGAAGAAAGAAAAACATAAGTATACTCGCAAAAGGGAAAGAAAGCAAAGCAAATTTGGAAGATCATTTTAACAAGAATCGCCCTGATGAGTCCTTTTTAAGCTCTTTTGAAGATTAAAGAGATTAAATTCATGTCCGTCTTAAAGAAGATTCTGAAATGTCTCAAGTATATGCTCAAATTTACTGAAATACGACTAGAAAAAAGACTTGCAAATGATTGGAAATATGACTCGAAATGGAGTCAAAACTGATGAGAAAAACGGGCTATAAACGACTCTTTAAGAAGATTCTAGGCTCCCGACAAAAGTATTATTTATGACTATTTTAATCAGACAGAGGACTCAAAATGTGATCAGAAAGGTGAGGCTTTCAAAATTCAAAGACCAGGCACTTTTTAAAGACTTTTTAGAATACCTATGAATGATAAAAATAAGGAATGTGGTCCAGTCGACTTGACGACTCCCTCGTTCTCCTGATCAAACATATTTCTAAATTTTGATCGAATGTTGAGCCAAAAATCGGTCAACTATTTAACAAATCTATGAACCCAGACTTGAACCAAAAACCTTGGGTTCGATTAGTACAGGAACCGGTATGCGAACCGAATCTTAGACTTTACCACGGGTTCGAACCTCCGAACCGAACCTTCACCACAATTTTACAGGTTTTCAGCCTTGATGCTGACGATGTTCACTTGTATGTTAGTCGTCCACTGGGTGAAATCGTTGACTGTGTCAGTGTATGCAATGAAAACTTAGTCAAACTTTGCACCTGGGCAAAGAAGAATTGTTTGGGATTAAGCCCGTCAAAATCTAAGTGTCTAATCGTGTACAAAATGCACATTGCCAACTGCCTAGACTTATTACACAAGACTTTTTCCAGTATATTGAAGGGTTGTTGGTATTTCTATATGATTTTTGTATGCTGAACACGAATCTGTGTTTGCGAATTGTGATGAATAGTACGCAACGACTTGATGTAACTTTCAAATCTATTGCAAGATATGTCTTTGACCGTAAGCCCTCGGAGCATTTAACCACATTTACCAACCAAATATTCGACCTGTCTCTTGATTCCTGGATTAGACTTAGAACTCTAATTTTTGTCCATAAAATCATTGTTACTCGAGAACCACAGTATTTATGGTAGTAGTAGAAGTATGATTTATTTTCTATTTTAAAATTTTTTTTTTGGAATAGATGAACATTTAGAAAACTAATTCTAAAGTTTAACAATTTAAAAAATTTAATAGACAATAAAATACAGGCTGTGGCAGTTAGCCGTTAGCCTAGCAAATGTGACTCTATGCTTTCCTGGTTTCCAGTTCACATATCACCGTAGTCCATAAGGAAGCCTCTGCGATATTGCAGGCTCTCCCGCAAGTAGGAAGTAAGGGAGCGCCAATTGCTTCCGTTCAGCAGTGCGTGTGATTCCTGGCGCGACAGGATTGATTTTCCAAAGTGCAGAATTCAGTATGGGGCACCGGGCAAGAAAGTGTTCAGTGTCCTCCCTCTCTCCGGTATTGCAGTGTGCATTGGCTGGGCGTGGTACTGTACGGAGTATAGTTTAAACTCATCAGTTCGGTTCTTGCTCGAAAAATAACCGATATGGTTGCGGATTCGAGGTCATCTTGAAAGTAATTCCTAGTCGAAACGTTGTATTGCAGTTGACTGTAGGTAATGCGGGACTGACTAGCTCGAGCTTCTGCTTTGAAACTGGGTCTCTCTCTGGTGTCAATACTTCGTAGACAGTTGGCCTTGCCAAACGCTCCATGTGTTGTAATCGTTCAGATTGCAATTGATGTTGTGCTGCGGAAAAACTGCGTTTTGCTCTCAAGCAGATACGTTGTAACAACTCTTGGGAAAAGAGTGGATGGCATTCGCATGGTCTTAACAATGTATTCGAAATGTATTTGCATGGTATATTGTAACATGGTGGGAAGTTCTGGCTGGGGGAGTACTGGCTTAGGTGGAACACACGTTTGACAAAAGAACGAAGGAGCTTTTCTACGTATTCAAATTGATCAACGCCCCACACTTGAGCAGAATAGCACATAATTGCTTTTGAAGTGCCTAAAAATAGGGCGTATTTGGTGCTGTGGCTTACGTTCCTTTTTCTAAGCAGCTCTTTCTATGTTGAATTTATGGCAATTTTAAAGTCTCTGAGTTTTTCTTTAAGGTGCTTATGAAACGTCATGCGTGGGGTTAAAGTCACTCCCAGGTATCGATATTCGTTGACCACTTCAAGATTCGTTCCGTTTATTTTCCATGCATCTGCTATAGCTCTGCGTCCTCTACTATCTCGAATTATCATAACTTTTTATTTTGCTACAAGTCAACTTGTAGGCTCCACTTTTGGGAATATTCATATAAGGCGTCTATCATTTGTTGCATTACTGTAGGGCTGTCGGCTAGTAACACCATGTCGTCGGCGTACATTAACAATTTTATGTGCTCTGAACCTAAATAAACGCCCCCCTGGCAGACATGACGTTATGTCGTCGACATGCAGCGCCCAAAGTAGGGGGCTCAGAAGACATTGCTGTTTAACTCCCATGTTGGACTCAAACCATTCCGATAAGTTATTACCGTATCAAACTGCTGTCTTGTTGAAATAATATAGGCTTTGTATCATGTTTATCATCTTTGTTAAGATTCCTATATTGCTAAGTTTCAAATAGAGGCTTTCTCTGTCCACTGTGTCGAAAGCAGATTTAAAGTCAACAAAGAAGATCTTCTTTTTTTTTCTTTCCAGATAGTGCTTAGCTAAGGCAGTGAGCGTAAATATACTGTCCACGGTAGAGTAACCTTCCCTAAATCATGATTGGTACTCGCTTAAAATGTCGTACGTTTTAACCCAATTCGTCAGGCGTTGGATCAGTATTGACACAAATATTTTCATTATCTCATTTAAAAATGAAATGCCCCTGCAGTTCTCTGGCGAACTATAATTTCATTTTTTAAAAATAGAAAATAATATGTTTTTCCGAAAGCTGTCTGGTGCGTCTGCTGTCTCAAAGATCTGATTGTATGCGGCTGCAAGGTGTGTTGTGAAGAAAGATGTAGCGTTTTGTAGGAATTCGGCGGGGACTCTATCTTCTCCAGGTGCTTTTTTTGATTTGCAACGCTTTATAGCCGCTTCCACTTCGGTGACATCAATTTCAAGGTCCAATTCCAGTGATGTAGTATATGGCATGGCGAAGCTGTTCTGCGTTAACGGGGCATCCGTGTAAAGTAGAACCCTAAAGTATGTCGCTAGTCTGCATTTATATAAAAAATTAGAATTCGCCTTATCCGCGAGAACTAATAATTTAATTTTCCCAGGATTAAACCTGGCCAGTTCAGAAAAACATTTCTATGTCTTTGCTGCTTTTTATCAACCTGCCCGAAGTCAAGCTCTTGTTGTATTGGGAAATAATAAAACAAACAAACAAAGAATACTTTGGTAAATATCAACTTGATTCTTGGAGTATTGATCACTCCAATTAAATAATTCATTTTAAATTAATGACTAAATAGTGTCATTTTGACACCCCTTTTTTTGGGGGTGTAGGTATTCATGTTCTTTGCATTTACCAAATCTTTTGACAAATCATGAAGGGCTTAAAATCAACCAAAAGATATTTCTGAGGCATCTAAGAATTGGAAATAGGTTGGAGTTTAATTGAAAGAGGTTTCTGTGTCACCTCCGTTTGTTAGGAAAATCAAACAGATCGCATCATTATGGCAAACAAAGTATGTCTATTTCAATATTTTAATGCTATAAATACATATTCGACATTACATATGTAAGGCCTTCAACGTCCAACAAGGGAGACCAGACAAAGTCTGAAACAATCCACAGTGATGCAGTCTTCTGTGTATTTAATCGTAATTTTTTATTAAATTTAAACAAATTGTCGAATTAACTTTCAATTGTGTCCTGATTTGCTTGAAAACTGCAATAACTGTTTAAATTTTTCCATACAACCTCCACACCTCTTGAAGTTGAGCTGCAGCTTAACGTGTGTGCTCCTTTTTATTCTCTGAATTGCAGATTTGCTGCATTCTTGCTTCCACCACTCGGCTAATTCGTAGGGCCATTTTTTGCATTGCCAAGCGGTTTTGCTTGAATCACTTGTGTGCGATACTTTCGCAACAAAACTGAGACAGACATGCGGCAGCAACAGAGAGATAGTAAGATAGTTGGAATGGGATAAAAGCCATTTGAAAACTATTACGCCCATGAGATTCATTCAAGTAGTGCGGCATTTATAACTCAAATGTTACCCAAGTTACAAAAAAGCCTAAAAAAAAAAAGAGGAAGGGGGATAAGAAGCAAAAGTTGAACTGTGCGAAGGATTTGTATGGAGTAGCAGAGACAAGTGATGAGCAAGGTAATGGAAATTTTTATATTTTATGAATTTCAGTTGAGACTGTTATGACTTCTTGACTTGGTTCTTCTGTTGTAATCTTATCTTAGAATGAACTCCCACATCATTTTATAAGTAGAAAATAAAACAATAGTAACACAACAGTTTTCTAAATAACTTTAACTAGCTCATTGTGAATGCGTTATGGTAATTGTTGTATTTCTTCTAAGAATATAACAATTTTAAAAGGGACTTTAAAGATAACAAAACTAATTTAATTAAATAATAGGATTAGCTTAAATTCTCAAACCATTCCAAATCCAATTGCTCATCTCTGACCAAGTTATAACACAGAAAATCCGACAGGAAGAAAAAGAAGCATTGCAAAACTGGCAACACACAAATGGCCTTCTCTATGCTTGCTTTTTATTAGAATGTGTCCACAGAGACGAGGGCGCCAACCATTGTCTGTCCTGGATAGCCGTTTGAATCTCAATCTGGAGGATGCGTGTGTGTGTGTGTGTGTGTGTGAGTAGTTTGTTATACATTTCTTAGCACGTAGTTATCTATATGGACAACAACTAGAACAATGGCACCACTTGAAACAATAATACAAAAACAAAATAGAAGAAAGTTGAACAAAATATGTGACGACTGGCAAAAGAATATCCAATTTGCAAAATATAAACAAAAAATTTAAAACGCTTTCCAAAAGTTTATGGACAATTCAAAAATATTGTCCCGCGGGCCAAAATTTTGGCCAAACGTCCAAACGGGGTAAAATGATTGTCGGAAATGATTTTGAATACATATTGGTGTAGCTATTTTATGGCTAAGTTTGGAACCATTTAACAAAATGATTTTTGTATGGCAACCGTTCAAACTGGATTTTTCTTAAAACTGATGAAAAAAATAAAAAGTTCATAGTCAAAACTAGGAAGTTTGATTTCTTATTCTTAACTACAGACTAGGTTGCAATAGAAAAACAAGTGAGAAAGTCGGTCAAGTCCGACTATAATATACTCTGTATTAGTTCAGGCCGCCACTCGCATTTGCTTCTGACTAAAATAATATAGTACATCCAAGGAGTCAAGCGGTTATCGTGCAATATCGTCATAACTTCCACAGTTTTGATGATGGATAGTTCGTACCTGTTAAAGATAGTTAGTAATTAGCATCATTTGTCGATTTGGAAAAGAAATGATAAAGATCGTATGAACTATACTCAAGTTATGAACAAAAAAAGCCAGTTAACACCGCCTTACCATCCATCCATCACCACAGCATTCCATTCAACAAAGCCATCTTTGAAAAAGAGTGAGAGCGAGAAACTTAGAGATGAGCGTATAACAAAAATATTGCACGATAAGCGCGTGATACTTGAATAAGACTTTTTTTGAGGGTGATATCAATTTGCCATCGGCGGTATTAGCATTGACCTGTTTCCAAACAATGAACCGCGCTCTCTTGGTTTCATGTACTATAAGTGGCGGCCTAAACTTGTACGGAGTATATTATAGTCACGGTTGAAACTAGAAAATATTAAATTACTCCAAAAATAATGTAAAAAAGAGTCAACAAAACAGCATAAGTCTTGAGAAGTCTGAATAAGTATTGGTCTCTATGTCAAAATACTTAAATAACAACTTGATCTAATCAAAATGGCTTGTTCGAGTATACTTAAAGAAATAACACTTCCTATATGTAAAAAAAACTTCCACTTTATTAACATATCGTTAAGGTCCGATTTCTCATCTCCTATATAGCTGCTATTTGCCAGATAAACTTAGAATTTACTCTGTTACTTGATAGTTTATGTGACAGCTAGAGCTTTGTAAAAGATGTGGAATCGGCCCTTAAAGGTAATAATTACCTCCTAAAAATACGGAAAACACACTTCTGCTTTTATTCCTTATTGCCACAGATTTCATTACATTATTAAAACTAAACAGTCAATATTTTAATTGCTTACATACATAAACTTCACTCTCTTTTCTCTCTTTTCTGACACAGATATAAGTGCTTTCACCCTCCCAATGAAGCATAGAAAAACCTCATAAAATACACATAAAAGTTACTTTTCTAGGCACTTGAAGGGCTACTGAAAGGCTCTTTCCAGACGTGTATTGGAGTGCAGATCCGAAAATGCTCAGACATAAGTGCTTTTTATGAGCCCGTGCTTAGATAGCACTGAATGTGCTCCGAAAACCCTCAAGTTTATGTGCTTACTCCAAAAACGCTCTTAAGCTTGTCTCTTTTCAGAAACAAAATTTTGGAGCGCTCCGAACTTGGTTTGCTGTGATGTGGCTCTGTACTCGTACTCAGCTCCATGCAAAGTATTATATAAGGTTGTCAAAAAAGTCTTGCGGTATTTTTATTGAATTTTCAATTGTTCATAAAATTGGTTATAATAATGCGATTTAAGTCAAATATGCGCCGTTTTGTTCGATGACGAGTTCCCAACGAGATGCCAACTTCATAATGCCCCTCTTATAGAAGCTCGCTTCCCTATTGGCAAAAAACTCGGAGAGCCAATTTTCACAGGACTCTCTTGTGGCCAACTTCCGACTACCAAGCTCGTTCGCCATGGACAGAAATAGGTGGTAATCACTTGGTGCGAGATCCGGACTATACGGTGGATGCAAAAGAACCTCCCATCCGAGCTCCCGGAGCTTCTGGCGCGTCACCAAAGATGTGTGTGGCCTGGCGTTGTCCTGATGGAAGACAATTCGGCCTCTGTTGATCAAAGATGGCCTCTTCTGCATAAGTGCTGCATTCAAGCGGTCCAGTTGTTGGCAGTACAGGTCCGAATTGAGCGTTTGGTCATAGGGGAGCAGCTCATAGTGGATGATTCCCTGCCAATCCCACCAAACACACAGAAGAACCTTCCTGGCCGTCAATCCAGGCTTGGCCACCGTCTGGGCAGCTTCACCGCTTTTCGACCACGACCGTTTGCGCTTCACGTTGTCGTAAGTGACCCACTTTTCATCGCCAGTCACCATCCGCTTCAAAAACGGGTCGATTTTGTTGCGATTCAGAAGCGATTCGCATGCATCCATACGGGCAAAAATGTTTTTTTGCGTCAAGTCGTGTGGCACCCATACATCGAGCTTCTTTTTGAATCCAAGCTTCTTCAAATGGTTTATAATGGTTTGATGACTCATGCCCAGCTCTTGGCCGATGCTACGGCTGCTACTATGCCGGTCTCTTTCGATCAATTCAGCGATTTTATCGCAATTTTCGACGACAGGCCTTCCGGACCGTGGCGCATCTTCGATCACCTCTGCACCAGAACGAAAACGTTGAAAGCATCGTTGTGCGGTGGAAATGGAAACTGTATCAGGTCCATAAACTGCACAAATTTTATTGGCAGCATGAGATGCATTTTTGCCTTTATCGTAGTAGTACTGTAAAATATGCCGTATTTTCTCTTTATTTTGATCCGTGTTTGCGACGCTATAACTCACGAACGACTAAAAACAAACAACAATAAATTAAACACGTGTTAGCGCGTGAAATGAGCTTTCCAAAAAGCTCTAGCGTGAACCGATGCGACGAATACAACTAGAACTACGCGCTTGCAAAGACAAGCTTGCGGAAATACCGCAAGACTTTTTTGACAACCTTATATTTGAAACTGAATCAAATTCGTGTTTTGCAACAATTTGCCGAATGGTGGATTTCCTTATACACTTGCTATCCATATATTGTGTCCAAGTTCCAAATTATATCTATAAGAGTGTGTAAAAAAGTTATTGAGAATTACACTGTGCAACAATTTCCAGTATATTGAAGGGTTGGTGATGATTCTAGATGATTTTCGTGCGTTGAACACGAATGTGTTTTCGAAAATGATACATCCCCTCTAGATTTTCGGTAATATGGGATTAAAGTAGCTTAGAAAGCCTATTTTGAACTTTTTAAGGGGCATTTTGTAAAGGAACTTACTTTTGTGTTGACTCTCTTTAATAATACTTATGGTACGGTACTATTTCTTAGCTTTAAAATAAATTATCCCAAACAATTCTACGATTTTCTTAAGCGAAGATATTATACCATTTGCCTAAATATATCTGGTCTTACTTCGCAGAATTTTTGGAATTTTTTAATCTCTACATCTTTTTCGGGCGCCACTCAAAAGAGCCAATTCCAATTGGTAGCACTGCAAAATTGTCATTAACATTCATATCGACTGCAGGCAGAAGAGAAAGGGAAAATGTGGGCGATTAAAACTGAAGTTGGACCGTGGCGGAGACGAAAGAACTTCTTGGACTTATGAAGGAAAATAAGGTCATGGAACTGTTTGATGGCAAAACACGCCGTAACAACAATGTGTATCTGCTGCTTGCTGAACAATTGGCCCTGAAAGGTAAGCTAATAATATCATAATTTGTAAAAAGTATTTGCAATGTTTAATATGTACGTTTTTAATCGCGTATAGGTTTCACAAAAAACAACGAGCAAATGAAGATAAAGTTCCGCACACTGAAACAGCAGTTTCTTAAAGTTAAGCGCGGCAACCACAAAAGTGGTGCTGGGCGAAAAATTATCGACCACTACGAAGACTTAGAGGAACTTCTTGGGGATCGTCCAGTGGCTGCAGCTGTGGGGATAGATACCACAATAGTGGAAGAAATGCTTACAGAAGAAATTGGAGGGGACATGGCAGGAGAGGGAAGCACTCCCGAGGACATTTTATAAGCCAGCGAGATTGAAACATTTGATGATGAATCATATCTTACAAGTGAAAGTTTGTTATCTGAGCCGCAGCAAAACGTGAGAAGGCTCCAAAGAAAAAGAGTAAGTTGTAATTCCATGTGATTTGTAACCGCTTTTCTTACTGATTTATCCATCAACTAAATTTTTTAATTCCATTTATTTTTAGGAAGCGCTATTCAAATGACATTGCTCGAAATAGCTGATGAAATAAAAGAATCTCACCAATCTACACTTAAGTTACTAAAGGAGGAGAATGCCTCGTTTTTAGCTGAGCAGCGATCCCTACATGCTGATTATTTACGTGAATCTAAAGAAATGATGGCAGAGGACCGAAATGAGACTAAGCAAATGCTGCTTGAACTGCTTCAATAATAAGAATAAAACATTTTAACTTATTCTATCGTTAGATAATTTGAATCTACGCATATTCACATTTACATGAAACTGTTGTAAAAGTCCCTGTGACTGAAGGTTATTGAATAATATTTTAAATTAAATAAAAATTAAATTTTTTTTTTATTTTCATTTTGTATTATTTATAACAAAATTTATTGTATATAAATATGTATATTCGTATTGTTAAATTAATACGGAAACTTAAATAGTTCTCATTCCACGCAGATCAAAATTATTTGCCAAGAAGTTTTTAATATTGTTTTTTTTTTTTTTGGGTCGAAACCGTTGCCAGGAATTGTTCTGGAGCAAGTAATATCGTTCGGATGTGGGCGTAGATTTTGGGTTTCACAAGAAACTGTAAATGTCTTTGGCGCAGTCGTTTATGCAATAATTGCTTTGGTTTTTGCATTAACTGCATTGCAAGCCAAAAATATGTAATTACTTTAGAATCCATAATTGAACTTATTTTTTGTGATTTTCATATCAACGTTACCACATTCTCAGTTCTACTAATCAGGCAACACTAATTTTCAGATCAATGTTATCAGATACTCAGTTCTGCCAATCAGGCAACACTAAAAAATACATTTATTTACATATAGTAAATAGCGTATAAACGGTAAGTTAGTTATTTACAAATTATTTTTATTTGCAAATAGCTGGCGTATAAACGTAGTAATAGACTCATAAGTTTGTGCGCGTTGTGACCTCCAGAACTGTGCGAAGAATTTTTATGGAGTAGCAGAGACAAGTGAAGCGAAAGGTAATGGAAATTTCTATATTTTATGAATTTCAGTTGAGACTGTTAAGACTTCCTCTTGGTTCTTCTGTTGTAATCTTTCGCATATGCTATCTTAGAATTGCCAAAAATACTGCAAAACGGATTTTCCGCGATATATTGAAAACAAGAGCTGATGGAGAAAAAAAGTTTTGGAATCAGTGCACAAAACTGGAACAGAATTTTATACCAAGAAGTCTGGACCTCACAAAAGTGATCATTTTGTTGGTCTGTGTTATTGCTCTTATTTATGAGCTTAATATCATTCGTTAATATTTATACATTTTCATCTATACCTGCTGTTTGTTACCGAGTGTCCAGCTTTAGTTTCTTGCCATACTTCCTCTTTACTTCCGGAGTACCATCACTTTGGAGTTTTCCGTATTAATCACCAGTCCCTGTAAGTGTAACTGTTCTTTAGAATTTTATAAAATAGAACAACCAAATAGTTTGAAGAACTAATTTTGTGAGTACACTCAAAATAAAAAATCAATCCATACGGGATCAAATCAATCCCAATCGGTAATAAAAACATCGTAATCCCGGATATTCTTGACCTGATCCGAAAAAGGATTGAGTTGATCCGACTTTTTGAGTCCTAAAAAGGATTACATTTATCCCGAGATAAACCTAAAAATGATTGAGTTAAGCAAATAATTCGAGCACAATTCAATCCCAAAGCAGGATCATTTTAAGCCTTCTCGAGTTTATTTTTGAGCTCAATATGTAATATTGATTTGATCCCAGGAAAGATACCTCTCTTCTTCCTTTGCTCTGCTATATTCCTTAGGACATCCTTATACACTTCAAAGAGACCACACCAATTTTGATTTATTTAAGACTTCTGAAAAACAAAGAAATATAAGAACTTTTAGGGCTCAACTGGGATTCAAACCCACGACCATACGCACTGAACACGAATGTAAGAACATTTCAACGAACACCACCAACTCAAACGCATGTTGCCGCATGTCAAAAATTATACTTAAATTTTGTCGCTCTCGCTCTCATATTTATAAACATGTGATCTCGAAGGGGATTGAAGTATGCACATTTGGAATGATACCAGTTCGAACGGCTTGGGCCAATCCCTGAAAGCTTGAATTGTGTAGAATATCCTGTAAGTCGAGATGGAATTTTCATGCTCATCCCGGGCTTACTCCAAGATTATAAAGATTGAAAATATCTCGAGGTTTTAATTTCCGTGTAGTCAATTACTTAATAATGTAAGAAATTCTGTTTACATTTAATAGACTTTTATTTGAGACTTCCCTTTTCATGTTTAACTAGTTACTTTAAATTTAAAGTTACCATTTATTTTTATTGTTTCAGCTTTAGCACTTACACACAAAACAAAAGGAAATTAACAGCTAATTAATTTTCTTCATAAAACAGACCAAACAGCCCATGACAGTGCTCTGCCGTGTACATTCTCAAAAGCGCTTAAAGCGCTTCATGTGTTTTAAGTAAATATTTGCTTGCAATTTAATAGTCCATGCTTTGAACCTTATGTACAGTAAATGCATATATGCATACGATTTGTAATTTATTTATTTGCACATGTTTCTCTATTTATTTTACCCAAAAGCGCTTTAAAGGCCACACAAAAGCCCCCAAATTGCCTCAGCGCCCAGATGCAGTTGGCGTTCGGGTAAACTAATGCACAAATTTATTGTGACTTTTGGCACTGCCGGCAACAGCTGCTGCACATTATGTGTGACTACTAGTACAACGGAGTCTGCTGGCAAACTTCTTCTTTTTTTTTTTTACTTTGCACCCAGAAGCTAAAAGAACCAATACGGAAAAAAACACACATGTGTGTGTATGCATTCTGCTCCTCGCTTCGTTTTATCTGCTAAACTGCACGCGGCACATTTGCATATTTCGTGAACAGCAGCCGTAGAGTTGCTCAGTTTTTTTTTTTTGTATTTTTATTTCATTTTCATTATTTAATGTGGAAAATGTAATTTCAAGCATTCCTTGGGGGGACCCCATGGAGTTACCAAAGAATTGGCATGTGGAAAATTGCAAGTGAGGCTGAGTTTGACTGGTAGATGCAAAAAAAAAACTAGTTTTTAACAGAGTGGATAATTCAATAAAAGTCGTGGAGAGAATAATTTTCAAATCCAGAGACTAGAACAATGACAGCTAAAATACTATAAAATTGTTGTTGTCACACTGACAACTGTGTAGTTGGGCCAATGTAACAAGTCCTAGCTCAAATTACTATGTTAAGTGGAAAAGTGCGGCGTAAGCTGTGTTCTTCAAATCTGCTGAATCTGTGGGATAGTATATGTTCTGAGGACTTCTCCTTCTCTTCACAGTATCTACATATTTGGGTTGCTTGTACAGGTGACTCCGCAGCCTGCAGTGAGCGCATTCTTTCCTTGTTGGATTAATTTCTGGAACCTTTTCAGGTTGTGGTCCACTATTATTGCTTATGCTTATCTCATACCCCTGCTGTTTACCCAGTAGGCTGTTCTAAGCCTATTCACTTCCTTTCTAAGGAGCTTCCTAATGGTGTTATGGCCTATGCCACAGCAGGGTTCTGGTCCTACCATTGCAGTGGCCTGCACCCTTGCGTGCCCATTCGTTGGCCATTTTGTTTCCGGGGATGTTTTTGTGTCCCGGTATTTAGCGTGGGGACAGGTTGTTCCTGCTAACTAGTTGGTCCATTTTGTTGTTTGTCTCTAAGACTAGCTTAGAGGTGAACTTGTTGCAGCTAAGCGCATTGAGCGCTGCTTGGCTATCCGAAAGAATAGCAATTTCTCTATTATGGTAGTTTTTCCCCATATTTAGGTCTGCGCAACGGGAGATAGCACATACTTCGGCTTGAAATATGCTTGCTAATTCTCCCATTCATCAAGACAATTTCAAGTAACTGTCAAGTCACTGTCAAGTCACTGTCAAGCCACTGTCAAGTCACTGTCAAGTCACTGTCAAGTCACTGTCAAGTCACTGTCAAGTGACTGTCAAGTCACTGTCAAGTGACTGTCAAGTCACTGTCAAGTCACTGTCAAGTCACTGTCAAGTCACTGCCAAGTCACTGTTAAGTCACTGTCAAGTCAGTGTTTAGTAGCTATTTAGGACCAACAACAACTACATGCTTTCTTACACTGAGAGGACAAACGGTAGTTAACTCACAAGCTTCTCTAGTTGTTGTTGTGTTTGAGTGCCACGGCACTAGACTCCCACTAGGAACAGTACGTATAAAGTATATATGTATATTCTGGATCAGCATCAACAACCGAGTCGATTTAGCCATGTCCGTCTGTCTATAAGAGCGCGTCGACCTCAGAGAATATAAGACAGGGGTATCCCATTCCGTATTCGTTGTTGTTTGAGTTTGACGCAAAGGAATAGCTGGCGCGTATACAGGGCACGCGCGCATTAGACCCACATAAAGCAACAACAAATTCATATGCGTGCTCTGCTCTCCGTCACAATTTTTTGATAATGGGGAAACGTCGTTGGTGTGAGCGAGACAAAGTATTATTGAATTCGCCTCACAGTATTGTTGTTGAGTGACAGAGGCATTGCTGCTGCCGGCAGCGCAGTAGGCAAAATTGATTCTACTAGATTCAATATTTGTAACAATTCGGTTGACATTTAATAGATTTGGTAAATCTAGGAGATTTCCATATTGTTATTAAATATGATAATTATTTCATTGCTGAAAATGAAATCACGAAAGAAGGAAAAAATTAGTTTTCTTCAAAGATAATTGAATATTTTAATTGCATTTTGGTGATAAAAAAAAATGATCCGGAAGAATTCAGCCACAAACATCTTAAAGAATGAGTTTGGGTCACGCCTACGCCACCTATCCATATGTATGGATGACTGTCTCACTCATATTAGGTGAATCTCAATATAGTTTGCAGTTGCATGTTAGGGTCCAGCAGTCAAAGATCTCTAGAACTTTATAATGCCCATGACTGTGAGAGCATAGCAAGCGATTATTTCAGGGATTCGCAAGTTGTATTGGCGCAGTTGATGGTACAACAAAAGAAAGTTGTTTGAAAAAATAAATATTATGTTCACAAATAGTTTTAGGCAAACATTTCAAAATTCGGCCAATGAAGCGCCAGAGTCCACACATTCAGAATTGATGTTGTCTGCAGCGGATGTCCAGAAAACATATATTTGTTGCTTATTCCTATAATCAACTGATGATGAGTCCCAGACAAAGCAGACTTTTCTGACAGTGTCAAAGTGTGACCCTGGCATTTCAAAATACCAAAAAAATTACTCAAAATACTAGATTTCTAACATTTTTTCGCGTTTTGGGGATTTTTTTTGATAACTTTTTAAAGCATGCAGCGAATTCGCCGGTTTCACTCAACAATAAGTTGTGTCTAGAAATTGAATGTGTCATCCCAGCCTTAAGCGTAGTTACTTTACGCTTTTCATTATTCACGGCGTTACACACACACACACAAACAAAACTCGGGTTTAAATTTCTATTTCTTGTTGTTGTTGTTGCTTGAAATATATTTTGTGCATTTGTATTTGTTTTCACGCGGCCGTAAGCTCATTCTGTGCACCCCTGCTATAAGAGATAGAACCACAAAATTTTCATGTACCCACACTGAGAAAAAAAAAAACAATCTAAAATATAGATTGAAAATCTCTTTTTCGAGAATCTTGCAATCTTATAAAAACAAGATTGAAAAACATTGAAATGAGCTTAGAAATCTCAAAAACAAGACTTACCATCTCGCTACTTATCAATCCTCCTACAGTTATGTGAAAAGCATTATTTTAGAAATCTTATGATATATAAAGATTTATTTTGTAAAAAATACCTATCCCTACTGGTATTCCAAGCACGGGCTCATCGTTCTAAGGCGGACTAAAATGATAGTTTTGATAAGTTTTTCAGAAAGAAGAAAATTTGTGTTGTTAACTGAAACAA
This sequence comes from Lordiphosa magnipectinata, assembly GCA_037044535.1. NCBI lineage: Eukaryota > Metazoa > Arthropoda > Insecta > Diptera > Drosophilidae > Lordiphosa > Lordiphosa magnipectinata. The sequence continues at coordinate 516,048 of JBAMBO010004084.1, forward strand.
TGAAGTTCGAACCTGATCGAAAGAAAAGCAACAGAGTTTCTTACAACAGTTTCCCGGCCACTGGGGAAGATTTTTCAAAATATAAAAGTTACTTATACCATATTTTTGTATGTGTAGTATTAAAAATTGGTTCAAAATCCACGGTGGGTGGATTTACAAAAAAAAAAAGAGAATCAATTTAATGGAATTTCCATATAGAGCTCTGAAAAGTATTTTAATTCCGATCGAATTGAAAACCAAAATGGTTTTTTTGAATTTTTGAATTTTTTTCCGGATTTTTGAAAATCACGTGGGAAATATTTTGTATGCTTGTGTAGTGGAATTTTTGGAATTTTCCGGTTTTTTTTGAAAACACGTGGAAAATATTTTAGTTTAAAAGGCTTCCTCTCATTTTCCCACTTTGGGGTAGACATTACAAAATATAAAAATCACGTATTAGTCTTTGAAAAAACTGTCAAAGTCAAAGCGGCGAGATTTTCTTTTCATAAAATATATTGAAAATTGTACACTTTTTCGCTGCCTTCCAAACGAAGTTTTCTCTGATTTTTGGTTTTGTTCCCGCAACCTCATCGTGGTCTGAATTGTCACAGGATTTCCCACACGCATTTGAACCACAGCAACAATGGCGCTCACATCACGCTTTTATAACGAGAAATATCCGGAGATCGAGGATGTCGTCATGGTCAACGTGCTGTCCATTGCCGAAATGGGCGCTTACGTCCACCTGCTGGAGTACAACAACATTGAGGGTATGATTCTACTCTCCGAATTGTCACGTCGTCGCATCCGTTCCATTAACAAACTGATTCGTGTGGGCAAAACGGAACCCGTTGTGGTCATTCGTGTCGATAAGGAAAAGGGTTATATTGATCTGTCCAAGCGTCGTGTCTCGCCCGAGGATGTGGAGAAGTGCACGGAACGGTTTGCCAAGGCAAAGGCTATCAATTCGCTGTTACGTCATGTGGGCGACATTTTGGGCTACGACAGCAGCGAAAAGCTAGAGGAGCTATACCAGAAGACGGCCTGGTATTTCGAAATGAAATACAACAGCAAAACGGTGGCCTATGACATTTTCAAGCAATCGGTGACGGATCCCTCCGTGTTTGACGAATGCAATTTGGATGCCGAGACCAAGGAGGTGTTGCTGGGCAACATTAAGCGGAAGTTGGTGTCGCCGACGTTGAAAATACGTGCGGATATTGAGTGCTCCTGCTATGGTTATGAAGGTATTGATGCCGTTAAGGATTCGCTAACCAAGGGCCTGGAACTGAGCACCGAAGAGCTGCCCATTCGCATTAATTTGATTGCACCGCCACTCTATGTGATGACCACAACCACCACCAAGAAAATGGATGGACTCAAGGCTTTGGAGAAGGCTATAGAGAAGATTTGTGCCCGAATTCATGAGTATGAGGGTGAATTCAAGGTGATTATGGCACCCAAACTGGTAACGGCCATTGATGAGGCCGATTTGGCCAGACGGCTGGAGCGTGCCGAAGCGGAGAATGCCCAGGTGGCTGGCGATGATGATGATGAGGAGGATGCAGCCGATCAGGAGGGTATGAAATTCGATCCCGATAAGGAGTTTAATCACACTAATGACGACGCCGAGGAGGATGATGAAGAAGATATAGAAGAGTAGAGAACAATAACTGATAATTGCATCGGACATACACCTGATTGCTGTATGTAGGTACTTAAGAGTGTGTGTGTTTGTGTTGGTGGAAGCATTTAAAAACAAAAATAAAGACGAAGAATACACATATAACTCGTAGATGGTTATGGTTTCCGAGAGATTTTGAGCTGGAGATTAAACTTACGACCTTACAACCTTGCCCACCCATTTTTCAGGTGGGAAGAGTTCTATTTTCCGGAAGATTGGTATGCAGTGTAAGGTAGTTCCTGGCCGAGGTTATAGCTCAGTGCTCGCCAGGGCTCTTACAAGAAATTTGGTAAGGAAGTGAGACCACGGATACTAAGAGGGAATCCTCGGTGGTAACCAGAGACTGAACTAAACCTAGAGACCAGGAAACCCAGCTGGAGATCCTCGGTGAAGACCAGGGAATAAACTTAAACTAGAGACCAGGGAACCTTGAGGGATCCTCGGTGAAAACCAGAAAATAAACTATACCAAGAGACCAGGGAACCTTGAGAAATCCTCGGTAGAAATCGATGTACGGACATGAACTAGAGACTATGGTTGTCAATATTTGATCGATATATCGATTTTTTAGTTGGACGATAAGGGTTATTCCGATACGATATTTTTTGAGCCTATATAGGCGATTATCGATATTTTTTTAAAAGATGTATAAAAAGGGCTATGGTCGCATTAAAATTGGCTGTTCTGTTCAAGTGCTCAAGGTTTCTATAGAGAACCAAAATCGATTTTAAGGAGTACGTTGAAAAAAAGAATAATAACTATTCCACCCGCAAATTATGTGGAAACATCTGGTAATACAACAAACTTAAAATCGCACCTGAGAACTAATCATATGGAGGTAGCAATAAGCTGCAACATTCCAACAACAGCTTTAACCGTTTCTCAGAAACTGACTGTGAATGCACAGTGTCCTTGCTTTGGACGATATAAGAAAGCACTTTAACTTAAAACGTTGATACCAGATGGAACTCATTATTGGACATGATGATGGCTCTTATAAAGGTGCCTGAACTAGTGTCAGCTGTTTTATTAAAGAGCAACGTTGCGAGTAGAGCTGGAAAATGTCCCAAAACGCTTACCGGATATGAGCTAAACATCACGCGAGGCCTTCCCTTCAAAGAAGTGACTGAAAATGTAAGCGGTTAAAAATATGTCACTGTAAGTTTGGAAATTCCACTTACTACATTGATGCTTTGAAAACTAGCTAAAGTTGAAGTAGAAACAGAGTTAGGAGAGACATCAAAAGAAAGACGTGTGTCTATTGGTGAATCCAACCAGCTCCTTGCTAAAGCCACGCTGTTGGATCCACGCTTTAAAAATACATACTTCACTTTAAGAATTTCTGCTGCCAATGCAGTTCACTCCATATTTTCCAAAACTGGGAAGGAAATGCCCCAACCCAAACAAAACAAACCAAGTCAGTGAAAGGAAACTAAAGAGGGGTCCATGGTGGAAACCGTAGGACGGACTTGACCTAGAGACCAGGGAACCTAAAAGGCGGGGTCCTTGGTGATAAACTGTTCCTAAAGACCTCGGTGACGACCAGAAGAACGACTATGATTCCCGGGGGGCATCTGAGGCATATCTGAGATTGGTATTGATTCACACGCGTTCTATTTGTGGCCAAAGAAAACCCATCGAGAAATTCAATTAATTTATACGGTTTCAGTCATTTATTTTCCTTCTCTTATATTTGGAAGCAAATTCACTGCGCTTTATTTTCGCACACCAATACATTCTCACTTTTTGGCCTCGCTCTCGTTGGCCAACGCTGGTTTAGACTGTGCGGCATTCACCAGTCAGTCAGGTTGAACTCTTTTGTATATCGCTCAATTAATTCAAGGCTAGCATAGCTCGGAAAATACGATGTTTAACTATTGTGTTCTATATTGTGTAAAACTTTCATATTGATATTTTTATACCCTAGCAGAAAAAAATTTGTCGGTAAATTCAACCAATTCTGCTGTTAAAATGCTCCAATCAATAATTTTGGGTTGAACTTACCGCCAGGTACAATAAAAGAGGAGTAAACACATATCGTAATGACTACGGGGTAGCAGAGTAGATTTTAACCAGTATTGACGGTTGACCAATAAAAATAGTTATTTTTCCATTGTTTAAAGTAAACTCATAAGTGTAACACAGCACCAGTACAAATGGCACAAACAATACAAACAGCACACACCACAGTGCAAATACCAATGTACTAATTCTGAAAAACATCGAATTGCACTAGGCAACAATGTCCAGTATATTGAAGGGTTGGTGTTGATTCTAGATGATTTTCGTATGCTGAACACGAATCTGTTTTCAGAAATGGTCCATCACGTCGAGATTTTTAGTAATTTGAGCTTAAAGTTGCAAAATGAGCCTGTTTTGACTCATTTCAGACGCGTTTGTGGGCAACCTATACTTTTGTTTTTACTTTTTTTTATATTATCGTAAGTTACTATTTCTTAACTTTAAAATAAACTATTCCAAAGAAATGTAAGAATATTTTTAGCGAAGGTATTCCATTTTGAATGCACATGTAACATACCCAAAACAGCCTACAGCCGAAAACTATGCCTTACAAAAACAGTCCAAAAGGCTAGAAAAATTTATAGAATTTTAATGAAAATTATTAACAACACCCATTGCATACTATTACTAAAAATGGTATATCTTCATTGGAAAAAATCGTAGAATTGTTTGGGATAGTTTATTTCAAAGTTAAGAAGTAGTTCTTTCCGGTAATATCAAAGAAAGTCAAAACAAAAGTATAGGTTCTCTACAAAACACGTATATAAAGAGCCAAATAATGCATTTTTTGTATCTTTTAGCTCAAATTATTAAAAATCTCGAAGTGATGGACCATTTCTGAAAACAGATTCGAGTTCAGCACAATCATCTAGAATCACCACCGACCCTTCAATATACTGTAAAAAGTCTAATTAATAATTTCATACAAATTTTTCTTACTCTGGGGTGACTCGAACTCGGGGCCAATGGATTGAAGAAAACGGTATGCACGCCATCTCAACTGGCTTGGCTACCGCGCGCGTATTTGGCAGCGCTTCTAAAATGTTACTTGTATTGAATCTGCTCATAAGTAAACACTCATAATTTCTTGAACGTCGCATAAATGAGATTACTTGTTCGAATTCACTGATAAATAATATAAATACTGCAACTAAATTCTGCGCATCAAGAGTACCATTTTAATGGTAACTTTTACTGACGATTCAGTAAACCAGAAAACAACAGCAAAATATATTAACTACAGTTACGTGCGAGGGACTATTTTAATGTCACAGTTTCAAAAACAACAACAAAATCATAAAACATAAATTACGCTAGAGTAACTATTTGTATGGGCAATTTATACCAAAAATACAGTGAACAAAACAAGATCAAATTACATGGAACAATATTTCGCATTAAAATTTACTGTAAGAATGTGTAGATTTAACCAACGAACATTTTTTCTGTGCTTGTAGAGGGTATATTAAAATTGTCCAGATGATTGTAACACATAGAAGGAAGCATCTCCGACCACACAAAGTATACATATTATTGATCAGCATGACGAGCTGAGTTGATATAGCCATGTCCGTCTGTCCGTCCGTCTGTTTCAATTCTATCTCCTCCGTCAGTTTTAAAGCTATCTTAACCAAACTTTGCACAAAGCTTTTTGGTACAAATACACTGCAAATTTGTCGGAATCGGCCGGATCAAGGACTATAGCATATAGCTGCCAAAGGAACCATCGGTCGAAAAAGTTGTTTTAGTGAGAAAAACTTTTTTGTCTTCAACGCAAACGTCCTCAATCCTCGTATTTCTAAGTTTTTTATGCTTTTACATAATTCCACCAAGTTTTATGAAAATCGGACAACTATATAGTATAGCTGCCATACAAAAGATATGTCTGAAAAAAAATCTTAGTATGAAAAACTTTTATGTTTTTAATGCTATCGCTCCCGAACTTGTTACTGTTCAATATTATATGCTACCAAGCAATTCTGCCAAGTTTGATCCAAATCTGATGACTATTGCATATAGCTGCCATAGGAACGATAGGTCGAAAAAGTAGTTCTAGTGCGAAAAACTTTTTTGTTTGCAATGGTAACGTCTTTTTACTTTCCAATTATGAATACTATCAGTTTCCACACAATTTTGGGATGTTTGGTAAAAATCGAATGAATATATCGTATAGCTGTAAGTAAAGCATCTATATCAAAGTAAAGCATCTATAGGGAAATAACTCAGCTAAGAATGTTCGACGAAAATCATTTAAAACCTTAAATTATATAAATTATACAACCTACAAGGATATATAAACTTCGGTCGAGCCGAAGTTAGCTTTCCTCTATTTTTTTTTTGCATTTTATCAATATTCTACTTTGAATTTGACAAACTAATCACATTTAAAACATAGCAACAAGCAAAACTACTAGACTATCACTGTACGACAACGTCCATCTAACATCTAATGTCAGAGTCAGAACCTTTGACCAAAAACCTAGAACCTTAACATTTACAGGGTGCTCCATCTAGTGTTTGGAATTTGAACTATTCATAATTTGACTTTAAAAACGTCAAATATCATTCGGAAAGCGACTAATATTTAGTAAAAACTTTGACATTTACGAAATGGGTCGCTATTCGCTTGAAGAAAGTTGGGAAATATTAAAAACATATTTCCAAAGTGGTGAGTCCTCTACTCAAATTTGTTGTATTTGTATTAACTTATGTAAGTGTTTTCCAATTTGACTTCTATCTTACACCACAATTGCAATTATTTGGCCAGTGTGCGATTGAGCTAATTAATCACCTATTCTGCAGTAAAGAGTACTTGCTCAGTGCAGAAGTAAGCTAATTAGAACCTCATAGCTCGGCTTATTGTTATGGAAACAAGCACCCCACCTCTCACAACTCCCCCCCCCCAACTGATGGTTGCCATGCAACAGCCTGTGCCCCTCATTAATACCAATTAAATGAGCTTAGACTGAGTTTAGAGCTCGCTTTGATTTTGGTAAATCGGGCCATCATTGCTCACGTATTACGTATACGCCACGTGAGAAACTTTTTAATTGAAAAATTGGCCGAAGCCCGACCTTTCATTATTTGTTAAACGATTCATTAGAAAACCGCACAGGAAATACATTTACTCTGACTTTTTTTTTTTGTCCAAGTCTGATGAATGACTTAATCATCCAGAAAGCGCCACACAAATCAACAAGCAAACAACGCGACGGCCCAAAGCGGCTGTCACAGAAGTTTAACGAGCCAACGGCCAAGTCCCCAGACCCCAGGCTCCAGAGAGCTCAAAATTAATGGAGCAAATCAAAAGCGGGCAACAAAAAAAGAGGGCAGCCAGCCGCCTGCCTTTAATAATGACAAGATTTGTGCGGGCTGCATACAAATAGACGTATTCGTACTTAAAGTTCCAGTTCGCCAGAGCTCATTAATTTCATACTGGTCCACCATTTCATGGCTTTGGCTCTGTTCTCTGTTGGTTTTGGTTTTCGTTGTTTTTTTTTAATTAAAGTCAAGTGAAAATTGCAAAAATATTAACTTCCGCTCGAGACCAGGCAGCTCAAAAAAAAAAAAAGCCATCAACATTTTAAAACTTCATTTTTGTTGTCTTCTTTGTGGCGCAGTTCAAATTTATGTGCTTCGTTTTATGGGTTTGGGTTGCGTTTAATTAAGTAAAAAGCCAAAGCAAACGCCAAGTGTGCAGAGGAAATTACCTAGTCGAAAAACAGCAAACACACACACACCCACATACTTAAAATTCGTTAAATTCGCACGAAAAGTAATAATAATTTCGCAGTTTCCTGTTTTTTTCTTTTTTCTTTTTGGGCTAGGTCAGAACAAATGTTGTGTATGTGTGTGTGTGTGGGTGCAGAGGAAACGGCTGATGCCTTGCATAAGCGTCAGCCACAATTTGCTATTCATTTGAATTTTATAACGGGCTGCTGACTTTGTTGTTTGCCACCGCAGTTCGACCATAAAATGCAAAAGATTATTTACATTGCCGTTTGCTGCGCTAGCCACTTTCATTTCCTCTCTTATGTAGCCACTAAATGTTTGGCTTTACGAACACTAATAATAAAAAATAAAAAATAATGCAAAAAAAAAGTGGTTGCATTTCGTAGAACATTTTATGTAGTATACTTTTAAGCGTCTGGAAATTCTTTGAATCTTAAACATTTTTTCAATTTCCATACGAAATGTTTCGCCTTTCTCAAGCTTCTTATGAAGTCAATTTGTAATCTATAAAGAAGACTTTAAGAAATGGAGCAGGCTACTTAAACTGTCACAGTAGAGGCTTCGGAAATCACTGAACTAGTCATTGTTGAAAGTGGGAATGAAATTTTGAAAGTATACGAACTGTAAGGGTATCTAAGATAACCTCTATTAAGTTTTCTTCTTCGGCTCGTTTCCAGGCCGTTGCATTGTTACCAAAGAGTTTTATCCTATTACCAACTACTTTGTTGAAGTTAAGGGATTGTGTTAAGAGAGCTTTTGTTGGTATTTATGCATTGGTATCTGCCAAGTAAAACCAAAAGTTGAGCTATTCATTTATGAGCTGAAAACTTGTGCACAACTCTGCCTTTACACTGAGTTCATGTACATGATACATGAAACATGATAGTCTAGTAGTTTTGTTCGTTGCTTATTTTACATTCAAGTGCACCAAGGCGAGGCTTGTTACGCGCGAGCCCCAGGCAAAACAGCAGCCCACCTCCAGCCCAACCGCGCGAGAGGCTTAGCCACTAACGTGTGACACGAAATCGCAAAGGAAAAACATAAAGTAATGTTAACTACGGGCTAAATAAGTTAAAATAGTAGTTTTTAAAGCAGGAAGAGAAGCTTCCGTGATAATTATTCGGTAGAGTTTATTGTAATCAGCACAGAAGACACGAAACGGTTCATGCAAGGCATAGTTAGTTGTACAACGATTTAGTGATAGGGGAATAAAATTACGAGTCGGTCTAATAGGAACGCTGAGGTTAATTTGGCCAACCAACTCAGATAAGTCGATTTCACCATTAATTAGTCTATATATACAGATTACTCCAAGCATAACTCTACGGTTAATAAGTGAGGAAAGGTAAATCAAAAGAAGTATACTAGAGTACGATGGTAAAACAGTCAAGCAGTAGCAGTAACATAAGGCTGATGTCAGAGTGCGCGCGAGAAGCGATGCTTTGCTGTCAGACTTGTAGCATATCACCAATAAAGGTAATATACAAACTCTGGAGCAGATGAAAGGTTGTCTATTAAACGATGCACGCGCTGGCTCCGGCATTCGGTTAGTCGGCCATTGGGGAGGGTTCAATATTAATCGCATAGACTAGGGCTCAAAAGCTTATTTAAATAATCAATAAAATTTCGCGTGCTTAGGTAAAGCAATATGGGGGTACAGAATTGGGGGATAGATCACTAGCAAAAGGGTAAGAATACACTGAAAAAAAAAATCCGGGATTTCCGGGATATCCGGGATCAATTCATGCCGAAATGGTAATAAAAATGAGTTGATCCTGGAATGGCATAAATCATTCCCGATAGGAACAATTTAAGTACGGATAATTTTTTAAATTTTGATCCCGGTTTTAGCCTGGCCAAACTTAAACTCATCCTGTGTTTCGAACATAACTTAGTACCATGAGAGATAATCTTCAAGTTCGGTAGAGATTGATTTGTGCCCCATTTTCGAACTCAACTTTGTTCCATACGAGATAATATTCTCGTTTGGTAGAGATTGATTTTTTTTTTATTTATATAATAGGTTGTCAAAAAACCTTGCGGTATTTTTATTGAATTTTCAATTGTTCATAAAATTGGTTATAATAATGCGATTTAAGTCAAATATGCGCCGTTTTGTTCGATGACAGAGAAAAAGAGATGCCAACTTCATAATGCCCCTCTTATAGAAGCTCGCTTCCCTATTGGCAAGAAACTCGGAGAGCCAATTTTCACAGGACTCTCTTGTGGCCAACTTTCGACTACCAAGCTCGTTCGCCATGGACAGAAATAGGTGGTAATCACTTGGTGCGAGATCTGGACTATACGGTGGATGCAAAAGAACCTCCCATCCGAGCTCCCGGAGCTTCTGGCGCGTCACCAAAGATGTGTGTGGCCTGGCGTTGTCCTGATGGAAGACAATTCGGCCTCTGTTGATCAAAGATGGCCTCTTCTGCATGAGTGCTGCATTCAAGCGGTCCAGTTGTTGGCAGTACAGGTCCGAATTGAGCGTTTGGCCATGGGGGAGCAGCTCATAGTGGATGATTCCCTGCCAATCCCACCAAACACACAGAAGAACCTTCCTGGCCGTCAATCCAGGCTTGGCCACCGTCTGGGCAGCTTCACCGCTTTTCGACCACGACCGTTTGCGCTTCACGTTGTCGTAAGTGACCCACTTTTCATCGCCAGTCACCATTCGCTTCAAAAACGGGTCGATTTTGTTGCGATTCAGAAGCGATTCGCATGCATCCATACGGGCAAAAATGTTTCTTTGCGTCAAGTCGTGTGGCACCCATACATCGAGCTTCTTTTTGAATCCAAGCTTCTTCAAATGGTTTATAACGGTTTGATGACTCATGCCCAGCTCTTGGCCGATGCTACGGCTGCTACTATGCCGGTCTCTTTCGATCAATTCAGCGATTTTATCGCAATTTTCGACGACAGGCCTTCCGGACCGTGGCGCATCTTCGATCACCTCTGCACCAGAACGAAAACGTTGAAACCATCGTTGTGCGGTGGAAATGGAAACTGTATCGGGTCCATAAACTGCACAAATTTTATTGGCAGCATGAGATGCATTTTTGCCTTTATCGTAGTAGTACTGTAAAATATGCCGTATTTTCTCTTTATTTTGCTCCATGTTTGCGACGCTATAACTCACGAACGACTAAAAACAAACAACAATAAATCAAACACGTGTTAGCGCGTGAAAAGAGCTTTCCAAAAAGCTTTAGCGTGAACCGATGCGACGAATACAACTAGAACTACGCGTACATACATACATACATATGTGAGTTTAAGGTAGGCAAAGCATTGCTTCGACACCGGGTTTTACATATGTATGTACATATGTATGTCTTCACACATAAGCCGAAAATTAGAAGAGCGCATTAAACACCAAACTAACGTTTGCATGTACACACAGTCACAAAACAGAAAAAATTTGAGTAATGCGCATTCACTTTACACTTTTGTTACTTGAACTGCGTCGAGCAAGCGTCACACAAAGAATGCAGGCAAGCCGAAAAGCGGTCTATGCTGCTAAAAGGAGATCGAACAACGACGAGAGAAGCAAAGAGAGGAAATTCGCTTTAGCTCTCAGTTTGTCCGCTCTCTCACTCTCTCAATTGGTTGTTACTTACGAAACGTACATAAAACAATCCTTTTCGGAATGATACATGCCCACTCGTACTTAAAAATTTAATCCTACTGTCGGGATCAAATCACACTTTTTAGGCTTAAAAAATTCCCGGCATTTTTTTTTCTGTGTAGGCATGAGCGTAGTCTTCCTGACAAGTAAAAGGGGGGTCGTCTGCCGGTGTTTAAGCTTCTGGAAGTGAAAATCCAATTCTCTTATTTTCTCTGACCCACACCAATACACAATGAAGAGACTCTAGGCGGTGGACGTTGGCAAATGGTGTGGGTGGTGGTGTGAACATGCAGATGCTGGGAGCACGTATGCAAGCCAGGCGCACTAGCGACAAAAGAAAACCAATTTCAGCCAAGAGCATTTTAACCAATATGTGTGGCAGCACGTTCCTTTTCTTGTGCGAATACAAGAAGAGTATTTTGGTCTCTTGCTGATCGGTTTCTGGAGGCGGATGCCTGAAGATTAGGTTGCCGCTCCGGCCTCTTGTGGGCGTGATGGCAACAAATTCCAATTTTTCACAAATTTTTTGTTGGAAAACCAATTGAAATCAGTTTATGAAGAGTGATTAACAGAATCAAAAGCCTTACTAAAATCAGTATAAATGACGTCAGTTAGCATCTTACTATAGAACCATTTGATCACTAATGATGTAAGCTCTAATAAGTTAGTGGTAGTAGATCGACGCTTCACAAATTCAAGTTTTTTTATTTATTTATTAAAGTTTGACAAAGTTCTGTCAACATTGCAGGTGCTATTTAAAAATGACAGTAAATTATTTCTTACATCTAACACAGAAGATTGAGCAGAGAAAAGATGGTAATACATATTATAATTAAGACACAAATTTCGGAAAGGTTCATAGTTATCAAAATTTGTTAGGCAAGGCTGTAGATAGATCGGAGAGAAATTTCTGGTAGGACGCAAAGGAACAACAAGATTTATTTGGCTTTACAGAGCGCAAGAGTCAATATCACCTGATAAGAGTTTGTGAATGAAAAGTACACAATGTACGTGCGGCGGTTCTTAAGAGATGGAAGATCGATTAAGAGTAGTCGATGCTCGAAAGATGGAAGATGGATGGTGGGATCCCAGTTGAAGCCACGGAGGACAAAAATTAAAAACTGTTTTTGTACCGATTCAAGTTGGTCCTAATAATTTTGGTAATGCGGTGGCCAAACACACGAAACATATTCAAGTATTGGTCGAACAAGTGAGACGTATAAATGTTAAGTGAGATACGGATCGTTTAATTCCTTGGACCATCTTCTGATAAGCCCAAGAACACCCATAGATTTATTAGAGATGACAGAAATATGACTATTAAAGTTTAACTTGGGGACAAAGCGTACGCCCAAATCATCAACCTCGTAAATGCGTTCAAGAGGATTGTCATAAATACGGCTGTGTTCAATGAAAAGTCATACATTTACACTTTTCAGTGCTCAATGGGAGGAAATTAACCGAACACCATACATGCAGAGAATTTAAGTCCAATTGAAGAAAGTTAGGAGACATTGGGTCCTTGTAGGACAAGCAGAGTCTTAGGTCATCAGCCTACATCAAAGCATGCGAGTGAAGCAGAACGTGAGGGATGTCGTTAATGAACAGATTAAAAAGTAAAGGTCCAAGATGACTACCCTGAGGTACCCCAGAGAGTACGCTGATGGATTCAAAAAGCGACGAATTGAAACGGACACGCTGGGATCGGTGTGTCAAATAAGCCTTTATACAGCTAAGAAGGTTTAGAGGAAAACCAAAGCAGATACAATTTGTGAAGGAGGAGATCATGATTGACAGAGTCAAAAGACTTGCTAAAATCAGTATAAATTACATCTGTCTGCAGTTTATTAATAAAACCCCTATTCATAATAGAAGTAAACTCAAGCAGGTTTGTAGAAACAGAACGCTTTTTCATAAAGCCGTGCTGAGATTGTGAAATAATTGAGTGACAGGTTATAAGCTTTTCAAAAAGTTAATAGGGTGAAATAATGGAACTACATAAATGTTGCAGTTGAGATGTCATTTTCACCTACTATGTGCATTTGAAAGATCATGTTAACAAGAATAACCTAGATGAGTCTTTTTCGAGCCTGCAAGTGTGTATGCGTGCTATTTTGTCTCCCTTACTCTTTTACGCTTTGCCTGCATTGGAATTTATAACGCAACAACAAAAAAGAGACTTTGCGCTGACACTTGGCTCATTTTGTTCAGCTGCTGAGAGCCGAACAAATTTATCATCATCAAGTTGTCATCGTAAGACAGCTTTGTGTGTTTCTCTGTAGGAGACCTATGCAACGGACAACACGAGAAAACCAAAATCAAACGTTTTGTTAAGAGAGTAAGTTTTTGTCCCTTTGATTTCGGTGGGCGACAGCATAGAAAAAATTTGTTAACCGTATTTTGTGAGTTCTGAAAGTTCGATATTTTGCCGTTTTCTTCATTTCTTTCGAAATTAATGCTGAATTATAGTTTTATTTAGTTTAGTATTAATTGCAAATAAATCGAATTTTCCTGGCACTTCCTAAAAAATATCCGCAATATGGGATCATATGGGCGTTGTCGGATCGACTCAAAACTTTGATTATATTCGACATATTTTTAGAGAAATTATTTTCACTAAAATCCTCTGGTTTAATAAACTTAAATAGTAATTTAAAGGGGTTTAAGAAAGTGATTTTAGAAAAATCCACATTCTCATATTACACCCAGACCGCAAATGCAACCACATCGTTATCTAAAAGTCTTTCTATCAATAACAAAGGAACGTTTGGTCAGAGAATTTATCTTAATCAGGGTTGTCCTGTAAATCTCTAGAGATTTTTCGTATAATCGAAGACATATCAACCCGGTTACTGATTAACATTTCATTCAGATCATTCGATCTAGTAACCTGGAATATTTCAGTCACTTTACCTAAAAAGGCTAGCTAACGTCTTAAAAAAATGTATAATCGTGTATGAACTGCAAAGTTATATACACTTTGATAGGACCAGGGTACATTAGGGTCGTGCCTAACCAAATTTTACATATTATAAATCCTCTTATTTGTATGAGCATAAAAACTAATATTTTCGTTCATCTTTTTCTTTTTTAACAACAAATCACAGACAACAAAAATTCAGCTAAGCTAAAGTAGGAATTTATAAGTATATACATTTCGGCAGACATTCAAAAAACCAAAAAAAAAATGTGGCCAAAGGATTATGACACTTGGCAAATAGTTGCACGTAGCCCAAGTTAAAAGCAAATGGGCGAGACACACCTATGTATGTGGGGGGAAGATCGCACCGTATTAATTTCCCAGCTGCTTGTTGATTCCTTGGCGCACTCTTTTGTTTGTCGTTGTCGTCGCTGTCATCGCTGTGGACGTGTTTGTGGCACTTTTGTCGTTCTGTTTTCATTATTAATACGCTGGATGCCTTACCCGGTTCCTTGTTGTTTGTCATTTTAGCCAAGTTTTCGTTTCAGCTTCGTGTTCGTGTTAGTGACAGAAATTATTCTTGTTGACACATAAAAATGGTTGAACCCTTTTTTGTTTGTCTCATGAAAAATGACAACAGATGACAAAACGCACTGTCTGTGTGTGTGTGTGAAGGCCATTTGGCAAAACATTTTGCCGACATTGACGTATGAGCGGGTCATACGGGCTACTTCTTAGCCTTCCTCTCCAGCTCATTAACACAGAGAATTTGCATATTTAATTGCATTTTAATTGTTGTTATTTTCCAATTCTCCAATTGCGACTGACATAAATTTTGACAATATTTAAGCTGGGCACGTTTTTATGGCATTTCTTTCGCGCTTTGCCTCATTAGGCAAATAGAGTTTTCTTTTTCGCCCGCTAATGAAGCATAGTTGTAAAAATTGCCACGCCCTTCCCTCAGCCAGAGTTCAATTAGCCAGCGGCATTTTTATTTCTCCTTTTCCTCTCGCTTTTCCTTTTTAACATTGGTTCGGTTTGTTTGCCCGTTTGTGGTCATTAAAACTAATGGCTGAGCTGGGCTTTAAAGTCCGCCCGGTTTGCCTACGATCCGGATACATAATTTGACCAACAAGCCAAACTGCCCAAAAAATAAAGGGGAAAAAATTTACCAAAAGTTTTGTTGGCTCGCATGTTGGCACAACCTGCGGTCACAAAAGGGCAGTAAATTAAAATTTACTCGACATGAAATTGAAGCGTTGCTGCCTCCGTTACCCAACCCATTTATCCTTTTTTGGGGTTTACATTTTATGCAACTGCTTTGCCATTTCCGATTGGATCCGATGGGAGTGGGTAAAGGGAATTGCTTCGGTGTGCTTACAATAAGCCAGTGAAGCTCAGAAGGATAATGGGAAAGGTTCATGCATATAATAAGTCAATGCTTAATATTCAATATTCAATACTCAATACTCAATACTCAATACTCAATACTCAATACTCAATACTCAATACTCAATACTCAATACTCAATACTCAATACTCAATACTCAATACTCAATACTCAATACTCAATACTCAATACTCAATAGTCAATACTCTATACTCTATACTCAATACTCAATACTCAATACTCAATACTCAATACGCAATACTCAATACTCAATACTCAATACTCAATACTCAATACTCAATACTCAATACTCAATACTCAATACTCAATACTCAATACTCAATACTCAATACTCAATACTCAATACTCAATACTCAATACTCAATACTCAATACTCAATACTCAATACTCAATACTCAATACTCAATACTCAATACTCAATACTCAATACTCAATACTCAATACTCAATACTCAATACTCAATACTCAATACTCAATACTCAATACTCAATACTCAATACTCAATACTCAATACTCAATACTCAATACTCAATACTCAATACTCAATATTCAATACTCAATACTCAATACTCAATACTCAATACTCAATACTCAATACTCAATACTCAATACTCAATACTCAATACTCAATACTCAATACTCAATACTCAATACTCAATAGTCAATACTCTATACTCTATACTCAATACTCAATACTCAATACTCAATACTCAATACTCAATACTCAATACTCAATACTCAATACTCAATACTCAATACTCAATACTCAATACTCAATACTCAATACTCAATACTCAATACTCAATACTCAATACTCAATACTCAATACTCAATACTCAATACTCAATACTCAATACTCAATACTCAATACTCAATACTCAATACTCAATACTCAATACTCAATACTCAATACTCAATACTCAATACTCAATACTCAATACTCAATACTCAATACTCAATACTCAATACTCAATACTCAATACTCAATACTCAATACTCAATACTCAATACTCAATACTCAATACTCAATACTCAATACTCAATACTCAATACTCAATAAACTACGCGTATCAAATTGATATTGATACAACTTTTTTGGGCTCCAGACTTAGCAACCAAAAGTATGCCTATTGCAGCTTAACTTTTAGACCCCTCCAAAAAAAAAAGAACACAAAATAAATGCTACACCATTCCATTTCAATCAATTATCGCTCCAACTTTTTTGTACCACAATTTGCCGTTAAGCGACAATTTCCGCAGCGATTATTCAACGTCAACTAAGCCAAAAAAAAAAAAAGGTTAAATAAAACTCAAAACCAACGTATGCAATTAAAAACAGCCGCTACAGCCGGCCATAGCTTCCCCCCACCTCTCTCTCTCTCTCTTGCTCATTTAATGTTGCAAATAGTTTTGGCAAAATATTTATGTAGTCTCGACTGCAGTTTATTTGTCACATGGACATGCAGACCTCCTGCCAAGCGGATTAGATGGATTTATCGCACTGTGACAAATATTTTCTGTAAATCATTTGGCAGCTGTTCCAGGAGCTCAGCCCATCAGGATATGTTGAGTGTAAAATATAACGGAAATATACATATATGTAAGCAAACAAAAAGTATGCGGAATAATTAGCCATTTTGTCAAGTGAGATATCGAGCTGGGGGGGAAATGAGTGGAAATCTATGACAGGTTTTAGAAAAATTGCTTTTGCAGTTTGCTGACATTCATGAAGCGGAATTTGTTTTCAAAATTATGATCGAAAATCGAAGAAAGGTCGTTGGAATTGGTTGAGACGAGGAGCTTGTGGGGCGCATGTCAATTAGTTGGATTTGCTTGAATAAGTAGCCATCATGTATTCCATCTATTTTTGATGCGAAGATGTTGTCCTCGGTTTCAATGTCAAGGCAGAACTAATTTGTGGGTTATTTTGGTAGAGATGCATTAGCTTGAGAGTGAGTACAATGTGATGAGTTTATAAAAGTATGATTGTGCATATACAAATAGAATGATGGCCAGAAAGATTTACAATGAGAGGTAGAATAAAGGGTAAAGATTGTGTTTGTTTAAAATATTGAAACAAATTGAATAAGTAAATGATATTAAGAAATTACAAGAGTTTGGTCAAACTGACTTTAAAAAACAGAAGCAGGGTAGAAAATGATGAATTGTTTCACAAATGAAAAAGGAAACACAACTCATACGTATAAAGGCAGGCATGCCCAAAAGCTGCATTCGACAGAGCTCTCACCAATACTCACAAAGATAAGCACCAATACCAATAATGAAATTGTTGTTGGTCAGTTTGCTTGCGCTCGCAAACGCCAATCAAAGAAGAGAACAAAACCGGTTTTTATTCTACGCGTCGCATACACACGAAATCGTCAGCGTGTGTGTCGTTTTGTATGCCTCGCGCCCTGCATGTATACGATCATTGATTTCCTATGTTTGGTGGAATTACAATAACAAAACGTACCCAAAGAGCATACGGCTGGGCATCGCTGTATAAAGGGCTTGAATACATAACAGAATGCTAAAAGTGTAAACAGTCTGCTTTTTTATTAAAATCTTAAAATTACTCTAGCTTCATTCTTCACCTCTCTTGATTATGTCAGGTATTTCTCTCTACAGTTTTTTTTCTTAAAAATTAACTGATTATGTGTGCCCTTTACTATTCGAACTACATTCTTCCAATCTTGCCCACATTTTGCCCTAGATAAAAAATATAAATTATTAACATAAAGATATGGTCTCCCTTTTTAGCATAGTAAAACAAATGCAATTAACACAAGATTTTTACCTTATGTTGGTAAGAGTATTAAGAGTTGACGAATGCCAAATCGATAAGAATGCGCTCTTTTATATTTACATCTCTAACTCACACACGCACTCACTTAACACTTGACCATTTCTGTGATACTAGTTCTTACACGCAAACCAGACACACTAGGCAAGACGCCAACTGCAATAAACCGAAACAAAACCTAATCTGTGTTTTACATTAAATAACTAAAGTGGCTTAAATCCCTACAATCATTTTCTTGTCAGATTGTTATATGGCAGCTATATATATATTTATACGATTTTGATCAAACTCCCCAAAATTGTGTTGAAACAGATAATATTCATCGCCGGAAAGTAAAAAGATGCTACCATTGAAAACAAAAAAGTTTTTCTCACTAGAACAACTTCTTCGACCGATCGTACCTATGGCAGCTACATATATGCTATCCTGACTTCCCAACTACAACATTATTGTCGCTCGGTAATATCCAAATCTCAGCATGGATTCATAAAGAATCGCTCTATATCTATGAATTTACTGGAATTTACTACTCTGGTAAACAATGGATTTGTTCATAAGCGGCAAACTGATGTGGTTTATACTAATTTCAGTATAAACATGATTCATCATGAGCTTTTAGTACATAAATTGAGTTTGCTCGGCTTCCCTCCACTCCTCCTTAACTGGATCAAGTCATATCTAAGCGATCGATCTCAACGAGTTCGTTTCAAATCTATACTATCCAGCTCCATTAATGTACTATCTGGGGTTCCCCAAAGTAGTCATTTAGGACCACTACTATTTAACCTATTCATAAACAATATCCCACAGGTTTTATCCCATTCGGACGCATTGATGTATGCCGATGATCTAAAACTTTGTTTGTCGTATAATGACCCGGCGTCTCCTCTCCTCCTCTAATCCGATTTAAGCTCTCTTCACAACTGGTGCTCGGTGAATAGGCTTCCTCTGAGTCTCAGCAAGTGTAAATGTATGAGCTTTACTCGTATTCAATCATATGAGTTTAATTATATGATTGATACCATCCCATTGGAACGAATTGATAAAGTGGATGATTTGGGTGTACAATTTGTACCCAAGTTATGTTTTAATCAGGGAATCAAACCGAATCGTATTTCGGTTCCGGTTCCAGTTCTGGTACGTACCGAAACTTGTGTTTCGGTAAAAGGTTCTGTTTTGGTTCTAAAAATATTTCGGTATTCGGTTCCGTACCGGTACCTGCTTTCTTATTTCAGTATACCGGTACGTACCGGTATGAACCGTTAAAATATCAAGAAAGAGCGGTCATTGGTTATGCATTCATTTGATTTCTTAGCAAAGACTTAATAAAAGTCATACGCTTACTTGCCGTTTTCAAAGGCCACACAATTGTGGAAACTGTGTTGAGTTTTCTTTATTTTTATAAACGAGAGTTTTTTCCGGTTTTCAGGTTTCACTATTTAAACACGGTTTTCTATTTCGAATGTCTCTATACATGTTTTTTTCTTTTCACGGTTTGTCGATATGGATTTTTCTTTCTGTCTCGCTGTCTGTCTGCTTGTCATTTTAATTACAGCTTCTGTCTTCGTCCATCTTCCACTATCTACTGCGCTCTACTCTCGGTTTCGTCATCGTCCATTTTCTATACAGTGAGACCATCACTCGATTTTTTACCATTACCTTAACACTTAAATATCGATACATTTATACATCTTGGCGGTCATTTTCAAATAATTCCAAAGACTTCAATTTGGACAACGTTTTAAGCTCAGAAAAATTGATCACGATTGATGCCATTAATCAGTTTTGTGAAAATACTGAACTATTTGTGGTGTCCTGCTTCTAAAGTATTTATGCTGCTTTTCTCATTTAGTTTTAAGTTGAACAGAAATGGATAACACAAGTACTTTTTAGTTTCGAGGTTAGCATTAGCCTGGGCCTAAGAATAAAGGATGCAATATTTTTCAAGAGACTGGTCTCGTATTTTTCTATTTTACAATACAAAAGTTTTGAGATACCAGACTTCTTTTTTGTTGGAAATTGCTTAAAAGTCCCCCAAAACTAAGTGTCAGCTTTGAAGTCTAGTCGTTGCACTCGGAACCGAAACTGTCCCGGTACAATGTATAGGTTCCTTTCGGTCATTTCGGTTCAAAAAATATCGGTACTCGTATACCGGTACACAATCAATTTCAAATATCGGTTCCAGTTCCGGTTCTGGTTTCGGTTTGATGCCCTGGTTTTAATAGTCATATAGCGGTCATCGCAAACAAGGCAATGAGAGTTCTCGGGTTCGTTAAAGGATGGTCCAAGGAATTTAATGACTACGCAACTGTATGTTTCCCTGGTAAGACCAACCCTTGAATATGGGTCGTGTGTCTGGTCTCCATACTATCAAAAATATCAAAATCAACTGGAATCGGTTCACAAGCAGTTCTTAATTTTCGACCTCCGAGGCTTAAACTAATATAAGTCTTGCTCTTGCCCACAATGCGTTACTAGAAATTTGTATCCTATTTATCTACAGCCTTGCCTAACAAACTACGCTCATCACGAACCCTTCCGAAACCTTTGCTTAAACTATAACTTGCATTATCATACTTTCTCATCTCACTCCTCCTTGTTTGTAATAAAAGATAATTTATTGTCGCTCCTAAGTAGGCCTTCTTAAAGTTAAACAGAACATTGTTAAACTATAAAGTAAATAAATAATTTCTATATTGAAGATACTGTCCATTGAGAGTCTCAAGTTCCCATGACTAAATAAGAATTCGAGTTGATAAAACTGCATCCACTAGTCAACCCAAAATTTATTGCAAAATTATTCCGGTAAATGTTTAGTATAGGTCAGAGATCGGCACGTCTCAGTCTCCAGTGTATTGAACAGGGCTCTACGGCAGCGACGTCTCTTACAAAAGTACATGGATTCCTTAGTCAAATCCCTCCAATAGTGTTAAAACCCATCAGGACCGTCCAAATTAAACTTTTCTCATTCGTGAAAATGATCTAGAAAGATAAATTAATATTTGCATTGCCTTATAAAAACTTTTTACCTTTGTCCAGTCAGTTGCCATGTTATCTCTGGCGAATTTCATCTGGTCTTCTTTATGGAGGTCCAGTAACCTTGCTGCCATCTTCAATTTTCTTCGCACTATGATTTCAGATTTCTTTAAAGCTCGTGCAACGGTCCAGCGAGATATTTTTAGACCACATTCAGCCGCTGACTCATTAGTGGTCTTTAATGAATGGGGTAGTTTTTCGACCGATCGTCCGAACGTCCGAGCCGGCCGTTTCCGACAAACTTGCAGCGTATTTGTACTTAAAGACTTCGTGCAAAGTTTGGTCACGATAGCTTTAAAACTGACGGAGGAGATATCATAGAAACAGACGGAGGGACATGGCTATATCTACTCAGCTCAACATAGCATGCCGATCAAGAATATATATACTTTATGTGGTCGGAGATGCTTCCTTCTACAGGTTACAAACATCCTGACATCAGTGTAAACTTGTACAAAATTTATGTTAACTTTTCACTTTTTAACCGCATCCTCGTTAGGCCCACAGTGATTGAACACTATGTGGGATTAACTGCGAAGAAAACAATTCTTTAAAATTGAAATTTTTCATAGAGTCAAACTTGACTTTAGGCACAATCCGCATAGGCCTGGACAATGTTAAAGGACTGCTCACTGATGTCACTGAGAAAACCCATAAGGATCTTCGGGACTTTTGTGCTTGAGCAGTTGCTCATAGAGACATGCGTCTCCATTTGAATGAGATGGGAGACTCATTGAATAATAGCTTAAGGCTTCCCCGCTTGCTCGGCAGATTGACAGTTACAGATGAGCTCTAGGACTTGGCCTGAGGTTGGTATCTTTAATGATTTCTGCCAGGGTGATGACCAGACCAGCATAGTCCATTTCGGGCTGCAATTTAAAGTCTCCATGTTCAATGTAAATGAATTTGCCCTGTAGGATTTTATGTGTGGACAAATGGGGATTGAGGGGAAAGTCGGGCACACTTCCAAGCTGGCAGCAGAGGCACGTGAGAAACGTTTTAAAAGCTGATTTAAAGTGGTTCCAATAGGTCCACGGCCATTTGAGCACAGAAATTGTTAATGCAGGAAGACAACCCACATCGCCTCAAAGCCTTCAGGTAAACAGTCTGGGATCATCCCAGTCATGTACAATCTTCTCGCTAATCCATACACAGTTTGTGAAAATTTGCACTTTTCAACATGGTCTCCTGCACTTGCACCCGCCTCCGCCTCCAATTGATGTGTTTGAATTAATTGAACTGTTGTTTTGGCCTGCCACAGACAACAGCAACAACAACAACAACAAGAGCTTGAACATGTTCCATAACCTGTTATTGATTTCCCCCAGGTTGAAATCATCATCAGTGGGGTGGCCGAGTCCTGGTATTCAATCAGCGGTTACATGTCGTTTGAACATTCTACATAATGCAACGATCTCTGGCGTTGACTTTATTTCATAATCGATTCAATTGGATCAAATAGCATTCATTTAACAAAATGAAAATATGCGAGGGGGAAAAAAAATTAAAGTTACATGCACTACGATTGGCATTCCGGTTTGTAGACACTAGTTTAATTGCTCATCCACCTGTTCCAAGGGAGTAACTTGATCGGCTTCGGCCAGCGACGAACCATCACCGTCGAACGTCTCTGCATTCGTCTCAAAGGCACCCACATACTCATCCTCATCGCTATCGCCGTCATAGAGCTGATCCTCGCAACCCAATTCGATCAGAAGGCGGCGCAAGTAGCGCAATTCCTCATGGGCACGCGACACCTTGCGTTCCAGCGCCTTCATTTGTGCCTGCAGTTTGGAAGTTTAGCAATAAATTCCCGAGAATGACTGAAACCTACATATGTACATACCTGCGGTATCAGTGGACAGCCCAGCACGTGCAGAATGTGCATCAAAGGATCCGCTGGCAGCGGATCAATATCCACCATTTGTTTTAATATATCCAACAAGCGAGGCAATATGCCCTGCTCGTTGAGATAGTCAATGGATTCCTGTTCTAGAACCGACATCCTGAATGCATTTGTTAATTTTTAAGCAAATAAAATGTGACAAAGCAATGAAAATGAAGATCAGCAGAATAACTGTAAATCCCGGCTGTGCTTTAAGCAGCCATCTAGCGTGTGTTTTGGGGAACTGCCACATTTATCATAAGGTGGCAGCACTAACACTGTTATAGCTGCAAATGTGCTGTTAACAGCTAGTACTGCTGGTAGAGATGGTCGCGTGTTGAAAGCGCGAGAGGCGTAAACGAATCATCTAATTTGATATTAACTTGAAAACTACTGAAAATTAAGCTAAAAAAAAGTGTCATAGGCGTAGGAAACTGCTGCTGCTGGTTCCATCCTTCTTCCACAATGACGATTTTGTACCAAAAATATCTTCCGGCTGGCTAATTAAATATTATAATATATATAACCAACAATTATATTAAATATTTAAAGTGAATTTCGCACTAACTTTGGTTTTCCAAATATTTTTCTAATCATTATAAATTCACATTTGACGTCCTTTGACTTTTCGACATTTCCAATCTGGCGTGAAGTGACATTTGTACGAAAAAATGTTTTAAAAATATATGAAAATTTGGATTTCAGAGGATTTTAGAGTAGAACTTAAATCCAAGAAAAACAATCATATCAACCATAAGGACTTAAGCATATAAGCAAATCATGTTAACTTGAAAGTCCATCACTAACAGAATGTGAATATTTCAGTTCCGGCCGCACGCAGTCACACTATTCAGAGCAGGCGAGCGGAAACATTTTTTTTTTAAATTTCCAAAATAAAATTTTAATTTACCATTTTATCAGTAAAAATTTCTTTGCTCATAACTTTTCTTGTGGTAAAATCATATGTTTTTTAAAACCTATGTTTAGGTTATTTGCATTAGTCACATGTCTAAAAAACTTTCACGTGGTGTTCGCTGGGTATCAATTAATATTGAAAAAACAATTTTAGTCGGTAGCAAATTGAGCGGCGTCGTCTAAAATTTTTTTTCATTCCAGGTATATAGAAATAGAACTCATCCATATGCATCGACTTTGGAAATCTAGCAACAGAATGGAAACTGATGGCTTTGTTTTCTTCTTTATTCGGCCTGGAGCAGAACCACTGAAGAACGTAGCTAGCTTTAAGCTTTAAGAACGTGCCGGAGTCTTCTACTTTTCCAGTCTGATGAGTGCGCTGTACAAGGCGGGAACACGACATGTTCCTGGGAGCTGTGAAACATGAATTACTATCAAGAACTTTGCCGAACGAAGCAGAAGTAAGGAAATGGGTAAACAGAATTACATTATAAGGTCCTGAAGCGATTTGTTACCATATAGAGCTTAGTTTCAGTAAAAAACACAAAACAATTTCATCAAATTAATGGGGAGGGGTTGGATTTGAGGTGGAGCACACATAATCTTCGCTTAGCATGGACACGAGCCAAGGCTCGTACAATAAAACTTATCACGTAGCATAGACACGAACCAAATGTCCTACAATAAAACTTATTACTTAGCATAAACACGAACCAAAGCTCGTACTGTTTAAACTTTCACATGTATACGGGGGTGCCACAGAATTTGCACTAGCGATTTGTTAAATCTCGCGAAAATTTTCGCCATGCCACAGAACTTCGAGTGATTACATTTTTCAGCTTGTACACAAACCCTTTCGAACTTGACTGCGTGGGGTAGACAGCCCGCAAGGGCAAATTAGAGTAAGCCTCTTCATGCGATTTTATTAATATTTTTAAATGTAAAGTATTTGGTTTGTTCTTTTTTAAACAAAATAATCTTAATTTTCTTCAATGGATTTAAATGTTTTTTAATTCAAACATCAAAATTTGTAATTTGCCGCTCGCCAAATTAAACCTTGCAACTCTAGCTGCTGTATGATAACACGAGTACGGCAAACGAAAAGGTAAACAAAACGATATACGTAGGCAAAATTATAATAATGCTCCTGCTGCTTGAAAAGTACCTTGGGTCCAGCTTTATTTAATTGAAGCAATCGAAGGAAAGGTGGGCCAAATTCATGGTCAGTTTGTTCCAGGCTGCAGCCACTTAACGCCCATTGGGAAATTGCGGGCTAAGTCCTTATGCTCCTTCATAAGAGCCAAGAAAATTTCGCTATGGACATCTGGTCGATGCTTTCCCTATTATAATTTATTGATATTATAAACAATTCGAAAGAATAATAAAATTCACTAACATTTGAGCGGTTTCTCGTCATTATTTTGGATTTAGCGTTGCTACTTTTTTGAACTAAAACTGGCAGAAATCAATTTACAAATTGCAAAAGTTATTGCTAATCAATCTAATTTTTTTTATCTTTATTTCAGCACAAAAATCGCTATTTTATGCATCTTAAAACTTAATTCGATTAATTTCGAAATTCAAATGTTAAAAGGTGGCACCACTGAAATACTAGCGATTTGATGTAGATTATTCACAAATTAAACATCCTTTATAAATCAATAAGGATTATTTTAATCAAAATGCATTTTGGGGGCTTATTTAAGCAAATCGCCGGCTCAAGGGTGCGCAATTTTTAAATCACTCGAAATCAGGCTCTGTGGCAGGGCGAAATCCAATTCGCGCGAATTTCGTATTCGGTTAAATTACTCAACATACTTAAAGTGCTTCATGACTTGATTCATTTTATAGCTATATCGTAAAACAATAACCCTGAGATTGCTTATGAGATTGCCAAGGGTCGGATGTTTGACTTGCCTTAGTCACATGTTTGATTTTCCTTCCTTAGTCATATGTTGTCAAGGTGGCTTTTCTTATGATTTCGAACTTGCAACTTGCAACTTGGTGCTTAAAGATTTTGCTGCTATAAGCCTAGTACTCAGACAAACAAAACCGTCCGCTAGCGGAACAGCTAATTCCGTAATAAATGCAGTGTGACTGTTCGACGCCAAATTTGAAACGGTCACACTGTGCTGATTTGCTTGCGTTTTTATGTTTTTATACACTTGTTACCTTCTACAAGTGTTAAAATGGTCCGGATGTTTGTAACGCATAGAAGGAATCATCTCCGACCACATAAAGCATATATATTCTTGATGAGTATGACGAGCTGAGTTGTTTGAGCTTTGTCCGTCCTTGATCCGCCCGGATTGGATGACTACTTCTTGTAGCTGCCATAGAAACGATCGTTCGGAAAATGACTTTTTGTGAGAAAACCTTTTTTGTTTTCAATGTTAGCGTTCTTAAGCTTGGGTATTATTAAAATTGTATGTTTTTAATATGATCTGCAAAGTTTGGTAGAAATCGCTAACCCTTGGAGCGAGCATTTTCAAGTTTATTAAAATTTCAGCACAAACGAATTTAGGTTTCCTTTCTCCTTGAACCCACACTAACCGCTGAGCCACACCCGACCACACCCTTCTTGTACTCTCTACCATAGGTAAGTTTGTGTAAAAGAATGTAACAGAGAGAAGGAATCATTTCCGACCCTATAAAGTATATATATTCTTGATCAGCATCAACAGCCGAGTCGATACAGCCCGACATTCTTACTTGTTATACCCTTAACTTTTCAACTTTTCTTTCGGTTCCCTCCATTTTAGGGTTTGGATCCATGGCGACAATGTCATTGAGATGTATTACAATTGGACACCTTTGGAAACCATGCAACCAACATCAGCGTATGTCTTCTGTATGGATGACGGATATTGGGAGCAGACTGAAGATGGAAAACATATCTGTTATTTAGTGATTGGTCTAAAGGAGTTGAACACGACTGGAAACGGCATGGGAATGGCCATAAAAACCGTCGCCATTTGGCCTTGGAACTTAATGGAGCAGGATAGAGACTTCGACCATAGAAAAACTAACATAGAAACACATTTTGCTGCGTCGACAACTTTTCACTCAGACATTTGTCAGCTGTTCGCTGTCATTTTGGCTCTTTGAGTTATTTTTTGACCCTCTGAGCTATTTTTTTTGACTATGTCCATCTCCCTCTAACCACCGTGTTTTTCTATGTCGACAATAATTTTGAGTAACAGATTTTGTTGTCACTATTGAAGTATCTCCTTGTCACAATGGAGTTAACATCACTCAAAAAAGAGAGGCGTTTCAAAGTGTGCTTCTATGTTAGTTTTTCTATGCTTCGACGCTACGGCAGAGAAAGACGCTGCCTACAGGAGAACTCGGGAGCATAGAAGAACTAACATAGAAGCACACTTTTAAACGCCTCTCTTTTTTGAGTGATGTTAACTCCATTGTGACAAGTAGATACTTCATAGAGACAACAAAATCTGTTACTCAAAATTACTGTCGACGTAGTAAAACACGGTGGTTAGAGGGAGACGGACATAGTTAAAAAAAAAACTAAGAGTCAAAAAATAACAGTTAAAGTTTTCCGCACTAGAGGTGGCAACACTCTGTTTTAGAGTGGCCGAAAAATACCAAAAACATAAAAATCCCAAAAAAAAATGCGGCCAGCCTTGCCAATTTAGCCACTTTCCCACAAAATCTAGCTATTTAAAATTTTGATTTCACATTGCTTAGCTATTATTTAGCTATTTTAAATTAACACTGGATAATTTTTAAAATATTTAACACGTCAAATTATGTGGGAAAAATAGCGAAATTGGAAACGTTGGAAATTAATATATATTTTTATATTATGAGACAAAAGAAATAAAATTTTTTTTTCCAGCCGTCTATAATTTTAAATCAATTTCATATCTTATTTTTTAGTATATAAATAATTGATAATCTAAAATTATATACAGAAAAATAGTAAGCTGCAATCTGGCACAGCAGAAATGTGAAATAGTTAGCGTCGTGAGCAGTGTAGCCAACTATTCAAGGCCTCAACAAGCTAGATCCACATTTAAAAATATCTGGAAATTGTGACAAAGTAGCTAGCATTGTTTTTTCTTATAATTATTAATCAATCAATGACATAAAATGGTAAATTTTCTTCCTTCTCCTGGTTAGCACCAATGTATTTAACATATTTTCTAGACACTTCATAGTTAGGGCCACATATATATGCCCTACGCAAACCATATCTATATACATAAAATTATTTAAAATGAACTATAATTTTCTAAATTTATAAATAATTAATTTAACCAATAGAGTACCTTATGTGCAAGATTGAATTTACGGTTTCAATTTGCATCAGATAATTTCACATTATTCATTTGGCTACAAATGCGTTCACCCTTTTCGTTACATCGGCATTCAAAAAAAAACTCCAGATCTGGTGTGAAAACAGTTAAATTATCAACACTGTACTCGGACGGTATTTTTATACTGTACTCGGACGGTATTTTTATACTCCTTATTTATTGTCAAAATTGGAAACAAAATAAAAGTTAATAATAGCATTCTAAAATCACTTTTAAACGACATGGAAAAGTTAAGCAAAAACAAGCGTGTTGCCCGAGAGGAGAAGCAGCGCGATCAGAAACTAGAGGAGTTGGTAAGTTCCGGCGTAACAATGGCAACCGCAAGTTGCTTTTAAGTAAATTATCCTTCAACTTCTGTCCACGCCCCCGGCAGGTGTTGAAATCTCTCGATGACTGCCCCACCAGTGAGGAGAAAGTTAAGTTGCTGCTGCAGCGTTCCGTGGAAGGTGACAAGACGGTGACCCGTCTAACCTCGGAAATGCGTGCCGTGCAGCGGAAACTAGAGGATCTGGTAAGTGGTTTCAGTGTTCGGAAACCGGTTTAAATCCCTGCTGCGTAACCAAGCCAGCCAATCCGCATATCATAACTATCTCCCTCCGTCAAACTTTCAGCAAAGGGAGCACAACAAGAGCGTGCTGATGCGGGACAAGCTGCAAGAGGTGTGCCGCGAACAGCAGCGCATTATCAAATCTGTGAAAAATGAAAGCATGCTGCAGATCAAGGTCGAGGAGGAGCGTCGCAAGGAGAGCCAGGCCAAATTTCAGGGCTCGCTTAACGAAGTGCAAAAGTCATTGGCCAAAAACAATGAGGAGAACATCAAGTTGCGTGATTACAACATCGAAATGACCAAAAAGTAAGGCGTAGTCAATGGAGACACCGGTGTGCGAGTTCTAAGATGTCTAAATATAGACACTGCATGCTGGCATAGGCCAATACACACACTCACACACACACACACTGGCACACGCAGTATAACCATATGTTGTTCTCTCGTTTTTAGGTTAAAACTGTTGGCCGAACAATATCAAACACGCGAACAGCATTTGGAGAAGCTTAATGAACAGGTCCAACTGGAGGCGCAACTGCATCAGGCCAAGCTTAATAAGGCCCAGGTGGAGGCGGCCATGGAAAAGGAAATACTCAGCAAGTAAGTAACGTTGGGATTTGAAGCCTTTTGAGGAGGGTTTCTTAAAGCCTTTAACCCAGGGTTGTGGTTCGTTTAAATTCAAACCGGTAGAATACCGGAATTTTGACCTATTTTCCCAAATCTGTTAAGTCTAGAGTCTAGACCATCGCAAAGTGCTATTATGTATACGCTTAGAAGACTCCTACTTCTCTTTGCAGTATAAATATAGTAAATAGTTGGGTGTTTGACCTTCCCATCTGGAACAGGTAGCTCTGCAGTGGCAGAGCCAGAGCGCACTCTTTTCTTGATGCTTTTGTCGCTTGTCTCAGCATCCTGGTGCTTATCCAGTAAGTGTTTCTTAGCGTATTCTCTTTATATCTGAGGAGCTTTTTGATAGTGTGTCCCAGTATGCAGCTTAATGATTCCTAGTTGTTTCATTTTCTTCTTTGTTTTCAAGATCAACTTGGAGCTGATCTTTTTGCTGCTTAGCTATTTCTTCCGATATCAGAAGTTTGCTCATATTTCGGCGTGAAATTTGTTTGAAAATTCTCAAATCGATTCGAATCTCATTGTTGGAGGGCCTCTTGTTCCAGCAGATTGCAAAGGCTATATACTTGAGGTCCGTTTCGCAGGTGTGTTTTGGTACACCTTGCCCTGCAAATTGTACTTATTCGAGAGATGGCGAGATCATCATTGAAATAATCATAGCAGCGGCACGTTGGTAGCTTTGGCCTGGTCTAAGAACTTTGCTCTTGACACTTCGCATATTTTACGGATGATTTCAGCGTGTGATCGCTGACATGGCAAAAGTTCTTTAGTTGATCGCTTCAGATAGTCATTTGTCAATTCTTTTCTGCTAAAGAAAAAGTCTTCCTCTTTTATAGGCAGCTGTTTTGCTATGATATTTGAATATTCTAGAATTTGGACGCCTGCAAATAGACTTTCGGTAGGAGATGGAGACTGCAACTCAGCAGTTGTTGAAGCCTTCCCAATATATGGAGTGCTGGTCTGGTGTAAGGCGGTCTACAACCAAATCCCACAATAAGTTGCAAAAGCCTGCTTGGCTGGGTATAACAAGATCCCTGCTATACATCCCACAGGCGGCCCTGAACGTAATTCTAAAGTATGCACTGAAACTACGGAAACTAAACCTTTTAAAAGCTTTTACCGCAGTCCACAGATGCTAATGGATTGATCATTTTAAAAGCTAGATCTCGAAGAGAGCACCAAAAGAGCTTAGCATCTACACCGATGGTTCGAAGACGGAAGAAGGAACAGTATCTTTTACAAAGAGCTAGCTAGCTACACAGCTTTCTTTTAGTCTACCGAATTTGTGAAGCGTTTTCCAGGCAGAGATCTATGCAGTCTGCCAACCGTTTAAATTAGTCTATTCCTTGGACGAAACAGTTCTAGTCGATAGTCAGATTTCCATAGCAATCTAATCCGCAGCACTGTGATGGCCCTACAACTTTACATGGCTTTCTTCTGAGTACCTAGCCACAAAGGCATACCAGGCAACTAGAGAATGGACAAGTGTGCAAGAATCGGATATACGCTGCCAACCACGTAAACGTTTAGGGACGTATAAAGACCCCTGCTGGACATTCTGACAAAACTACTATCAAAAAGGCAGAACTAGGTCAACTGGCTGTCATATCTCCCGTTCACTAAAAAAAACTTCTCAACTCTAACACCTAAGCAAGAATAAGATAAGAACCACGGCAAGAGTCTGGTCTTGCCCCATAGGTTATATGGTCGTCAGGATGCGTGTACCTCAACATGACTTCTGTCTTCTGTGGGAATGAGGAAGAGATAGAAAGCATTCAACACCTGCTTTGAGACTGCGCTGTACTTAGGAAAAGCACTTATTCCAGAAAATCTGCTTTTTATCGACTCCTCAAAATGGTTTGGGACTTAGCACACAGCCGCATAGATCCAGTGAATCATACACCTGCCAGCTTTTGCTGCTGCCTTCTTACACTAAGAAGACTTGCTCCTTCTGCCCAACACGACAGTTTAATACGCTAGCAACGGTATCATTACCATGAGGTGCCACGTCCCACTATATCACAGGGTCAAGCGTAACTATTTCATCGGCGTACCTCCGAAATGCTATGCCTGAAACGTTCGTTTTTTAAGTAGTTCGTCTATCTGTGGGTTCCATCACAGTTACCCTTTAGTTGTGGGTAATGTTCTGTTGTTCCCGTCTATCACTTTGGGCTGCAGTGTTGCCTAATCGGCTTTTTCACGTCATTTCTAGTTTTTCTTAAAACTGTTTTGGAAAAATTTAAAAAACAGCAAGAATGTTCTTTTAAAAATGATTTCGGCTTTTGTTAGCTTTATTTTTATTTGAGGTCATTTGTAAAACTTAAAAGCAAATTGAATGTTCCCATTTGGAAGAATTTTCCGTAGAAAATATTGGGGAAAATAGACCGTCAATAGAATGATATAAATTTAGTGAAATCAAAGAAGAACGATGAAACTATAAAGTTTTGGAGAGAAGTAATAGCTTTCAAAGACTCTGGAGGTAATTAAAGATTTATTGAGTAATTCCACCATTGCAATTCAGATGTTGTCCTGGCCATGGTGACTGACCATGGACGCTGAAGTTGAGCGTGTCTTTAGTCAAGTCAATATGGTAAAATCAAATTTCAGAAATCAAATGAACGTGGGCAACACTTAACTCAATATTATGTAGAAAATTAGTCTATCTGGAACATTTGTATGCCCGTTACCCATCTATGCTATTCTGCTAAGTTTTGATCCAAATCGGATAACTATAGTATATATCTGCCATAGGAACGATCGGTCGGAAAACAAGTTTTAGTGAGAAAAACTTTTTTGTTTTCAATGCAAACGCCCCCAATCCTCGTATTTACAAGTTTTCTATGCTTTTACACAATTCCACCAAGTTTTATGAAAATCGGCCAACTATATAGTATAGCTGCCAAACAAAAGATATGTCTGAAAAAAGTCTTAGTAAGAGAACCTTTTTTGTTTTCAATGCTATCGCTCCCAAACTTGTTACTGATCCATAATTTATGCTAACACACAATACTGCCAAGTTTGATCCAAATCGGATGTCTATAGCATTTAGCTGCCATAGGAACGATCGGTCGAAAAAGTAGTTCTAGTGAGAAAAACCTTTTTGTTTGCAATGGTAACGTCTTTTTACTTTCCAATTATGAATATTATCAGTTTCCACACAATTTTGGCAAGTTTGGTAAAAATCTGATGAATATATCGTATAGCTGCCATATAACAAACTGGCAAGCAAATGGTCAAAGTAATGGCGCCATCTATTGCGCATAAGCGCAATTCACAGCTAAGGGAACTCCATGGTAATAAGACCGCTAAATGCTTAAGAAACTGCTTGTCAAGGCAACAACTACATAGTGAACCCCGAACCATGGATGACCAATGCTGAAGAACATAGATAGAGCATAAAGAATGTTTCAGTTCCACCATATTCACTGTTAATTCAAAATAAGAACCTGCCAGATGTACATAATTCATAAGCGTTATTCAATAATATTTGCAAACGACAATTGTTGAGGCCAATTCAGACACTTTTTGCAATACATATACCGCCTTGATATGTGTTCAGTCGCAAACAGCTCAGAGTATTATGGCTCACAGCTCAGAGCCGAGTGCTGTCGCTCACGTGCTGAAAGCCGTTCAGTGCTCCCGGCTCACGATCAGCGGTTCTCGGCTCTGAGCGATAAATTCCGAACCCTGCAATTGAATAGTAAGATTTGAATGTTTTTTTTTTATTTTTTCTTTTTTATTATTATTTCTTATAATAATTAATATTGCATTTAAGAACTACCCTATTTTCAAACATGCTATCGGATAGACTGTGGCTCTTTGGTAAATCCGACATTGTGGCAAAAGAAACGAGAAGGCCAAGCTAACTTCGTCTGTGCCGAAGTTTTTATACCCTTGCAAAAGCTGCTTTTGAAATGACAGAGTTTAAGAACGCTTAGATAAAAATCAAAAACTTTTGTAACTAAAATCCATTTTCCGTCAGATGGACATCTAATTTCAACCAAATTTCGCGAATCTTTTTGAAAACATCAAAATAAAAATCGTCGAGTTTAAGAACGATAAAATTGAAAACAAAAAAGTTTTTCTCACTAAGACTGATTTTCCGACCGATAAGTCCTATGGCAGCCTTAAGATATAGTCATCTGATTTCGACCAAATTTTTCAAATTAGTTTGAAAGCGTTTAATATTAATAATCACCAACCCCAAGAACGATTTACTTGAAAACAAAAAAAATTTTTCACTAAGACCCATTTTCCGACCGATCGGTCCTATGGCAGCTTTAAGATATAGTCATCCGATTTTGACCAAAGTTTGCAAATCCGTTTGAAAGCATATAATATTAATAAGGGACGAGTTTGAGGACGCTAACATTGAAACCAAAAAAGTTTTTCTCAGTAAGACCCATTTTCCGACCGTTCGGTCCTATGGCAGCCATAAGATATGGTCATCCGATTTTGACCAAAGTTTGCAAATCTGTTTGAAAGCATATAATATTAATAAATGACCGTGTTTGGGAACGCTAACATTAAGAACAAAAAAGTTTTTCTCACTAAGACCCATTTTTTGACCGATGGTTCCTATGGTAGCTATAAGATATAGTCATCCGATCCGGTCGGTTCCGACATTTTAGCAGCGTGCAGTAAAAAGAAGACTCTGTGCAAAATTTCAGCTCGATAGCTTTAAAACTGAGAGACTAGTTTGCCAAGAAACAGACGGACAGACAGACGGACAAAGCTCAATCGACTCAGCTCGTCGCCCTGATCAAGAATATATATAGTTTATGGGGTCGGAGATGAATATTTCTATGCGTTGCAAACTTTTGGTCAAAATTATAATACCCTTTGCAAGGGTATAAAAAGACGTTCAACTGCTGCCGACGATGGCAATTGGCGTGTTGTATTTACCAGAAACGTTTCGTATTTCGGGATATCGATTAAGCAGCTCCAGTTCCCGACATTCTTCTGCAAAAAAACTGATGCATCAAAAGTTCTGCTTTAGTCAAAGGAGCATCAGAGGGCAGTCGGTTCACTTCAGTTATCACCACATCAGAGTCAGAGTTGGAA
This sequence comes from Lordiphosa magnipectinata, assembly GCA_037044535.1. NCBI lineage: Eukaryota > Metazoa > Arthropoda > Insecta > Diptera > Drosophilidae > Lordiphosa > Lordiphosa magnipectinata. Next base: position 550,641 of record JBAMBO010004084.1, read on the forward strand.
TCAAAATTGAAAAAATTATTATCTTGATTTGTTTTTTTTTCTTGTGGCCATTTTCGATTCATTTTCAGTTATGTTCTTTGATATGCACGTTTTAAAAACTGTTAAAAGCTTAAAGCGATCCGCTGGCTCTAAACATGTCAACCACTTATTCTTAAAGCTGCAATAGCAGCATTTTCCGCATAAGGAGTGCTAATGTCGAACAAATTTTCAAATCGTTTTTCAACGCTTTGTCTGTACGAATTTATCAAAGGCTTGCAATAAATAAAATTTTTGATCCTTTCTATTTTCCGCAGTTTTCTTCTTAAAGCCAGAAGGCATGGCAGCTCAGCCTGTTTCACTCTGCATGATATCGACAGCTTTCGCAACTGGCGCAAAGCAGGTCAAATGTTCTTGTAAATATTCAAACTCGTTGTCTTTGATGGTTTTTTTAAATTTAGTGATTTGTGTAAAAGGAGGTTTTTGTCTCTAATACTCGATATTTGTTTAAGACTATTCCATCTGGTTTCGCCGAGGCTGCTTAATGTGTGATGCAATACATTTTTTATAATTCCTGCCGATTTTGGCCGCCGTGCAGCTTTCCATAAGGTATTGCATATGTATTTTGATTATTTAAAACCTTATTGGCATCGGTTGTCGCACATAGGTTTAATGTATGTATGTGCGGAGCAGCGTAGATGTGCAGGCAGCAAAAAAATGTTTTCGGCTGATTCATCTTTTTCAGCTTCAGATTCAGATGTATCTTCGAAAGTGGGACTGTCATTTTTGAGGTCAATGTTTGTGAGTTTCTTCACACCAAATAGTTTGAAAGCTTTCACAAAATGGCTTCCATTGTCAGTTACTGATGCGACTATTTTATTTGCATCTAGTCCAAAATCAGAATTAATTTCTTGAATTATTTGAGATATGCGGTCATAGCTGTGGGTTCCTTCGAATCTTTGTTTTCAAGTAAATCTTAGATCACGGGTTATCCAGTGTACTGTTGCACCAATAAAACTTCTTCTTTTGCTCGACCAGATATCTAATGCTGTGCACACATAGTCAACGCCCTTTAAGTCACATTTTATCAGGTGCATTTGCTCTTCGTAAAAAGTATTTATTCGACTTATTAATGAAAGTCCTTTGTCACATATTTTCAAGTCCGAGAATATTTTTCCGAAATATGGATCTTCAACAGCACGTAGCGGGATCATTCAATGAATGAAATATTTCACTATGTTATCGTCAAATTGCTCATGTGATATTTTTATCTTAACAGATTTCTTGTTTACTTTTTTCTTGGTTGTTTGGCCGGGATGTTTCTGCTCTTCCGTCTTCTTTTTAATGTATTCCTCAGTCGCGCAGTCATTTCCGTGTTTTCTCTTCAAATGGCTTAGAAAGTTCGATGTACAGTTTGGTGTTTCGATCCTCTGGACATTTCATGCATAAAGCCGTAATATTATTGCCTGTTGATTGGTGATCTAAGAACTTAAAATAAGTTCCGTCCAGTAGAAGCAGTCGTGGTTGCGAAGATGGTAAGGAGCTAACTGCTGCATCGCTCTCCGAGAAGGGTACAATATTTTCTGCAGTGCCCAGAGCATAATCCAGGGAGTACAAAATTAAATTTGTTCTCCATCTACAAATTTGAGCTCCCAACATCTTGCTAAATTTTAAGGGACCAAATCATTTGAATCTCAAATATTTTCTCTCTCTCTATTTTCGCAGAGAAAACCAAATTGGTCTCGAAAAACTGTTGCAAGCTCAGCGCGCCATCAAGGATCTTACCGAACGCGAATATCAGCTAAAGGAGCAGCTCAATATCTACACAGCCAAATATGATGACTTTCAGCAATCTTTGCAAAAATCCAATGAAGTCTTTGGCAGCTATAAGGTCGAGCTCGAAAAGATGTCGAAGCATACCAAGAAAATTGAAAAAGAAGCTTTGGGCTGGCGACAGAAGTATGAAAAGGCCAATGTCATGGTCATTGAATTGGCCACCGAGAAACAGCTGCGTGATCAACAGTCGGAGCATCAGCAAAAGCAAATAATGCAGCTACAGAAATTGCTGCGTGCTTTACAATTGGAGAGAACAACACTGCATAAGAGCCTAAGGGAGAATAATATTGAAATTCCCGCAATGCCGCAATTGCCACCAGAACCGGAGCCAGTTAAAATTAGTCCCGTGAATACGGACAAGGCCAAAATGGAACTAATGTCGCGCAATTGTGCCGAGCTGAAGCAAACTTTGGCCAATTTGCAAAATCAAATGAAGCTACTAACCACCAGCGAGGGCAAACTGATAACCGAAGATAAGTACAAATCATCAGCTGCAGAACAGCAGCAAAAGGCCAATAATGCCAAGAAAAACAATAAGAAGAAGGAGAAAAAGTCCAAGGCAAAGGCAGCGGCAGCGGCTGCTGCTGCTGCAGCAACTACCACAGCCAACGGCGCAGAGTCAGAGACAACCAGCACAACAGCCGAACAAGTTGAAGAACAGCCAATTCTGGACCCACAGGCAGCTGGAGATGCCCCCAGCAGCAGCATCATCAAGGATGCCCCAGACCAAACTGCCCCTAATGTGCCAGAATCTCAGGAAATTGTGGGTGATGCTGCCACAGCCAAGCCCATTGATCAATCAGAAGTGCCTGCTCTAATTGATGCCAATGCGGATTAGACTGCCTAAACATTTTGTCATCTATATATACATTTAAAAAAACACAACACAAAAACCCAAGATGAATCATCGAACATGAACAGATTTTTTTAATACTAGTAATTTATTGTATTTTATATATCCTGCGACGTATTTATTTAACGCATTATTTACAATGCAGATTGTGGACTGCTGTAAAACAAAATTAAGTAAATCGTTTTCCTAAATATAATGTTCATTAAAAGCAATTGCCTGCTCCTGGTTAAAGGCGTCGCTTACACAGCTGTCAAAGCGACCCTTTCATGAGAAGCAGCCTAATAAACTAAATCGTTGGCATTTTAATTTAGAATTGATTTACTATTTAAAATGGAACATAAGCTTAGGATTCAATATTTTACTTTTGCTAAAGTATTTAAATTTCATTAACGATCAATGTGCCAAGCTAAATCGATAGAGCCATGTGTATTAAATTTGAATGAAAAGTGAAGTGTGCTAGTAAACGGTCGCAGCCGTTAAAAAATGATTCAAAACGAAGAACGGAAGGGAATTTAGCATATCAAATTGGACTAAGACGCCGAAAGAAGCGTCGATATAAAAAAAAGTCCCCGGGCATTGTTCTGCAAAATATATAAATCACTTTCAAGAGCCTTTCCTAATGCTGAGGTCGGTAATTGTTTGGTCTTGGTGGTTCCTTCAGATGAAGTCATACCCCTTCTCGATTGAAGCATCAAAGGAGCAGAAACGGATTAATTACCATCTCTCTCGGCCTCTCAAACTGTGCGAAACTTGAAAAAAACATTTAACAAAAAAAGGTTCCGAAAACTCAATTTGTGGATCAATTCGTGAAGCGAGTTCCTGAATCTAGAATGTTGGTGGATAAACCAACCCGTGTACGTACTCGTCCGGTGCGCTCGACCAAAAACTTTGATGCGGTTGCTGAAAATGTGCGTGAACAATCATCGACGTCAACTCGCCATCGATCTCAACAATTGGACATTTCGCGCACTTCTTTGATGCGAATTTTGCATAAAGACCTTGCCATGAAGCCATACAAAGTTCAATTGGTGTAGCAGCTAAAGCCAATTGAACATCCGAATCGTTGTAGTTTTGCTGAGCAAAACCATTATTTGAATTTACTTCTGCAAAATAAAAAACTACTTTTAATTGTTTTTACATTTTTATTTAGTTTTTCCATTTGTTTTTCCAAGAGCACTATCAAACGCTCCGGATATTCGTATCGAATTCCTGGTCTCTTCCAATATCTGCACCTTGCGATCATCACCTGCCATGCGATTATACTTGCTTTTCTTAGGACGATCGTTCAGCGAGGATCTGGATACATTTGATTCTGCTACGTTGCTCGACCAAGATGACTCATCAATTACTTCATCGTCATTGAGACAAGGGATTGAGTCGTTGTTTTCGCTTTGAACAACTAAAATTGTGCATTTTGATTTGTTGCTGTCAGCAGTTTTCGTTTTCAGGGCCAAGTTATGATCAAAAAACTTTACTGTAGTAGTGTTGGGTTATTCACGAGTGAGTGAACAAAATTGAGTTGTTCTTTAAACTGAACCAGTGAACATGTTCTTCTCCAATCGTTCATTTTTGTTCAGCGAGTCTTGTTCAGTCTATTTTGTTCAATCCATCTTGTTCTGAGTTGTTCTTGAGTTGTTCGAAGAGCTGTTCGGTCTCTTTTGCTCAGAGAGTTGTTTTGTGTCTCGTTCTGTGAGCTTGCTCTGATTTGTTCTTGAGCTGTTCTTAGAGCTGTTTGGTCTCTTTTGCACAGAGAGTTGTTGTGTCTGTCTCGCTTTGTGAGCTTGCTCTGTCTTGCTCTAAGTGTGGTTCTGTGTTCTCAGTCTCTCTTGCTGTGTGAGTTGTTTTGTGTGTCTCGCTTTGTGAGCTTGCACTGTCTTGCTTTAAGAGTTTTTCTGTGGGCTGTACCAAAGATTTATAACATGTTCACTGTAGCCCTGCCGTTATCTCGGCCTATATAGTACCGGTACAGTTACCGGCAAACAAATTTAGTAAAAAACTGTCACCTTTTTGTATGGCAAAGGCACACTTTATCAACTGCCGTAAGTCAATTTTCAGTTAAGGCAGCCTTTAGCCTCAGTGTAAAATGGCTATAACTAAACTTTATTGGATTTTATGATTTCTTTTTTTGGGTTTAAAATACAAATGAAAATTTCTAGACATTCTATCATTCATCTAAAGCAGCGATGGTCACAAGAACCCCCTGGGAGGCGCAGACCTTTCGCTATTTACACGTATACGAGCCGAACGCATGCTAAAGCTGAGGAGAAGAGAGCAAAAAGCCTTTCAGTCGCTGGCTATCCTTTTATGCAAATTCACGTCGCTTTTTTCCACACTAATACACTCTCGTTTTTTGGCCTTGCTCTCGTTGACTGATCTAAAGTGTTGAAAATATTGCGAAAGCTGCAAAAAATGTATAAGGAGGACTTGCACAACCGAACTCTGGGGCAAAACCGAGCTGAAATTAAGACTTATTTTCAGAGGTCACAAATATCGGTCCCCTGTTTGCCTTTGTCAGAAACTTTTGTGCGAACACATTGAAAAGAGGTACCGAAACAATCTTTAATTTGGTTTGTGAGAGGAGAGAAACACATTTTTTTGTTTTTATACTCTGTACCGAAGGTACATAGAGTATATTAAGTTTGTGCAAAAGTATGTAACAGGGAGAAGGAATCGTTTCCGACCCTATAAAGTATATATATTCTTGATCAGCATCAACAGCCGATTCGATATAGCCATTTCCGTCTGTCCGTCCGTCCGTAAGAGCGAAGAGATCTCAGAGATGGTAAGAGATAGAGGTTTGACATGTATGGGGCATATATTTCTTATACTTGCAGGCAGATCAAGTTTATTTTCAATTTTTGCCACGCCCCCTCCCGCCCCCGCAATTTGGAAAAAACGTCATATCTCCTACAGTTTTGAAGATACCTTCTAGAGATACCTTGTAAACAAAATTATTTAGCGATTTGCTGAAGGAATAATAAAGATCGGATGAACGATACTCAAGTTATGAGCAAAAGACGGCCAGTAAACACTCCCCAACTCCCCACCCATCACCACAGCATTCTATTGAACGGCAATCTTAGTAAGAGAGAGAGAGAGAGAGTGAAACTTAGAGATGAGCGCGTATATCTCGTGAGCAAATGCGAGCTGCGACGTTAAGGGTACAGAGTATGTTATAGTCAGGCTTGACCGACTTTCTTTCTTGTTTTTTTTCCTCTTAGGTCTTTTTGGGACCGATTTGCAAAACTCCCGCATTCAAAAGGTCTTCTTCGTATGCATTAGTGTGTAAGGCACGGCTAACGATATGAATGTATGCGACGAACTAAATGCGCTCTCTCGTTTTCTCTCGCATTGACTCTCTCTTTGCTTATGTTAAACTCTGGCGCAACTCTTGAGTCTGCAACCTTTTCAAATAACATTTTGACAGTTTGGTCTTTGAGAAGCACGCAATTTAAGACCAATTGACTGAGTTGGGCCTGTTATTCGGTTGCTGTCAGACCGATCAGTGCTGTGTGGTCAACCACAGCCACTTAACAGTGAGCGCGATAACAGAACACATTCGGTTGAGGGAAGCCCGAAACCGTTTTTTCTATGTTTTTCGGTCAGTGACGTGAGCAGAGCGAACTGAAAAAAGGGTTGAGAGTTATTTAAGAGCTATGCTTATTTTGCACAGAAAAAATTATAGATTTTCGTTTAGGAACAGGAAGACGGCGTTGGGGCTAATCCAATGAATAATGTGGTTAGGAGAAGAAAAGAAGAGAAATTCTGAAGTTTTCAGTTTGACCGTAGAAGAACTCAGGATGTAACAAGACAGTGATCAATGATAGTATAATAATAAAGAGCACAGGAGTTGACAAAGGGAGCTTATATATAGAATATTATGAAAGAAATGTTTTCGTAACTAAAGGTGACAAGGGACACTAACAATCATCAATGTGAGTAGGCCAGCATCAGTAGACTTTCGCTGATAAATGATGACAAATTCTCAATAAATGTACATACTCATAGTAACTGCAAGGGTATATAATTTATGTTTTTTATTTCTGACTTGTTTTGTATGATGCTTTACATTCCTCGGCAAAGGTATACGTCGATCAATATTTTCATTCTTACCGTACCTGTGACATCGAACATTCTTGGATAATCTATCTCTCTAAGGATAATCTAAACAATTCCGTCTATGAACTTAACTTTTAAGCCTAATACAATTACTTGTTGCAGTGTGTAAATCACTAGTGTACTCCGGAACTTGTTTACATTTCTTGTAGCTGCAATTATTGCCAGAAATTTGTATGCAATTTGAATTCATGCCAAAGGCAATCAAGTGCACAATTTGTTTAACTAAATCGTAGTCAGTCGTTTGTTTCCTTGCTGCAGAAAGATTTTGAGTTGGTTTCCAGCCACACGAGACGGTCACGCGTCGTATACGTAATTGCCGTCGCCAAAGTGTCTGCGGCATGCAACATATTGCATTGCCTATGGGGGGGTAAGGCGGCTGTAGCCAGGGTCATGAAATGAAAAATTACTTCTTAATTATTTTCCACACGCAGCTGTCATTTTTGCCAGCCACAAATTTCTATATGAAATATTTAAGCGCATGCAATGTAGCGGAAGTACACACAGATGTTTGTTTATATGTATGCGTAAGGCGAGCCAAGTGAAAGTGCGGACGTGCAGTAGACGACCCTTTTGTGTATATGTGTGTGAGCTTTAAATAAAGTCATTTAAGGCACTGAAATAATTATAGAAATTAATTTAAATTGCATAAAGCGAAGTGCTTGGACATTAACCAAAGGGAATCATAAACGGGGGTCCTCATAATGAGAGTGCGTGTAGTGGCTGAGTGTATGAAAATAATATGATTAAAATAAGGTAAAGGAAGCTTTGATACCCAGCTAATTTGTTGAATTCCGCATAAAAAGATGGGGTTTTGTAAGTCAAGTATGAAGGACAAAATAACAAAAAACTACCAGAAGATCCTAATTAGTTTTGGATAAAAAGCTTAAGATAGTATACCAGTAAGATCCTTTATAGGATCAGCTGAAAGCTTGGTGTCTAGGTTGTTAGTATAAAGTTAGATATTCTCTCGGTTCCGAGCGTGCCGGATGAACCTGTTCAAAAGTGGTTCAGAAATTATTTGAGCTATGAACTGGAAACTTGGTCTGTAGCTTGTATAAAGTATAAAGTATAAAGTATAAAGTATAAAGTATAAAGTATAAAGTATAAAGTATAAAGTATAAAGTATAAAGTATAAAGTATAAAGTATAAAGTATAAAGTATAAAGTATAAAGTATAAAGTATAAAGTATAAAGTATAAAGTATAAAGTATAAAGTATAAAGTATAAAGTATAAAGTATAAAGTATAAAGTATAAAGTATAAAGTATAAAGTATAAAGTATAAAGTAAAAAGTATAAAGTATAAAGTATAAAGTATAAAGTATAAAGTATAAAGTATAAAGTATAAAGTATAAAGTATAAAGTATAAAGTATAAAGTATAAAGTATAAAGTATAAAGTATAAAGTATAAAGTATAAAGTATAAAGTATAAAGTATAAAGTATAAAGTATAAAGTATAAAGTATAAAGTATAAAGTATAAAGTATAAAGTATAAAGTATAAAGTATAAAGTATAAAGTATAAAGTATAAAGTATAAAGTATAAAGTATAAAGTATAAAGTATAAAGTATAAAGTATAAAGTATAAAGTATAAAGTATAAAGTATAAAGTATAAAGTATAAAGTATAAAGTATAAAGTATAAAGTATAAAGTATAAAGTATAAAGTATAAAGTATAAAGTATAAAGTATAAGTATAAAGTATAAAGTATAAAGTATAAACTATAAACTGTAAAGTATAAAGTATAAAGTATAAAGTATAAAGTATAAAGTATAAAGTATAAAGTATAAAGTATAAACTATAAACTATAAAGTATAAAGTATAAAGTATAAAGTATAAAGTATAACGTTTGATATTTTCCCGGCTCCGAGCCAGCCGATTGAACCGGTTCAACGTCATATCTCAAAGTTTATTTAAGCTGTAAACTGTACATTTAGTCTGTAGTAGTATGGAATAAGATATTTTATTGGTTCAGAATCGGTTTCGAATCAGCTCAAAAGTTGTTCAAAGGAAATATGTTTTTATACTTTCCCAATTCAAAACTGGGAAATACTTGTTTTCATTTCTCTCTTTCCCAATTATAACCTGTACATTGGTTTTGGGTATGCAAAAGTCTGTTGTTGAAATCTATTTTCGTAATGCTAATGCAAAATTCTTCTTTGGTCACTATTCTTGGTACCATTATCACACATTTGCGTGATTTTCTTAGGAAATAAGTATATGTGCAAATAGAAATTAGTGTGCATTCGATTAAGTTTATAGAAATAAATAAAAAACGTTAATTAAGTAGTTGTTGAAGGAAGCACTTTAAAAAATTTATGTTTTTCCTAAGAATTCCTTGTGGAACGCATTTGTCAGCCGAGGATCGCGGACTAATTCATGGACTCAAAGAAAGTGAAGTTACCATTTCAGAATTAGCTTCAAGAGTGGGTCAGATTGAACGCAGTGGTAGGCCAAGCAACTAGTGTTGGATAAAGGTTTTTAATTTCACTGAACATGTTCTCTGGTTCTTTTTTTCTAAGTGAGTCAACTCACTCAAATTGCTCACTTGTTCAGTTGTTCTTTTACAGTTGTTCTTGTTCAGTTATTCTTGTTCACCTGTTCTAGGTCTATGCCGGAAGGTTGTGTGAGCGCACGAATTTTTTGTTTTGCCGTCGTGATCTACAATGGGTGGGTTTCTGTAGCACTGATCGCTTTATGGTTTTTGCAGTTTCTGCATGGCTTTTTTGTTCTACACACATAAGTATCTAATTTGTGTGAATGTGCGTCGTTTACTCTCGCGCTCACTCACCCTCTCTCTCTCTCACGCTCATAGCAAAGACGCTTACTTCAAAATGTAGGCTGAGCGCCATACCCGTTATAGTTGCATCATGGTACAGCCCATAGAAGAACATACAGAGCAAGACGGAAAAGCTCACAGAGCAAAACAGACGAAACAGCTGACAGAGCAAGCCAGACAGAACAATTCACAGAGCAAGAGAAACAGAACAGCACACAGAACCACTTAAGAACAACTCAGAGCAAGACAGACTGAACAAGATAGATTGAACAAGATAGATTGAACAAGACTCGCTGAACAAAAATTAACAATTGAAGAAGAACATGTTCACTTGTGCAGTTTAAAGAACAACTCAATTTTGTTCACTCACTCATGAACAAGCAACATCGATGATGATGCAAGCGTGCAATTAACCGCCTCGCTGTAAACAAGCAAATGTCACTAGGAGTCGGTTTCGTCAACTTTTAATGGAACATAAAATCAATCTAGATGGTCCTGATGGCTGTCATAAGTCAATAGTGGTGTGATTTAAGACAATCAAGAGAAAATCGCCATAAGAGGAACCACAATATGCAGGCAAGTTTCGCATTTCGCATTTGCAAATTCTATCAATTCACTGTACAGCAACTGAATATAGATGCGAATGCGAAATGCGAAACTTGCCTGCATATTGTGGTTCCACTTCAAGTGTACCCACAAAGGGTTTTTTTCTTAAAAAAAAAAAAACAATTCTAGAATGGTCGGCAATAAGTCCTGGCTTAAACCCAATTGAGAACTTCTGCGGAATACTTTCAGCCAGTATTTACAAAACAGGAAGGCAGTTTGACACCATTAAGCACTTAAAGAAGGCGTTGTTTGCAGAGCAACTCTATGATTGATGATGATAGATTCTATGCCAACTCACCTTAATAAAGTTTTAGAGGCAAAAAAGAAACACAAATATTTAAAATTGTTTAAAATTTAAAAGTAAAATCAAAATTAATAAAATTGGCAAAGAAAAAAACAAATGCACATATACTTATTTCCTAATTTATTGCATAATTTAGCTTAGCCCAATATACTCTCATGTACAATGGGATATGACTACGTGGTGTATAAAACTGTCAACGACACAGCCAAGTGGCAACAACAGCGCAGTCGACACATATGCATAATTCACACTCTCACATCCTCTTACTCTCCGTCTACCTCTACCATCCTCCTTTATAAGCACATCCTCGCACACAAATGTGTGCACATTTCGCAGGCAATGAGCTTTTGAACATTTAATGAGTTAATACGCTAAATTTGAAAGCCGCGTAAGCGTGCACCAAGTGCTTGGCCAGTCTCGGCCCCCTTCAAAACTGAAAATGGGCACACACACACACACACACACCCTAAGCACTTGTCATTTGGCTGTAAAACGTTCGACGTCCGTCCGTTTGTTGAAAAAGTGTGTGCAAACATGGAAGAGGAGGCGGTAGGCGAAAGCAGCAAGCTCGTGGGTGTAATTTCCCAGCTACTCAACTAACAGCGATGTTGGACGTCAGCTTGACTGTTACACTTGGAAGCCGACATATGCGCGAGACAAGCAGGAACCAGACCCGACTCAAGCCGTACAACAATAAAAGCTGCCAGACTGCTCGACAATTTCTGCTCAGAGACCGCAACTGAGACTGAGATGTAGATGTGGCAGTGCAGTAGTGTGGCAATACATTTTCTGGGAGTAATTGGTTTGATTATGGCAAGGGGGAGGGTAATGCGGTTTTTCTAAAAGTAGGTGAATGTCGTCGGTACAGTGGAAATGGCAAAAGTAATAACAAAAATTCGTAGATTCTTAAATAAATTTAATGATTTTTTAACAGGAATTATACTGCAATAAAAGAAATAAATTTGCTGCATTAAATAAACACGCACCAGGTCTGTTTCGGTTTTCAGTTTTGACAAAATTTGGCTAATTTGATGGTGTTTTTTAATTGATTTACAATTGATTTACTACAGCCTTTCCAGCTGTTAATTGTGTATTAAATATTTACAATTCATTGAAGATAACACAAGCCAACTAAATTAAACTATTTTTAGTTTATTGAAGGGGAGATGCTGATTTTAGTTGATTTTAGTGTGCTAAACACGAATCTGTTTTGGAAAATTTTCGATAAAGTCTGGATTTTTGGTAATTTCAGTCTAAGATAATGCCTATATAGAGCAGAATTGTCGCCAATCGAGCCGTTAATGTGAGTTCCGCACAAAACGCTCCCAAGAAAGGTTAAAAATAGCAACTTTAAGCATACATAACCGAAAATCTAGACGTTTTGATACTATTTCACAAAACGGATTTGTTTTCTTCATCATATCCTAGTGTAATCAAATCGAGAAGGCAAAGCAATCTTTTTCAGTGGCGTAGTTTGGTGCACTGGACATTCGGGAAGTACCGGATCGAGGATAGGGACAGACCCGGGTTTGTGCATCGATCAAGATGGAAAAAAGCGAAAAACTGCAGAAATCAATCAACTGCCTCGCACGGAATGAGAGTCGTCCAATTTAACCTACATCTTACTAGCTAGTTATGCAGACTAGTGGGTGGTTAGCTTTTTAATATCGGATCGGATAAAACTAGGCAAAAATTTGAACTTAAAGTTGCTTAGGCTGGGATGACACATACAATTTTTACGAACAATTATTGTCACAATTTTATGTTAATAGGGAAATGTCGTTGGTGTGAGCGAGACAAAGTATTATTGAATTCGCCTCACAATATTGTTGATGAGTGACAGAGGCAATGCTGCTGCCGGCAGCGCAGTAGGCAGAATTGATTCTACTAGATTCAATATTTGTAACAACTCGATTGACATTTAATGGATTTGGTAAATCTAGATTTTCATATTGTTATGAAATAATAGGTTTTCAAAAAAGTCTTGCGGTATTTCCGCAAGCTTGTCTTTGCAAGCGCGTAGTTCTAGTTGTATTTGTCGCATCGGTTCACGCTAGAGCTTTTTGGAAAGCTCTTTTCACGCGCTAACACGTGTTTGATTTATTGTTGTTTGTTTTTAGTCGTTCGTGAGTTATAGCGTCGCAAACATGGAGCAAAATAAAGAGAAAATACGGCATATTTTACAGTACTACTACGATAAAGGCAAAAATGCACCTCATGCTGCCAATAAAATTTGTGCAGTTTATGGACCCGATACAGTTTCCATTTCCACTGCACAACGATGCTTTTAACGTTTTCGTTCTGGTGCAGAGGTGATCGAAGATGCGCCACGGTCAGGAAGGCCTGTAGTCGAAAATTGCGATAAAATCGCTGAATTGATCGAAAGAGACCGGCATAGTAGCAGCCGTAGCATCGGCCAAGAGCTGGGCATGAGTCATCAAACCGTTATAAACCATTTGAAGAAGCTTGGATTCAAAAAGAAGCGTGATGTATGGGTGCCACACGACTTGACGCAAAGAAACATTTTTGCCCGTATGGATGCATGCGAATCGCTTCTGAATCGCAACAAAATCGACCCGTTTTTGAAGCGGATGGTGACTGGCGATGACAAGTGGTCACTTACGACAACGTGAAGCGCAAACGGTCGTGGTCGAAAAGCGGTGAAGCTGCCCAGACGGTGGCCAAGCCTGGATTGACGGCCAGGAAGGTTCTTCTGTGTGTTTGGTGGGATTGGCAGGGAATCATCCACTATGAGCTGCTCCCCTATGGCCAAACGCTCAATTCGGACCTGTACTGCCAACAAATGGACCGCTTGAATGCAGCACTCATGCAGAAGAGGCCATCTTTGATCAACAGAGGCCGAATTGTCTTCCATCAGGACAACGCCAGGCCACACACATCTTTGGTGACGCGCCAGAAGCTCCGGGAGCTCGGATGGGAGGTTCTTTTGCATCCACCGTATAGTCCGGATCTCGCACCAAGTGATTACCACCTATTTCTGTCCATGGCGAACGAGCTTGGTAGTCGGAAGTTGGCCACAAGAGAGTCCTGTGAAAATTGGCTCTCCGAGTTTTTTGCCAATAGGGAAGCGAGCTTCTATAAGAGGGGCATTATGAAGTTGGTATCTCGTTGGGTACTCGCTAAATCGCATTATTATAACCAATTTTATGAACAATTGAAAATTCAATAAAAATACCGCAAGACTTTTTTGACAACCTTATATATTTTAAAAAATTAACATTAATCATTAAGTTTCACATTCGCGTCAACTTCACAAATGGCTTTCTCTACATATTTAATCTTGGTCTACGTATTTGATCTTGGTCTTGGCCTAGATACATAGGAAGTAAAGCGATATGGACAAGTTTTCTTCTTAAATAGTAAAATTGGTGACCTAATTATTTAAGCTGAAAGCAAAGTCTACTGGTGATTGGGTCCTAGAATATTATTTGGTTTGTTGTGTGTTAACTACAATGCTGTCATTTATAATCAACTCTGAATAGCAATCGCATTTTGAAATCATTTAAAAGAAAGTTCATGTACCTTATTTCCATGCTAGTTGTGCGACAGCTTTCTGTATTTTCTTGACTTAAAGCGTCTTAAGGATCAACACAGTAATTAGCTCAAGACTATGTTATTTTAATAGTCACATCGACAATCAAATTGATAGAATGACTAAATTAGATTAGTTTCCCACTCAGGCTATCATATGAAATTAAATTCTCATTCATATTAAAGTACCTTATACCTTACTCTTTGACAAGATAAATGAAAATTTGGACCTGGATAAGTTAAAAGTTACTGGAATTTTAAAATTCCAAGGAAAGATAAAAGGTACAAAAAATATATATCTAGGTATGTACCTAGGTATTTGTACCTATGTACTTCCTAACACTGCCTACATCTTACTAGGTAGTTATGCAGACTAGTGGGAGGTTAGCTTTTTAATATCGAATTGTATAAAACTAGGCAACAATTTGAACTTTAAGTTGCTTAGAATGCCTATTTTGAACCTTTTTAGGGGCGTTTTGTTTAGGACCTATATTTTTGTTTTGATTTTCTAAATGGGAACCAAATTTTATTTTTTTTAAATTTTTAAAAAACAATTCCTTATGTCCTTTAGAAGGATTTTTAATAAACTATATTCGATAGTTAAGGTATTGATTAACACCTGAAAAACGATTAAATTTTCTATAGTGCATGTGCTTTAAGTTTTGGAAAGAAACTTTAAAATCGCACTCTTCATTATGAAATTTTCGCTTTTTACATCCTTAAAGCATCCTTAAAATGTGTGTAAAGCAAATAAGAAAGGGTCTCCAACATATTCCTAATAAGCATGAAGAGCTTAGTTTATATTTACTTGACTCTATAAAAAATGTAGCATACTTACATAAACGCCTTCGCAAAAATTATTGCTGCAAGTCCATCTTTCGACTTTGGACAGGTTTACTCAAATTTTGTTTTACAGCCAAATTTAACAAAAAACGAGAAAGCAAAGCCAACTTCGTCTGTGTCGAAGTCTTAATACACTTGAAAAGCTCGTTTCAACAGATATCGAACTCGACCAAATTTTGCAGAGCAATTTAAAAACATATAATATTAATAATGATCGAGTTTAAGAGCAGTTACATTGACAACAAAAAAGTTTTTCTCAAAAAATCCCAATTTCTGATCGATCGTTTCTATGGCAGCTACAAGAAGTATTCATCCGATACGGTTCAGACATATTAACAGCGTGCAGTCAAAAGAGGACTATGTGCAAAATTTCAGCTCGATAGCTTCAAAACTAGACTAGTTCGCCTAGAAACGGACAGAAAGACGGACAAAGTCATGCTGGTCAAGAATATATAAGCTTTATGTGGTCGAAGATGATTCCTTCTATGCGTCGCAAGCTTCTGGGCAAAATTATAATACACTCTCAAGTGTATAATAACTAGTTTTTATACCCTTGCAAAGGGTATTATAATTTTGACCAGATATATTTAACGAATCGGTCAGAAAATGGGGTTTGGTTAGAAAAAAGATAATATCTCTTGTCATTTTAGATTCCCAATGCAGCAGAAAAAAACCATCATAGACGGGGAACATTTTGTCTGTTGCATTGTCAATTTCAAGCCTTGTATTGTAACCACAGATTAAAACCGTAGCCGAAACCGTAGCCTTTAACCGCAAAAAAACACTTTAAACTTCGTAGCCGAAACCGTAACCGTAACAGAAAAATAAATTTCATTATAACCTTTATTAACAAAACCGGTTATCAGTACCGAATCAGAAATTTAACCAGAAACTTAATTTCGGTTTTTAACCTGCTAGTAAAAATTTCGATATGTATGTAGTTGCTAATGGGCACAAAGTAGTGAGAGCGAACGAGAAAAATACAAAGCAGCTAACCAAAATCTTTACCTTCCTCATCTTTCCTTATGTTTGTTATTACACTGCCAATTTGTGCGGATGAAAACGTTAGTATTCACACATATGGGCATTTCCACAGAAAGGTAAACCAAAAAACGAAAACATCGATTCATTTTATGCAGCTAACTTATCTTATGTATATCAATATAAGTTCCTGAATCAAAAGGTTCATGTTTTTTAGGATTAGGCAAAAGGATACGTATATAAATTTTTGAAACGCATCACAAGAACAGCGTTAGAGAAAGGCTTGTCACGAAACGTATGTCACGTTGCGTATCATAATGAGTCAAATATAAATGATGTTGTTTACGTGATCACCTTTTTCAAGAGAGAAATGTTTCTGGCACGCCGTCATCTTGACAGCTTGTCTGCTTGGCGCCGGTTACTTGACAAGTTGCGCTGTGATTTTGACATTGAATGGAAGAGAGGAATGAATAATTTTTCTCGTTTCAATTCTTGACAAGTTTGCTTGTGGACATTACTCTTACCCTAACATTTTTTTAAGTGCGCGATGCCTCGATCAAAAACAATCACTTTTGGGAATTATTTTCTTTTGATATAGAAATAAATTAAAGTAAGTGCAGTAACTAAAAACATACTAACTTGCAGAAAATGGAAAGATTTGTTAGTGAAATGAAATATTCATGTGTATTGGCTGTGTGTTGTTGGTTTTAATTAAGCAGGGCATCCATACACGAATTTTTTCGACGAATTTGTTGTGCTCGACGAAATGTTCGTCGTTAGTGAAGGAGTTCGTGACAGAAATGTTCACCTGGTTAGTGGGCAAATGAATTCTTGTTTGACAAATTTGATCGAGGAACAAATTCGAGAGTGGATGCCCTGCTTTAGCATGCAAACATTAACTTTGTGTTTAATTTCATTTTTCAATTCCGTTTCACATGTGCATAGCCCAGTGCCAGTTGTTGTGGCTTTTCCGTATCAGTCTGCCTTATGCATGCTTATCTAAACGAAATTGAACATGTATTCCGTTTGATTGTTGTTACTCAGATATAGCAAGAAAGATCACCCACACACACTTGCACTGTCAAAGTGATATTTAATACAAATAACCGTAACCGTAAACAATCCCCGAAACAGAATAATAACCGTAATCCATATCTCACAACCGTAATATAACCGTAAACAGAAAAAAGCGATCGGCTAAATCAGTAACCATAACCCTAACCGTTATACGTTTCGGTTTTAATCTCTGATTGGAACTATTCGGACATTAAAGAGACATTAAGAAATTGAATTACTTTTTTAGTATTTCATTATAAACTTGTAATTTAAATATTGTGCTTGTATTTGGAAGCCAGCCCCACTGTATGTGATGCGAGTTGCCACCTCAGTTGCCCCATACCCCCAGAGACTGCGCACCCACTCAATGCTCCAGCTGCTAACGAAGCTGACGCTTGTCGCCTCTCTCTCTTTTGCTCGCTGCCAGCTCTCTCTTTTTCTCTCCCTCTCTCTGTCCCTATTCACAGTTAGGCGCTCTCTCGCCGCAGTAAGGAAGCGCTCCCGACTGCCAACAGTGGTGTCCAAAGCTGTGCTTAGACCAATTTCGGTAACAGAAAGCGCCGTGCCGCTGTTTTGCTGCGAAAGCGAAGCGTAACGAATCGGTCCTGGCGGCCGCTGTGGACGACGACGGTAACTGTAATCAGAATCAGTTGTGTATAGGACACTCGTGTGCGCGCGTCGACGGTTTCTGTGAGTGGGTATCAAAAATAACGTTAAACGGATTGGAACGCTGCGCGGTTTTTGCTGCTCTGTAGTTTTTTTTTATTTATGGTAACTGAATAACAATTTTAATGAATTGTGCTGCTCAAATTGTTGTTGTTGTTGGGGTTTGTTAAAGAACAATCCAAACTATTGCTAACATATCAAAAAAAAATCAAGGGAAAATTTTCAGCGTACAGCTGCTGCTGTCAGCGTCGCTGTCGACAGCGCTGCGTCTGTGTCCGAGATAAAGGATATGCCCGGATCTAAAAGATACAGTTTTTCTTGTCTTGTTGTGCAGGCTGCTTGGCTTTTGGCTTTTCTCACTCCCACAAACAACAACAACAACAACAGCAACAAGGCAACAAAAATGAAACAAATGTGCACAACTATGCAAATAAATTAATAAGCCAAAATCATTAACAAATTAAAACGAAACACGCAAGAGCAAAAAACTCAAGTCAAGTGCTTTGAGGTTAACTCCTCCATCATTATCATCATCATCATCATCATTGTGGTCGTCCTCGTCCTGGTCGTCGTCGTCGTCTCCTACTTCGTTTCACGTCAGTCGATGGCATCGAAGGTAAATATATACATAGCAAAGGTAAAGAGCAAGAGCTCTGGCAACCAAACTAACCTACAAAGTAAACAAAAGCGTTACGGTACAAATGCAAATTTTTCACACACAAACATGCTTTAGAACTATAAACAACAACTCATTTAACTGACGCCAGACGCCATAAAACTACTACAAAAAAAAAAAAAAAACCCGAGAAAAGCCAAAGGAATCCTATGTATGTGCTATACAACACAACAAAGGCAAAGAGCACGCTTCCCAAGCTATTTGTATAAAATTTTAATCGCATGCGATTTATTTGACTAGGCGCCAAAGTCGCACACATCATTGTCAAGTCACACACGCCCCCACACACGCACATACTACAAAAGAGGTACTTACGTGGACACACCTGATGCCAACAGTAGGAACGCATTACGTTTATTTGTACATATTGTGTATGTCTGTTCTTTATTTCAATCCAATTAAAATTAAGCTTAAAGGACCACTGGTATATATATATATATGTACTTGATTCAGTCTCGATCTATTGTGCCACACCATACTGAGATTATGGTTTTCATGGTTTCTGCATAGATTACTAGTTATGTTGGGGTGTAAGCTATGTTTGTCAACCTCTGGACCTCTGGTAAATGGGGGAAGTAATTGTCATTACCAAAACTCTAGGCATCAATGTACCAACATTAGCCGATTTAAAAGAACCAGAACTGATGTTTTACATTTTTTTAAGAATTGGTATCGAAAACGCATCTTTTTGGAACCAAATAGGTCATGTACAAAATTCTTATTTCAATTTCGATGTTTTCATTACCGAAATACTTGTTTTACTGAACCCCAAAGAACCGGTTCGATTCGGGTTTTTCGGTTCCGTCAAACCTTTCAAATATTTGTGCTCCCGAACCTAAACCAGAACCTTACCCCCTGTATACCAAGAAAGGATTCGGTTCACACAACCATTTAAGTCAATTTTTTTAAGATCTTTAATAACTTTCTCAATATTACATCCTCAAATAACTATTTTGTAGTACAGAATCGCTTAAATTCATAATTAAAGATGCTTTTTAGAAATCCAATCCATATAGCGATTTCGAAAAGAAAAATAATCGTAAGTCAAGTTGGAAAAGGAGAAAGCAAATGAACCACACTTACCAACCTAGCATTTATTAGATAATTTTAACAAGAATCGCCGCTTTTTTGAACCCTTGTTAAGATGAAAGAGATTAATTTCTTGTCCGATTTAAATATGACTAGAAATGAATTACGCAAATGCTAAAAAAAAATGGAATCGCAAATGATTTGAAATATGAGTCGAAACTGATCAGAAAAGCGGGGTATAAACTACTCTTCAAGAACAAAAGTATAATTTATGACTATTTTAATCAGACAGAGGACTTGAAAAACACTCGAAAGTGATCAGAAATTTCATTATATGCTGGATGGGTATGTACCTAGAAGGTAAGGCTTCCAAAATTCAAAGACCAAGCACTTTTGAAAGACTTTTTAGAGGACATATGAATGTGGGAGGCAGTTTGCTCACGAGGTTCAAGCATGACCATAATTATAATTATCTATTTATCCAACGACGCCCTAAACAATAACGTAACCAATAAACAGTAAGACGAAAGAATGACAAAACGACGCAAAAGAACGTGAACGACGATTGGCAGCAAGAAGACGTCCAGCGATTCCGGAGGTAGTCGAATCGTGTTAGCCGACCAAGAAAGACGTGTGCTCTAAACGCTGAGTCGAGTGCAAGACGAAAGACATCGGATAGCCGTGCCGATGCAACCAATGACGATTAACAAAAGACTACTTAATAACTTAACTTTAATCAATATATTCAATAAACATTATCCTTAAAATAAAAACCCCATATAAATGATAACAATAATGAATGCGATCCAGTCGACTTGACGACTTACTGGACGCCCTCTGTATTCGTTCTCCTAAACAAATATTTGTCTAAATTTTGACCGAATGTTGAGGCGAAAATCTGTCAACTATTTAACCATCTATGAACCCAGATTCAAACCAAAATCTTAGGTTCGATTACTACAGGAACCGGTCCGCTAACCGATACTTACACTTTAACACGGGTTCGAACCTTCGGACCGAACCCTCACCAAAATTTTAGACGGTTTTAAGACTGTTTCGGGATACATTAAATTACATTTCAAACTATTTTAAAATATTTTTGATCATACTTTTAGGTTGTAATGGTCCTAGATAGAACCAGATTTACTTTTAAAATAAGTGAAAAAGGGTCAAATACTACGTTTATACGCACGTCTTATTTGCAAATAACAATTTTGTGAGTGATAAATTATTGCGTATAAAGGCTAAGTTAATTCGTCATTAGCAAATAGCTAAGTCACAGAAACAATTACAGATTAGTAGACATATTTGCAAATAGAGTACTAGGCGTTGCCACTCTTTTTAGTAATTTTGTTGTTTTCATCTATATGATAGCACTGCATAATTTTCATTGTCATTCATATCGACTGCAGTCGAAGGAGAAAGGTAAAATGTTTGAGATTAAAACTGAAAACAAGCGTTGCGATTGGATCAAGTCGGAGACAAAGGAACTTCTTGGACTAATGAAAGAAAATAGGGGTAGGAACTGCCTGCTGGCAATCAGGCAGCACTAAAAAATACAATTATTTACTTATGGTATTTAGCGTATAAACAGTGAGTTAGTTATTTACAAATAATTTCTATTTGCAAATAGCTGGCGTAACGTAGTAAAAGTGTTTGTTTAGCCGGCTCAAGGTCAACGGTTGATTACACAGGTAACAAAATTAATATTTTTTTTCAGTATATTAAAGAGTTGGTGGTGATTCTAGATGATTTTTATGTGCTGAACGAGAATCTAATTTCTGAAATGTTTCACCACTTATACACAGAATAAAAATTGTCGGTAAATTCAACCAATTATGATGTTAAAATGCTCCAACCCATAATTTTGGATTGAACTCACCGCCAAGTACAGTAAAAGAGGCGTAAACACATATCGTAATGACTACGGGGTAACCCAGAAGATTTCAACCAGAAATGACGGTTGAAAATGCTCCAACCAATAAAAATAGTTATTTTACCATTGTTTAAAGTAAACTCACAAGTGTAACAACACAGCACCAGTACAAATAGCACAAACAATACAAATACCACACACCACAGTGCAAATACCAATGTACTAATTCTGAAAAACATCGAATTATTAATAATTTCATAAAAATTTTTTTTAATCTGGGGTGACTTGAACTGAAGAACACGATTTGCACGCCATCTAAACTGGCTCGGCTGCCGCGCGGGCAATTGACAGCGCTTCTAAAATGTTATTTGTATTGAATCTGCCCATAAGTAAAGACTCACAATTTCTTGAACGTCGCATAAATGTGACCACTAGTAGTTCTCAAGTTCGAAATCACTGATAAATAATATAAATACGGCAACTAAATTCAGCGCATCAAGAGTACTATTTTAATGGTAACTTTTACTGACGACCATTTACAATTTACAATGGTACAATTTTGTTACTGCAAGTCGCAGTTTCAACAACAAATCAAAACACAGAAATTACGCTAGATTAACTATTTGTAAGGGTAATTTATACCAAAAATTCAGTACACAAAACAAGAACAAATTACATGAAACCATATTTCGCTGTAAAATTGACTTTAAGAATGGGTAGATTTAACCGACGAAAATTTTTTCTGTGTAGAATTTTAGTAATTTGATCTTAAAGTTACTTAAAATGCCTATGTCGACCCTTTTAAGTTGCGTTTTATGAGTTTAGTTTTTTTGTTTTGACTCTCTTGGACATTATCGGAAAGTACTACTACTTATCTTTGCAATAAACTAAGCCAATCAATTCTGCGACTTTTTTAAGCGAGTATATACCATTTTGAATACATGTGATCAAAATTGCAAAATTGTCTACAGCCCAAAAGTATGCGAATAAAAAACACAGCAGGCTTGTATATTGTATTGAGTTCTAATAACAATTCTCAACCACACCCATTGCATACTTATGGGCAGTACAAAATAATATCACATCTAGCATATGCTGATCAAAAATATATATACTCTATATGATCACATATGTTTCCTTCTGCCTGTTACATACTTTTGCACTACGTTAGTAAACCCTTTTTACTCTACGAGTCACGGGCATAATCACGTTGTTGCTTGAAAATAAGTTTGGAGCTGATCGGATGATAAACAAAAGAGTTTCATACAGGCCTACAGGAGGCGCAGCGCAGCTCGGTTCGCCTGCTAGAAAGGGAACTAAATTATGAGCTCTGTGCAGTCAGCTACTTCTCGGATGTATATACGATTGACCAAATTATAAGCATTTTTATGAAGCGTGGTGAGATCCTGGCACTAAATTTCATACCACATATAAGGTCTGGAAATTGTACGCTTTGTAGTATTAGGGTGCGTGAGGACATACTACACTTTCTTGTCGACTGTCCCATTATAGCAGAGACCAGGCAATTGTACTTCGGAGGAACTGCTTTTGGAAGAGAGATGGTCTTGGATCTCCTAAATGGATCAAATTGTACGTTGCTCTCCTTTTATATTGCTGCAGCATTTGCAGCAGGATTTTTAAAAAATTATAGATTTAAAAATAATTAAACACAATAGAAATAATAATCAATAATAGCCTTAGGAGTTTGCCGAAATGTATAATCTAAATAGTAATAGAATAAAAAAAAAATAAAATCTTTAATCTATCTTTATGCTGGGAACGATGGGTATCTTGCGATGAGCTTGGCAGCCGTGTGTAGTACTGGTATGAAAATGGAAAAAGGATCAGGCTGACGGTTTATATACCATGCCTTTAGTATATATCTCTAAACGTGTCTTTTAAGGTCGATACACATGTATGTTACAATGAAAAAATTTTGAAAAATTCCATTTAAATAAAGATTACTATTACTACAGGCCTGTTCCCAATTCTGAAAACGAATTGCATTTTCTGAGTTCCACAAATCGACAAGATTTGTCTTTTTTAAAAGTTATGCTGAAGAGTCGACGTAATTAAAAGTAATTGATATTTGAAACATTAAAAAGAATGTTCAAAATTATAAACTAAATATATCAGTATATATAGGTAAGACATTCTTAAACCCAATTTTCGTCTTTTATTCATTTGTTTGTTGATCAAACCGGTTTCGAAACCGATTTCAAAAAGTCAAATCGGTCAGAATTGGAAACTGCAAAAAGTAAAACGTTCATTTTGTTTCGTTTTTACTTTTTAAAAACGTTTGCAATTCGAAACAGACCTGATAAAACAGTTCTCCGCCCATTTTTCAACTTTGGAGGTAAATGTTTTAAACGAACTTCATATTTAGTATGTGTAGGTTTAATAATGTGTTTGAAGCTAATCGGAGAAAAATTTGGTAAGATGGTGGATTTTACAACAAAAGTTAATATCATTTTTATGGAATTTCCGTATAAATCTTTGAAAATAATTCCGATAATTTACCGGAGGGTTAAAACCATGTTGTTATAATAATATTTTGTTATATAGAACTTTGAAAATAAGTTTGAAGTTGATCGGATAGATTCAAAATACAACAGTTTTCCGCCCACATTCCGACTTTGGGAGTACATTTTATAAAATTTATATTTGGAGAGAATTGGCATGCAGTCCTTGTTAAATTTTCATACAGATCTTTGAAAAAGAGTTTGAAGCTGATCGGATTATAATCAAAAAGTTGCATACCACAGTTTTCTGCAAAATTTTTCTGATTTCCCAACAGAGTTTTCCAAAATCAGATCTTAGTATATACGCACTATCAGCATAGGATAAAACTATTGTGAAGAATTCTTATGGTTTGTCAGCATCGTTTGAAAGACACCGCTACAATATAATAAAATAGAAAGAGTTACACTATAAAGGGGGTAGAAAAGGAAAACATCAATAGTAAATTGAAGAACCGCCTTTCGATCAAAATCTAAATTATCAATATCGATATTTGATATATCGAGTCCACAAAACCACGTTATATCAATATTTTCTAAAGCATGGTAAACTGTAAGTCTGCTAATGACCATTGCTAGTGGAAATGGGATTCGAACTCGGGACCTCTCTCACAAATGCTGAACACGCGGACGGACGCCTTAGCCCACTCGGCTATTTGCTTTAAGCAACACGTAGCGTCAAAACCATAGTTAAGAAAGTACGCAGTTGGGCGAGGCGTGGGATCAAGTCACCGAAGCAGCATATTTTCTTTTTTTTTATATATTCTTTTAGAAAAACTTTCTTAAAATTAGGGTTGATTTTCTTAATTTTAGGGCTAAATACCCTAAATTTGTAACAAATATTTTCTAAAATCGAAGGCGAAATTACCCTAAAAATTAGAAAAGGCAATAAAGCAAATGCACCCGAAAATTTAGAAAAAAAATATATTTTTCTAAATTTTAGAAAGTTTTTTTTTTAAAAATTCATTTTTAGGGCAACTTTTCTAAAATGCAGAAAATTTTTTCTAAAAAATAGAAATTTTTTCTAAATTTTAAGGCGATTTCGATTTTAGGGCGATTTTCTTAAATATAGAAAAATAATTTTCTGAGTGTAGGATAACTTTCAGATTTAAATGACTAAGTTTTCTGAAACTAGAATATTTATATTTGCGAAGTACCTTAGTAGTGAAAAAACTTTAAGACTTAAAGGCCTTTACTCAGATGTGATAAAAATTTAGTTCGGCACAATTGATCGTATACATGAGACTGCTGTTCAATAGCATTCTGATTGCAAAGCTATTCATAAGTGTTTCTATTCATGTAAACTATTGTAACGAACTAAATTGTTATCTCATTTAAGTATAGGCCTTAAAGACAAACAACTCGACCCTAACGCATTAACAACAACGATGAGTTAATCACTAGCTTTTAAGACATCCATACAAAACTTTCTACAAAACGAATTTTTGTATGCTTATAATTGCAATTTCTTTAAACCTTCATTCAAATCTTTTCCCTATTCTATCGTTCTTTCTAAAAATTTAGATACAATATAGTAAGATTTTTTGTTATTTTTTTTTTCTGAATGAAATAAATCACCGACCGACCACTAATCAAAATCTTGTTAGTTTAATCAGATTTCGTGTATTCATGCCATAAATGTTAACTTAACTATTAAAATCAAAATATTGATAATAAAACTCCACTCGAATTTCTGTATTCTGTGATTTAATTGTGGGCCATTTGCATTTATATCAGCATAGACTATCTTTAGCCATGGAGTGAAAATCAATTAAAAGTGACATTAAGTCAAATGCAAATAAAGGTTGTAGTCATAAAAATCGATTTGTACAAGCTGTACATTAATGTATTGTGTGTTTAGCTTACGCTTTATTTATTTAAAAACAAATGACGGGAACACAGTAGAGCTTAACTACACAGTTAAGCAAGACTGATCGAGTTAGCTTGAGAACACTTAAACCGCACTGGTTTGGTTTTCAGGAGTAAAGTTTATAATAAATCCAACCAAGCCAATTATATCCAACTTTAATCTCGATAAAGCCTTAGCCCATAACAACCGGCGCCAATTTCAGTTGGTCAACAAAAATTTTTACAAGCTGTACAGGCATGGCCTGGAGAAGGTAGTTGGCATACCGGCCACCCGGTGGTAAAAACTGCAAAAATACAACACCCTTTTTAGTATGGCAAAATCAACTTATATGTAAAAATCGTTGTGACCAATCTGGTCGTTATAACTACCACTCGGACTTAATGGGTGGTTAAGCAAAACTGTTAGCAACTGCTATACAACTGTATATGAATATCGACGAAACACAGATTTTAGCTAGCGATACCTTAAGAGACTGCTAATTAATGTATTTATATGATTGAAAAATATATATGTATATTAAAATTATTGTTTAAGAAATAATTTGTTTTTTAAAGCTATTTATTGATATGAAGTTTTTTCGAAATTTCAAAGGCGGAAGGGGGCAAAAAATATAATAAATAATAAAGTTGATCTGCCTTCAAGAATACATGTGAAACCTCTATGAGATCTGCTTGTTCATACGGACAGACGGAAAGAAGAACATGTCTATATCGACTTGGCTGTTGATGCTGATCAATAATATAATATAAGTAAACAAATTACGTATTTGATATGATCTTTATTTAAATTATTGGTTCAACTGAACCCTTGAGCTTCTGTTTATTGGTTCAACTGAACCCTTGAGCTACTGTTTAAAAACTGACTTATGAAAATATTACTTCGGCCCAGCATAGCTCGCGGCCCGCAGTAGCGCCTGCAGCAGAACGCTGACTCTGCGCCTCGCGCCACAGAGGCCACCCAGCGCTTCCATGCGGGTGTCAAGTTGCCCTTGACCACTGAGTTGCATTCCTTGGCCGAAGTGTTTACCTCAGCGTCCGGTTTCCCGGACTGGTCAGCACATTTGGCTCTGCGCGTGTTAGCTTTTACGTCAGCGTCCGGTTTCCCAGACTGGTCAGCATATTTGGCTCTGCGCGTGTTAACTTATATACTTTATAGGGTCGGAGATGCTTCCATCTGGCTGTTACAGACACTTGCATACCTTTAGTAAAGGGAATAAAAATGGGTAGCTAAATTCAAGCCGAAAAAGATTGATATGACTCGACCTTCGGATTGAAAGAACTACGAGTCTTAATTGTACTTGAAATAAGTACGAAAGGATTGACAAGACTAAAATTTTTTGAATTTCGTCAAATAGAGCAATGAAGTCGTTCAGCAATTTAATAGTCGTCACTTTTTCATTGTTTTCTATTTAGCTTCTGGGCTAAATTTTCCATTTCACTTTGATCAGTAGATGAACATGGAAAGCAATCATTAATGCTTTCAATTATTAGATCCTTTTGACGATAACATAATTCAGCAATATGTTTCTATGTAAGCTGTTTGTATTCTAAGGTAAAAACTATTTGGTTTCTTGGATCCAACAACAATACAGATGGAAGAATTGGGATTGAATTGAACATGTGATGTGTATTCTTCTGAGCACTTGCTAAATATGTACAAACAATCAAACGTACAAAAACCAACAAAATATAAATATAAAAAATATAAAATATAAATAAAAAGATATTATTGAACCGAACCCTTTTTATCTTTTTGTTTGTTTCGGTTCAGGTTCGGTACGCACTTTCTAAAAAACGGTTCGACTCCGAACCGGTTTGCAACCCTGCTTAAGATATCGTTGTTAGAATTCTGATGTGGGTTACATGTCGTATGAGCATTTTCTTAAGGTCGCCCATAGAAACTGAAAATATATAGGGGCTTCACGTCAAATTGGTTATCAAGTAAACTGTTCAAAAATAAAAAATTCCAACAACAAAGTGTACTGTGAAAAAATAAGCTGACATCAACAGCCCAGACCCAGGTCCTGAGATTAACTGGTTAAATACAATTTTCCGTGTTGATGAACACTTCGTTATCTTTAAGAAAAGATGAAATAAAAACAGAAAAGATGCTTTTGAGCTATATAAATAGCAAATACAGTTGTTCCCTCTGTCTTGGCAGTAGTGGTGTAGAGGGTAAGGTATGAGACTGAAAGTCAAACAGACCTGGGTTCAAGTTTCGTTAAGGCACGTAAAAAATATTTTTTATTTTTTTATACCCTTGAAGAGGGTATCTTAAAATTGTCCAGATGTAACGCATAGAAGAAAGCATCTCCGACCACATAAAGTATATATATTGTATATATAGCATGACGAGCTGAGTTGATATAGCCACGGTTGCCACTTGACAAAATAAGACTACACCAAAAAAAATTCAAAAAAGATCCATTTTCACTCAAAAAGAGCAAAAAAATTGTATTCCTTTATTCATGTTATATTTGCGTTTAATAAAATAAAAAATATCTCCTTCACAAAATCGTTAAATTATATATCCATTTCATTTCTTTAGTATTTTTAACCGTACAAATAATCCCAAAACAAATTTCATTTATGGCAATAAGGCATAACGGCATTACTCGAGCTATGTTAAATTTGAGATTTTAATACCAACGGATTCCTCGGTTTTAATTTTATATTGTGTCCAAATTTCACACTAATCGGATGATTGCTTACAAAGATAAAACGGTAAAACTAAACAACATAAGTGTTGAGAAGTCTGAATAAGTAAAACAACAAATTGATTTTATCAAAAAGACTTATACCAATATTACTTAAAGAATTAACTCTTCCAATCTGTAAAAAATTTCCACTTTACGACCAAACACTTTTTTTACATATTCATACTCAAGGGCCGATTTCTCATATTCTATATAGCAGCTATTTGCCAGATAAACTGAGAATTTACTCTGTTACTTGTTAGTGTATGTGATAGTAAGTGCTTTGTAGAAGCTGTGAAATTGGCCCTTAAAGGTAATAATTGCTTCTTGAAAAATACGGAAATCATACTTCTGCTTGTATTCCTTATCAGTAAGTTCCAGATCAGTAACTTCACTATATTTCAAACACACATAATGGGGCTCTGTACTCGTACACAGCTCCTTGCAAAGCATTATTTTTGAAATTGAATTACATTCAAGTTTGCACCAATTTGCCGAACCAGCTACAAGTAAAATTCACGCACCGTTTCCTTTACCTTTAAAATGGTGGATTTCCCTATACACTTGATATCCATATATTGTTAGTCCAAGCAACTAAGTTCCAAATTATATCTATGAGTGTGTGCCAAAGGTTTTAAGAATTACACTAAACAACAAGGTCCAGCATATTGAAGAGTGGATGGTGATTAGAATCAGATTTATGTATGTATAAATATGGTTTTCGTTTGCTGAACATGAATCTGTTTTCGAAAATGGTCCATCACGTCTAGATTTTAGTCAATGTTACAACTGGCTAGCTAAAGGTCTTTTTTGGTTGATTATAAGCCTTTTTATAACCAACACAAACCAACAGATATTAATTACAACATTTTGGAATAGCAATTGGGTATGTCCGTACAACGATCGCTGTTTCGAGAATAACCAAATTCTCTCATCAGTTAAAGTCTTTTGGTACAAATACGCTGCACATTTGTCAAAACCGGACGGATCGCATGACTATAGCATATAGCTGCCATGGAAACGATCGTTCGAAAACTAGTTTTAGTGAGAAAAATTTTTTTTTTCAATGCAAACACCCCCAAACCTCGTATTTATAAGTTTTCTATGCTTTTACATAATTCCACCAAGTATGATGAAAATCTGACAATTATATAGTATAGCTGCCATACAAAAGATAGGTCTGAAGAAAAAGTCTTAGTAGGAAAAACTTTTTTGTATCCAATGCTATCGGTCCTAAACTTGTTACTGAGCAATATTATATGCTACCACACAATTCTGTTAAGTTTGATCCAAATCGGATGACTATAGCGTATAGCTGACATAGGAATAATCGGTCGAAAAAGTAGTTCCAGTGAGGAAAACTTTTTTGTTTTTAATGGTAGCGTCTTCATACTTTAAAGTTATGAATATTATCGGTTTCTACACAATTTTAGGGAGTTTGGTCCAAATCGTATAAATATATCTTATAGCTGCCGTATAACAAACTGGCAAGCAAATGGTCAAAGTAGTGAAACAACTGAGCTAAGAATGTTCGACGAAAATCATTTAATTCCTTAGGTTAGGCTAGGTAGTTCCGGCTGGCCCTTTGTAGTGGTTTTTCTGCACAGAGAAAAAAAAGCTACACGGAAATGTAGGATTTAGGATGTAGGATGAACCCATAACGTTTCGTGTAGCTTTTCAACACGTCGCGTGTAGCTTTCTCATTTCAACACGTTTCGTGTAGCTTTTCTACACGTCGCCTTTAGATATTGAAATCCTACAAGTTTCGTGTAGCTTTTCAACACGTCGTGTGTAGCTTTCTCAGTTCTCTTAGAAAAACGCGGCGTGCAGAAAAGCCACACGCCACGTGTTGAAATGATAAAGCTAAACGCGACATGCAGAAAAGCTACACGCCACGTGTTCAACTGAAATAGCTACACGTGTTGAAAAGCAACACGAAACGTTATGGGTTAAAAAAAATCCTAAAAAAATCCTAAAATCCTACATTTTCGTGTAGCTTTTGCATTTTTGGTTTCTCTGTGTGGGTACCATTATAAATCCAAGAGGGTCTTTGACGTTTTGGCAAATGCTTTCCTCTATTTTTTTTTTTGTGTATTGAACAATCATTAAGTTATCATTATAAGCACACAAAAGTGTGTTCACTACAGTTGAATATTAAATTTAATTTTTAAACAGATTTCTTGATAACCAACTTGCCGTGAAAACCCTAACAATTTCAAGTTTTAAAATGTATTTCCTTACTTTAAGAGTACTGAGATATACTTTGAGTGCAGCAGATCATAAGTTTCATAAAATTTATGTAGTTACTAAAAATCTGACAGACTGACAGTTATATTATTCATTTCCCCTTTTCTTTTTCGCTTGGCCAAATAATAATAAAAGTTCTATTCACTGTCGTCTATTTATATAATACTTGTCGCTATTTGGTCCAACTATATTAAGTGCTGCCAACTAGGAAGAACAAAAAAAAAAAACTTGGTCTGAGGACGCGGCTACTGCAATTGCAGCGGGATGGAAAACACTTAATGTTAAACTAAGCGACAACTGTTGTTGTTGTTCTTGTGTTTTTGTGTGTGGCGTTTAAAAATAGCATCAAGGTGCGCTCTAGTTTCATTCACCCACCCACACAGTCACTCATTCAGCCTACGGTAAAATGGTAAAACTGCAAATAGAAATGTTAAAAATAAACAACCACAAAATCAATTTCATTAATTTATATGCAATTTTATTAAACAAAAAATAAAATACAATTTTTCAGCGGGAGAACAATGAAACACGCAAACGGGAAATGCCTGTAACTGTGAGGTGTCAAATGATTCAGCGGTTTCTATAAATTGCCTGCCTAATCACTTTAGGCGTCGGGCGTAGACTATCAAAATACACAGGTAATTAAAGCTGTATATTATAGAGTGGGGGGAGGCTAGTGGCACTGACATTTAAATACAAGAGAATGGAAATCACATGGATTTTCCATAAATTTAACTTTAACATATTCAACAGCTAGAAAATTAACGATATAAAAAACTCTGCACATAAAATATATCCATTTCCAGATGTGTCTATAAAACTTTTACATATACATATTGGTTTTCCTTTTTTCATTTTGCCTGTTCTGCTTTGTTTTTATCGCCAGCTGATAAAAACAAAGTTGTCCGAAAGTTAACGCCTGACGACTTTAACACGCATACGCCATGTGTTACGGTATGTACAATAAGTTAAATGTCTTTTGTCCGTCAGCCTTGGCTGGCAAAAGATTTTGGTAACATTTTTTAATTGCCAAATGGGTGGAGAAGTAGGTGGAAGGGGAGTATACAGTTACAAGAGAACATATGTTTTCAACATGCAATTAACAAGCGGCCCGGGAAAAAGTTGAGACCAGCAGCCAAAAAAAAATAACAAAAAAAATCAGAAAATGTGGCAACTCTGACACACACACACACCCACAAACAGAGGACGAGTGGCACTTACAAGCATTAATTACTGTGCGACGGGCCTGCCAAGTCGAAAGTTGGGGACTCAACAGTCAATGGGCGATTTAACAGAAAAAAATGTATAGCATACTTTTTCGGGCTGCCTTTTTGTATGAGTTGCGCGAGTTGAATATTTCGTTTTATTGCAACAGCTATTGCTAATGTTGTTGTCGTTGTTGTTGCCGCTGTAGCTCTTTTTCATATTCAGCACAAAGTTTATTTTCTGGCAAATTTTTGTTATTTAAATTTTTTTTTGTTCTTGCTGTAGATAATGAAGATACAAAAATAATATACACACCAAAATGCCGAAAGCATAATAAAAACAAAAAAAAGTTTGCCATGTACTTAGTTGCCTGAACAAGCAGAGAAAGTACATAAGGAAAACATTAACTGAAATAAAATTAATTTAAAAATAAGACATGAGTTTTATATCCAGTGCATAATTAAACTACGGGTAAGGAATTGATAGCATTTGCCTTTCTGTTTCAAAAATTCTATGTTGAATCAAGTAGCCTTATTATTGATTCTATAAAAATTTGCAGTACGAATCTAGTTGTCCTCCCATAAACATAAATATGTATTTTCGTCTTAAACAGACTGTCACTTGACGAAATAAACTGATTTAAATGCCATAAAAATCACAAAATTAGATCATTTGTTTGGCTACATGCTCAGATGGCTAAAATAATAAACCAATAACCGCGCTAGCTTAAGCGAGAAGATTTTTTAATTTGAAAAAAATGTCATAAATAGAATGTTGTCTGTCTCTAGAGGCCAATTTAGACTCTTTCCGCTGCACATAGATAGCGCTCCCCTCACCCCTGTTGTTCGCGCTATATTTAAACGACTTACACGATGACCTTGAAGGTGGCCTGTGCATAGATGAGCTTAATATACGGCTTCTTCTATACGCGGATGATATAGTCATATTGTCGGATAATGTCACCACACTTCAAAAGATGATATCAAGACTGGAATGTTATTGTGAAACGTGGGGAATGGAGTTGAATCTGGAGAAGTCTCAAATTATGATTTTTAAAAAAAGTGGAAGGCGCGCAGCGAATGAATCCTGGCTATATAGGGGCACAGAGTTGGAAGTGACTTGCCAGTATAAATACTTAGGTGTTTCTTTGACACCAGGAATGTCCTTTAAAAAGCATGTCATAAGTCGAAATGGTGAAGCAAAAAGAAGCTTAAATATCACGTGGGACTCTTTTACTGGGCGATCAGACATATCCCTTACCGACAAGTGGAAGCTATTCCGAGCAGCATGTAGATCGGTACAAGCATATGGAGCGCAGGTATGGGGTTAGTCCTGCTTCGAGGAAGTGGATAGTCTCCATAGATACTTCATAAAGAGAGTTCTTCAATTACCAACGCAAACACCGAATTACGTCATTGGATGGACACTTTTATACCTTTAATTTGCACTTAAAGTATATAACACGAACATTGTTTGATTATGGAAGTCAACGGTTACCGCATATTCTGTCAAGGAAAATTTTAGAAAAAAAT
The DNA here is from genome assembly GCA_037044535.1 of Lordiphosa magnipectinata. Lineage (NCBI taxonomy): Eukaryota > Metazoa > Arthropoda > Insecta > Diptera > Drosophilidae > Lordiphosa > Lordiphosa magnipectinata. The sequence goes on from JBAMBO010004084.1 coordinate 583,857, forward strand.
ATAGATTGGAGCAAAGAGCTCAATGATAAATTACATGCCTGTGAGATAAATTTGTGCAATGAATCTGACTCGTATATCGAATGGTGCAACAAGCTTGACGACCTATTTATTAAACTTAAACTGCAAATTATTCAGAAATACTATGCAAGTTCAAAAATGAGCCAGTCAAGATTCTATAAAGAACTTAATCATCACGTTGTAGCCGGATATTACAATGATAAGTTTTCCCGAAAGCAGATAACATGGATCATCAAGGCAAGAGCAGATATGTTATGGCTAAATGCAAATCGAAGGAATGTAGTCGGACTCGATAAAAGATGCAGTCTGTGCAACAAACAAGAGGAGGAGGAAATAAAACATACGTTAGGAAGATGTCCAGTGCTTGGGGAGTTTAGACAAAGATTTTTTGGTGTTAAAATTATGAGTGATGCAGATTTAGTTGGAGTCAAGAGTTAAGTTTATTTGTAGAGAATATTATAATGTATCGTTAAATGTTAATAAATGAATTCAATGTTTTATGTTAATTAATGCATAAATAATTATCACAATCAATGTATTTTAATGCTAATTTTTAAATTATTGTCAATGTCAATTAATGTAAATTTATTTCCCACGAGTGATCCTTAACTTTCCCATTACCGGTGAACGATTTGATATTTCGGGACGACCGGGGAAGTCAAGTGTAGTAACTGGAATTGGAGTATTGTGGACTACTCAAGGGAAATATGTGCTGACGGCTTTAAATGCCATGCCCAGAAGCATATAATTATTTACTTAGTTTAAAGATATTCATAAAGTCACGAGGTGCACTTTCCTTGTTAACACAAATTACAAAATAATAAATAATACTACTACTAGATAGCGCTTTTGATTTTGAAAAAAGGCATTGATATGCTCATAAGCTCAGATATTTATGCGTAGTGAGACCTCCATAAATCCTAGAGTGCCAAAAACTCATCAAATTATTTTTTCCGTCAAATCATGAATAACTTTTCACAACTTTTATTGTTATAAATAAAATAAAGTACACATCTGTTGGCAAACTTAAGCTGTATTTTCACTTGTCTGATATCTCATATGATAAAGCTAACAAATATCTCAGTTCATTGTGAATTGGCTGTCCAAAACTCATATGAGAAGCTCCGATTGGCTACTTCTCACAAATTCAGAACATTTTTGAGCTTCCCATATGAGATATCAGACAAGTGTAAGTACAGCTTTATAAAAATAAATTGAATTTAAATTTTTTAATGTTTTTGTTTTTTAATAATTGACAAATGCCACCTTAATTGTCTCTATAGACAGGTTTGTTGTCAAGATGTGTCTATTTTTATAAAATATCAGTAATATACAGGCCTGTTCCGGTTTTCACTTTCACTTAATTTGCTCGAATTCGATTTGGTTACCTGTTCCGGTAGGTTTACTCGATTTGAATTCACATTGCTCGGAGTCAATGAATTCAAAAGTAAATTCGTTTTTTACTTAATGGTGTCAAATGTTTAGTGTATTTAGATACTTTCTGCAATCTCTTCTTTTCTTCTTTTAAAAAAAATTTGTTATATAAAAATAAATAGTTTTTACGATAAGCTTTAGTTTTGTTCTATGCCAGCCAAATCGAATTCACATCCGGTTTTCACTTTTTTTATGGAATGCTTGAAACATTCGAATCAGCTTCCATTAAAAATATAAACAACATCTTAAACAGCTTTATTAAAATACAATTAACTTCTTTGACTTTCCGTGAGTTTTTTTTATGTTTGCAACATATTGAGGTGAAAAAGAGGTCAAATGGTACATTTTGGAAATGAAACATCCGAATTGCAAATCGAATGCAAATCGTTCGAATACCAGAACAATTTAAATCAAATCGTTTGATTTTGTTTGCATTTGAAATCGGAAAAATATGTCAAAGCCGGAAAAGGCCTGATAGATTTTTTACATCGAAATATCAAGACCGAAATTATACTTTCTCAGTATTGAAAAAATGATCGATATAGATAATTTTTCCAAGTCCGGCAACCCTTAATTCAAGGGATTATTTAGATTAATCATATGTATATGGATATCACATGTGATGGTCTGTCATTATCTTAAACTCCAACTTCTTTTCGTTCTCATAAGAGTTTAAGGAATTACAAAATTAGGATATGTTAGGTGAGGCTGGGATGGCTTGGGTAAAGGTTGCTTATTTCAATAAACATATTACTCTTGTTCTTTTTTCAAAGTGAGTCAACTCACTCAAATTCCTCAGTTGTTCAGCAGTTTAGTTGTTCACTTGCTCGTCAACTAACACCAAGACATGGTGACGATTAGCGATCCTTCGAACCAATTGACGGTCTATTTGCTGGCTTCTACATGCAGGTGCTGGCTTATACACAAAGCTTGTAATCCTTTTTGGCTTATAAGTCCGACTTGGTAGACATTTTCCTCAAGGAAGGAAAGCAGCAGGATGCTTGCTTGTGAAGTGAGAGACAACATATCACTGAAAAGCTCACAGGAAAACTCACTGATCAAGAGAGACTGAACATTTCATTGAACAGCTCACGGAACAACTCACTGAGCAAGAGAGACTGAACAGCTGACACTGAACAAGATTCACTGAACAAAAATGATCAATTGAAGAAGATTATGTTCACTTGTGTGGGAGACAAATAACTCTTGGTGTAGATCTTAAAACACACGCTTGTAATTTCTTTCGTTGCTCGATCAGGACTGAGTCGGCTTGAGTTTATTGGTAATCGCCAGAAATTATCGATAACCATGTGTGCTTAAATACTTATCGGCTAGATTGTATATCGATAAAGCAAGAACTAATAAGCGACTAGTTATTATAAAATAATAAGTCTCATAGGAAGCATCGTCCATTGCATTTCGTTCGGAGAAGGGACTCCGCGTTGCCTTTTTTTTTTTAAGGCACGTGTTTCGTGCGTTCAGCTTTTTTCAAGGCACGCGCCTTTCGGTTTTAAACAAAGAATTGTTAATAAAAAAATAATTGTTGAACAACGGTCAATGACTAACCTATGAACAGAAACCAAACAAGTATAAATTACTCGGTATTCGCTTACACATGCAGACCATTTATTGGACCTTGTGTTTGCCGCCAAATGAGTCATCGTGATGGCAGTATAAGTTTCTTAAAACTTCGCCAACCCCGGACTATCGAAAAGATAGTCCAGCACTAAGACCAAAAAAAAAAATATTACAATATAAACATAGAATGTACTAGAGTAAACTAACTTGCTGCCAGTGTGGCCCTGTATAGATGGACCTTAATATACCTTATCCTACTACACTTGTTTAGTTTAATGAACAACTCCATTTTGTTCACTCACTCATCCACCATCCACCCAACACTACTAGGCCTACATGTTGTGGACAGTGGCATAAAAGGAGTGGTAATGTCTCCTCCTTTTCCTTAATTATACAGCAGCATGCTTTCATGTGGCCGGGTATGGTGCAACCCGGAACAGCATACTTTGCTGTTCGGGCTCGGCGTTAAACTGTAGGTCCCTTTCTCTTATGCGAAAATTACAAACACACCTTTGGGGCTGTAAGACCAAGTATTCAAAGCATGCCTTCTTATGAGGCACTGTTCTGCAAAGGAGCCGAACAGAAACGAGATGTTCTCGGGGAAGAATGGTACTTAGTTTTAGGTTGAACGTGGCTTACGTGACGCACAAAGGAAGGTCTTTTTCATCATTCAGCGGCTACGTTTTGTTTCTTGTAAATACTTTGTAAGAGACCAAGGGATTTCCTATCGTGCTTTTCTGGGGGAGGAGCTTGATGGCTGTACCCAGTCATTTAGGGATACTGGATGACTACCAATTCTGCTTGGTACACACAGTTGTGATCCGGGAGTCGGAATAAAGATTCCTGATAATACTCTTTCTCGTACTTGGGCTCAGATCCATCTTTGACTTTGCTCTACTATGTGGTTAGTTATTCCAAACGTGTCGGGTTGTGATTTTAACGTGATTTAGTTTTTGGAATGATGTTGGGGATTGAAGCCTTGTATTTTCAGCGCGGTCTGCATGAGGTCACATAAGGTTTGAAATTGCAACATTACAACACATACTAAAGCATGGACTGACTGTTCAGGTTCAAATTACAATATCTAAAAATACCCTATACGCGACTCGTGATTGCAGAACTTATTTTGCGCTTCAAATTGTGATATTCAGTATTATCAACTATTTCATTAGCTTTATTCTACAATTAGATTGAAAGACTTGTTTTTTTATTAATAAAAGTCGTATTCATTTTCTTTGAGAGAGTTTGATTGATAAAATAAATTAAACTTTAACCTAGCTGTTGAGTTCATCGAGTTCTTAAAATTTCTATCTTTCCATTAGTTTTTTTTTCTTCTTGTAATTATGTCGACGGAAATAAATTAAGCCAGCTCATAAATTAAAGCAATTCAAGCAAAAAAATTGCTGTCCAGTAAACTTTTGTGGTCTTCACACACACAAATAACTGAGCATATTTATAGCTCGGCCAAAAATTCGCTAAGCATTTGTGTTTTGCCTTTTGCTTTTCTTGGAAAGAAAATGATTGTCTAAAACTTGGCGCATATAGCTAAACCGGAAGTGCCGGGGCCATAAAGACTAGCGGGTGGGTTATTTGTGCCTGTGTGTGTGTGAGTGCGTCGCCACTGGGACGTCGTTCAATGGCGTTTTATTGTTGAGCATTTCGCACAGTTGAATACGAAATTTGTCCGCCCGCGCTCCAGCACTCCCTTTGGAGTGCCTCGCAACTGTTTTGGCAGTTTGCTGGCCAACAATGAAGTCAGTTTCTTTGGTCAGTGCCAAAATAACTGTGCTATTCGTGGGAGTTACTAAAACTTTCCAAACGGAAATGCAGTCCGTGAGGTGTTTTTTTTGTTTTTTTAAATTTTGCATATTTTTACTGTGTTGCTTTTTGCCCCGAAAACTGAAATTTTATGGCAATTTTAGTGAGTCTAAATTGCTGCTTAATTAATGAAAACAATTGCTGCTTGCAATTGGGGAAGGAGAGCGATGGTTGTGTGTGAGTGTGTGCCATTTCCAAACTGATTGGCCTCTTAACTCAATTTGAGTCAAGTCGAGGTTTGGCTTGACTTCTCAAGTGTGACTGCTCTTGAAATCTATACTATACATAGTTTGTCACACGTTCTTGACCTCAAGTGTACCCAATATTTTGTCAGATATTTAAGATAGTTCAAGTGTGTTAAGGTTGCCAATTTTATAGATACAATTTAATTGTAGTCAATAAGGAAAATGCTTGAATTGGTTGAATATACAATTCGTTCACTTAACAAACGGTCAACATTGTGACGAATAAAATGCACCTGAAAATTTGTTCATCTTATATTGAAAAAAAATTTTTCTCTAAAACTGTTTATACCAGCCTTTATAACGACAAAGCGTATCATCGGTTTAAGAAAACGGAGTATGAATAATTAAAAAGACGTTTAATAACCTTACAAGAAATACTATTATACTTAAGTTCGAGCAAAATGTCCCACTACCCTGTTCCCAATCCCGAGTCGATTTTCATGTGAACCGTTTTTATTTGGAATTCAATTTAAACAACATTGTATAGAAGATGACAAGTACATTACGGAATATTTATTAGGTTTAAGTAAACCGTGAATTGTTCAATCAGTTGAAAGCGACTTCAGAATGCCAAGTGGACTCCAATTGTTAAAAAATACAAATAAAGTAAAAAGTAAAATTGGCTCAAACAGCACCCCCCTCCAGGAGGGCCAGGGCCAAGCTTCTCTCAATCTCTTGGCGTGTGTGCTTATAATTTTTCGCACAAGAGAAAGAGACCTTACAGTTTAACGCCGAATCCGAACGGCAACAGTTTTTGCTTTTTTCATGGCTAGTTACTTCACACCTGGCGCCAGTAGCTGGTGAAGGTGATCGGGTGTGTAAAAGCTTTTCTCTAAAGAAAGAAAAAACTTTTCCTATTAGATGGTAGCACCCACACAGACAACTGGTACGCCAACTGGTACGTCAACCACAGGGTGACTCATAAAGAGGATTTTTCTTGCAATATTCTTTTTTCATATATCGCGCGTGTCTGGTGTCATTTTGTCATCTGATTTTTGTTAAGGATTGTTTGACAAATCATAATGGAAAGGCTCACACCGCAACAAAGTCTCTAAATCAGCGATGCCCAGCCGTATGCTCTTTGGGTACGTTTTGGTTTTGTAATTACACCGAAAATAGGAAATCAATGATCGTATAAATGCAGGGTGAGAGGTATACAAAACGACACACAGGCAAACGATTTCGTGTGTATGCGTCGCGAAGAACAAGAACCGGGTTTGTTCTCTTCTTTGATTGGTGTTTGCACGCGCAAGCAAACTGACCAACAACAATTTCATGTTATTTTGTTGTTGCCTTACCCAATTTCTTTGCTTTTCTTTGTGAGTTTTGGTGTGTGCTCTGCCGTATGCTGCTTTTGGGCATGCCTGCTCTAAATTATTTAGCTGTATTCCGAAAATCAGCGTTCTGTGAAAAATGTTTTTTGTGCACTTCAAGCTACAGTCCTTTCAAAACCACTATTCTCAAAACCATCGACAAATTTGAGTCTCAGTGTACGTTTTGGAATAATACGCGACCAAATAGACCACATCCAGATCGTAGTGAGGAGAATATTGCGATTGCAGCGGAGAGTGAACTATTAATTCCACGCCGATCTAAACATTTGTGTTTATCGTATTCGACAACATAGCGAATTTTACGCATGGATCTTGGTTTAATGGCTTACAAAATACAACTCGTTCAAGAATTGAAGTCGCCAGACTTGAATTTGCGCCTGAATCTGCAACAGCTCAATGCAATCGCTCAAAATTTTGTTGAGTGACGAGGCACATTTCTGCCTAAATGGATACGGCAACAACCAAAATTGTCGCATTTGGGCTGATGAGCAGCCCGAAGAGACTCTCGAACCACCGTTACATCCACAAAAATCTCTCAAACGGTCTTTTTTTAATTAAGTACAGGGCATTCGAATGGAAGGTACTCAAGGTAGAACACATACACAGAGGGGGAAAAACCTGTTCAGAAAAAAAGGTGCCTTCAACTTAAAATAAAAAAAAGACGTCAAAATTCCTGACAATAAATGTTCCAAATGTTCTTGGAATGAGTAAAATTGTTCTCAATCGGATAATTTTTGCTTTATACCACACTGAAACCGGTTTTCGGCAGAGAGGAAGCAAGTTGGCTCTACCCAGCGGCGCAGAGCTCAACGTGTTCTGCCGAAAGTATGCATTACGCCTGACGAAAAAGTAATGCAATACAACCGCTGCTTTTCGTTAGACAGATAGTAATCGGAAACAAACTAAAACAAATAATCGTGCCGCACACGAGCCGATGTCTATTTCGTTCGCTTCCTTTCCCCCCTCCTTCCTTTCCCCCCTCATCCATATGCGCTTTTTGACATTTCTTCTATTTTCTAAATTTGTATTTGTATGCAGAACAAATGTGTAAGTGTAGCAGTGACTTGACACACCCGTGGCGAGGAGTCACTTGAATTTGGCTTAGTTGTTAAACAAACTCGTAAAGATGAAAACTCAATTGGCAAAAGTGATGGAGGCTCAAAACACGATTATACAGAGTCAACCAAAAATTGAAAAATACCAAATTGATGATGGCCATCCTTAAAAAGCTGACGAAAAAGAACATGCCCCCGTCCGTTATCGACGAATTTTCCATTTATAGTCTGGACAATTTAAAGCTTTGTAAAAACATACATGTTATTTATCAAGAAATAACAAACAAAATCATTTAAAATAAACGAATATAAAAACCACTGCATTACTACATCATTACCCACTCATATAGGCTGTAATGCAAGTGCATTACCAACCCATATACTTTTCTATCAATAGTACATTGCATCATAAAACAAGTACTTTACCCACCCTTATACTTTTCCATCTTAAGTAAATTGAATCGTATTACAAGTGCTTTACGACTGAGTATACGATTCCTAAATTGTGTGTTGAATTGTTAACGGACTGCGAACATTCTGCATTACAATTTACAAAAAAAAATATACGCATTCGTAATGGGAATCCGATGGAGGTTCGGCTCTGGCATACTTGTTTTATTACTAGTAATGCAGGCTGTGCGCACCCCGTTTACAAAGCGGCCATGCATACGGCAAAGTAATGCAGATTGTATGCGATTTTTTTCTTCATACTGAAGGCAAAGTAATCTAGGAGTAATCTATTTTGTAATGGCAATTTGTGCCGCTGGGTTCTTGTCAGCTCAACTAAGCATAAGTAGCCCTCTAGATGTGAATCTGTAAAAGTGGACATACGTTGTTCGTTAAGTGCAGAACGTACCGGGTTCAATTCCCAGTCAAGTCTGATAAAATTTTTCTGTGTTTTTCTGAAAAACTTTAATTAAACAAGTCGTGTGAAGTGAAGTGGGTTCGTTGAAGTTGTTTTACAACGATGTCTCTGAATTCCATATGTTGGAATATATCCGGCGGATGAGAAGCAGCATTTCCAGCTTTTGTAAAATAGTAGTTGTCGCCTTCCTCTCTCTTTCCCTTTCCAATCCAAAAAGGTATACCCCATTTCCTATTCCTCTACGAAGTCCCCCCAGAATGTGAGAAAATCCAATTATAAACTTTAAATTCAAATCAAATTTCAATGGTTTTTGAAAACGGAACAATTTCCACTCAAATCAAGTTCTTGAAAACGGAACAAAAGCAACTCGAATGCAGAAGTCATCGGCAATGCAAAATCTTACGGCTAGTTTCAAATTAGGCCAATCGATGATTTTTGTCGAACTTTCACTGGTGACACTCCGACGGGTGGGTGTCGAAAAAATTACAAACTATTTGTTTAGCTTCTGAGCGTCGGAATTGAATCAGCTGTGTCTGCTTGTCAAGTAAGCGCCTGTGCCTGTCAAGTTAGCGGCGCCATGAGCTCAGAAATGGAAATTTTGTATAGTCCCCAAAGGTGTTTCTACTGCGTTTAGTGTCCACTTCCGCATCCACAACAGCTGATCTGATCAGTTTGTTTAACAACCCCCAATTTGCATTTTCTATATAGAATATACAAGTTGTAGTAAGAGCGCCTAGAGCAATTACGCGTCGCGTGTCGGAAATGTGTTTAAAAGCATCGCATTCTTCGACTAATAACAGCTTTGCGGGTCACCAAACAGTTTGTTGATTTAAGATAGCCACGGCTTTGCCCCAAAAGAAGAATTCGCAATTTAACTAAAAAAAATGATTGCAAATGGAGCTTCTCCATATGCGACTGCTTCGTACCCGGGGGAGTCATTTGTTATTGTTCCTTGGCTTATCTCAAAGCTCCGCTGGGTAAAAGCAAGAAATGTTGTTGCTTGTGCAGGGCAACTAAAAAATTTGCACTTAAATTATCCCAGCCAGTTGTGTATGTGTGTGTGTGTCTGTTTGGAGTGGAAGGGATGGAAATGGTATTTCATTACCAACTAAAAATCGTCACACTAAACTTTTCATCAACACTTTTAGCTTGATTTCCCCAGTGTAGAAACCCAGAGTCAAATGGTAAACGCATTTGTGTGCTTTGAATATATTTAATTCGAGTTGAGTATAATTAATGTCTTCCGTTTCCTATCGCATATCTCATTTATGGGCCATTTATATCAGTTGGCCGACAGCCAATTACCCGCCTTACATTTGCTGGCAAACTCTTTTTGGCAAAGCAACAAACTTTAATTATGCGTCATGCTGTCAAATTGATATATACCAAACTGAGATAAGCAATTTAAGTGTTGTAACAATATTAAATGAATTTAATAAAAAAGAAGAAGAAAAAAATCATCAATATGTAAAACTGACAGATTTTAAATTGCTGGCAATTAAAATGAATTGTTTTACGATTACATAAAAGTTGTTTATTTTTTAACTTTTAAAATTAAGTATAATAAAAATGGGGAAATGACTTTATTGAATAGATTATGGCACACATATGTTGCTCTATACAAGGACACGAAAAAAAAAAAATTCCCAGCAGTGACAAAGTTGTATTATTACACAGAATGAAATGAGAAGCTACGATCAAGTAGCCACCGTCGAAGTTTATATACCCTTGCAGTTCGCCCATTTAAGCCTAAATTTAAAGCCATATCTCAATTTATAAGCGTTTGATAAAGTCAAGCCAGATATAAATATAAAGATTATTGAATCGCCAAAAATCGAGTTAATCAAATCGCTTCAGTAGTTTGAATACAAAATCAAAAAATTCAAAAAAATTCTAATTTTTGTGCTCGAAAACACATGAAATTTCATTTTCAAATGTCTAAGAAAAATATAAAGAAATTAAAAAAGAAAAATATTTAAAATTATCCACTTAAGAATCGCACTTCTACGAAGAAAATTTGGTATTGATGAAGAAAAGCTAAGTATAAATACCGTAGCTGGATCAAATTGAATGAAGGAACTTACAGTGAAATTTGAGTATATTATGTGTTTACAAAAATAACTTAGTATTTCTCTATGTCTTTTCGTCAATATAAGAAGTGAGGGAAAAGCCAGATAAGAATTTCTTAATGAAGAACAAAAGTCGAAGTAAATCAAAATGTATTTTTTAAAAATCTCAAAATTACCATATTTTTCTGCGGCCGCTGGCTTTATGTCGCTCTTAAGAGTGACATAACGCCCGCGGGCACTACCTCAGTAAAATTTATGTTTTTGCATCATGTTTTTTTAATTTTTTTCGAAAATTTTACTTGACTGATTTTTTATTAATATTTTTTTTAAATAGATAGTTGATATTAAGATTTAATGCATGTTTTCCATGTTTTTCAAATATTTTTTTTAATTAATAGAAAACATTTTTTTGAAGAAATCTTTATGTAAAGTTGATAATTGTGCAAAAACTTAAACATCATAAAAATTAAGGAGATAAAGTAATTAAATGAACATAAATGAATTTATTAATATGAAATAGAGTCGCCTCTTTGTTTTTTTATTTTAAGCACAGACATTTATTTTAAAAATAAGCACAGACAATAATTTAACAAAAAAAATCGCGCGATTCTCATTTGGTCACTTACATTGTTAATATAGCAAGCAAAACGCGAACTTTTTTCGGTCGAGTCCTTGATTTTGAACAATTGTTGGTGGGTTGGAAGCTACAATAGCTTTGAATTTTTCTGAAACCCTGCAACAATTCTACTTTTGTAGACTAAATCCATTTCACGTCCACGCTACTCAAACATCAATGATACTCTATTAAGAATATCATCATGCGTAAGATGCAGAAAAGAGAAAATATAATGAACGGTGCTAAACGGTATTTTTAATAACATTTCTTTGCTATTTTTGAAAACGCGGTCATTATGTGACTGTTGAAAGTGACTTAATGCCCGCGGCTGTTATTTATTTATTTATTTATTTAGTTTATAGTTTAACAATGTTCTGTTTAACTTTAAGAGGGCCTACTTAGGAACGACAAGAAATTTTCTTTTATTACAAACAAGGAGGAGTGAGTTGTGAGAGTATGATAATGCAAGTTATAGTTTAAACAAAGATTTCGGAAGGGTTCGTGATGAGCGTAGTTTGTTAGGCAAGGCTGTAGATAAATAGGATAAAAATTTCTAGTAACGCGTTGTGGGACAGCAAGACTTATATTAGATAACAAAGCGATAGAGTCGAGTACTCCTGACAGGAGTTTATGAATAAAAAGGACGCCATGGCAAGTTCTGCGGTTCTTAAGATAAGGCAGGTTGATTAAGCGTAATCTGTCATCGTAAAGAGGAAGACATGTGGAAGGATCCCAGTTTAAGCCTCGGAGAGCGAAAATGAAGAACTGCTTCTGAACCGATTCCAGTTGATTTTGATATTTTTGATAGTATGGAGACCAGACACACAACCCATATTCAAGGATTGGTGTTACCAGGGAAACATACAGTTGCTTAGAGACGTAGGGGTCATTAAATTCCTTAGACCATTTACACTTGCGGATATTAAGAGGAAGCCTATTAACCGAGCACCAGGTGTGAAGAGAGCTTAAATCGGATTGGAGGAGAAGAGGAGACGCCGGGTGTTATCATTCTTTTTAAAGTGGGCGTTCAACTTTTATTCCCAGTTGAAAACAATGATTTATGCAAATCGTGGAAATTCTACTACATTTCTATTCATATCTTACTTGAATTCCTCTAACGTTTCTGTATTGAGATATGGCTTTAAATGTAAGTGTACCCACCGAAAAAATGAAAAATTCATATTTAAAAACTTTTCCATAAATAAATGTTTGAAATCGATCCAATCCAAACTTCACTTAAAAATAGTTCCAGTAGAAATCGGTCTTTTTGGCTGTAAGCTAGTGTAATTTATTAAAAAAAAGGTTTACCGCTATTTCCAGCTGATGAACCGAACCGAACTAGCATCCTTTCGAAAATGCCGAACCGAACCGTAAACCAGTACTCAGAACGGTTCGGTTCGGTTCACTTCACTATCGAATTTTAAGATGTAAAGCGGTCACCATCCGACAATGATACATGTAAATTTGGGATTTTGAATCGATTCCCTGAGATAAGATTCATCCGAATTTTGGTTCAATTTATTTTCGCTGAAGCAAACTCTACCAGAGAGACCACTTATGGATGTCCGATTGATGTTTCTTTTAAGGATGACTTGTCAACTATTTTAAAACATGTGATTCCGCACATCTCCAGCAATAGTTAATAGACCTCTTAATTCGAAAAATTCGTCGGCGTCACAGAACTTCAAGAGATTTCATTTTCTTATTTGAAAATCTAGTTAAGCAGAAGCTGTTTCAATTGAACTATCATCTGTAAAAACAGGGCTGCATCTCTCGCAAAAAAATTTCCCTTGTTTTAGTTAAGGAGTAATTTGATGTTCATGTGATAATTATTGATTGTGTTATATGTTTTATGATGCATTTTCAAATTATAATTCAAATTTATATATATTCATTTCATACCAAAAATAAAATGCGAAATTTAAAAATGTGTTCGCACCATTGAAGTGTAACTTGCCAGCCCTTAATCAGCTGGCTTTTACATAGATGGCGTCCAAGCTGTAGAGGTGGCTGCTTTTGACAAATACGAAAGACTTTGGTTGGTTTTGCGAATAATTATTAAAACGCAAATTGCAATGTTTAAACTAATCCAATAATTTATTCATTTGATACAACATATCCAGAAAAATAAATGTAACTCGAACGGTTGAAAAAATCGCAAAATTTGCTAATTTTTTATATGACCAAAGATTATTAAGAAGACTTAATAGTAGACGGGTAAATATAGAAAATGTAAACCGAACTGTCCAAAAACTCGCGAAATTTCCAAAATTTTCATTTGAGTTTAGCTTATAATTAAAACGAGCAAAAAATACGGGCAAAAAGGAGGTGTAGATCAACGGTCCTTTAAGATTTGATAGATAGCAATGGTATAACTGATTGTAGATTGAACGGCACAAAAAATAGTGAAATTTTCATAATTTTATGAGTTTCGGGAATCATTAAGATTTAATAGATGGCAATTGTAAACGCATAAGTGGTTAGATCAAACGGTCTAAAAAGACGCATATTTTTAAAATTTTTGAGATGCTTTTTTCTATACGATACAAACATTTGGACTAATTTAATATACCCTCTGATAAGGTAAAAAATATAGATTTGATATCGACCTTAGGATTACAATTTTAAGAAAAAGTCGAACTGCATCGAACTGCACAAATCCGGGATCAACCGACTTCAGACGGTGGGAATGATTTTAGTCCAGTTATTTGGGACTTTGTTTCTGTGATGCAGTTTAAAAGATGGATAAAAATTTAAAATTAATTTAAAAAATTTTTAGAATCTTAATTGGCCCTCGCCGTTCCAGAGTTATATTCTTTTAAAGCTTTGTACCCATAAAATTTAACCATCTTTTAAGCTGCATCACTAGTTTTTTCGATTTTCATAGAAATTTTAAGCGTTTTAATGCGTTTTTTTACAAAATTTATGCAAAATTTACGAAAAAATTTAATATATGGTACCTAAATGAGCAAAAGCATAGCGAAAACTTATCGTTTAAGGGCGCTGTCCATGGCTACGAAATCGGCCGCGAAATGAAAAACTCCATATAAAAAAAACTGCTAAGGAACTTTTGTGTGTGGCCGTTTCAAATTCGGTTTCTACCAATCGCGAAAAATGCTTACGTGTGCCACTACGCTTTGTTCAAGCGCTGTTAAGTGCTTTAAGTGCTGTTAACGCCTCTTTTTTGCCGTGACGTGAACAAAATATGTTTTTATTCTAATTTGTGCGGCGAAATTTAATAGCCAATTTGAAAATGAGCGCATCTAAATAAGATTCCTGCAGAAAGCGTCGCCAAATGGCACATTCTATGGCGGGCAAGCTGAATTTAATAAACGCCGTGAAAGTAAAGAGCGAGATGCGGGACTTGGCGGATAAGAAACTCTCGGAAACCAGCCAGAGAACACCGGCGGACCGGAGCACGGTCTGCAACATCATGTGGCGTCTCCTGTCACCACAATCCACAAGCGAGAAGCTTAAAATCTATTTGGCCAGTATTCAAACACTTCACACTCCAGTTCCCTCAATCAGTTCGATTTTATTCGCCTCAACTATGTCTTCGATCACAGCTACCAGACCAAAAGGAAAATCATTGAACAGCCGCCGGTGCTCAATGATCGCGACAGTAAAACGGCCACAAACCAAATGCCAGCTTCCAGTTCAGTGTACAGCAGACTGCTGGACTCCTATCAAGCGGTGGTACAGCGGATAGTGCAGCCTCAATTGACCCCCTGAAGGTGACCAAGCAAAAGCGGATCGGGCAACGAGGATGTGCCCTACATCAATGCCAATTATATCAAGGTAAGAAATGGGCGAAAAAAACTTCAGCTTTATAAAGCTTCAGCTTCTATTTCTTAACGTTTCCCTGACAGGGTCCCCACTACGTGTCAAGTGCTATGTGACCACCCAGGGACCGCTGCCCAATACCATTTTCGAGTTTAGCAGAGCTATATAGGCCGCCAAGTCACACATGCTACAGCAGTACATCCAGAAGATCATCATGCTGACTTGACCTGGCTGAACTTTACTAAGTACTTTCCAATCGATGTGAACGAAATCTTTGCCGTGACAGTCAAGTGCGAGGTGTTCGTTAAGAACTATCATAATGATAACAATTAATTTATTATTAATTTCATTTAATAATAAAAATATATTAAAATAGCACATTAAATATGTTATATTCATGATTATGAATCCTGCATGGTGTTGTTGTTTATAAGTTCGCGGGCATATTTAACAGCGCCAGAGCAGCGCAAGGTTTCTTTGAAACGTTTATCGACAGAGTAAATTGTGTTATCGTGTTATTAACATGGGCTTAGCTGACTCTGTTAAGAATCTGCGGAATATCAACTTTTTCATAAGAAATTTTTTGGCGACCCGTGGATACCGCCCTTTATGCTCATAAAAGTAAAAAT